>CM060902.1:965664715-966914715 GCA_030737815.1 Allium fistulosum | reverse complement strand
AACTGGTATTTGGGCCAAATATGGTCAAAGAGACCTCGGAGAAGATGGAGATCATTCGAGAATGGATGAAAGATGCTCGGGATGGGCATAAGAGTTATGCTGATAAGAGACATGGAGATTTAGAACTCTCTGTCGATGATATGGTGTTTGTATAGATTTCTCCATTGAAGAAAGTTGTTTGATTCGGTAGTAAGGGGAATTTGGTGCCGAGATTCGTAGGTCCTTCCAATAGTAGAGGATTGGGAATCTAACATATAGGGTTGACTTACCTTAAAAGATGGCGGGCATGCATAATGTATTCCATGTTCTCACTTGCGAAAATTTGTGCATGATTTAGATGTGAAGGTTGCACTGATCCGCTTGATGGTTTCGAGGTTGAACTTGGAGCTTCGAGACCTTATAGGCCCATTCGTATTGTCGGATGCGATACGAAACAGCTTAGGAGGAAGATAGTGGAGTTAGTAAAAGTTTAATGGGGAAAAAGTGATGACGATTCTACATGGGAAATTAAGGAGATCATGAGGGCTACATATCAAGAGTTCTTTACATGATATGGCCTACTGTTTATCATATTTACTTTCGCTTTTGATATCATACATGATAGTTTAGTATCATATGTGCTAGGATAGGTTTATCTATACTGTTGATTGCATGGATACTTGTTTGATGGTTTGGTATTGTTATCCCACCTTTTGGTCAAGGCTGGAATATCAACAAATTGGCAAGGAACGATGGATGTCAGGATCGGGAATCGATTAGAAATAAGGCTGCAATGGATGTCGTCAAAATTTGACCGGGCACCGATCGGGACGGAATCGATTGGAAATGATGATGAGCACTAGGAGAGGCTACATTTCAAATTTCAGGGTAATCGGAGTTCGTATGGAGGAGATATGATCGATACAAGTTAAGAAAAATATGATATTTGAATCCATCAAATTGCTTTGTTCGAATCCATCAAGTTGCTTTGTTCGAATCCATCATGTTAGCACTGCAACCATCTGGTTCGAATCCATCGGGTGACCCCACTTCGAATCCATCGGATTACCTCACTTCGAATCGAGGGGCAACAGTATGTTCGAATTGATCCTGCTGCAACAGCTTCGTATCGATCGGTTATAGCATGACACGATCGATATGAAGGAGCTTCTGTTCGAATCCATATATGAATGAAGCCCTCGAATCCACTAGGTCAAAGTGGCAAAAATCATGGAGTCGACCCAGTCGGCTCAGAGTAAAAAGCGGATCGACACGAAAAGCGCGCGCCACGTCAACTCCCTCGCGTGCTCCATCATCGAGTCGAAGCTATCGATTCGAAGGGAATCGATTCGAACAGAGTGATCACACGAAGAACGTAATTTTGAATCGATCGTAACTTGAGATCTACAAGTCCAAATGCAATGAAATTTTCACAGAAGCTTACATACATGTTGAAAAATGTTCTCACCAAATTTCAGCTCAATTGGATGGTATTTTGATCAATTCGAATGGAGTTCGAATCGATCCCTAAGCGGGCCCAGATTTCTTGGATATGGACGCATGGGCCCCCACGCATGCCAGAAGTAGTCTCCTTGATTTTAGGGGAAATATCAGCCTCCTACACCTATAAATAGAGCCCTAGGCCATTCAGGAAAGGGGATCGGGATTCTGAAGCGCCCAGACTCTACCGGATTCAATTCTACACTTCATCATCACTGTTAAACTCGGATTTCTTCATTGCAATTACTGTAATCAACTGTAATCAGCAAGGATAATTAATAAAAGATAAAACTTTGGAGTGGACGTAGGCCGGAGATAGCCGAACCACTATAAATCTCGTGTTTCTGTTCATTATTTCTGAATTGTGATATATTGTTTGCTTAGATCTGAGACTTGTGTTTGAATATTTGTTGATTTATATTCATACACTGGTGCTTTCACGGTACTTGGGGTTTGTGACCAATTTTGGCGCAAACACTTTGGTGCTTTCATTGAGAACAACTAGCACCTGCTACGCCGGATTCAAAGTTCAGATTTGAAGAGCTTGAAGAGTTTGGATTTGGAGACAATGACTAGACAAACAAGTAGGAGACAAAGGGCTGAGAGAAGCCAACAGGACGGAAGTCAAGAAGCATCCTCCGGAGCTGGAGAAGGACAAGCTTCCATCTACATCACCGGAGATGAAATGGAAGCTATGGCAAATTCATTGCAAGAGAGATTGTTAAAGAGTCAACAAGAGATGATGCAAACTTTCTTCGAACAGATGAGAGCTGCAGGGATGCAGAACTTAGGACCAGCCACAGCGGCTGTTAATGTGGAACAAGGAGCTGGGGTTATGAAACCCAATAGAGGACAGAATACAGAACCGGAAGGCAATCAACAAGGGCTTAGGGGCAGGCCCATAGGATCCAACACAGGAGGACCTTTGGAAGGAGTTCAACAGGCTAGGGTCAACATTGCTGCTAATGAGCCATATGAAGAATATGTGCCAGAGTTCCTCCGGGAGCATGGGGGCAACCCCCGACAGACAACGCTGGATTAGCAGAAATCATTAGGAAGACTATGCGTGGAGGCTTGACCAATAAAGATTTGGAAGGAGTGAACAGGAGTCCGTTCGCTCGGGAAATCAGGATAGCTCAAAATCCACCTAAGTTCAAGTTACCTAGCGTGGAAGTATATAATGGCAAGGCTGACCCGACTGATCACTTGATGAGATACACTAGACACATGGAAGTGCTAGGGGCATCAGAGGAGGTAATGGCCAGATGTTTCCCGTTGTATTTGACAGATCTAGCTGCAATGTGGTTTAGGCAGCTTGAAGAAGGATCTATCAGAACTTGGAGGGAATTGGTGGATAAGTTTTTGGGACAATTTTGGATTCATATCAAAAGACCTAAGAACGTGATGACGTTAACATCGGTAAAGCAAAGGACGGATGAATCGCTTAGAGCATTTCTAACTCGATTCAATGCGGCAGTTGCTTCGGTGGATCGGCCGGATCCATCGATGGTTTTAATGGCGGCGGTGTCAGGAGTCAGGGAGGATTTGGATTTCAAGGTATCTTTAGTACGAGACCCACCACTGGATCTCGTAGAATTCTTTCATGAGGCCGAGAGGTTCCTCTGACAAGAGGATGCATGTGCAGATTTAAAGCTAAAGGAAGTGAATGTAACCGAGGGTGGAGGACCATCCAATAGAGGTTCGGATAAAGACAAAGAGAAAAGGAAGTTGGATGATGATTCTGAAAAAGCTAGGAAGCGATGGAAGGATCCAAAGTTTTCCACATACACAGGGTTAAACGAGACACTGGAGTGGATATACATGGTAACCCGGAATCGCCTTCCTTACCGGAGGCCGGCTAGGAGGGAACCATTAGAACGGGAAAGGGCATCAGGAAGGCACTGTCTCTTCCATGATTTGGATGCATGATACCAACAGCTGCAGACACTTAAAGGACATAATTGAGGAACATGTGAGGAATGGACAATTGAGGCATATGTTGGGGCTCGGAATGCAGCGGCGGAGCAGGAGCAACCACCGCCCACCTCAAGCCATGATGATGTGAGACCCAGGAATGATGGTCGATTGATTATCAATTGACCGGGATAATATGAAATAAGTAACAAACCATTTGCAAGCAACCAAGTCATTTACACATGTATGGGGCCGGAGATAGCCCCTAGGCATGCTCTGAATGATGATAAACCGTGAAGCCATGGTTTGCGAAATCTGTCTTTTGTTTTTGAATTGGACACTCGTTTTTCTGTTTTGGTCTTGGAGTTTGGATTGAACTCCTGATTTTGCTCGTTTTCTGGTTTTGGTTTTCATTCGGATGATTGTTCTCCGTTTCGGATGATGATTTTGATTTTTATGGATTTCTGGTTTTCCGATTTGATTTGGATTTTGGATTGGATTTTGATTGAATTTTTTCTGGTTTTTGATAAATGGTCGTCGAGTATGGACTATGCTCGATAAGGGTCCGGAGAGACCAGGATTCGGCTTAGGACTTAAGCCATGGCATTATTTGCGTCCAGGGACACTGGACCACGGTCGTCGAGTGTGGATTGCGCTTGGAAAGAACCCGGAGAGGTTACGGATTTGAACAGCAACCCGGAGAGGTTAGCTCAACGTCCAGGGACATTGGACCACGGTCGTCAAGTGTGGATTGCGCTTGGTAAGAACCCGAAGAGGTTTTGGATTCAGATATTGGCCCGGAGAGGTTATGGATTCGGTTATTGGCTGATGGGTAAGGATGGATTAAGGGCTCGGTCATCGAGTTTGGATGGACATAGAATTGGCTGTGGACTTTGGATATCGGATTCAGAACTATTCAAAACACGCCTTATTACCACAAGGCATGTTTTGGGGGGCAAATGTTATCCCACCTTTTGCTCAAGGATGGAATATCAACAAATTGGCAAGGAACGATGGATGTCAGGATCGGGAATCGATTAGAAATAAGGCTGCAATGGATGCGTCAAAATTTGACTGGGCACCGATCAGGACGGAATCGATTGGAAATGATGATGAGGACTAGGAGAGGCTACATTTCAAATTTCAGGATAATCGGAGTTCGTATGGAGGAGATATGATCGATACAAGTTAAGAAAAATATGATATTCGAATCCATCAAGTTGCTTTGTTCGAATCCATCATGTTAGCACTGCAACCATCTGGTTAGAATCCATCGGATGACCCCACTTCGAATCCATCGGATTACCTCACTTCGAATCGAGGGGCAACAGTATGTTCAAATCGATCCTGCCGCAACAGCTTCGTATCGATCGGTTATAGCATGACACGATCGATACGAAGGAGCTTCTGTTCGAATCCATATATGAATGAAGCCCTCGAATCCACTAGGTCAAAGTGGCAAAAATCATGGAGTCGACCCAGTCGACTCGGAGTAAAAAGCGGATCGACACGAAAAGCGCGCGCCATGTCAACTCCCTCGCGTGCTCCATCTTCGAGTCGAAGCTATCGATTCGAAGGGAATCGATTCGAACAGAGTGATCACACGAAGAACGTAATTTCGAATCGATCGTAACTTGAGATCTACAAGTCCAAATGCAATGAAATTTTCACAGAAGCTTACATACATGTTGAAGAATGTTCTCACCAAATTTCAGCTCAATTGGATGGTTTTTTGATCGATTCGAATGGAGTTCGAATCGATCCCGAAGCGGGCCCAGATTTCTTGGATACGGGCGCATGGGCCCCCACGCGTGCCAGAAGTAGTCTCCTTGATTTTAGGGGAAATATCAGCCTCCTACACCTATAAATAGAGCCCCGGGCCATTCAGGAAAGGGGATCGGGATTCAGAAGCGCCCAGACTCTACCGGATTCAATTCTACACTTCATCATCGCTGTTAAACTCGGATTTCTTCATTGCAATTACTGTAATCAACTGTAATCAGCAAGGATAATTAATAAAAGATAAAACTTTGGAGTGGACGTAGGCCGGAGATAGCCGAACCACTATAAATCTCATGTTTCTGTTCATTATTTCTGAATTGTGATATATTGTTTGCTTAGATCTGAGACTTGTGTTTGAATATTTGTTGATTTATATTCATACACTGGTGCTGTCACGGTACTTGGGGTTTGTGACCAATTTTGGCGCAAACACTTTGGTGCTTTCACTGAGAACAACTAGCACCCGCTACGCCGGATTCAAAGTTCAGATTTGAAGAGCTTGAAGAGTTTGGATTTGGAGACAATGACTAGACAAACAAGTAGGAGACAAAGGGCTGAGAGAAGCCAACAGGACGGAAGTCAAGAAGCATCCTCCGGAGCTGGAGAAGGACAAGCTTCCATCTACATCACCAGAGATGAAATGGAAGCTATGGCAAATTCATTGCAAGAGAGATTGTTAAAGAGTCAACAAGAGATGATGCAAACTTTCTTCGAACAGATGAGAGCTGCAGGGATGCAGAACTTAGGACCAGCCACAGCGGCTGTTAATGTGGAACAAGGAGCTGGGGTTATGGAACCCAATGGAGGACAGAATACAGAACTGAAAGGAAATCAACAAGGGCTTAGGGGCAGGCCCACAGGATCCAACACAGGAGGACCTTTGGAAGGAGTTCAATAGGCTAGGGCCAACATTGCTGCTAATGAGCCACATGAAGAATATGTGCCAGAGTTCCCCCGGGAGCATGGGGGGCAACCCCCGACAGACAACGATGGATTAGCGGAAATCATTAGGAAGACTATGCATGGAGGCTTGACCAATAAAGATTTGGAAGGAGTGAACAAGAGTCCGTTCGCTCGGGAAATCAGGATAGCTCAGAATCCACCTAAGTTCAAGTTACCTAGCGTGGAAGTATATAATGGCAAGGCTGACCCGACTGATCACTTGATGAGATACACTAGACACATGGAAGTGCTGGGGGCATTAGAGGAGGTAATGGCCAGATGTTTCCCGTTGTATTTGACAGATCTAGCTGCAACGTGGTTTAGGCAGCTTGAAGAAGGATCTATCAGAACTTGGAGGGAATTGGTGGATAAGTTTTTAGGACAATTTCGGGTTCATATCAAAAGACCTAAGAACGTGATGACGTTAACATCGGTAAAGCAAAGGACGGATGAATCGCTTAGAGCATTTCTAACTCGATTCAATGTGGCAGTTGCTTCGGTGGATCGGCCGGATCCATCGATGGTTTTAATGGCGGCGGTGTCAGGAGTCAAGGAGGATTCGGATTTCAAGGTATCTTTAGTACGAGACCCACCATTGGATCTCGGAGAATTCTTTCATGAGGCCGAGAGGTTCCTCTGACAAGAGGATGCATGTGCAGATTTAAAGCTGAAGGAAGTGAATGTAACCGAGGGTGGAGGACCATCCAATAGAGGTTCGGATAAAGACAAAGAGAAAAGGAAGTTGGATGATGATTCTGAAAAAGCCAGGAAGCGATGGAAGGATCCAAAGTTTTCCACATACACAGGGTTAAACGAGACACTGGAGCGGATATACATGGAAACCCGGAATCGCCTTCCTTACAGGAGGCCGGCTAGGAGGGAACCATCCGAACGGGAAAGGGCATCAGGAAGGCACTGTCTCTTCCATGATTTGGATGGACATGATACCAACAGCTGCAGACACTTAAAGGACATAATTGAGGAACATGTGAGGAATGGACAATTGAGGCATATGTTGGGGCTCGGAATGCAGTGGCGGAGCAGGAGCAACCACCGCCCACCTCAAGCCATGATGATGTGAGACCCAGGAATGATGGTCGATTGATTATCAATTGACCGGGATAATATGAAATAAGTAACAAACCATTTGCAAGCAACCAAGTCATTTACACATGTATGGGGCCGGAGATAGCCCCTAGGCATGCTTTGAATGATGATAAACCGCGAAGCCATGGTTTGCGAAATCTGTCTTTTGTTTTTGAATTGGACACTCGTTTTTCTGTTTTGGTCTTGGAGTTTGGATTGAACTCCTGATTTTGCTCGTTTTCTGGTTTTGGTTTTCATTCGGATGATTGTTCTCCATTTCGGATGATGATTTTGATTTTTATGGATTTCTGGTTTTCCGATTTGATTTGGATTTTGGATTGGATTTTGATTGAATTTTTTCTGGTTTTTGATAATTGGTCGTCGAGTATGGACTATGCTCGATAAGGGTCCGGAGAGACCAGGATTCGGCTTAGGACTTAAGCCATGGCATTACTTGCGTCCAGGGACACTGGACCACGGTCGTCGAGTGTGGATTGCGCTTGGCAAGAACCCGGAGAGGTTATGGATTTGAACAGCAACCCGGAGAGGTTAGCTCAACGTCCAAGGACACTGGACCACGATCGTCAAGTGTGGATTGCACTTGGTAAGAACCCGGAGAGGTTATTGATTCAGATATTGGCCCGGAGAGGTTATGGATTCGGTTATTGGCTGATGGGTAAGGATGGATTAAGGGCTCGGTCATCGAGTTCGGATGGACATGGAATTGGCTGTGGACTTTGGATATCGGATTCGGAACTATTCAAAACACGCCTATTTCCACAAGGCATGTTTTGGGGGGAAAATGTTATCCCACCTTTTGGTCAAGGCTGGAATATCAACAAATTGGCAAGGAACGATGGATGTCAGGATCGGGAATCGATTAGAAATAAGGCTGCAATGGATGTCGTCAAAATTTGACCGGGCACCGATCAGGACGGAATCGATTGGAAATGATGATGAGGACTAGGAGAGGCTACATTTCAAATTTCAGGATAATCGGAGTTCGTATGGAGGAGATATGATCGATACAAGTTAAGAAAAATATGATATTCGAATCCATCAAGTTGCTTTGTTCGAATCCATCATGTTAGCAGTGCAACCATCTGTTCGAATCCATCGGGTGACCCCACTTCGAATCCATCGGATTACCTCACTTCGAATCGAGCGGCAACAGTATGTTCGAATCGATCCTGCTGCAACAGCTTCGTATCGATCGGTTATAGCATGACACGATCGATACGAAGGAGCTTCTGTTCCAATCCATATATGAATGAAGCCCTCGAATCCACTAGGTCAAAGTGGCAAAAATCATGGAGTCGACCCAGTCGACTCGGAGTAAAAAGCGGATCGACACGGAAAGCGCGTGCCACGTCAACTCCCTCGCGTGCTCCATCATCGAGTCGAAGCTATCGATTCGAAGGGAATCGATTCGAACAGAGTGATCACACGAAGAACGTAATTTCGAATCGATCGTAACTTGAGATCTACAAGTCCAAATGCAATGAAATTTTCACAGAAGCTTACATACATGTTGAAGAATGTTCTCACCAAATTTCAGCTCGATTGGATGGTTTTTTGATCGATTCGAATGGAGTTAGAATCGATCCCGAAGCGGGCCCAGATTTCTTGGATACGGGCGCATGGGCCCCACGCATGCCAGAAGTAGTCTCCTTGATTTTAGGGGAAATATCAGCCTCCTACACCTATAAATAGAGCGCCACGCCATTCAGGAAAGGTGATCGGGATTCAGAAGCGCCCAGACTCTACCGGATTCAATTCTACACTTCATCATCGCTGTTAAACTCGGATTTCTTCATTGCAATTACTGTAATCAACTGTAATCAGCAAGGATAATTAATAAAAGATAAAACTTTGGAGTGGACGTAGGCCGGAGATAGCCGAACCACTATAAATCTCGTGTTTCTGTTCATTATTTCTGAATTGTGATATATTGTTTGCTTAGATCTGAGACTTGTGTTTGAATATTTGTTGATTTATATTCATACACCGGTGCTTTCACGGTACTTGTGGTTTGTGACCAATTTTGGCGCAAACACGTATGATTATTAGGTATGCAGGGTAACTATGGTTGACTATTCTTTGATTTATTTGAGGATTTCGAGGGTAAAATCCTAAAGGAGGGAGAGTGTAACGACCTATATTTTACATATTGGAGGATCGTAAAATACTATTATTTAAATCATATAAGGTTGTATGACTCTAAAAAATTGGAAACTGAATACTAGGGACATTTTCCACCTTTAGAAATTTTATCAAATAGTTTAAACCCATAAATTCTTGTAAAGTCTATAACTTTTGATGGGGTTGAATTAGGGTCCGAAACCACTTTCATTAGACTGGGATGATGGTTTCTCTTTCCTTGAAGTGGTCATAATAGGAAAATGGGCTTACTATTTAAGAGACATGGCTATTTTAAGTTCAGACTGCCGCTGGCTAGATTAGTGGGCATAACACCCTGTAAAATTAATGGTAATTAATAAATAATCATTAAGCTCAAAAATGGAATTGAGCAAATGTCGAAATTTGACCACGAAACTAGCAACATTGTATTCACAATGATTTTTCAAGCAACTTTCATATTTGAAGTTTTGCAATCAAAGATCAAATGAAGAAGTTATTAGCGTTTGAAGTTCAGAATTAAAATAACTAAATAGGAAAAACATGAAATAAATAATAATAAATGCAGGACTGTACTGGTCGACCCCCCTCCTAGGGCCAGTCGACCGCCGCTTATAGAGGAGCGGTTGACTGGTTAAGTATTGGCGGCTAGGGTGAACCCTGGCCGAACTGCTCGGATTTAATTATTTTAAATCTAATGGATATGATTGATTCAAGCGCATATAAGTACAAGCCTAGCCTTTCACTTTTTTCTCATATTTTCTAATCAAAGCAGTGGTGCTCTGCCATTTTACCTTCTCCACTATTTTTATCAATTATGAAATATTATATTATATATATATATATATAATCGGAGAAGGGCCGAAAATAAAAGAGAAGAAGAGAAGGAGTGAATCAATACGCGGAAAAGGTAAATTTCATTGTTATAAATTTAAATCAACTTAACCCCAAATCCCTTCTCAGATCTATAATTCTAGTATTATGTATATATCTTGTTATACATATTCTTTTGGATTAGAATGGAAAAGGAATCAAATTAAATGGATGAATTCAGATTGGGGGATCTAGAAAGCTTGAAAGGTGATTGGAAAATTATATGATTTATTTATAACATAGAAATTTATATCATTGAGTTTTATTTAATTATTATGCATATATAAGATTTGTGGGGTTGTAGGCTTAGGAGAATGTATTGGAAACTCGCCTACATGTTCTATAAGTTAGGTAATTGGAATAAGAATGGGATTTACACCCTAATCCGAAAATATAGAAATCCGTCCCCAAATTTGTTAAACTAGAATATTGATAAGATTGCAAGATTTATTCCAAATTTATGATAATTGGATTGTAAATTGTTAGTATAGCCTTAGATTGCCCTAATTTGATAAAGAATGTGAATTTATATGTTTTAATTTATTAGGAGTGTTTTGGTACAATTTAGTTGTATCTATTTCCGTATAATTTCCATAAACTATCTAATTCCACAACTATGTATAAAAAATGCGTCATTTGAAAATAAGGAATTTACCAAAAAGGAAAGAGATGCGCAAAGTACGGATGTTCTCCTCCCTAGTTTGCACTGCCTATTTCAATAAAAGAAAATATATAATTTCTTGTGATTTCAGACGGAGCAAAAGTATCACTTTTGGGTAATTTATAGATAGTTATAACGGTAATAATTTTTGGGAAAGATGGCTCTAATATATGGAAATAAATGTTCCTTAAACAATATACATATAAGTCTATTCTGAAATTCCAAAGCATGGGAATTAATGTGTTACGAATAGGAACACACACACACACGCGTATAACGGTGCATACCGATCAAAAATATAAATGTATATATATAGCATAATATACAACGATATTTATGTTAATTATAATTAGGACGACTAGTTATTCATAGCGTAGTAGATTATTGGACTAGGAGGTGTAGGTGGAAAAGCGATGGTAACTCCAAAATTAGTAGAGCAATAAATGTGCGGTTAATAGGGAGTTATAGAAATTAAATGAGGGTATAACTATGTTTAATGGGATTATTAAAGAGTTTAATATGACATTTATGAGAAAAGGAAATGTACATAATAGGTTGAAATATACATAATAGATTATTGGACAAAATAGCGTGAAGGTTGGTCAAACACAATGAAAAGTGTCTTGAGAGTTTTTCTAGCGGGAGAATACCTACTTGCACATATAAATTAAATTGCCCGATTGGAGTAGACCCTTTATTATTGAACCCAAAGATCGGTTCCAGACCTGGTTTAAGCTTTGTTTTTGAGATGTCATTTGATCAAAGGCATACTTGAAGACCACATTTATGCCAATTCGTGTATCCACCAAGACTTTGGACACTAACAACAATCCAATCCATGCTATGATCATCAGAGGGTCATTATGCAGATGTCTCATTCCCTTTAGCTCTCTAGTTGTTATCATTAAGTCTGGTATTGCACTTTTGAAAGATTTAATTGGAGGTACCACTCCCATAGAATAGATTCCTTCCTTGTCCTTCCTTATTTTCCTATTTATTGCACCTTTACTTTCCCCAACAATATGTGGGCATCTATGAATCATGTCTATATGGTTCGGCGTCGGTAGAAAGTCTCCTTAAGGATCATTTTCTAGAAATTAGCACCACCAGCGGGTGGATTTATATTTCATTTGGTTATGAGAACTTTTGGCCTCCTTTGGAGAATTACTTAATGCTTCTCTCCTAATCAATCCTTAAATTATTCTTGCCAAAGCACGAAATTATTAGTTTTATGTGTGCTAGCTTTATGATAAACAAATAATCTCCTTCCTTGTTTTTCTTAGGATTAGTTCAGGCTTTGAGTGAAGTGGAGTATTTAATTTCATCCTCGGTAACTGTAACGACTCGTAAATTCTTAATAAATTTTATTTGTTTTATTTATATAATTAATTGAAATTTTGTGAAATTTTAAACAATATAATTTTGAAATATAAATTTAATATTTGGAATACGTCTGTTTAAACATAGCAACTGGTAAATTTTCATCTGATAATATGGAAGTTTATTTTCTTGTGAAATTTTATTTCAATTTAAATCGGTTAATATTTGATGATAATAAAATGTTTTCCAAATCTGAATATTTTTATATCGAAAATTAGTAAACCATCTTTTGAGTGAGACGTCATATTTCGTTTCTCCAAATTTGGACTGTTGTTGCTCCGTTTATCTTATTTCTGGCATATTAGCAGCATTATCGGTACCGATTATCGATTTTTGATAGGATGATCGTACCACTAATATATGTATACCGTTTTGATCGTCTCATCGTGCTGATCTCTACGATATATTGATTTCTGTATTTTGAGGTCCGGTACGCAACAGAAGCGGTGAAACAGTCTATTGTAACGGTACCACATGTGTGGCTTTTCACTTTCATTTGCTTTTCAAATTCAAACGTACACTCAAGCAATATAATAAATTGCTTTAATGACTTTTGCTGAATCAATGGATAGTAGTTACCATTCCCATCACTTCACTTTATTACACAGTGTACGTTTTCTCTGCCCCTTTGTCTCATATCTCTGTTCACACTATTTGAAACACACAAATATATATAATACGTTGGTCTTATTTTTCTTGCCTTCATTTTTCTCCTTCCTTTTGTTGTCACCCTTTCCTTCTTCCCCAAACCTCCTCTCTTTATATTGTCTGTTGATTTCTTTTGGGAAATTATAATATAGTATGAAAGATTTTTTTTACCTGCCTTTTGTATTCATTGGTAAAATGCACAGAAACATGTTTTGCTTGAGAGAGATAGGCTGTCGTCCCCTTCCACATCACCGCCTACCCATTCGTTCCCATCACGCAGATCACTCGACCCGCCCCATCCATCTTCCCCGCCATTTCAGCCCTCCGGCCCACACCTCACAACGCCCTGAACTCGACAGTAACCCAACCGACCCCACTACCGAAGCTTGCATCCCTTCCTTGAACCAATCGCCTAACCTTGCACCCCATGCTCGGCCCTTCCACTCCTCCTCCCCTCGCCTTGATCGCAGCAACCCTTCGGCCTCCACCATCTCGGCCAGCCGTGCCCCCTCCCGCCACCACCTTCACCAATCTTTTACACTTCCGCGTAGGTATATATTGTAAGTTATAGTATATATTATTATAGTATTTTCGATGTGTTATGTTTTGTTTACTATTATAATATGTTAATTAGATACAAAATTTTATATTAGTTTACTGTATAAGTTTACGTATGTTGTTTATGTATATATATATATATATATATGTTTATACAATATACAAGTTGGTCCGTTGTTTTGGGTTTGTTTGTAGGCAGTCTGTTGGTATATATATTAGTTATAAAAGAAACAGTATATATCACTATACCCATATTTCTAAAAGCATATAATATAAAGTGCATCCGTATTTTTTTAATGTAATTGAATGATGAGGTGAGCATTTATATATATATATATATAGAATTAAAGATCGGTTTAATTAAAAAGGTTTATGTAAGTTTGTACAAGAATTTGTTATGAGCCTTTATGAATATATATATGTAGATTTTGTATTAATAGACATATATCTGTCTCAGCCTACGAACTATATGTAAATTCTATTACGCAAGTTTCAATCACCCATTTGTTTTACCATAGTAACATCTATTTCCATATACATATTGTCTGCATAGCTCAAATTTATTTTGTTGCTTATATAGGTACAGTCTGAAATTTTGATCATAGTCTAATTTTATATATATGTTTGTTTACAAATATATTTGCGCTTATTTCGGTTATAGTATAATTTTATATCTTTGGTTATACAATGAAATCTGCAGTTTTACTGTTAGTTTGCATATACTTGTTCGTTGTAAATGAAATCCCGTTTTCGGTTAGTTTATTGTTCGTTAGTTTATATATACTTGTTTTGCGTCGCATTTATGTTTTGATAAGAAATAGTTCTTGTTTGGGAAATATCGATTTTACTATATGGTATGATGTTATTGGATTTAGTATGTATATTTTGTTGTATGTATTTTAAGGATAACGATTTTTTGTATATTTCATTTTTAATATTTGTCTTAAGTTAAAACATTGATTTATTTTTATAATATAATAATAATGTATATGTGTTTTATTTTATATATGTGTTTAATTTTAAATTATGACTTTTGAAAACCATATATATATATTTAATTTAATATATGTTTGGATTTAGAATATGACATTATATATATAGCTGTATATAGTTATGTATATCTAAGTTCACTTATACCATTTATCTTCATCAATCCAGTTCTGATTCGATTCCGTCAATTTCTATTTATCAGCCTTGTTCGTCAAATTCGTGCTTGGATCCGTAACTCTTCTCATTCTCCTTCATCTCTACCTTCGAAAGGTGAGTTATTCTCACCAGACAATATGTATCTATATAACTAGTAAATTGACACCCTGTGAATCTGTAGAAATATATTATCATGTTATACTTGACTATGTTATGATCATATGATGTTTATACACCTGTTATATCATCCGTTACTATTATATAATGTATTCTGTTCATTTATATCTGTTTATCACACTGCAAGTTCCCTGTAGACTAGAATCACTATGGGTTGAAATGATACATACCCGAACGAACTTTAGAATAGGGAAAAATCATTATGGGTTGAAATGATAGGCCTGAATGGTTTTATTTAATTTATCTTAACTTGGGATTGCAGGTTTGAAATGATAGAACCTGGATTTTTCTTTTTAAACTGCGGATTGAAATGATACATATCTGTATCACTTGACCTAGGCTAGAAAACTATATATAGACCCGTGGTTATTTTATAAAGTGTTTTGGATATTTTTAAGTATTTTAAAAATAAACATTTATGAAATTTGATTTAAACAGATTTTGAAATATTTTGAATTAAAGAAATTATGATTTTTCTATGAGTTAAAAATGTAATTTATGAATGGTTAAATTGGATTATTGAAATATAACTTAAGATTGGAATTTGGAATTTTGGTTAAAAATGATATTTAAGTTATATGAATAAAAATGAAAATTAATTATATTTGGAAATGGTAAATATGATAATTTGATTTAATTTAAATTTAAGCGATTTATTAAAGTATTATTGATTTTTCTATGAGTTTAAGTGGTTAAATAAATGAATGTTTAAAAGTGATCTTTTAAAATATAACTTGACTTAGAAATGTGAAATTTTGTTTTTATTTAAGGTTTAAGTTAATTAAATAAAATTGGAAATTTAGTTAAATTTGTGAAATGGTAATTTAAATTTGAAGTGTTTAGTTATTTGTTGAAATGTGAAGAATTGGAAACTTTTACACTTAAATTTATTAAGTAAATTGTTGAAAATTGGATTTAATTATAAGAAATTTATTGTGAAAAGGATATATGTTAAATGATATGTAAATGAACATTTTAAATGTTAAAATATGATTTTTAAAATGTTTATGTGTTTTAAATTAAAGTTATTTAATTGCTGGAAATACACTAACACCTGAAATTAACTTTTAATAGCATTCAGAAATGTCATAGATTCTGTTTTGAACTAAAATTGTGTAAAAAGAGCTATTACAGCATGTCTGAAATGCTGTAGTTGCTGTAATTGAACTTATAGGCTATTATTGAACTCAGGTCTATTATAGCATTCTCTGGAAATGCTATAGTGGTCTGCAGTCTTTGCTGAAATCTACTAAAACCTTTGTTTTGAAATCTGAGTTACCGCAGCACTTCTGAAATGCTGTCTTTTTTGTTTTGAACTATAATTCTACTAAAACTGAGTTTTAACATCAGTTTTAAGTGCTGTCTTTGCTGAATTAAAATTGTTTTCAACCATAACTCATAACAGCTTTTTCTAAATGCTGTGAAAAGCTGAAATTCTAATAAATATGGGTTTTGACTTAGTAAACGAACTCAGAATGGTTTGAAACTTTGGAAATTGAATACTTGATTTGAAAATATAATAATTACACTTTTAAAAGGTTTAAATGAATTATTTTGATTGGAATATAAACTTTTTAAAGGTGATTTGAAATGATAGTAAATGAACGATATCTTTGAATTTAAAAGGTATTTAAAGTTGAATATTTGGATTTGTAAGGATATGATATTTTATTATATTAAAATGATTTGAAATGAAGATTTGGAAAGATTGATATTCGATATATATTAAAATGATTTGAAATGAAGTTTTGTAAGGATATGATATTTTATTATATTAAAATGATTTGAAACAAAGTTTTGAAATGATACGAAAATTTACATATATGGAAATGGTTTGGAATTGATTTAATCTTTATTTTGATAAAGATCTGGATTTGAAATGATATTCTATTTTGAAGTATAAACTGTTTTTAAACTTATAACCACGGGTTATAATAACGTTTGGTTGTTAAAGAGACCGGGATCGGATATGGACATACTCTCTGTCGATACCGAAAACCACTTTGACAACTATGTACGCGGTGGAGTTTCCAAAATGAAGTAGGATGGTGGCGACGATCCTAAGGTATATACGTGGACCCAACTCCCGTGAGTTGGCATAAGGTGGCTAAAACAGGAGCGATCTCAGACCAGTGAGGTAGCACCTCTTATCGGACGCACTTCTTCGATTCCATTCTATTACTTTTTGATTTTTGGTGGCCACCCTTCGATTTGGGAGTGTTGTTCGAAGTGGACGGTAGTGGCTGCTATCCACTCCATCAGTCCGTGTGCGTAATTGGTACATCTACCCTAGCATTGCCTAGTTGTGCCGTGTCACCTACCATATCGAGCTTTACTACGATTATGATTTTAAGATCCGACCGCGTTAAGGTTCTCCATCCCCTTAACGCTATTTTCTATATGATTATACTTTACTTATTAGACATTATTATAATAGCGAATATTACTACATAGTAGATATTTTAACGGATCCTTAGAGGATGGGCGGTCCCAAGCATCTTTTAAGTTACTGGTACCTTTATTACAGTTCACTTGAGTTGGTTTACATTATATAAGTATATATTGTCCTGACTCGAGTATTTTGTGTTCTGCTTTACGCTCGGGTCAGCCTGAGTATTCACAGATTTGGATTTCTACCTTCTGGAGATTTGAATCGCTGGAGATTATCTGCTAGTCTTGTTCTATCAACTTCGGTTCCGTTGTTCTATTCAGCCTGTACTTGGTTATTGTATTGAGACTTCTGCTGTACTTTATTTCTTATGTTGTATCTTATGTAACTCTGATATATTTACATAGTAGCTTCATGAACTATTATTTCTTTTACTTCCGCTGCATTATTTTACTCTGTGTCTGTGATATGTGATTATATTTATTTACTGTATATTCTGAGATTTTCCAAATTTTATTTACAACGCGGTAATTTGAGCAATTCAATTTCGGCATGAGTGTCTACCTATACACTTATAATGGATGCGAATGTTTGAAAATATCGGGTCGTTACAGTTGGTATCAGAGCTTTGGCTTTGAGGCAAAACTCAGCATATGGAGTAGATTTATTTACAGAATCGCTTTCGTTCGAGTTTGAATCTTTTCCTCTTAATTCGAATTTCCTTTAAATTTTTGGAACGTTCCCTGCGGTTTCAAAATTCATTCTTGTCCCTCACTATTCGTCTTCTTTTGAATTTGGAGTATCACATAACTCCACTTCGAATGATCTTTATAGTGAATTGGCTGTCTCGCCAATATTCTAATTTTCTGGTAAGGGGGAAACTCCTTTACAAATTTGCATCGATTCACCAGAGATTTATATCTATCCTTGGTTTAGATGCTAATATCTTTTGTTATTCCAAACTCTATCTTTTAAGATTGGATGTAGATTTACCCCAGAAAAAATCCACACTTGATCTTATTCATTAAGTCACGGTTGACCCGGTTAAGGTTGTCCGCGATTTATTTAAGCTTGTCCATCTCCCTACTCTGTTATTTAATCATCTTGTTTTTGTTTGCAAAATATCTCCAAACATTTTGAATTGTACTTGTAAATCTATGTTTGTTTTATATGTTGTGTTGTTTGGGTTGTTAGTGTTGATTTGGGTTTCCGATCGATTCGTCTGACCAATGCTATCGATAGGATTTCTAAAACACTTTGACAGAACAAACTGACACAATATTATTTTAAAATTTGGTTAATGAAATAAATTTGGATATATAATTTTATGGAACTTAATAAATTGATTTAAATTGATAATTTGAAATGATAATACTTGATTTATCATTTATTGTTCTACAAATGAATTTATAAATAGTTGTTTATAAATTTATTTGGGAACTGAAATGAATTTAAAACAAGAAATTTAAGAATTTAATTTCCGATAGATTTCAAACCTTGTGTTTAAAGTTTTAAAAGGATATATTATTTAAAGTATTTCCAAGTAGAAATTTGTTTCTAAAGGATTTTTAAGTTTAAAAATTTAGTCCTCTTCTCTTTGTCGCTGGAAAATAATTTCGGTGATGACTGCAGCATCATCGACGTTCATTTTCGAGTTTCGAAGTGAAGAGACTTTTCTGTAGTCTTGCTACAGCTTTGTTTTGGGGAATTTAATTAATTTGAATTTCTAAAATATGACTTGATTTATAATATATATAGAGATATATGATTTAAATTTGATTTGACATATTATGTTTATATAATTACTTATCTCCAAATGGTTTGAAGATGTTCGAAGATTCAAATTCTTAAATTTTATCTTGAAGAATAATTTCAATTATAAAAAGAAAAAAAATCAAAAATTTGGATAAATGATTCAAAATTGAGATAATTTAATTGGAAAGTTTTATTTGTATAACACACAATTTCATTCCAATATAACTTACCTAAATTACACAGAAGTTGAAAATGTAATTGGATAATATACATTATAAAATGACTTTATAAGGAAATATTTGAGTGTTATAATAAATGTTATACACTAAAATTTTATTATAAAGATGTTAATAGAGATAAATAGAATAATAAGTTAATTGAATAATAGATGAGACAAATAAATTTGTTTTGAAGGAATTAATAAGTTGAAATTAGATTGACTTATGGAAATACCTTGAATTAAAAAATCAATTATTGAATATAAATTAATTTAAATTGAAATTTATATGGTTTAAATTAATTTATATGGTTTAAATATATGTGCTAATATATATTAAGTGGAATAAAATTAATAATAATTGGGAATAAAGAATTAAATTTGTTGAATAAAATATGAGTGTAATAAATGATTATACAAATTGATGATTTAGAAATTGTTAATTGAGGATGACTAGATAATAAGATAATGAATTTAGAAATAGATATATTGATTTAACTTAAGTGAACTCAAATGGATTAAACCAAATTGTTGAATATTAATTTGTTAAATTTGAAATTTATATGGTTTCAAATTTATTGTTTATTTTGAATTTCAAATCTATTCTTTCTTTCTGGTTGTTTTATTCTCCTACCTTCTTCCTTTTCGGGGATGAAAAGTTTTGAGTGGGGGAGAGTGTAACGACTCGTAAATGCTTAATAAATTTTATTTGTTTTATTTATATAATTAATTGAAATTTTGTGAAATTTTAAACAATATAATTTTGAAATATAAATTTAATATTTGGAATACGTTTGTTTAAACATAGAAACTGGTAAATTTTCATCTGATAATATGGAAGTTTATTTTCTTGTGAAATTTTATTTCAATTTAAATCGGTTAATATTTGATGATAATAAAATGTTTTCCAAATCTGAATATTTTTATATCGAAAATTAGTAAACCATCTTTTGAGTGAGACGTCATATTTCGTTTCTCCAAATTTGGACTGTTGTTGCTCCGTTTATCTTATTTCTGGCATATTAGCAGCATTATCGGTACCGATTATCGATTTTTGATAGGATGATCGTACCACTAATATCTGTATACCGTTTTGATCGTCTCATCGTGCTGATCTCTACGATATATTTATTTTTGTATTTTGAGGTCCGGTACGCAACAGAAGCGGTGAAACGGTCTGTTGTAACGGTACCACATGTGTGGCTTTTCACTTTCATTTGCTTTTCAAATTCAAACGTACAGCTCAAGCAATATAATAAATTGCTTTAATGACTTTTGCTGAATCAATGGACAGTAGTTACCATTCTCATCACTTCACTTTATTACACAGTGTACGTTTTCTCTGCCCCTTTGTCTCATATCTCTGTTCACACTATTTGAAACACACAAATATATATAATACGTTAGTCTTATTTTTCTTGCCTTCATTTTTCTCCTTCCTTTTGTTGTCACCCTTTCCTTCTTCCCCAAACCTCCTCTCTTTATATTGTCTGTTGATTTCTTTTGGGAAATTATAATATAGTATGAAAGATTTTTTTTACCTGCTTTTTGTATTCATTGGTAAAATGCACAGAAACATGTTTTGCTTGAGAGAGATAGGCTGTCGTCCCCTTCCACATCACTGCCTACCCATTCGTTCCCATCACGCAGATCACTCGACCCGCCCCATCCATCTTCCCCGCCATGTCAGCCCTCCGGCCCACACCTCACAACACCCTGAACTTGACAGTAACCCAACCGACCCCACTACCGAAGCTTGCATCCCTTCCTTGAACCGATCGCCTAACCTTGCACCCCATGCTCGGCCCTTCCACTCCTCCTCCCCTCGCCTTGATCGCAGCAACCCTTCGGCCTCCACCATCTCGGCCAGCCGTGCCCCCTCCCGCCACCACCTTCACCAATCTTCTACACTTCCGCGTAGGTATATATTGTAAGTTATAGTATATATTATAATAGTATTTTCGATGTGTTATGTTTTGTTTACTGTTATAATATGTTAATTAGATACAAAATTTTATATTAGTTTACTGTATAAATTTACGTATGTTGTTTACGTATATATATGTTTATACAATATACAAGTTGGTCCGCTGTTTTGGGTTTGTTTGTAGGCAGTCTGTTGGTATATATATTAGTTATAAAAGAAATAGTATATATCACTATACCCATATTTCTAAAAGCATATAATATAAAGTGCATCTGTATTTTTTTTTTAATGTAATTGAATGATGAGGTGAGCATTTATATATATATATAGAATTAAAGATCGGTTTAATTAAAAAGGTTTATGTAAGTTTGTACAAGAATTTGTTATCAGCCATTATGAATATATATATGTAGATTTTGTATTAGTAGACATATATCTGTCTCAGCCTATGAACTATATGTAAATTCTATTACGCAAGTTTCAATCACCCATTTGTTTTACCATAGTAACATATATTTCCATATACATATTGTCTGCATAGCTCAAATTTATTTTGTTGCTTATATAGGTACAGTCTGAAATTTTGATCATAGTCTAATTTTATATATATGTTTATTTACAAATATATTTGCGCTTATTTCGGTTATAGTATAATTTTATATCTTTGGTTATACAATGAAATCTGCAGTTTCACTGTTAGTTTGCATATACTTGTTCGTTGTAAATGAAATCCCGTTTTCGGTTAGTTTATTGTTCGTTAGTTTATATATACTTGTTTTGCGTCGCATTTATGTTTTGATAAGAAATAGTTCTTGTTTGGGAAATATCGATTTTACTATATGGTATGATGTTATTGGATTTAGTATGTATATTTTGTTTTATGTATTTTAAGGATAACGATTTTATGTATATTTCATTTTTAATATTTGTCTTAAGTTAAAACATAGATTTATTTTTATAATATAATAATAATGTATATGTGTTTTATTTTATATATGTGTTTAATTTAAAACTATGACTTTTGAAAACCATATATATATTTAATTTAATATATGTTTGGATTTAGAATATGACATTATATATATAGCTGTATATAGTTATGTATATCTAAGTTCACTTATACCATTTATCTTCATCAATCCAGTTCTGATTCGATTCTGTCAATTTCAATTTATCAGCCTTGTTCGTCAAATTCGTGCTTGGATCCGTAACTCTTCTCATTCTCCTTCATCTCTACCTTCGAAAGGTGAGTTATTCTCACCAGACAATATGTACCTATATAACTAGTAAATTGACACCCTGTGAATCTGTAGAAATATATTATCATGTTATACTTGACTATGTTATGATCATATGATGTTTATACACCTGTTATATCATCCGTTACTGTTATATAATGTATTCTGTTCATTTATATCTGTTTATCACACTGCAAGTTCCTTGTAGACTAGAATCACTATGGGTTGAAATGATACATACCCGAACGGACTTTAGAATAGGGAAAAATCATTATGGGCTGAAATGATAGGCCTGAATGGTTTTATTTAATTTATCTTAACTTGGGATTGCGGGTTTGAAATGATAGAACCCGAATTTTTCATTTTAAACTGCGGATTGAAATGATACATATCCGTATCACTTGACCTAGGCTAGAAAACTATATATAGACTCGTGGTTATTTTATAAAGTGTTTTGGATATTTTTAAGTATTTTAAAAAAAAAATTATAAAATTTGATTTAAACAGATTTTGAAATATTTTGAATTAAAGAAATTATGATTTTTTTATGAGTTAAAAATGTAATTTATGAATGGTTAAATTGGATTATTGAATTATAACTTAAGTTTGGAATTTGGAATTTTGGTTAAAAATGATATTTAAGTTATATGAATAAAAATGAAAATTTAATTATATTTGGAAATGGTAAATATGATAATTTGATTTAATTTGAATTTAAGCGATTTATTAAAGTATTATTGATTTTTCTATGAGTTTAAGTGGTTAAATAAATGAATGTTTAAAAGTGATCTTTTAAAATATAACTTGACTTGGAAATGTGAAATTTTGTTTTTAGTTAAGGTTTAAGTTAATTAAATAAAATTGGAAATTTAGTTAAATTTGTGAAATGGTAATTTAAATTTGAAGTGTTAAGTTATTTGTTGAAATGTGAAGAATTGGAAACTTTTACACTTAAATTTATTAAGTAAATTGTTGAAAATTGGATTTAATTATAAGAAATTTATTGTGAAAAGGATATATGTTAAATGATATGTAAATGAACATTTTAAATGTTAAAATATGATTTTTAAAATGTTTATGTGTTTTAAATTAAAGTTATTTAATTGCTGGAAATACACTAACACCTGAAATTAACTTTTAATAGCATTCAGAAATGCTATAGATTCTGTTTTGAACTAAAATTGTGTAAAAAGGGCTATTACAGCATGTCTGAAATGTTGTAGTTGCTGTAATTGAACTTATAGGCTAATATTGAACTCATGTCTATTATAGCATTCTCTGGAAATGCGATAGTGGTCTGCAGTCTTTGCTGAAATCTACTAAAACCTTTGTTTTGAAATCTGAGTTACCGCAGCACTTTTGAAATGTTGTCTTTTCTGTTTTGAACTATAATTCAACTAAAACTGAGTTTTAACAGCAGTTTTAAGTGCTGTCTTTGCTGAATTAAAATTGTTTTCAACCATAACTCATAACAGCTTTTTCTAAATGTCGTGAAAAGCTGAAATTCTAATAAATATGGGTTTTGACTTAGTAAACGAACTCAGAATGGTTTGAAACTTTGGAAATTGAATACTTGATTTGAAAATATAATAATTACACTTTTAAAAGGTTTAAATGAATTATTTTGATTGGAATATAAACTTTTTAAAGGTGATTTGAAATGATAGTAAATGAACGATATCTTTGAATTTAAAAGGTATTTAAAGTTGAATATTTGGATTTGTAAGGATATGATATTTTATTATATTAAAATGATTTGAAATGAAGATTTGGAAAGATTGATATTCGATATATATTAAAATGATTTGAAATGAAGTTTTGTAAGGATATGATATTTTATTATATTAAAATGATTTGAAACGAAATTTTGAAATGATATGAAAATTTACATATATGGAAATGGTTTGGAATTGATTTAATCTTTATTTTGATAAAGATCTGGATTTGAAATGATATTCTATTTTGAAGTATAAACTGTTTTTAAACTTATAACCACGGGTTATAATAACGTTTGGTTGTTAAAGAGACCGGGATCGGATATGGACATACTCTCTGTCGATACCGAAAACCACTTTGACAACTATGTACGCGGTGGAGTTTCCAGAATGAAGTAGGATGGTGGCGACGATCCTAAGGTATATACGTGGACCCAACTCCCGTGAGTTGGCATAAGGTGGCTAAAACAGGAGCGATCTCGGACCAGTGAGGTAGCACCTCTTATCGGACGCACTTCTTCGATTCCATTCTATTACTTTTTTATTTTTGGTGGCCACCCTTCGATTTGGGAGTGTTGTTCGAGGTGGACGGTAGTGGCTGCTATCCGCTCCATCAGTCCGTGTGCGTAATTGGTATATCTACCCTGGCATTGCCTAGTTGTGCCGTGTCACCTACCATATTGAGCTTTACTACGATTATGATTTTAAAATCCGACCGCGTTAAGGTTCGCCATCCCCTTAACGCTATTTTCTATATGATTATACTTTACTTATTAGACATTATTATAATAGCGAATATTAATACATAGTAGATATTTTAACGGATCCTTAGAGGATGGGCGGTCCTAAGCATCTTCTAAGTTACTGGTACCTTTATTACAGTTCACTTGAGTTGGTTTACATTATATAAGTATATATTGTCCTGACTCGAATGTTTTGTGTTCTGCTTTACGCTCGGGTCAGCCTGAGTATTCACAGATTTGGATTTCCACCTTTTGGAGATTTGAATCGCTGGAGATTATCTGCTAGTCTTGTTCTATCAACTTCGGTTCTGTTGTTCTATTCAGCCTGTACTTGGTTATTGTATTGAGACTTCTGCTGTACTTTATTTCTTATGTTGTATCTTATGTAACTCTGGTATATTTACATAGTAGCTTCATGAACTACTATTTCTTTTACATCCGCTGCATTATTTTACTCTGTGTCTGTGATCTGTGATTATATTTATTTACTGTATATTCTAAGATTTGCCAAATTTTATTTACAACGTGGTATTTTGAGCAATTCAATTCCGGCATGAGTGTCTACCTATACACTTATAATGGATGCGAATGGTTGAAAATATCGGGTCGTTACAGTAACAACATAGGTATATGAAATGGGTTAATTTAAAGATACGAAATTAGCCTTCTGAACCTTATTCCATCTCTCTTTCTTATTTAGTGTGGAAAACCCAACTCTACCACCTTCTCTTCCTTTTTGTTTTGACTTCATTTTCTCATGAAAAATTCCATCAAGACGAACAAATTTATCAACTTAGAAACAGAAATCCTACAGACCTCTACACCCATGAGTGTACAACTCCTTCTATTATGGAGTATTTTTTATCAAACCTAACTTAACAACCCTGAGTTTCTCCATATTATTCACCTTTTCTGCTTTGTTAGCCGCAGCAATGAACCTTCCTAAGTAATCTGTTAACAACTTTCCTATACGTTGTTTGATATTTGCTAGTGCACTATAATTGGGTCTCCTGAGGTACAAAAATGAGCAAAAAAATCGTAAGCAAACCAACTCCATAAGTAGAGAGTCTTTTCACGATATCGTCGATACTCTTTGCAAATAGCTCTAAGGAAAAGTTATTGGCAATAGCCTACACCTCACAGCTCCAGGTGCATCATAGATATCCATCTGACTATCAAAAGATAAAAGATAGTAATTGGGATCCGTAGATCAGTTATATCTTCTGGATGGAATTTTGATGCACGAAGGAATCAGGACCTCCATTATTTCTTCCATGAATGGAGCTCCCTTGATATTTTTATTGAGCTTTGGATCCAAGGTTCTTCTTCCCTGAAATTTATCATATATTTATCCATTTTATATGCAAAGTCTCTTAGGTATGTTTCATCACCTTCGTAGTCCCTCCTGCTTGGCTTGTACTCTATTCCAAAAATTGAGCATGCAGACTGCACTTTTGGGTATTTATTACAATTTTTGGGTTTCTCGAACAATTTTTGAACTAATTTATCATTTATTTCAATGCCTTTTCCAACATGGCAATGGAGTACTTTATATTTTCTCGGCGCTTATGATTCCTTTCCTCTCTAATTCTGGGATGTCCTTTCCAATATTTCTTTTTTTAAGAGAGATACATGGTTATTCCATATAGTGGACTCAAATTCTTCCCATTTTCCTTTATGATTCGCGTTTTGTAAAGATTTTTTTAATACAAGCATCTTAATTAACTCATGCATCATATCAATTTGCTTTTGCATCTTTTTTAACATCGCACTTACATTTTCTACCACAACGGGTAAAGAAGTTTGACCAACTTCAACGTTATCCACATTAAAATTTGGTATCACATTTGTAGAATGTACAACCAATGATCATGTTTGATAAAAACAAATATTTTGTTCCTAATATTTTTATTGAGTATTCACAGACTTCAGGGACAAACGTAATATTCCCAATGACAAATTCAAAGTACAAAATATATTATTATTCAAAATCTTGGGATTTTCTCTTTGCTAATATTCCTTTCATACTCCTATTATTTCCCTTTAATGAGGCAATATATACTTAACTATCTACCCTGCATTCCCCATTGGACTATAATATCAATTATATACAACATATCTCTCAAACCATAGCGAATCCATCTCCAATCAAACTAGCCCAAAAATATCGATGCTAATACTCAAAAATATGATATTACTAAGTGAATATGATACACTAATATAAAAAATTGTACCACCAACCTTCGATTCATCTCAGCATTAAATAACTTCCACTATCCAACCCATAATGCAACAACAACACCAAGCATCTTGTGAATCTCTGGTACTAAACAAGTATTGATAGCTGCATTTAAATTCAATTTAAAGGCTGTGCTTTATCCTGCAAGCATCACCTATCTCGGGCATCTCCAGATCTCGACGGAAGTGGAAAAAACTCAGCAGAACCAAAATCAAAACAGCATTAGCACAGAATCCTGTTTATCCAAACCAGATCGTTGGTGCATTACCATCAATATAACGACAAGTGGTTAATAGGCAATAGCTTCACAAATCATCAACTGTGATGTAATAGAAAGCAACCGCAACTTCAAGAAAAAGGCAAGACAATAAGGCAGACGAACCAATCTGACAGGGAAGCTTCATCTCTACAAGCAATGGCTCGAAATTTGATGGAGGCAAAAGCGAGATTTTTTTGAGGCGACAATTAGAAGCAAGGCAATGTTCTAATATTGAGAGAAGCATTCAAGCTTTATTAAAAAAAGGGAGAAATTTATCATTTTATTTCAAGCAATTACTTTTCATATTATTCCTTCGATTTTTCATTTTTAACTTCTCATTTCTCTTTACAGTACAATTTCGCCCTCATTTCTTCCAAATTAGTGGTTTATTAACTATCTCTAATACACTAATTAATAACTTCACCTTCTTCTAACATGATGTCTTTTGCGGATTTCTCCTCCCATAATAAAATCAATTGCTTAAACAGGAGAGAGGTACAGCTTATCCTCCATCCAAGGGGATCAATTGCAATTGTATAAGATGTTCAGAACTACTATTTGTAGATGATTTTCGCTTCTCCATGAGACGACCTCTGTTAACCCGCCTTTTGGTACATAGGCGGATTTAACCCAACGGAGATCGTGATCATCAAGGTGGAAGGCTTGGAGAAACGGTTACCAAGCTCGAAGATCATCTATAAACGAGACTATGGATGATGGTCAAGCGGATTCGGATCGGATCCCTAATTTTTGTCCTAATCAAGGTGAAATTTGTATGAAGTGATAAGGAAGGCATCATGAGGCTACATTTCAAATTTCAAGTCGATCGGAGTTCATATGCTAAAGTTATGGGCAAAAGAAGAGGGATCGGATCATATCCAGCTCAACAGCACAACTCAACGATGATCGCTCCATAACTCAACAACCACAAGATGGATTTAGGTGAAACTTTGGTAACAAGAAGAGAGAACCCTAGGGATTCTAGCCTAGGGATCGCATGACATTTGGAGAAGTTGGAGGGATCAGCATATGTCCCTCAATAGGGATCGGTACCTATCCCTCTTAGGGATTGGCTAAGCCCAACTTCATAACAAAGATCGATCAATATCTCAACATCTACACATCCAATTGACCTGAAACTCAGAAGAAAAGCAAATTAGAATATATGGAACTCCCCATTGGGATCTCATAGCATTTGAAGCAAGTTGGAGGAATCGGTACCTATCCCTCCATAGGGATCGACTATGATCAGTCTTAACACCATATTGTAACAAAGATCGGTCAATAACTCGAGTTCTACTAATCCAAGTGATATGAAACTTGAAGGCTATACATAATACAACATGGAGAAGCTCACCTAGGGATCGCATGGTATTTGGAGCAAGTTGGAGGTATCGGTACCTATCTCTCTAGAGGGATCAGTAGAAATCAGAATTCAATCAATACTACTTCATGGAAAATGCGATATCTCACAAATCGTACGTCGGAATTGCACGAAATTTGGGGAGCAAGTGGCTAACACCATGGGGAACCACCCAGAGGGATCACACTCCATTTGGACACCAAAATAGGGATAGTTACTGATCCCTATTGTGGGCCTGGAAATTTTTGGGTGGCCTCGTCTTGGTCTCCCGAACCTTCTGTCAAAATTTCAGCCCGATCCGTGCACGTCTTCCCTTATAAATACAGCAGGCATGACGTCAAAAAAGAGATCTTCTTTCTACTTCTCTTTAACTTCAACCTAGGCTACATTTTGTTAATTTTATTCTTGTATTTCGGATTGTAACTATAAACAAACTTCAGCATAATAAAAAGGATTATTTGGGAGTGGACATAGGCCAGAGTTAGTCGAACCACTATAAATCTTGTCTTCTTTTACTTGATTTTTGATTGTTTTAATTTTTTTCTTTATTTATTTCTCTCCATATTTCTGTAATTGGATTGGATATTGGAGCTTTTCATAATTGGGTGTTGGTGGCCAATTTTGACGCCAAGAACCTCCTTCCTATAGACAGTAGCCAATTTCTTCTGCCTCAATCACTACACCCTCCACCTTCCACGATTTGTGAATTCCATGCGTTTGTTGGACGACTAATTATAACCTTTTGCTTTGTAAGTTGTATCTATGCTCTTCCCTCTATTTAAGGAAAAACTACTTCACAAGAGCCAAATGTTCATCCTCATAGAGCTAAGTTAAATTTGATTTTAGTTTGTAACCTCAACCCCTTTGTTTTTTTTCCATGTTATTATGTTATTGTTCACGTTGATTGTTTGCTATTCTTTTTAGAAAATTGGATTTTATTTCTTGCGGTTTTCATGTGTCTTTATTCTTCTTTTATCCCAAAAATAATGTCACTAATTTATTTGATTTTTAAATATGGTTAATATTTGAGTTTTACATCTTGGATTTGGTAGAAGGAGAATCGCACTGTTCTGAACTTCTGATTTTGCTAAATTACATATTTAAGCATCTTTACTTTTTCAACAATATAAATCATTCCTTCTTGTAGTTAAAAACTTTTAGTTACATTCCTCCATGACATATTTCATACAGTATAGTGAAGTACATGCATATAGTTTCAAAGGTAACTCATTTTCGTACAATCACTAATTTACATAATACAGTTTCAAGTTTAAAAAAATCATGTTTGAAAATTGCAAAGTTTGCTTCTTTTCCTTAGTTTGTTCTTAAAGCTTCTCTTTTGATTATGTGCAATAATTATTATTTTTGGTTTATGTGCAATACAGTCATTTGAAACCATGTCTTTGAGAGGAACTTTTTATTACCAACGATAAATTTCATTTTAAGCCTCGTAATTATGTGTACGTTTTTAAATATAGTTTCATAGAAAATAAATTGGTACCATTTTAATGAATTTTATATCATTAATTCTGAAAACAAGAAAGATCTTATAACATAAACAACCTAATTTGTCATGTGTTTTATATCTTGTATTGTAATGCTATAAAAATGATAAATAAAAAATTGTAACGGTTGCTTATTTTTCTTAGTTTTTTATTAACATCCCGCCTTTTGTTATGTGAAATATAATTAATTTTGGTTATGTGCGGTATAATCATTGCAAACCATGTTTTCGAAATGAGCTTATTATCAACGATAAAGTTCATTTCAAGATTAATAATTATGTGTATTTATTTGTTGATGGTTTTATAGGAAATAATTTAGCACTATTTTATTGATTTTATCTTTCAATAGCTGATAAGGTTAAGATATTTATCATGCTCATCGAGGGTATTTATATATAAAAAGCAGGCCCAGACCGATCAACTTGGTTGCCCCGGTCCAAACAAAAATTTTAAGCACAAATAAAAGTAAAATTTCACATAAATATGGCGAAGCCATGAATCGAACTATAGAAGCTTGATTCAAGGTTGAAACTAATTACTAGTGGTACACACTATCATTTAGTTAATTTATGCAGTAAATTTTTTTACAAGCCCAATCTCATAGGCTTTTGCCTTCCACCCCCTCCCCCCTCATTGCCCTAGGCGGCTGGCTTGCCAGCCTTACCGTAGGGCCGAGCCTGTCAAAAAGGTTAAGCCTGCAACGAGTATCCTCATGCTTTATTTTGTTGGATTGTTGGTTCTGCATATTTTCTAAGTTATGTGTTTTTAGATATCTTGTTGTATTTTTTGTATCCGTATGTTATTTGAATCGTATCCAGAATTGTATGGTGCTTAAACCAAATGCATGAAAATAGTATGGTGGTTATTGTCTGAATGCATTTGTTGTATACCATCATTTTCATAGTCCCAACGGCTCTATCTTTAACTTTTATTTGCAAATGCTTTTTTTAAAATCTTGAGAGAGGCATTCATAGTCCCGGTTATGTTAAATGATCAATGACACGGTTAAAAGAAGAAGTGTGCTTTTGAAATGTTTAAAATGTGACAAAATTGAGCATTCACATAATACTTGTCAATATAGGAAAAAAGATAAGAAAATTAAACTAATTGGGGTTCCTAAGGGCACTTTTTGTAGACTAAATAAGTTTGGATACCCTAATGTTCTGTCACTGATGCTGATGGACCTATGAAGAATTCTATGTATTTTTACTATTCTCTTATGTAGGTATGTTGGCAGGCTAAGGAACAATAAGAAAAGTATTTGGATTTAGGCTATTACAAATATAGGACAGGCGACGAATCAAAGTTCCTTAGCCTTGAAAATCATAGAGATGGGAGTGTTACAATAGGTGATAATAGAAAATGCAAGATCAATGGTAAAGGTAAAGTAGGTAACGACACTTTTTCATTAAGTGATATTTTCTATTTGAAAAACTTACATCATAACTCCATCTCTATTAGTCAACTCAATGATAAGGTATGAGTGTCGTTTTTTATATCGATATTTACAAAGTCATCAACAAGTCTTTCAGTGAGGTTTTATTCATAGGGAAGGGAAAAGGAAATATTTAGACTATCCCCTTTGATTATCTAACTATTTCTGTGCTTGGTAGCTAACGAAGAAGAAGCTACCATATGGAACAAACGCCTATGACGTGCTAGCTTAGGCTTATTGGAAAATTTCGAAAAAAAGAAGTTAGTGAGAGGTTCACCGCATCAGAATATGAGACCGGTAAGACATGTAATGCTTGCACGATAGTAACTTTAATCAATCTTTTTTTCATGCCAAAATCACCATGAATACTTCTAGAATTCTTGAGTTAATCCATATGAATTTGTTTGGCCCTAATGATATTTCTAGTTTAGGTGGTAAAATATATTGTTATGTATTAGTTGATGATTACCCTAGACTTACATGGGTCTATTTTCAAGCCAAAAAGTTTGAAACCTTTGATTAATTTTCAAAATTCGTAAAACTAGTCCAAAAAGAAAACAATGCTCCGATTATTACTTTAGGCATGGTGGAGAATTTGAAAATTATGATTTTTAACGTTTTTGTGAACAAAATGGTTTTAAATGTGAATTCTAGCTACTCGAAAGTCTCAATAAAAAGGGATGGTCAAAAGAAAGAATTGTACATTGCAACAATTGGCTAGATCTATGCTAAACGAATATAATAATCCTTTATCCTTTTTGGCAGAGGCATTTAACATGTCATGTCATGTAATGAATAGAGTAATAATTAGACCAATACTCAATAAAACTTCTTACGGGCTTTGGTTTGACAAGAAATCTAAAATTTCTTATTTTAAAAATTTTGGGTATCCGTGTTATATTCTTAGTACATATGACCAACTTGGAAATTTGAGTCCAAAACATATGAAGGAATTTTTATGGGATATTTATCTAGAAGTAATGCACATAGAGTTTTCAACAAATGATTGAAAACTATTACAGAAGTAATCAATGTGAAGTTTGACGGGTGGATAGCGATAAGACTAGTAGAAATGATCAAGGCAATGATATGGAGAAAATGGGACCAACAAAAGTACATTAAAGAAAAACAATGATATTGATCAATGCACTATCGAGCTTTCAAAGATCAAGATTAGAAATTGAGAATTTAAATTTCAAGGCTAGTCACCTCCAGAATTGTTTACAGGTAATCCAATGCTAGATATACAAAAACATGCTTCTTTCAATAGAAATTTATGTACTTTGTGTATACATAGTGATTTTATTTTTGAAATTAAACTAGGAATAAATACTTAGAGATGAATGTTGGATAATAGCAGTGAAACATGAAGTTAACCAATTTATATGAAATAGTGTTCAGAAATTAGTCCTTAGACCCGACAATTATCCCGTGGTAGGTACCAAATGTGTGTTTAAAAACAAACTTGGTGAATCCAAAAATGTAGTTGGAAATAAAGCTAGATCGGTTGTATATGCATATAACCAAATATAAGTTATTGATTTTGATGAAACATTTCCCCCATTTGCTAGGTTAGAATCAGCTAGAATTTTGCTTGCTTTTGCAAGTTTTAAAGGCAAGCAAATGAATGTTATAAATGTCTTTTAAAATGTTTATTAAAAGAAAATGGGCTCGTCGAAACCCCACCTTCCCCCTCCCCGCCTCCCATTTTGAGAATCACACATTTTAAAATCATGTATAAAAACATGAAAAAGAATTATAGTACTTAAACAAGCTCTAGGTATGAATGTCTCAACACGTATCCTTTTGAAAAAGGCTTTAAAAAAGGAAGTGCCAACACTATTCTATTTCCATTGCACAAACATGATGATTTTCTAAATATTCAAATTTATGTTCATGACATTATCTACGGTGCTACTAACAAAACACTATGTTAAAAGTTTGAAAAAATCATGCATGATAAGTTTGAAACGAGCTTGGTAGGAAAATTAAAATAGTTTCTAGGATTTAAAACAAAGCAAACTGAGAATGGATTCTTTATCTCACAAACAAAATATGTGAAGGAGTTGCTAAAAAAATATGAAATTATGAATGCAAAACCACTTGGAACATCTATGATTCATTAAACAAAGCTTGACAAAGATGAAAAAGATATTAAATTTGATCAAAAGAAATATTGAGGTATGATTGATGCTCTCCTTTATCTTACGATGTCTACACTTAACATAATGTTCAATGTTTATTTATGTGCACGATTTCAAGCTGATTCAAAAGAATTTCATTTTGAAGGCCACAAAAGGAATTACAAGATACCTTTTGCACACATAAAATTTTGGACTTCCATCAAGTGATAATTTCAATTTTGTTGGTTATTCTGATGCTGGTTATGCTGGTAGTTTTATGAACCGGAAAAGCACTAGTGGAACTTGCTTCTTATTAGGACACTCATTGTTTTTTGGTCAAGTTGTAAACAAAATATTGTTGCATTACCTACCACTGAAGCTGAATATATTGCATTAGGAAGTTGTTGTGCACAAATTTATGGATGATGCAAACACTATTATACTTTGTCTTAGTACTTAACACATACCTATAAAATGTGATAGCAAAAGTGCAATTGACCTGTTAAACAATCCCCTTTACCATTCTCATACTAAACATATAGACGTAAGAAATCATTTGCATTTCAAAAAGGATATTCGCATTGAATTTATCTTAACTAATTTCCAACTGACTGATATTTTTGCAAATCCTCTTTAACAAGATAGATTTTCATGCTTAAGTTTAGATTCGAGAATTCTGGAAATCAACCAATATCCATAGTTTTATTATTATTATTATTTCCTAATTGTTATTTTTACCAAAAAATATTTTGTTTTAGATTTTTTAACTTTTTAAATAATAATAATATACCTGGTTTGTATAAAGGACTAATTTTTGGAACGTATGATCACCGTATCTACCATTTGACTTTCATATTCTATTGACTCGCCTTATTTTCTTTCTTGCCACCATTACTTCTCATTTATATATGCTTTGGCTAAATTGACATATCCAAATTGATTATTCAGAGCTTTTGGAAATTAATAAACATTACACATATGATATAATGGAGTTCCTAAGCCTCTATGACATACTATAAAATAGTTGTGTCGGTTCATCAACCAACGTCCATTCTCATCCAAGAAACCTCACAAAAATGCATGGATAGAAGGTTCTTGGTTTCGTTTACGATGAGTTAGGATAAGTTATTCTAGGTTAAATAATATATTTTCTAGTCACAACCATTCTCATCTAAGAGACCCTATGGTAATGCTCGGATGAAAGTGACTTGATTTCATAATGAATTAAATATGCTTATTAATTATGAAATTTCTTACGGAATATGTCATTTGAAATACACTATATAAGAACACGCACACACGCAGATATATACATACATACATACATACATACATACATACATGCATGCATACATATATATATATATATATCACTTGTTTATGTCGTATTTTCTCTCATGGGATAAGTTTCTAATTAAGATGGATGGCTATGATTTTGGTTTCAAAGTTTTTATAATGTGTATTTGATGTTTAATTTTGATCATAATTCATATTGCCTTATTAAATTAACCTTCTATATCATCATTTTCTTTAATTGCGATGAGAGTAAAAAGGGTTGAGAAGTTAAGATTTGACTATTTCCATAATATAATTTTTTTATCCGTTTTCATTTTTACTTTATATGTATTATTTAGAAAAAATTCGGACAGTGCATTTGTGCAAGGGAAGCACACAAATAGGGGGAGCATACAAGTAGGGGAGCATGTAATATACGTTAGGACAATCGTGGCATTATATTTTACTTGCTTTCATGATATCATATGCACACACTCAACATATGCATGTCATATGTGACAAATATTAACTTATTGTTTGTTATCATCAAAAAGGTATATTGTGGAGTATTCAACCAATGATTGTGTTTGACAACAACAACCATTTGTTTTGTTACTTCTATTAAGTATTTACAGACTTCATGGGAAAAAGTAATATCAAATATTTAGTTCAGAGAGAATCAAGTAAAGCATTGATTAATTTGTCAAAATAAACCATTTCCTTACATTGCAAAGTCAACACAATATATTTTTTGTACTATTCATCTCAAAAACCAATAGCAACAACAATACACTACATTTTCTTCATTCAAAAGAACATGCACCTACAATATATTACCAATGACAAAATCAAAGTACAAAATATATTTTCATTCAAAATACCATAATTTTCTATCTCCTAATATTCCTCCTACACTCCTATTATTTTTCTCCAATAAGTCTATATAAACCGAAAACTATCTCCCTAACATTCACCATCGGACTACAATATCAATTCTATACAACATATCTCTAAAACTATAACATATTAATCTATGACCAAACTACCCCAAAGTATCGATGTTGTAACTCAAATATGATATTACTCGGTATATATCTCACAAGCACTAATATCAAAAATTGTATCACCTACCCTCAATTCATCTCGGCACCAAAAATTACATTAACCCAAAATTTAACACCAAACATCATGTGAATCTCTAGCACCAAACAAGTTTTGATAGTCAAACAGACCGAAAGAAGGTTTGCCTACAATAAGAGGTGCAAAATGGAATTGTCCGAAGCCAATAAAATTATCCACGTTTCTCTCCCATGCCTATCTCCGTCTCTCCTTAAAATATGCCATAGTTAAAAATTTCCCCTTATCCTTTCTAATACTCCTATTCAATTCCCAAATAGTCTCCTATGATATAAATAGTCTGTAATAGATTTAGGCTTTCTTGCATCTACCTACAGCCTTTTCTCTTCTTCCAATCTAGGGTTTCATGCCTCCTTTAAGCACTATCTCAGGCGATTTTTATTCTCCTTTAGTTTTGATTAATTTATGATATGAAAATTCTAGAGAATTATTTCCTAAAAGCTATCTATTAGTCAATTAATTTCTTTTCCTTCAGTGGTCATCTCAAGGTATACTAAAACTGCCACAAAAAGTTTAGCGAATTTCCGGCCTTCTAATGATAAAACAACCTTTTGTCTTCTGTCGATTGTTTGTATTTCTTCTAGTTGTTAATTGCTATTGGTATCATAATTTCAATTTATCTGGTTTTGGTATTATGCCAACCTCGGTTCTTTAACACTACAACTAAAATGAAAATGATCATGGTACCAAAATATCAACTTGTATTATGATCTTCAGGATATTTTATACACTTCTCTAACTATTCTTTAGTATCATCCAGTGGTTGTATGTAAGAACAAAGTGCTCAAACATTTATTGTTTTCAAGTACACTTATGCTTGTTAACTTATTTATAATTCATTGTTATTATGAAATTTGACTATTTATTTTAACAACACTGTAGCATATTTGGCTAGGCATCATTTGTTAACCCAAAAAATGGATCAATACCCAGAATCAAGAAGAAAGTACCAGTTCAGATTTAATAAACAGAAAAAGCAGTAAAGAAGACAGCTTTTATAGTGGTTCGGTGTAATCCCCAGCCTACGTCCATTTTAATCTATTTTATTTGTTGTTCTCTCTCTGGTTTATAACTAGCTATATCAGATCTAACCACAATCTGGTAGATCTTAAATTTACAATGAAGTTTCTAGAATGTTTGAGAGTCACTAGTACTAAGAATTTGCTGATCCAAGTCCTAAAATAGAAAATAGTTGTTTCCTAGGTGAATCTATTAGAGAAGAGATTATAGGTGAAGAAATGGTAGAGTCTCCGCTGTCAGAGATTCAAATCCTATTTGGTTGTTCTATGGCTTGTATTTATAGGGTAAATAGTCATGTTGGGCCAGAAATCCACCTGGGGTAGAGTCCAAATATCGGTCCGAAGTAGTGTGCAAAGTTGCAGGTCTCCCAAGTTAACCACAAAGGTCGGTGCCAACCTCTCAAGTCGGTGATGACTTCTCTCTATAGTTCTAAGCACTTCAAACCTTCTTGCATCCTTCTTCTTACTTCATTTTAAGGTATCCCATGTTGTTTCCATCGATCTGGTCGTCCAAAACAAGTCGGTGCCTATTACTCTTCAAAATAGCTCAATATTAGTCTTTTTGCCTAAGAGGTGAGTAGTGACTTTTTTTCTTAGCTCAAAATGATTTGTACTCTTTTGCAGCACTCTACTAATTCCATATGGAGGTGTCCCAAAGTGGTCGCAACATCTACGGAGTTTACAAGAGAGGTCGGTACCTACTTGAGAGGTCGGTGGTGACCTCTCTCCTTAGTGTATTTTCCGTTCAAATTTTTTAAGCTCGATTCTCTAGTCATTTTAAGTATGCCTGTAAGTTTTTAAGTCGTTTCATCCTCGTTTGAATCTTCTAAGTCCAATTGAAATCTATTTTGCTAAAAAGCGGGTTAACACTTGCCCTCCAAAGTACGTCTTTCGAATGTAAGGTGTGCTTTGCTCAAGAACAAGTTCCAGTAATCAGTCTTCGGTAGTTGAGCTCTCCGACTAATTCAATCTCAGTGAATCATGCAGTTCGTTCGGATTCTCTTGTCAAACCACAGGTCGTTCCAAACCAGTTACAACCTAAGACTCTAGACTATGCCTAAGTATAGTTTATACATTACAATCATTTCGATTTCATTCGGAGTTATTACATCACATATCTGATTTCATTCGAAGTTATTACATCACATATCCAAAATCGTTCCAAGTTCATCCGAGATTTATCAGTTTTATTCTAATTACAAGGCATTCAAATCCTTTTATCAAGTCTGTTTCTGTTCTAAGGTTCGATCTCTCCGGATCATTTTCCATTTAATTTAACATGTGATCTCTCCTGATTGTTTACCATTTAAGTTAAGAGGACAACCTCTTCAGATCGTATAATGTTTAATTTAAAGGGACGATCTCTCCGGATCATTTTCCATTTAATTTAACATGTGATCTCTCCTGATCATTTATCGTTTAAGTTAAGAGGACAATCTCTTTGGATCGTATAATGTTTAATTTAAGGGGACGATCTCTCCGGATAGTTCAGTGTTCAAGTTAAGGGAAAGATCTCTCCGGATCTTTGCTGAGTCCCCTTGCTCTCCGACAAAGGAACTAAACGACCAAGCAAGCCCATCCGCTCACTCTCCGATGAGGGGACTTACTTTTCGTACAAGCTCATTCACTCCCTCTCTAGCAAGGGAGCTTGCACCTTGCACTCCGGTTCCCTTTTATTCAGATGGGACATAAAGCGATTAATATCAATCATCACATTAAATGTGGATTTTTCAAAATTCAAATATTCAAATCAAATCAAGGAAAACAAGTAGAAATCCTAAGAGTCCATCCTAGCTATTCGACTCAAAGCGTGCTTAGAGACTAATCTAGGTCTCGTACACATGTAAGCGGTCTGAGGTTATTATTATGCTAAGCAATCACCCAGACATCCATCTTAGAGCGTGATCAGGAGCCAATCTAGGTTTTATGCACTTCTAAGTGGTCTGAGATTATTATCGTCTTTATTGCTAAATATGAAAAGAAAAATGCAAGAAAAGAAATAAAAAAGCAGAGCGCAGGAATCAGGTTCGAGTCTCATTCATCTCGATCATGGGATTTTAAGTCTTGGACCAAATCTCTGGTTGTTGCATGATGCATTTTTTGTAGGTGGTGGTTGCTCCGGCCGTACCATTGCGGTTCGGTTCCTTATGTACTACTGCAGCTGGTTGGTCCGAACCAATTCCTATATCATATCACGAAGGTGTTGGCACTCATTCGTTCCATATCCATTCAGCTCATGGAAGATGTAGAACTTTTTAGATTTTTTTCTCCCGATCGGTAGGTTCTCTTCTTGTAGGCTTTCGATAGAGAATTTGCCCCTAGTGTCTAGGTATATTTTCTCTCTAGGATCTCAGTCAGATCAATGTAGGAAGAGAACTTCGGCTTCCTTCTTTGTCATTTTGGTTCTCCAAAGTCATTATCAACTCTTATTTTCCCTTTTCCTTTTCCAATTTCTGCTCGGAACAGTCCCCTGTCATCCACATCATTAATTTCAGCATACTTAGCTTCATCCTAAGCTTCAGCGTCTTCCTGATGCAAATATCTCTTAGCTACATAGTTGAATTCTGCAAGATCCATAGATAGATCCCTTTCTAGTGCACCTTTGAAATCAGTCTTACTCGCGACTCCAGATACTGCCTCTATTAAGATTAATGATGGGTTTGGCTTGTCCACTACAGCTGTTGCTGCATTAAATCCTATCAAATAGCTTCTCAAGGTCTCTTCGGGCCTTTGTTTCATCGTTGACAGTGTTAGTACATTCTTTGGTCATGAGACGTGAAATTTGAACTGTCTCAAGAATCTGCTCACTAAGTCAGTCCATGTGCTTATGGACCCATTCTCCAGCTGTCTAAACCATATCGTCACAAAGTCAAGTGTAATGGGAAACACTATCTCATTACCTCCTCAAAAGCACCCAACACCTCCATATGTCGATGTATCTCATCATATGAATTGTCGGGTCCGTCTTTCCGTCATATATTTTCAACGTCGGAAGCTTAAAATCGGGAGGATTCCTTATGTTCCAAATGTTAGAAGCGAATGGATTCCTATTCACATCCTTCAGACCCTGATCTGAGGATCCTCTTCTAACTATTCTTCTTACCAATTCAGTAATTCGGTTTTCACCGTGCAATGAAGATTTTCATCCAAAAGCAATATTTTGCCCCCTGCTCCTGTAGGGGAATTTTGATGCATACTTTGACACATATTCCACTGGCTGCATATTAGAGTTATGCCCTGCTCTTCTGGTTTCATTCCGTCCTCCGTTCCTATGGGGTAGCTCTGGCACATATTCCTCCGATTGTTATGCATTAACATTCTGATTTGCGTTTTCGATTCCAATGTTATCCATTTCCCATATTCCCGACATTCCCATAGTCACACCAACATTGCCCTTTAGTATAGTTCTCTCGTTACAGAGTTGATTTAGGTTGGTACCGAGTTGTTCTGTTTGTGGGGGCATTGTTGCAGTTCGCTCTGCTCCAATCCCGGATGCTTCTGCATTAGCTCCTTGTCCTTGGTTCTGACTTTCAGCAACTCTAGTTATTCCTTGTTGTCCTATCCTTTAAAAGAATTCTTCACGCATTTCATGTTGTCAAGCTATGACTCCATCCTGCATCTCCTTCATCATGCTCTCCATCTCTTCTCCGGTCACGTAGTTAGACTAATGAGAATTTGAAGATACCTCTTGGATACCCCTAGGCCCTGGTTGACTTGCTCCAGTTTTAGATCTAGTATTAGGCCTCTTCATCTTCTCCAAATCTCATATTCAAGCTTCGAGTTTTCATATCTAGCTTTATTCTCAATGAAAACACAAAAATGTTAACCCAAAAAAGAGATCAACACCCAAAATTAAGATGAAAGCACCAGTTTAGATTCACTAAACAAAAAAAGCAGTAAAATAGACAATTTTTATAGTGGTTCGGCGTAATCTTCGACCTATGTCAACTTTAATCTATTTTATTAATTGTTCTCCTCCTGGATTAAAAATAGTTATATCAGATCCGACCATAATCTAGTGAATCTTATATTTATAATGAAGTTTCTAGAGTGCTTGAGAGTCACTTGTACTAAGAATTTGCTGATCTAAGTCCTAGAATAGCAAATAGTTGTTTCTTAGGTGACTTTAATAGAGGAGAGATTAGAGGAGAAGAAATGATAGAGTCTCTGCAGTCAGAGAATTCCGATCCTATTTTGGTTGCTCTATGGCTTGTATTTATAAGGGAAACAATCATACTGGGCCAAAAATCCACTTGGGGCAGAGTCCAAATATCGGCCCGAAGTAGTGTGCAAAGTTGCAGGATCACCCAAGTTAACCACAGAGGTCGGTGCCGCCTCTCAAGTCGGTGATAACTTCTCTCTGTATTTTAAATCACTTCGAACCTTCTTGCATCTTTCTTCTTGGTTCATTTTATGGTGTCCTATGTTGTTTCCGTCGATCGTCCAAAATAAGTTGATACCCACCTCTCTCCAAAACAGCACAGTATCAGCCTTTTTGCCTAAGAGGTCAGTGTTGACTTCTTTTCTTAGTTCGAAATGATTTGTACTCTTTTGCAACACTTTTCTAATTTCATATGGAGGTGTCCCAAAGTGGTCGCAACATCTACGGAGTTTACAAGAGAGGTCGGTACCACTTGAGAGGTCGGTGGTGATCTCTTTCCTTAGTGTATTTTTCGTCTAAATTTCTTAAGCTCAATTCTATAGTCATTTTAAGTGTGCCTCCAAGTTTTCAAGTCGTTTCGTTCTCGTTTGAATCTCTAAGTCCAGTTGAAATCTACTTTATTAAAATGCGAGTAACATCATTCAAAGCCCTATGTATATTTTTCATGCTTGAAATTGCACATCGCCCTTGCCTAAAAGTAAGTTCACTTATGTCAATTGATATATTTTCCAAAAGAATTTTTTTACTGTGAACAAGAATATTGGAAATTTGGAAAGTTTGAAAAACAAATGTTTTAAATGTACCACATAATGTATTTTTTCCTTTCTATATAGGGTTCCTACATAGTTTATATTTGACTTTTCTAGAAAATTGAATAATAATGTACACATATATCACTTACTTGATGATGTGAATAATCTGTTGTTTATTCATGAAAAATAAATTCGTATAATTTATAACAATGTTGATTTTTAATGATAGCAAGTTATTAAGGTGTCATGAAATTTATTTGTATTAGTATTTCATATAACAACTTGAAGTTTAATTTAATTGTGTGTGCATACTCTATTATATCGTCCTTCGTTTACTTACCAATACACATTAGTTTCTTTTACCTAGTTTATTGAAGTTGGTGTGTTGGATTTTTCGGTATTTTCTTGGATTGTTAGCATGTGCCTAATAAGATATTTGTCCTAGTTACCGCAGTCTTTTAAGATATGGTTTTTATATGTTTTCTCTACTTTTCTTCTATTTTGCAAATGTATCGTGTCGATTACTTCTTGATTTTCCCATCTTAACTTTATAATATATTATTTCCTCCTCGCAAACATACACACATAGATATATATATATATATAATTATCACCATTTAATATATTTTTTCAATATATTACATTCAGGAAATTTTCCTCAAAGATAATTTTTAGGGCTTTCTTTGGATGTAATAGGACAACCCACTAATAATTACTGTGAAGGACAAATTAGCGTATTTTCGTTCCAACCCATTATCGCGCGCTTCTTCTTCTTCTTTCTTACAATTAGATTTTTCTATCGCGATCCAATAGCTCTCTCGGAATCAAAATATCGATCAAATTCGTTCGTTTATTTTATTCTCGTTCTTTTGAAAATTGTAGTTCATCGATCTAATTGTTCTCTCACGCATTTGTCGATCTTGTTCTTCTCATAATTCTACTGTGATCTCATTCTTCTTCAAATTGGATTATTTATATGCTTCTATTATTCTATTTTTGGTTCTTTTTCTATCAAATTTCAATTTTTGTTATCTGTGATTTCTAATCGTGTTTCTTTTTACAAATTAAATGCAGTTTTGTGTCCATGTTTGCTTATTCGTTCTTCTATAGCAACTTTTGGAAGCAGCAGCAGGTATTTTTTGTTTTATTTGTTTCTTTATGCATTATTGTATTCTAATGTGCTTTACATTTAATTTATTTTTTATCTTTTGTTGATTAGTCATGTCTATCTTGCATTAATGTTGGGATGATTGGAAAAGTATCATTGTTTGGGGTTGTATATAAAGTTGTGATAGAGTGGAAAAGTATTAGATTTTAGGTTTAGTTTCTGAGTATCATTTTTATTTTTTCTTAGTATCAGTTTTTGTTTATTTAGTTTGATTATCCGTAATTAGGTATCAGTTTTGTATACGGTAGGTATCAGTTTTGTGAAATGGAAAAAATTATGTTCTAAATTGAACATATTTTTACTCATGTTTTTTTGCAGTGGTGATAACAGTCTTCTTTGTTTGTTTATGTTGAATAATAATACTTTTAGCACTCGATTGTCTATCTATTCCTCTTTATATGATTTGAAGAATGAGATATGTCGATGTTGGTCTCAATTAACTCCTTTTTCTATTTAGATTTCTTATGTACTTGAGGACAAAGTTATTATGGTTGATACTGATTTTTATATTCAGAGTATAATTTGTTTTCAATTATACAAGAAAAATTCCTTCTTTGGTTTTACTGTTAAGGTTAAGGGTTCTGAATTCAAAAATGTTGATGGTGCTTCTATTTCAAGTTCATCTAATGTTCATGCTTCTTCATCTTCTACTGGATCTGTGTGTTCAAATGTTGTAGTTAATAGTAAAAGTTATTTAAAAGATATGTTGAGGAGAGGGTCAACATTATGCATTTTTGATTTTGTTGGTTTTTGTTTTGAAGGAGCTAAACATTTTAAGGAATTTTTGATGGCATATCAAATTCAAAAGGGTATGAATTAGTATTTTTAAAGAATTGTGCTATAAGAGTTACTACAATTTGCTTTTCATATAAGGATGGTTGTCTTTTCAAAGTCCACGGTTCTTGTGATTTTGGAGAATTGAAGAAGTTTTTTATGAGAAATATGGTTGTTGATCATTCTTGTGGGGTTGGTCTTAGAAATGTGAATAATCCACATATTTCTAGTTCGTTTGTTAAATCGTTGATTATTGACGAGATTCGTGATTGTCCTAGTAAAAAGCCTAAAGATATAATAGTTGATTTTAGAAGAGAAAACAATTTTCAATTGTATTATGGTTATGTTTATCATGGGAAATAACTTGCATTAATGGAATTGCATGGTAATGATGCTTTGTCTTACAATGATTTGAGTTGGTATTGGGAAGCAGTGAAGAAGTCTAATCCAGATAGTTATGTTGATATGGATGTTGATCCTTGTAGTAATGAATTTGAGAGGGTGGTTATTGCTTTTGGTGCTTGTTTACTTGGTTTCAAGCATTGTCGTCCTATGATATTCTTAGATGCTACTCATTTGAAGGGACGTCCTGGTGTTTTGATGGGTGCCACTGCAAAAAATGGTGATCAAGGTATGTCTTTGTTTTCAGTTTTGATTTATTTGTATTGAGATCATAATAGTTGGCATTAGCATTAATATGAATTTGTAATCATAATTTGTATTTTGTTGGTATCGGTTTTAAGATATGTAGTTTATAGTTAGCAAGTTTTTAGTATCAGAATTTGCATTGTATTGAATTGTAAGTTTGTATTTGGTATCATAATTTCATACTGCTTAGCAGGTGATTAGTATCAGTTTGTGTATAATGTTAGTATCAGGTTCATGTATGCTAATATATGGTATCATATATAGTTGTGTAGTATTGGAATTTCATTTGTATCATAATACATGTTAATGTACATTACTTTATTGTGTTAGAATTAAGATTAATGTGCATAATTTCGTGGTTATCAATATTTTTATAATGGTCGTATCAGGTTTTCGGCATTAGTTTTTTTAATGTTAATATCAGTTTCATGAATAGTTTCAGATTTATGGTCATAATTAGTTTTAGTTTTTTTACTAATTATTTTTGCATTTGCAGGTTTCTTCCCTTTAGCAATAAGTGTAGTTTCTCTAGAAAATGAGGATAATTGGACATGGTTTTTGAATCATTTAAAACAAATGCTTCAAGAAGATCGTAATTTGGTTTTTATGTCAGATCGCCACCAAGGTTTGCTTTTAGGTGTTGTGATGTTTTTCTTTCAGCTTATCACAGTTATTGCTATTTGCATATGGAACAAAATCTTCTTTCAACGGTAAAAGCCAAAAATGCAAATGTGTCTATTGTTGATCTATTTAAAATGTGTTCTAGAGCTTCTAATCTATATGAATTTGAAGGAGCACATTCTAAGTTCTGTCAAATTGGTGGTGTTGCCGGTGTGAATTTTTTAAAGGATAAGCCTTTTCATAAGTGGGTGGATTTATTTTTTCCAGGGAAACGTTATGGTGAATATAGTTCGAATGTTGCAGAAAGTTTTAATAGTTGGATTTTAGATGAATGAGCATTGCCTATTACTTCGTGTTTAGATAGTATTCGTGTTAAGATTATGGAACAAATGGCTAGAAGGAGAGAAGAGTGTCGTTTGTGGAAAACAACTCTTTGCCCTTCTATGGAGTTACGTTTAGGTGAATTGATTGAAGAAGGATTTGGATGGGATGTATATAAATTTTCTGATTTTGCTTTTGAAGTGAAATCTCCAACTCTCATTGTGTTGATTTGAAGGAACAGGTTTGTGTTGCAACCAATGAAAAATTATAGGATTTCCTTGTGCTCATACTATAAAGTGTATGAACAAGTCTAAGTTGTTTGTATATGATTTTGCTGAGTATTATTTCACTGTTGATGCTTATCGATGTTCTTATGCCAATGCTATAAATCCTATTCCAAATTATGATAGGACTATTGTTGATGGTACCATTTAAGATTTTATCAAGCCACCAAAGGAGAAACGTGGCGCTGGTAGACCATCAATTAAGTAAAGGAGGATTTTCATATTTTCAGAACAAGCAAAATAGATATGGCAAGTGCAAGCAGTTTGGTCATAATAAACGAAATTGTCAAGCTTCGAAGAGGATATGATCTGATTTTACATTTTGAATTTATTTAGATTAATAAGTGGATGTCTGACTTGTTTTGGTGGTTTATTGTAATTGAACCTTGTTATTAATTTGTATTCAGTATAGCATATTATCAAATTGATTTTATTTTCAGTTATTTAGTATAAATGATAGTATCAGTTTTAGTATTAGTTATATGTTTTTACAGTATCAGTTCTGGTGTTTATTTATTTTTATTTTTCAATCATTAGTTTTGATATATGTTGCATACTGTTAGTATTAGCTGTTTAGTATCATTTTTCATATTCTGTTGGTATAAAATATGGTATCATTTTTTCGTTGTGTGATATCGGTTTTGTTCAATTTTGTATATTTTACTTATTTATAACAAAGTTGATAGGATAGTCTATGGGATCTGATAATCATTGTCTAATTGATTGAAGAAGATGATTAAATTGATACATGTTATCTATTAGTTGGAGATAATGTTTGTTTGATTGGATATAAAGGACTTTAGTATCGGTTTTGGTTAGTTTTTAGTATCAGTTTCGTGTATTATAATACGTGCTAGAACTGACACTAGTACTAATAAATAATTAGAATGATATCTGGTGTTAGCAAAAACTAACACCAGCACTAATTGTTGTTTCATATAGTATGTTGAGTGTCAGTTTTAGCAAAACTGATACTATTAGTTATTAGAACTGATACCCAGTTACTGTTTTGTATTGAAATATGATAATATCATTATACAACTGATAGTTGCATCATAAAACTGATAATATTATGTAGGATCAATAGTTGCATGATAGAACATAGAATATATAATTTTGTTATAATATAAACAACAGGAAAAGAAAAGAACATCAACTACAACATATCATTCCAGCAGGTCAGCATTGTTTTTACAAGTAAGATCAACATTGTTTTAAGAACAGAACATCATTACTTCACAGGTACCAAATTGCAACAGAACATCATTACTTCACAAGTACCAAATTTAATTGTGAAACAACACAATGGTTTACTTTAACACACAAAATTTTCAATTTATGCACCTTCTTCTTTGCTTGACAGGTTATCGGCTACATTCCAACAGTGCTTGCTATCTGTCAATATGTCTATTGCCAGTTTTGATAACAGTGTGTTGTTGGATTTTTTCGGAATCATGTTTCTATTCAGTGATGCAATGTAAATCATGACATATATTCCGCAGTCAATGCTGTTTAAAACAAAATATGCTAACAAAATATAAACCGTGATAGAAGGTAACAAAATCTAATTTTTACATCACTAGAAATATGTTCATAGCTTGTACAACAAATTGTACTAATATCAAGCATTGATTGTATCAACATTAAAACAGAAATTAAATTCAATTACACATAACAAAATATCTAAAATGTACATCAGTTCATGTGAAAATAGTAGCACTTTTTGCAAACCAATTGATTTGTTCATTTATCTTTCTTCTTTCAAACTTGACATGAACTTGGCTAAGCTCCAACAGTGCTCTTTGTCAGTCAATATCTCATGTGCAATTCTTGCTCTAGATTTCAGCATTTGTTCAGGGGCTATTTTGAGTGGTATTTAGCTTTTGTTCATTGATATGATGAATACCATCACATATATACCACAGTCAAGCCTGTTTAAAAGAAAATTTGCAGTATCGGTTTTGTGTATCTAGGTATTCGTTTTTGTCTGTAATTTGCAGTATCGGTTTAGCAGTCACTGAGTATCATTTTCAGTATCTAGGTATCAGTTTTTTTCTGTAATTTCAGTTTCTAGGTATCAGTTTAGCAGACGGTAGTTTTTGTCAGTGGGTAACTTTGAGTATCAGTTTTTGTCTGTAATTTGCAGTATCTAGGTATCAGTTTAAAAGAAAATTTGTAGTATCAGTTAACAGTCAGTAGGTATCATTTTGAACAACATAAACAACTTACGTGTCTGATCCTTGCAGTACACATGGTATCTAATGCATTTCATTTGCCTTTACCTCCTTATCTTGTATGTTTTTCTTTTTTCAAAGTTCTTTCAGCATTTCTTCAACTTTATTCCTCTATTGAAGACAAAATGATATAAAGTTAGCTAATGTTCGATTTGTTTCAATTATATTACTTTGTTTCATAAAAAAATTATCATACCAATATCATTGCATGTTTTAGACTGGGGTTGTTTCTTTCATTAGAATAAATTCTAGGACGTCTAGAATCTAGATGACTCCCTTGCATTGTCAGGTATGTCAAAGTTACTAGTGTCCAATGGTATTCACAATGCAAGGGGAAATATATAGCATCTGTGTATTCATCATCCACAATTTGTTCAAGGAAAGGCAGCACTAGAGATTTTATAATTCCATGTACATTGAAAACTATAGATTGCTGTTAAATAAAAAATAAGTTAGAATTCAATATATGTAGCATTTATGATATTATTTCATATTAAATTTTTATTTACCGTCATTATTGTTGTGAATGCATAGTTATGCTCTTTCAGCCCGCATTTAGATAAAAACCAGTCAATTATCTATATTAACAACAGGAAAATGTAAGTTTTTGTTATTGGTGAAGCAATATTCGATAATAATTAGTATCTTTAATTTAAATAGTGGTAATATATATTACAAAGTACAAGAATAATTAAGCATGAAATATGATGAAACAGCTTCTGGGTATCATTTTTGCAATGACTTAGTATCAGTTTTGCACATGGTATTAAATCAACTGCTACTAGAAAACAAAAGTAAGCATGAATTTAAATCAACTGCTACTAGGAATTAGTTTTGCACTATTTTGGTATTTATTTTGTCATACATGACGGTTAATAAATAATTCAACTAATAGACCATCACTTTATAACAAATAGTAATTAGGTATCATTTTTGGTTATGTATCGGTATTAGTTTTGGTATATATAGCATTGGAAATAGCTGTTAGACATTATTTTTTGTAATTATTTTTATTGGTAGCAGTATTATTAAGCAAAAAAAGTGTGTACCGATCCATGTGTGGCATTTCCTTTAAGAAGTTGTCGTGGTACTTTTTTGTTATTGTACATCCTCCTCTAATTGTGTCTTTGTCTGTCCATGCTACATCTCTGTTTTAAGAAAATAAGACACATATCAATTATACAATGTTATTTTAATATGTAGCACTAGTATATATGTTTGTAAACTTACTCTTATGATGATGTTATAGCAACAAAAAATTTGATTGTGTTTTGTTGTTTTATATTCAAGTATGCCAAGGTTTTGTTGTAGTGTCCTAGTCCTAAATTTGAAAGTGTTGGCTCTATTACTTGAATTAGCATTAGGATTGACTCTTCTGCACATTCTTTTTCATCGTTTTCATTTTCTTCAAGTTTTTCATCATTTTTATTTTCTTCAGGATTTTGTTTTTTCCCTATTTTTTTCATTCTCTGACCATATTCAAAGCTGGGGCTTTCTTTTTTTTCCTTTCTCTTGTTTTTATTGTTTTCACATAAGAAGCTGGTTTTTGAACTGTTTGTTTCCTTTTCTGACCAGAAGGTTTTGCTAGTTTTTTTCTTTGTCATTTTCTGTTATTCCCCCCTGCAACGGTTGTGTGATATTGAGATTGAAAGATGGAGGTGTTAGGTCTAGTACTACATCACTGTACCGTGCAACTTTGCTCTCTTTACTGGCATCTTCTTCTAATTTTTGAGCCTCTTCTATTTCTTTTTGCGCCATTTTATCTTCATTTGTTCGCAACACTGTTACATTTGTTTTGTTCAACATGTCTTCACTTTTTTCTTTTGTGTCCATAGCTGTATCTTCATTTGGTTGGAACACATTTTCATGCATTTCAGTTGTTGTTTCGGTCCCATGCATGTACTTTCTTTTTCAGTTGTTTGGTGGACTTGTTCTGTATTAGTGTCAGCAGTTGTGTCTTCAACTTCTTCTACATTTTTTTTCAGTTGAGGATCTATATTAACAATAAGAAGCTATCAATTTTTGTTATTGTTCAATGAATATAATATTATTAGTATCAGTAATGTTAATAGTGGCAGTTTATGGGTATCATTTTTGCATTGATATCAATTTTTCAAACAGAAACTAGGTATCAGTTTTTCATACATATAGGTATCAGTTTTGATTTATTTAATAGTGAAAATTGTTTGTAAAATAATGATGTGCACGTAAATGTGTATATTTTTACCACCAAATTTAATCTATTTAAATTAAATAAATGATCATATCGAGTATTTTAACTTTTTTAAACCAAAATTGATATTATTTTCAAATCATCACATATTCATCTTCATCCAAGGGCAAAATGGTCATTTTTGTGCATATATTAATTTGAGAAAATTTAATTGGAAATTTCTATATTATTTTATAGGAATTTGGCTTCATATACAAGTGGTTTCATGAAGATGTATGCATGTACAAGAGTGAAGATAAAGAAATGAAGATGAAAATAATTCAAAGGCATGATAATGGAGGACCCCACCTACCCACCTACCTTAATGTACAAATTAGAGACTAATGCACATGCTTATGGAGCTAATGGCTTCATGTACACTTAAATGATGATTAGTAGAAGCTAATGATTACTTGGCCTCCACACTTTCTCAAGGGTATTTTGGGCATTCCCCAAAAATATGAATTAGGGTTTAACACATATATAAAGACCCCTTATGTTTCATGTAACCCTCTTCTTAGTTTTCCCTTAGTCTTTCTTAGTTAGTTTTTAGTAAAAAATAAAAGAAAGCTCTCTTTCTCTTTTCATGGCTACTTAGCCATTTTTATTTCTTGTAATTTTTCTTTTCTTTCTTATGCAATTCAATATATGCTCTTTACATTTACATGCTCTCTTTCTTATGTTGTAGTGTAGATTTCTTTTCTTTTATGCAAGTAGAATAGTTTTTTTTTATTTAGCCCTCTTTTCCCCTTTGTTTTGTTCTATGTTGCAAGCTATATGTGTTGATATGATAACAAATATGAGAACCTAAACCCCTTCAATTTAGGGGTAATGAAGCTCTCTAAATATATAGCTTCAACATTTTGATAAATGTATGCTCTCTTTTTGTGCTTCATGGAAAATGATGTTTATGTAATTTTGTGCTTATTATTGAGTTTGATAGCTTATGTTGTTCAAAACAAATAGGCTATGCTTAGTCATATGAATCACAAATTGCATCTTCATCTATATATGATTATGGCAAAGAAGTGAATGTTTAATTCAAAATTTGATGGACTATATTTCTAAATAATAGTTAATAGGCCATGCTTAAAATAGATTTTCATTTTCAACTTTGTTGTCATTTTCATGAGAATTAAAAGTGGTTTAAAGGTTGTGTTATAGTTTGATGGCTTATGTTGAGCTAATTAATAGCACAAATTAGCCATACTTATGAGAAGTACATCAATTAAGCTAACTAATGACAAAGAAAAGAGAGATCATAACTTCATTTTGTTGATTTATGTGATCTAGAGAGTGGAAGTTGCCCCTAAATTGTCTTAACACTCTCATATTTTTATCTATTTTCTTTTAGCTTGTTTTTACTTTCTTTTAGTTAGTTAACAATCTCTCGGCTTTGGTTTAATTTGATTTAATAGATTTTTAAAATCATCAATTCCCTATGGATCGACCCATATTCGCCACGTACTACAAGTGTACGTCGTGCGCTTGCGGTTATTTTTATTTCTAAATTCGTTCGACGGTTTTCTAAACCGATAGAAATTCCGTCGTCGAACAAGTTTTTGGTGCCGTTGCTGGGGAGTTGCTTTGATTTTTAATTTTCTATTCTTTGAATTATTTTTCTTTGATTTTTGTGTGTTTTTATTTTGTGTGTGTTGCATTTAAAAAAAATGGTGTGTTTGTGTGTGCTTTGTGTTAGCATTTGATTTTTTTAGTTTGCATATATAAAAAAACATACATAATTTCATTCAAAAAGAAAAAAAATTCTTTTATTCCATTCCTTTTTACATTTTACATCTTTCTTTTTTTTTCTTTTTCTACATTGCTTTTACAATTTATAGTTTAAATTTTTTTTACAAAAACACTGTTACATTGCTGCACTGTGCACTTCTGTGCACCGAAACAAACACTTTCTGCTATCAAAACATTCACAACAGTTCAACAAATTGACACAGTGCATTGTTCGCTAGTCCTCACTGGCTACAGACCTCCTTGCTGTCAGCCTCGAACAGTTCAATTCTGCAGCATTACGCAACTCCTTGCATTGCATTACATTTCAACTATTGTGTGCAACACTGCTCAAACCAAGCCAGCAACTTCATCATCTCTCCACCAATAGAACAGTCATCACCTTACCCCTACTGTCACTCCACAAACCATCAGAAACACCACTTGCCGAAGCCATCACCCATTTTCTGCCATCACAAAGGCTGCCATCATCATTTCCTCAACCAAAGCCCACTGTTGCCACTGCAACCATAACATAACACAACCATTCTTAACCATTCTTTTGACCATCAAACAAGCCTCTGACCAAACTTCCTCTACCATAACATTCGGTCATCCCATATACAAGAGCAGTTCTCCACAAATCACCATATCAATAGAACACAACACTGCATATACCAGAGCACACACTGTCTCAACTACAATTATATCATTCAACTGTTTCACAAGCACCCACTGACCTCAATTAATTCTTTTCAATTTCAACATAACCGATCAACTGCATCAACATCAGTGCACATATCTACTGCTTTTTCTTCCTGCTACTGACCATCACTGTGCATATCAGTGCACAGTGGATACCAATCTTCACCAACACTGCCATTCTACAACACTCCAACTTCCAATTGTCATCAACTCGTCAATACAACCCATCTCCATTCAACAGTAACACTCCATATTCCATTCATCTCAAACCACACTGCCTGTCAGACCAAAAAATTCACATACCACAAACACACCATACCACCATACCATACTACACAGTGCCACTAAATCCTCTTACTGTCTGACCATCAAACTGCCTATAACCAAAATTTCCTCATCATACAACCGGTACCATCACTCCAACCATCATCAACAACTATGCCTTCATACAACCAGACAGCTATGACCCTTTCATTCCACCAAAACAAACAAATTCTCATACAACAGTGCATAACTTCCCTCCTCTGCCAACAACCCCCAGCAATACACACACTCACCTCACACTGCAGCACTACCCAACAATCAACAACAACACTTCAACTATAACCACCGCAACCACCAACCTTCAATCAACTATGCCACTGTTAATTCCTCCCTCTATCTTTACTGTCTATCACTTCAAAACGCCCACTACAAAATCGTTGTGACCAAAATCACAAAACATCATTCAATCCCGAACTCCGCCAACATTCCCAATTTCACCAGTTCCCTTACCTCAACTACTTGAAAACTACCGCAACCTACCATCACTGGTAAGTTTTTGGTCGCAAGCACTACCCTCCCTCAACCCGAAACCTCCAAGATCTGGTATCGCCGGAAAATCACTTCCTTTCCAATCGAACTCCATCCCCTCAACCATCACAACCCAATCTGACCTCAAATCACCCTCCGTTCGACCGCCTCTTCCCATGTGAATTCCATCGATCACAGCCGACCGCGGTTTGTTTCGAGATTTTAGATCGCTGTTCAGTATGCGATTTTTCATTTTTTTTCTTTCGTTTGTTTTGTTAAATTAAGAACGAAGATGCATTTGTTTTGATATATGGTGTGGGAAATTGCGTACAGTGTATGGTATTATTTGTTTTGATTTTTAAGTTGGGCCGAGTTTGAAACAAGTGTGGTTTTGTTTTAACAAGTGAGCCTTATTTCAAAAAAAAAATTAAGTAAAACTTCACTTTTAAATTTCCTTTTCAAAAAAAATTTACAATTTAAAAAAAAAGGGTTAGTTTTGAATTTATTTTCGTTTAGTTTGTTCTAGTTTTTCATTTTTCTTTGATATATATATATATATAATCTGTGTATATATCTTTGTTCTATTTACAGGTTGCCAAAACAGAATTGCAGAAGTGCTTCCTAAAATAAATTGCTTGATTTGCTGATCTTGCCACAAAAAAAAATTGCTGACTTACTTATAAAAAAAATTTGCTGCTTTTATCTCTACTTTTATTTGAATTGTATTGTTGATTGCTTTCATTTGCATTTATATATTAAAAAAGGAACAAAATCCATTCGTAGTTGCATTGTAATACACGTTTAATTTTTGCTCTGCATTTCATCCTAGATTTTGATTAAAAATAATGGTTAGACATCGATAACACTTAATTGTATATTGACAATTTGTTTTCTTTCAACAATTTAATTTCTTGGTGTCTAGGCTACGGTAGAGTAATAACCATTTATAAATATTACGGTGATTCGTAAATATTATAGTGGTTATTCCTCTGAAGGTACTTAAACCTTCGGCTGCATTGCTATGGTGATTCGTAGTGCACCGATAAATCCTATCTGTTACCTGGCTGATAACTATCTTGTTGAACTAAGACAATGTGTAATTATACAATTTTGGGTTAACTTAGGATAAATCATTTGTAATTAATCCTTGCATTCATTTTGTTGCATTAGTTCATGCATATTTAAAAAAAATCAAAATCCAAAACTAAAAAAAATTATATATATTCCTTTTCCTTTGAAATTTTTAAATCCTTTTTCTTTGAAATTTTAAAAATCCAAAAAATTTAGAAAAAAAAACCAAAATCCAAATTTAAAAAAAAAACCTTCTCAAAAACAAATAAAAAATTGAAAAACCAAAAATCAATTTCCCTTTTGAAAAATAAATTTTATTTGTAAATATTTTTCCTTTACAACAAAAAAAAACAAAAATATTCTTGAAAATGTCCGAGTTTCCCTACTTAGGTGAATTTTACAATAGTTGTGAAAATCAATATAATCCATATGATTTCACTCCAAATTCGTATGGATATTTAACAACAACTATTGCTTAAATGATTAAAATTTTGAACCACAAAATTTTCAAAACGAGGACCAAAACTCAAGTCTTGAAAAGAGCATTTCGTCTTTACTTGAAATCTCTACACAACAAAATCAAATGATAAATGATTTGTGTAATTCATATTTGGGCAATGATTCAAATCAAAGTTTTCAAGATAATAAAAATTTGAATTCACTTCAAAATTCAAACGATTTCGAGTATAACCCATGCCAATTCAATTTTGAACTCCAAAATGAATTTCAAAATCAAAACGAAAATGTGATCCACTTTTCAAATAATTTTGGCAATGGGAATAATCTCGACCATGATGCAAGTGAAAAATTTTGTTCTCGACAAATCCAAATCGAAAATCCTCAAGCTAATAATTATAAATTGGATTTTGTTGAACAAATGAATGAAATTTACGACGATCACACGGATTCGTAGTTTGAAACTTATATGAAACAATGTGAACAACAAAACCAAATCCCAACGTGTGACGAGTTAAGTAATAATCCATCTTTTACCCAAATTGACGATTTTCAAATAACAACTTTTGAAATTGAAAATAATAATCTTAATGAAGTTGTTGAAAACACGGTAATTGAGTTGGATTTCAATTCTTTTGAGGGTATGGAACCAAATTTAAAATTCGATCTTACTTTTCTTGATTTCGAAAATTTGAATACAACAACTTTGGATTTTGAACTTGAGATACGCAATGAAGTTGTTGATAATCTAATAAAGGAAGACGAATTTAATGAACACGATTTCTTTGGACTTTTCGAAAACGAGTTGTCAAATTTTAAAAGGGAAGATTTAAATCACCGTTTTGATTTTGAAATCAATAATTTTGAAGAAGTTTTCAATGATAAATTTGAATTTCAATGTGGTGAAAAAGAACTTGAATTTCAATCAATTGTTTTATCGACCCCAAAAATCATTGAAAATAAAACAACTCGTACGATTTTCAATAAAACGGCATTCGTTTTTCCAAATCCAAATTCAACTTCGAAATCTTTTATGGTTTGGTTTTCCGAGTTTAAGCTGTGTCTTGCATACTTGACGAGACAAATGAATTGGTCTTTGGAATACCGTTTCATTTACTTTTTGACGATATACTTTCTGATCTCGTGTAAATACCATTAATTTTCATTTAAATAAAGGTCATGTTTTATTTTTATTTTTCTCCATCCACTTGGGTTGACTGTGGGGACATAGTCAAAATCAAGTGTGGGGGGAGACTCGTCATCATTTTCGATTTTTCATGGTTTATTTATTTTTATTTTCTTTCCAAAATTTAAAAAAAAATCTCAAAAACAAAAAAAAAATTATAGCATTTTTTGATTTATTTTTAAAGAAACACTATAGGATAAATATATGGTTTTGGTTTACAAAATTGAAATTTTATTTGTCTTAACAAAAATAAAAATGAAGTTTGATTACAAATAACAATGGTTTAACTATTATATAGGAAGATTCATACATGTTAATTATGAAATACATCCTAATTGAAAATCTTTATTTTAAAAAGTGGTAATTTAAAGTAAAGGATATAACATGTTTTTTGTCTTCTAAGTTAAAGGGTGCTAAGACGATTTTGTGAAACTCTCTCTCTCTAAAAAAATAAAAATAAAAATAAAATATTTCTTGTATATATGTATATATTTTCTTAATAAACACCTAGAGTCATGTGTTCACACTCGTGTGTTCACTCGCCATGCTCTGTACCCTTCTCACGTAAGCCTGAAAGGCAGTGCACGATCGGTATATCTGGCCTCAGTTTATCTGAGTTAGGTGTGTGTATATAAAAAAATTCTTTTATTAATAACGCCTACAGTCGATAAGTTTTCACACTTGTGTGTTCACTCGCCATGCTCTGTATTCCCCTCACATAAGTCCGCAAGGCAGTGCACGGGTAATATATTTGGCCTCGGTTTACCTGAGTTAGGCATATGTAAATATTGTTAATATCAATTAAATTTTCAAACAAGAGAGAGTAAGCAAATGAAATCCAAGCACCATTTAAACTTATTTGATTTGATTTGTTATTGAAAAGAAATGAAAATACCACTTTGAAAAACTTTGATAATCAACTAAGGATCCATTTCAAATTACACTGTGTTATCAACCAAAACAATGAGTTAAACTATTGTCTATTTGTTATGATAACTTGATTTTTGTTGGAAATTTTGACGAGTAAATGACTTAAATTTTCAAGATAATAACCAAACCTATATCTAACTTATGTGTGTTAATTTAAAAGTAAATCCTTCATTATAAATATTTTCAAAAACTCGCATTCATCTCTTTGTAAATAAATCTTACATTTTGTAAATATTTTCATCCTGCATTTGGATTTTGTGGGTAGTATCCGCTGAAAACCCTCACGAGACAACACTCGTCCTACTAGGGACACCCAGAGGTTTAACGGCTTGTTGCATGCGCTCAATGCAATCGTGCTCCCTACGAAAACGGATTTATCTTAGTTTTCCTTTATTCGAGGATGAATAAAAAGATAAGTGTGAGGGTATTTGATGTGCACGTAAATGTACATATATTAATTTAATCTATTAAAATTAAATAAATGATCATATCGGGTATTTTAACCTTTTTAAACCAAAATTGATATTATTTTCAAATCGTCACATATTCATCTTCATCCAAGGGCAAAATGGTCATTTTTGTGCATATATTAATTTGAGAAAATTTAATTAGAAATTTCTATATTATTTTATAGGAATTTGGCTTCATATACAAGTGGTTTCATGAAGATGTATGCATGCACAAGAGTGAAGATAAAGAAATGAAGATGGAAATAATTCAAAGGCATGATAATGGAGGACCCCACCTATCCACCTACCTTAATGTACAAATTAGAGGCTAATGCACATGCTTATGGAACTAATGGCTTCATGTACACTTAAATGATGATTAGTAGAAGCTAATGATTACTTGGCCTCCACACTTTCTCAAGGGTATTTTGGGCATTCCCCAAAAATATGAATTAGGGTTTAACATATATATAAAGACCCTTTATGTTTCATGTAACCCTCTTCTTAGTTTTCCCTTAGTCTTTCTTAGTTAGTTTTTAGATTAAAAATAAAAAAAAGCTCTCTTTCTCTTTTCATGGCTACTTAGCCATTTTTATTTCTTGTAATTTTTCTTTTCTTTCTTATGCAATTCAATATATGCTCTTTACATTTACATGCTCTCTTTCTTATGTTGTAGTGTAGATTTCTTTTCTTTTATGCAAGTAGAATAGTTTTTTTTTTATTTAGCCCTCTTTTCCTCTTTGTTTTGTTCTATGTTGCAAGCTATATTTGTTGATATGATAACAAATATGAGAAGCTAAACCTCTTTAATTTAGGGGTAATGAAGCTCTCTAATTATACAGCTTCAACATTTTGATAAATGTATGCTCTCTTTTTGGCTTCATGGAAAATGATGTTTATGTAATTTTGTGCTTATTATTGAGTTTGATAGCTTATGTTGTTCAAAACAAATAGGCTATGCTTAGTCATATGAATCACAAATTGCCTCTTCATATATATGATTATGGCAAAGAAGTGAATGTTTAAATCAAAATTTGATGGACTATATTTCTAAACAATAGTTAATAGGTCATGCTTAAAATAGATTTCATTTTCAACTTTGTTGTCATTTTCATGAGAATTAAAAGTGGTTTAAAGGTTGTGTTATAGTTTGATGACTTATGTTGAGCTAATTAATAGCACAAATGAGCCATACTTATGAGAATCGCATCAATTAAGCTAACTAATGACAAAGAAAAGAGAGATCATAACTTCATTCTGTTGATTTATGTGATCTAGAGAGTGGAAGTTGCCCCTAAATTGTCTTAACACTCACATATTTTTATCTATTTTCTTTTAGCTTGTTTTTACTTTCTTTTAGTTAGCTAACAATCCCTCGGCTTTGGTTTAATTTGATTGAATAGATTTTTAAAATCATCAATTCCCTACGGATCGACCCGTATTCGCCACGTACTATAGGTATATGTCGTGCGCTTGCGGTTATTTTTATTTCTAAATTCGTTCGATGGTTTTCTAAACCGATAGAAATTCCATCGTCGAACAAATAACCAACCATGAGTTCTAATCAAACAGCTACTACATATAAATTATGCACTATTTTGGTATCAGTTTTCTACTAAATGATGGTCAACATAAATAGTTCAATTTACAAACCATCAAGTTATAAGAAACGGAACGTAGGTATCATTTTTCAATACATTTAGGTATCAGTTTATTTTTAACTTATACTCAAAATTATTTATAGCATAAGCAAGCATGAATTCGAATCAAACAGTGTTATTATTAATAATAAAAAATCATGACCTGTCCATTTCTGTTATTTTTTCTTGACACTTCGTAGGTTCTTGTTGCCACTCTAGATTTTCTTCTTCATTCTTTTCAACTGTGAATGTTTTTTCTTCGTTTTGGGCTTCTATATCTAAATATGCATCTTCATTTATTTCAGTTGTTATGTTAAATTTTTCCACATGAGACTCAGCCTTTCTGTCTTCGTTCTCTTCTTCATTGTTTTCGGGTTTGGATTTCTTTTCTTTGTTTTCTATTTCTGTTTCTACATGTGCATGTTCATCTAGAATGTTGTCAGGTTCATCTTCCATATGCTTACTCTCTAGTTCAACTTCTGAAATTTTCTTTTCATTTTCTTCTAGTCTTGATTTGGGTTCTCTCGGTTGTTCTTTCAATTTCATATTTTCTTTTTCTACCTTTATCCTCAACTTCTTTTCTTTGTCCAATTGCTTCTTTGTTTTCTTACCTTATTCTTCCAAATCTTTAATGTGCATTTGCAAAAGTTAAGGCTTACATAATCTTCAAAAGATCGAGTACTCTGTTCAGCTTCTTTAATTTTTCTTTTTCTCCGTTGGTTCTCTTTTTTTGTCACTTGATTCTCCTTTTGTTGATGCTGTTTGGAGTAGCTTGTGTTCATGTAGAAGAATAGTGCTTATTTCTTTTACCAGTGTAATTGAAATAGAAATTTTGTTTTAAAATTTAAATGCAAATGTTTTATGAAAGTATGTTGTAACTTATATATTATAACTGACACTAATAAGTGATTAGTTTAATAGAAGAAAATATAATAGTAATGAAATTGATACTATGTAGACTTACTAATTGATTGTGTGCAGTGTTAAAAATGATACCAAGTATTATTGTGTATTATAACTGATACTGTGTAAAATGACAAAATATACTATACTGAGGAAAAACTGATACTACGAAAAAAAATTAAAGCTACACACTTAAACTGATACTAATCAGAAGCTACAGTGATACTGCAAAGAGGCACATCTGATACTATACAGAGACAAAAAATTATTCTAAGTGTTGAAACTGATGCTACACACAGAGAGAACATAAAATGTAAACTGATATTGATTAGTGTAAGTAAGATTGAATTTTAACTTACCTTGCCCACTTTTACATCATTCAAAAATTGTTTCACAACAATGTCTTTAAGCTTTCTTACATCCCATCATGCAAATCTGGGTAAATCTTCAGCAAGTTGCCTTCTAGGTTGGATGAGGTTCGTTTTCTAACAGATGCAATACCGTAAACATTTAAAGATATGATTAGATAAGAATATTGAACATAACATTTTTATTCAATTACTAATATTTTGCATAACACATCTTACCAATGGAAGCATGGAATATCCAGACATATTTCTTGGCTGGAGATAAACTTTTTGACAAATTTACTAAAATAATTCTCTATTGTTTCTGGCCATGAGACAGTCTGCATTGTTTCACTATCAATCAAATAGGGTAGAATTCCCCATCTCAGTTTTTGTTGGTTACTGGGAAATAAAATGTCAATAGTATTTGCATTATTATCAATAAAGGCAGATTTTCTTCGTTTTCTTTTTTCCTTTTTGATATTTCTTGTTTTATTCTTCTTTCCACAACATTTCTTGTTATGTAAGTACATGTGCCAAAGTTTCTACTTGCAAATTCTTTGCAGTTTGGTGGAATGGTTTTGCTCGTTAATTTTTTTGTTGGTTCTATGTTTATTCCTTTTAATGGCAGACCAAAATGCAAGCTTATATCTCTGGCAGTGACCTTCATTTTATCTTCTCCAAAGATGAAGGTATCAGTTTCCACATAGTAGCAGTTGTATAAAGCATCCAAGTTGTTTTGATGCTCTTTGCACTCTTTCATTGTTATTCTTTCTTCATAGATGACTTTGAAGAAGTTGTAAAATGGTGTCTTCTTTAGTGTCGAATTGCTTTTTGCTCAGTCCATTTTTTTCTTTGACCAGTTTCATTATCTTGAAGATAGCTTGTAAGCTACATCTATATGCAGTTTCTGGCTTAACATCTTTAGATTTTGCTATCTACTTGTTTGATTCTTTTGATGTCGCATGCATGCTTTTACGACATGGATTCACAAAATCTTCATTATCCTATTTCATGAAAAAGTGGCATTAAGTTGTTAGTGAAACAAACAGCATTGAAACATAACAATATATAACATGATATAGCGGTATCTGTTTCCATAAACATGAGATAAAACATGATATTTTTATCTAACAAAAATTTGGTATCATTTTTGCTAAATGTAGGTATCAATTTCTTATAAATTATGGTTGAAATACTTCTAAAATTGCTACATAATAACTTCAAAAGACACATATTGCATGTATCATTTTTAGCTTATATTTGTGTTAACTTTGTTACAAATTACGATGAAAGTAATTTGTATAATTAAAAGTATAAAGTTCAAAGAAAGATAAAGTGAGTATCATGTTTGTAAGGTGTATGTATCAGTTTGGTTCAAACAAACAGTATGTCAATTTTAAGATATCATATCCATAAAAGCAGATAGTAGGTATCAGTTTTGCATTACATTAGTGTTAGTTTTATATTTGTGATTGAAATAATTTCAATTACGGAGCAGCAAATTCCAACAATGATAGTGGGTATCATTTTATGAATATAACTATATCAGTTTTGTTACAAAATATTGAAAAATTATTTTTAAAATTATAAAGTTTTGTCTTCAACTAAACAAACAATAGGTATCATTTTATGAAATATAGGTATCAGTTTGTTATACAGTGGGTATCATTTTATGAAATATACGTATTATTTTATTGAAAAATTGCAACATTGAAATATGAACTAAAACATATTTGTGACGACCCGCTCTTCTCGACCCTCGAAAATCGACACAAAATACTCAACAGTATAATATGCCGACGATCGAATGCCGGAAAAGACAGATTGTAGGGAAAGAAAGAAGGTAGAAGAAGAAGAAGAATGAACTAAACAACATCAAACCTCACAGTCGCAGCGGAATAAAATATAATATATAGAACAGAACTTTACACAAATCAAAACTATATCTGTTTATATACAATACATCATCATCAGAGTATATCAATACAACCAACCATAACCAGTCAAACAATCTCAACAATCACAGCAGCGGAATAATACAAGTACGAGAAATACGTCTCGAACTCCAGCTCCTCTCTCGAGCTCCATAGCATCCTATCCTGTAAATATACTCGGTCTGACCCGAGCATTATAATGAAATAACACCCGAGTCAGTCTGGAATACCAGCGCATCATAAATACACCCAATTGATTATTAAAGTTTCAAAAATCCTTTGAAAATCAAAAGCATCTCGTAAGACCACGCCACAAATAAACATGTCGGGTTTTTACCTTACGATAGCTAAAACACTTTTTATAAAAATCCTCTGATATTATAATAGTGTCTATTTACAAATACTTATAAAATAGCCGAAATTGTTACATCTATTAAATTCCGGCATACTAGCCACAACGTGGGTAATACAAACAAAACTCGTACAAGGCACGTAGGGAGAATGGATTTCCAACGAATGACTAGGCACTGGGGTACCACCTGTCACAGTACGTGGCCTAGATCACAGTACCGAGGAGTACGCCCGCTCCCCTGCAACACAAGACCGGAATCATCCCTTACTGGATAATTCCAAGTAAAATCACCCCACGGTTGTGATCAGCAACCGCACCACTAAGCCGAAATAAAAGGGACATCTAGACAGGGATGACCTTACTCTCAAGTGGGGGCTACCCACGAAGCCTTGCTGCATAACCCCTGATTTTCAGTCATTCCCGGTTGATGAGGCTCGAGGCTAAACGATACCTTTACAGAACATTTCACTTTGAATGCCCATCGTCCACCTGACGATGTCACGAAAGCATTCGTCCATATAAGTCCGTCCCGGGTCCGAACGGAACCGAAGGCACTACCCCTACTACATCCATTTTGGAAATATCCTCAGGATTAGTAGCGACTAGCCCTTGCACTTCACTGCTCCATCTTCGACTCCGAAATCGTTTTTGCGAAACGTACAAACCGGATCGAAGTGGTATTCGAGTCTCCAGACCTAGAATCCCGGTATACGGAAACTCGATCCCGGTCTCTTCGAAACGATCAGCGCATTTGGCCAATATTGATAGTCGGTGATTTAACTATCAATTAATGTTCACAAACATCCATACACATCCATCACACAATAAATAATCTCCATATTATTTATTTCCTCTAATATCTTTCAAAGATATATTTTCACATTTTCAAAACTCGTTTGAAAACAATTTTCCAAACTCTTCCTTTACAAGGTAAATCTTTTACCCTTTATTCCCATCGGGAATAACCAAGTATAAAACAAATTTGCATTTAAAACAGTTAAAAATACTTATACTGAAATATACTTTAAAATATGAAAATTACTTCTATCTATTTACTCAAAATATAAATTTAAAATATGTGAAGAAAACTAGTCATTAACACATAAACTTTGATTTAAAAATAAGGGTTTAGTTTCACTAAATTCAAAATAGCGTTATAAGAAGAAAAATACTAATTTTAACAACTTAATCTAAAACCAACTTTTAAATAAATCCATTTGTAAAAATAATTGCTAATATACTCCCAAATTATTACGGTATTAAAATTATTAATTTATTTCTTTAAAAATAACGATTTCTTAAAAATACTTTTAAAACGATTTAAAACTTAACCTTTAGTTAAATAAAATCTTTTTATAAACATTTACCTGGTTTTCCCAGGGAAACACTTTCCCGTTTCCAAAACATTCCAAAGTACTCTTTCATATAAATCCACTGATTTATTTCAAGTCAATTATGTTTTACAACATAAATCCCAAATCCCATATTTAACTATAACTTCATCCGAAGTTCACACCCAATTTCCCATATTCGAAAATTCATTTTTTTAAAATATAGTTTAAACATTTTGAATAAACATTTTGGTGAATTCTTCAATGAAAGCCAAATTTCCAATTCACTTAATTAAATTCCAGTGAAATACGGCATTTCAAAACATTCTATTTTTCATTTGAATTTGTTAATTTATAGTTGGAAACTCCATTTTAACATATTTTTAATTTCCGGATAACATTAGTCATTATTAAAATAAACATCGTTATTTTAAACAATTTATAATTTCATAAATTTAATCTCCAGAAAACTATACTTTCCATTTACCCATTTTATAAACTCCCCATTATATTCAAAAATCCCAATTTGACCCAATTTACATTTTTCTTTTCAAATCCGATTTCAAATTTTATTCTTTGAAACTCTCTTATTTCAATAATTCATTTTAATTCGTGAAAACCCAAATTTTATACATTTAAAATTAAATTCTGTAATTATAATTTATACAACAAATTTCACACTGCAGTTTAATCCCAGATTAATCAATCACAATATATAAACAGGCATCATCATCAATTATTACATAAATGCTATATTGTGAGGAATCCAGTTGGATCCCTCCAACCTGTTTTTCCCTGCATCACAAATGTTAGCACATCACAATATAAATATCAATCCAGACAGATAACAACAGTTATAATTAACCAATCATTCAGATATTTAAATATCAATTATTTATAATGTCTAGCATCCAGATGTGAGTGAGAAAAACTCACCTTGAGTTTCGGCAAGCGTTCGAAATGTAAATTAAACCGAACGATGTCCGATTTAACTCAAATTTCTACTTGCCTGGAATGAATCCGGAACTGCTCCACTGCGTAGTATTCGTCGCTGCGATTCCGACGTCGCAAATTTCGTTCGAATCTGATGTCGAATGAAAAGGTTATTAAATTTTAAAGTTTGAATATAAATTTTAAAACAAATTTTCTTCAATTTTAATTCCTTATACCAAATCAGCCGTTAAATTTTTGATTGCACATCAAGGCCGTAGCCCTTTTATCTCCTTCCTCACGCAAATGCCCAAGGACCAAACGAACCCATCGTCCAATTAAACAATCGATTGTCGCCCCCACCCTTGATCACCGAGATGACGATCGAACGCGCCTATGCCGTAGCACATCAACTCGCGCATCTATGGCCAGAGCAACGCCCAGCTCGGCGTCCCCGTAGTCCCAAAAATCGAGCACGTTCGAACCATTTTCTCGAGCCAAATACGGTCGATAATGGCCACCAAAAACGATCATCACCGGTCGAACTATAGAGCTCAACGAGCTTTATGATTTTGCAGTTTAAAGTTTTCGCAATAAATCAATGGATGTAGAGATATCGAGGAAGAATAGTTATTCGTTTTTGGCCATTGAATACGAACTGGAGGCGGCCACTAGATTAGATTTAGGGTTTTGAGAAAATAGATTATATATATAATTGTTTTAATATTATTTATTTCTCGTTCCACTCAATTTATCACTTACGCATCGAACTCCAATCCTCACGTACCAACAGGCTATCCTAGGGTTTTTCTGCGTTCCGGACACAATGGAACAGGTTTCGTAAGCTAATTCGATCATATGCATGAGATACGGAATTAAACGATCAATTTAAAATTAAATCGGTTAAATCGATTTCGATGCGTTTCGAGCTGCCACGGTCAAACGACAACTCCGATAGCTACGAAAATTGAAATCCGATAATAACTATTTATTACGGATCCAATGGAACTGGTTTCGTCGAATTCCGAGACTGTGCCCCGGAAGGCTATTTTAACTCGTCAATTAAATCGGGCGATTTTCAAAATTGACGAAAACGCGTAAAATTTCATTTTTAAAGTTTTATTAACTTAACAATAAATCATATAAAATTTATAAACACATTAAAAATCATTCTGGCTCATTCCGGACTAAAATCTGATTAAATTGCATTTTAATAATATTAAATTCATTTTTAAATTAATATAAAATTCCAAATAATAATTTGTTGACTTTTAAATTCATCTAAAAATCCAACAATATTATTTATACCCAATTGAGCTTAAAAATACATTTAAACACCATTTTTATAATCATCTATCCCAAATTCACCTTTTATCCCAATTTCGAATATTTAATTATTATTTTTCCATTAATCAAATTCAACCAGAATTGCTATAAATTAAAATTATAGCTCATTTTCATTGATTGAACCCAAATCCATTCATTTCAAAATCAATTAAGAATCCACATTAACATTTAAAACGAATTAAATGTTCAAATTCAATGGCTTAAAAATACGGGATGTTACATTCCTCCCCCCTTATAAAAATTTCGTCCCCGAAATTTGCTAAGGTAAAAATATACTTTCCAACTCATTTTCTTACCCAATTTGCTTAGCTAAAGTTTATATTCACTTTCCAAAACCTTTAGCCCAATCCCAAACTCAATTGCTACATTTACTCTAAAGCCTTTATTTTAACTTTATTTCAAAATAACTTTTCTAGTTATTAAAAATTTTCCCAAAACCTCAAAAAATTTCTAACTCCCAAAATTTTTGGAAAATTTTGGCGGAGTCTCCTCTGTACGGAGGAGCTTCTGCGATATCGCAGGATACACAAATATATATACATCGGCTCACATGGCCGGAAACCAAAATATATCACAAAATATATATCATTTTCCCAATTATATTTGCGTAGGCGTACCTTATAGCAAATTTTAATAGCGAGCGGCTAATATAACGCATATACGCGCTCCAACTCTCTCGAACGCCTCCCGCACCTGTACTAAACTCAACAAACTCATCAGATCCAATGATATGAGCATTTTAATAACATTTCCAACACAAATGTAAGCCAAACATATCCATTTCATAACCAAACCAAGCAAATTCATAATGTAACAATGTTAATCATACTTTATCAACAATTTAAAGGTTTCAATCACATTCGAATTACTTATTCAAGTCTACTTCATTTTATTTCACTTGAATGCCTTAAATTCAAGTTTCGCTACATACAATCTATATTAATTATAAACAATCCATTTCTATTTCAATATGATTAACATATTCCTCTCTTACATTTTTAAATTTAACTTACATTCCAAATTTTATTTACAATCAAACTTCATTTTAAACTTGAAACATTTGCATTTCAGTTATGATCCATTTCCATTCATATGCAAACATTACTCATTAAGAGGTCAATTCATTCCTATTGATTCAAAATCAATTTCATTTGCTATTCTTAACCAACTCACTTGCATTCATATACAAAACTCTTTGAATTGGGTTCCCATTCATATCAATTTATTCACAATTCAATTCCAATTGCTTTTAAACACTCAATTGCAAATACATGCAAATTTCCATGTCATTCAAGCAAAACAATTGCCACTTAAGCTTATAACCATTTAAAATTATTTCCAACTTGGATTCATATAAATTTTATTCCATTACAAGGTTCACAAACCAAATATTTTCTCTTTCCAATGTAATTGTTAAATTACATTTTCCTTACATCTTTATTTCCATTAACCAAATTCAAGTTTATATTAATATCATTCGATCCTGGGTTATATTCAACTCATACATTCTTAATTTACCACAATAATTAATGAATATCATTTCACTTTCAATTCAATTTTATTATCCAACAAATTCCATTCAAATTTCTTAAGAAAGCCCATCCACAATCATTTTGTTTTCTCCAAGTTGCTTAAGTTCTTCCACAAAATTTCCATCATCTTCTTATATCAATTTTATTTGATTTCCATCTGATTCTCATTCAACCAATTTCAATTCATTTACAAAGTTTAATGCTCTTCGTTTATTTATCCAATCCATTTTAGATTTATTTTATCAACAAAGAGACCATTTAAATTATTTCTCTCATTTGAATTTACTTACAATTCAAACCATCACTATTATAATCTAATCCCATTATACATTCTCACTTCCAACATTTATTACCAAACTTAAATTTCATTCAACAACTGGATTTTTTTCCTTACTTTCTAAATTTTGACCAAACTATCAAAATTCTATTCATTACCATACATATTCCATTTAATTTAGCTTACACAAATTCATTTCCAAACAATCATTTTGGGATTTAATTGAGTAAGCATTAACTTCATTCAACATCATCTTAACTGAATTAAATTTCCATTAAACTCAATTCTTATCCCATTTTAATTCAAGGTTAACTAGATTATATATGCATTTCAATTTAATTCCTTTCCCGGATTAATTCAAGTTCATCTAAATTTTATTTAGCCCACCTGAATTTAAACCATTTCCTTTACTACTTTAAATAAGAATTTAATTACATTCATTCTTATTCATAACACAACAGAAATTTTAATATTCAGCTTAATTCCATCTTAGTCGAAGTTAAACCAAATTCAATTTAATCTTAATTCTCCATATCCAAGTTCAACTTATTTACTAACTTCAGTTCACTTACCTCTTTTATATTTTATAATTGTTTCACCTTACTTTGCATTCCATTAAAAATTAAGTTCGAATTCACCATTCCACTTATTATTTCCATTTGTGATTATAATTCCATTTTACTTGAGTTAAAATCAAATCTTCCATTCTCAAGTTCTCCAACTTATTTACTTGTAAGTTTATATTGCTCATTTCAAACCAATCCACATTTTTATAATCACAATGTCAAATCTTAACACTTAATAGCTTAAGAATATGAATTCATTTGCACAATCATAAGCATTTACATTTCACCATTATATCAACTTCCCTTTAATTCCAATTCATTTAGATTTAATTCAATTTCAAATCCTTAATTTTATTTAACTTATCATAAGTTAAATCCAGATATATTCCATTCACCTTCATTTATTCGAAGTAAATTTACATTCCATATATACTCAATTCTTCTTTAAATCAACTTTCCTTTATAAGTTATATAGTTGAATCATTTCAACTTTCACATTTTTATTTTAAAATAGAATTCCCAGAATTCAATTTACCCGGATTTATTTCAAAACCAATTTGAAATAAAAATCAACACATTTCTCTTTTGATATTCAAAACAAATACCAAATTCCAAAACAAACTGCTTTTACCAAACAATTTTCCTTTGAAAATTCCAAAATCACTTGTTTCCCAAACAGGTCCAAACAATGTCATAACCAACTATTTTGGTAGCAATTCATCACTTTAGAAACTCGAAAATGAATTCTAATGATGTGGCCAGCATCATCAGGACTATTTTCCAGCGACTGAAGTGAGTTCAATGCTTTCCACTTCCAAAATCCACCTCAAAACAATTTCTATTCAAAAATATTTCCCCAAAATATACTCCATTCTTACAAATGCTTTTGAAAACATTTCTAACATTTCCACAAAGTCAAACTCCCAAAACTTTGTTTAATTCCATTTGAAATCCCTTTCAAAATTTCCGGGGTCAAAATTCTAGTTTAAATCAAATTTTAATTTTTACTTTTCTTATTTAAAACATATCCAGTCAATTCCATTTGGTTATAAACCATTTTAATATTTTACAAATTCTCATTTGCTTATATATCATTTCAAATTTTAGATCATGTTTTAATTTCTTATTTGATTATAGAAGAAACAACCAAACAAGCATCCAATACATATAATAATTTAGAAAATTATTTCTTTTTATATCAAAATACAATTTTGGATAAAATTATTTCATTTACCCACTTTAAAAATAATACTATGTCGGTTTATCTTGTTTAAGAGTTTAGAAACCCCTATCGATACGGTTGTACTTCCCGCACCGACCAGAATTTATAAACACTCAACCGATAAGTCAACACAGCACAAAAACAATTTTATATCCACTAACAAGTACGCTCTCATAGCTATTAATACACTCAACTCATTATAGAGTACTTCCGACTCTATTTAACATGAGTAATTTTCCCACCAAAGCCTAGGTTGTCGCCAACCTAAGCTCTGATACCAAGTGTGACGACCCGCTCTTCTCGACCCTCGAAAATCGACACAAAATACTCAACAGTATAATATGCCGACGATCGAATGCCGGAAAAGACAGATTGTAGGGAAAGAAAGAAGGTAGAAGAAGAAGAAGAATGAACTAAACAACATCAAACCTCACAGTCGCAGCGGAATAAAATATAATATATAGAACAGAACTTTACACAAATCAAAACTATATCTGTTTATATACAATACATCATCATCAGAGTATATCAATACAACCAACCATAACCAGTCAAACAATCTCAACAATCACAGCAGCGGAATAATACAAGTACGAGAAATACGTCTCGAACTCCAGCTCCTCTCTCGAGCTCCATAGCATCCTATCCTGTAAATATACTCGGTCTGACCCGAGCATTATAATGAAATAACACCCGAGTCAGTCTGGAATACCAGCGCATCATAAATACACCCAATTGATTATTAAAGTTTCAAAAATCCTTTGAAAATCAAAAGCATCTCGTAAGACCACGCCACAAATAAACATGTCGGGTTTTTACCTTACGATAGCTAAAACACTTTTTATAAAAATCCTCTGATATTATAATAGTGTCTATTTACAAATACTTATAAAATAGCCGAAATTGTTACATCTATTAAATTCCGGCATACTAGCCACAACGTGGGTAATACAAACAAAACTCGTACAAGGCACGTAGGGAGAATGGATTTCCAACGAATGACTAGGCACTGGGGTACCACCTGTCACAGTACGTGGCCTAGATCACAGTACCGAGGAGTACGCCCGCTCCCCTGCAACACAAGACCGGAATCATCCCTTACTGGATAATTCCAAGTAAAATCACCCCACGGTTGTGATCAGCAACCGCACCACTAAGCCGAAATAAAAGGGACATCTAGACAGGGATGACCTTACTCTCAAGTGGGGGCTACCCACGAAGCCTTGCTGCATAACCCCTGATTTTCAGTCATTCCCGGTTGATGAGGCTCGAGGCTAAACGATACCTTTACAGAACATTTCACTTTGAATGCCCATCGTCCACCTGACGATGTCACGAAAGCATTCGTCCATATAAGTCCGTCCCGGGTCCGAACGGAACCGAAGGCACTACCCCTACTACATCCATTTTGGAAATATCCTCAGGATTAGTAGCGACTAGCCCTTGCACTTCACTGCTCCATCTTCGACTCCGAAATCGTTTTTGCGAAACGTACAAACCGGATCGAAGTGGTATTCGAGTCTCCAGACCTAGAATCCCGGTATACGGAAACTCGATCCCGGTCTCTTCGAAACGATCAGCGCATTTGGCCAATATTGATAGTCGGTGATTTAACTATCAATTAATGTTCACAAACATCCATACACATCCATCACACAATAAATAATCTCCATATTATTTATTTCCTCTAATATCTTTCAAAGATATATTTTCACATTTTCAAAACTCGTTTGAAAACAATTTTCCAAACTCTTCCTTTACAAGGTAAATCTTTTACCCTTTATTCCCATCGGGAATAACCAAGTATAAAACAAATTTGCATTTAAAACAGTTAAAAATACTTATACTGAAATATACTTTAAAATATGAAAATTACTTCTATCTATTTACTCAAAATATAAATTTAAAATATGTGAAGAAAACTAGTCATTAACACATAAACTTTGATTTAAAAATAAGGGTTTAGTTTCACTAAATTCAAAATAGCGTTATAAGAAGAAAAATACTAATTTTAACAACTTAATCTAAAACCAACTTTTAAATAAATCCATTTGTAAAAATAATTGCTAATATACTCCCAAATTATTACGGTATTAAAATTATTAATTTATTTCTTTAAAAATAACGATTTCTTAAAAATACTTTTAAAACGATTTAAAACTTAACCTTTAGTTAAATAAAATCTTTTTATAAACATTTACCTGGTTTTCCCAGGGAAACACTTTCCCGTTTCCAAAACATTCCAAAGTACTCTTTCATATAAATCCACTGATTTATTTCAAGTCAATTATGTTTTACAACATAAATCCCAAATCCCATATTTAACTATAACTTCATCCGAAGTTCACACCCAATTTCCCATATTCGAAAATTCATTTTTTTAAAATATAGTTTAAACATTTTGAATAAACATTTTGGTGAATTCTTCAATGAAAGCCAAATTTCCAATTCACTTAATTAAATTCCAGTGAAATACGGCATTTCAAAACATTCTATTTTTCATTTGAATTTGTTAATTTATAGTTGGAAACTCCATTTTAACATATTTTTAATTTCCGGATAACATTAGTCATTATTAAAATAAACATCGTTATTTTAAACAATTTATAATTTCATAAATTTAATCTCCAGAAAACTATACTTTCCATTTACCCATTTTATAAACTCCCCATTATATTCAAAAATCCCAATTTGACCCAATTTACATTTTTCTTTTCAAATCCGATTTCAAATTTTATTCTTTGAAACTCTCTTATTTCAATAATTCATTTTAATTCGTGAAAACCCAAATTTTATACATTTAAAATTAAATTCTGTAATTATAATTTATACAACAAATTTCACACTGCAGTTTAATCCCAGATTAATCAATCACAATATATAAACAGGCATCATCATCAATTATTACATAAATGCTATATTGTGAGGAATCCAGTTGGATCCCTCCAACCTGTTTTTCCCTGCATCACAAATGTTAGCACATCACAATATAAATATCAATCCAGACAGATAACAACAGTTATAATTAACCAATCATTCAGATATTTAAATATCAATTATTTATAATGTCTAGCATCCAGATGTGAGTGAGAAAAACTCACCTTGAGTTTCGGCAAGCGTTCGAAATGTAAATTAAACCGAACGATGTCCGATTTAACTCAAATTTCTACTTGCCTGGAATGAATCCGGAACTGCTCCACTGCGTAGTATTCGTCGCTGCGATTCCGACGTCGCAAATTTCGTTCGAATCTGATGTCGAATGAAAAGGTTATTAAATTTTAAAGTTTGAATATAAATTTTAAAACAAATTTTCTTCAATTTTAATTCCTTATACCAAATCAGCCGTTAAATTTTTGATTGCACATCAAGGCCGTAGCCCTTTTATCTCCTTCCTCACGCAAATGCCCAAGGACCAAACGAACCCATCGTCCAATTAAACAATCGATTGTCGCCCCCACCCTTGATCACCGAGATGACGATCGAACGCGCCTATGCCGTAGCACATCAACTCGCGCATCTATGGCCAGAGCAACGCCCAGCTCGGCGTCCCCGTAGTCCCAAAAATCGAGCACGTTCGAACCATTTTCTCGAGCCAAATACGGTCGATAATGGCCACCAAAAACGATCATCACCGGTCGAACTATAGAGCTCAACGAGCTTTATGATTTTGCAGTTTAAAGTTTTCGCAATAAATCAATGGATGTAGAGATATCGAGGAAGAATAGTTATTCGTTTTTGGCCATTGAATACGAACTGGAGGCGGCCACTAGATTAGATTTAGGGTTTTGAGAAAATAGATTATATATATAATTGTTTTAATATTATTTATTTCTCGTTCCACTCAATTTATCACTTACGCATCGAACTCCAATCCTCACGTACCAACAGGCTATCCTAGGGTTTTTCTGCGTTCCGGACACAATGGAACAGGTTTCGTAAGCTAATTCGATCATATGCATGAGATACGGAATTAAACGATCAATTTAAAATTAAATCGGTTAAATCGATTTCGATGCGTTTCGAGCTGCCACGGTCAAACGACAACTCCGATAGCTACGAAAATTGAAATCCGATAATAACTATTTATTACGGATCCAATGGAACTGGTTTCGTCGAATTCCGAGACTGTGCCCCGGAAGGCTATTTTAACTCGTCAATTAAATCGGGCGATTTTCAAAATTGACGAAAACGCGTAAAATTTCATTTTTAAAGTTTTATTAACTTAACAATAAATCATATAAAATTTATAAACACATTAAAAATCATTCTGGCTCATTCCGGACTAAAATCTGATTAAATTGCATTTTAATAATATTAAATTCATTTTTAAATTAATATAAAATTCCAAATAATAATTTGTTGACTTTTAAATTCATCTAAAAATCCAACAATATTATTTATACCCAATTGAGCTTAAAAATACATTTAAACACCATTTTTATAATCATCTATCCCAAATTCACCTTTTATCCCAATTTCGAATATTTAATTATTATTTTTCCATTAATCAAATTCAACCAGAATTGCTATAAATTAAAATTATAGCTCATTTTCATTGATTGAACCCAAATCCATTCATTTCAAAATCAATTAAGAATCCACATTAACATTTAAAACGAATTAAATGTTCAAATTCAATGGCTTAAAAATACGGGATGTTACAATATTATACAATGGTTACCATTTTGTAAGAATATAGCATCGATTCTCCTAGAAAAAAGATGGAAATAATTCGTAAACTAAAATGAATCAACTACACACAATTAGACAATAGGTATCACTATTGTAGGATGTTGGTATCAGTTTTTATGTGTCGTGCTGAAATTAATTTCTCCAAATACAAAGTATCACGTTAATTCTAACAAATGTTGGGTATCATATTTTCAATATATTTGTATCGGTTTTGTAATGAATGACAATGAAATCTATTTTTTAACCAACTAAGCTTTGTCTTCTACCAAACAACCATAGGTATCACTTTTTGAACATAAAAATCTTTATAAGTGATATGGCTTGTAATTCTACCGTATTGACTTGTTCATCTTCAGATTCCTCAACTGCTATTTGTTTTCCCTTATTTGTTTGAGCTTTTTCCTGTTTAACATATTAACACTATTAAAATACATTTAATGATTTAATAGTATCAGTTTCATAATTTAATGGTAGCAATTACCTGTTGAATTTGCTGCTGAATTATTTTCTCATTTTTTTTCTTCGATCTTAATTCTCTTTTTTGCACCTGTTCTATAGTTGATTTGTCACCTGCTATTTTTTCCTGCATGCTTTCTTCATTTTTCTATAAAAATAAGTTCAACAATATCATAATCAATCTACAATGGTTTTGTTATGCTTCATTTTATAGTATCATTTACCTTTTCTTCTGCCCTGTTTTCTTCATGTCTCCTTTTTGTTCTTCTTTCTCTTTTTTGCTGTATTTCTTCTTCCATTGGTCATTTTAATAGTCTTAACTTTGCAGATTCCTGCTGCGTCTCTACTAGAGCTAGGATATTTGCTTCATCATGAGTATCAGATATAGCTGCTATGGTATCAGATTCATGTTCAGTATTAGATAGAGCTTCTAGGGTATTAGATTCATGATGAGTTTTGGAATGAGGTGTAGGGTATCGGTTTTGTGCTGACTTTAAGATTCAGAAGGTAGGGTATCAGATTCAGCTGCTAAGGTATCAGATAGAGGTTTTACGGTATCGGATTTGTGCTGAGTTTCAGAATGCGGTTGTACAGTATCATTTTTGTGCGGACTTTCAAACTAAAGTGGTATGGTATCAGGTTCGTGCTGAATATCAGATTCACGTGCTAGGTTTTCAGTTTTGGCTCGATTCTCAGATTGAGGTTCTAAGTTTCCAAATTCAAGCTGATTATCAGAATGAGGCGCTAGGGTATTAGATTTTTGTCGACTATCAGATTGAAGGGATAAGGTATTAGATTCGTGCTAAAACTCTGCTTTCTTTGATAGCCTGAAGTATGAGATTGAGATGGAGGTAGCGATTTTCCTATGGATTCGTTTGCCCTTTTTTGTAATTTCTATTTTGTGTCATGAAGGAGAAAGTGGATTTGAAAATCGAACAGGAAGACGAATGAAGGAAATGGAGAAATGTTTTAACGCGCAAATGAGATTTGGATCTGTCCTTTGGAAGAAAATTATTTGCGCGTGTCCTTATGAATAAACTTTTTAAATTATTTGTCCTTTAAAAAAAATTTCCCTATTACATTTATCTATTTCAAAAAATTACAGTAAATGTTTGTTGTGAAATTATAAAATTCAATGGTCCCTCCACTGTTGTGTGGTTGCACTAGTAGCATTCAAAATCGGTTTAAGTAGGGCACAACTGTGCTTTATCTCGCAAGCATCACTGATCTTGAGCATCTTCGTATATCAGCTGCAATAGATAAAACTCGGGTAGAACCGAGATCAAAACAATACTGGCATCAAATCTCGTTTATCCAAATCACATCAACAGCGAATCATCATCCAGGCAATGACTAGTGGTTAATAAACAACAACTTCACAAATCATCAACTTCGATGCAACCGAAAGCAACCGCAACTTCAAGCAAAAGCATGACAACCGAGGAAGGCAAACCAACCGGACATCAAAGTTTCATCTCTACAAGCGACAGCTCAAAATTTAATAGAGGCAAAAGGTAGAATTTTTTGAGGCGATAGTTAGAAGCAAGACAGCGAGGCAAACTCCAACATCACGGCAGCATAGCAGCAAATTTTTTGATCAAGAGACGAGTTCCAAGGAGGCAACAGGCTAATCTTAAGAGAGGCGTTCAAGCTTTACTTTAAAAAAAGAGATTTTTTTAAGAAGAAGACAACTGATATAAGAGGAGGAGGCCAAAATTGCTTTTTGGACTTCAAAAATTAGATACAACAGTAAATGTAAAAGGATAAAAGAAGATTTTTATTTCAATCCCTTCATATTCAAACTTGAACCATTCCAAATTTTTATTGTATCTTCTAATGTTGAACTCTAGATTTTGTAGTTACGAGTTATGGTTCATAGATTCCGGTCTCAGTATTTTGAGTCCATGTAGGGTTATTATGCATAGGATTAGAATAGTCATTTAGCAATAGGTCGCAAGTTTGCGGGTTTGATAACGGTTGACTATTTAATTCTATTAGTAATCTTGGGGGCAATAGTAGGAACTATGGTGTTGTTGTCGAAGCTGGATAAATCTATGTGTTCTTTATTTTTTGAAATTTACATTTTTCATGTTTTTATTTGCTTGTTCATCTATGAAATAATTTTAATAACTAATTCACCCCCCCCCCTCCGGGGTGTATTTACTATCCTACAACATTCTCCCTTATTTTTGTGTTGTGAACCACCTCTTGCTTTTGGACGTTCACCTTCTTTGGCTTTACCATTTAACTCCAATTGATATAACAGAATTATTGATGACTTTAAGAAAAAGAAAATGTTGAAGAGCTTTCTTAGTCAAAGCACCAAAAAGTTTAGCCTATAATTTGGCTTAACTTTTAAGCTTTAAAGTTGATGTCGGATGATATTTGTGCAAGAGGAGATCCTCTAAGACAAGTACGCAAATACTAAATGCATAGTTCCTTTAATATAATTTGGAAATCATAATTTGAACTAGGCGACCATAAATGTTCCAAATCAAGCTTTTATAAATGTCTTGATTACAAACGAAAAATGAGGTAGAAGAGAATTCGAAAAAATGCTCCTTCTTATATGGAGGTACATGCTTATTTATAGTAAAATTGCACCATTTGATTCTTGATACGTGATGAGTGGCAATGTTGGACGACTGAAATCATTTTTTATAAATGTGACATGGCATGTAACTAGGATGACACAAGGCACTACTGGTTCAAATCCTCTTTTCAATTCCATTCTCATACTTTCAAGTTGACGTGGCATAAGTAGCCCAATCGAGGACTGACACGTGGACAACTACTGAAACTTTTATAAATTCGATAGTAGCTTAGTAGAAGCTCGATAGCATATTGGTAGAAGCTAGATAGCATTTTGTAGAAGTTTGATATCTCTTTAGTAGAGGATCGATAGCTCTTTACATCCTTAATAGCTCCTTACGTCTTCGATAGCTTACTTCTTATATCTTCGATAGGTCTCTTGGTAGAAGCCTGATAGCACTAAATTTATACCTTCAATAACCCTTTTGTTTACATCTTTAATAGCTCACTTCTTACATCTTCAATAGCTTATTCTTACATGTTCGATAGCTCTTTTGGTCAAAGCTCGATAGCAATCGATCTATACCTCTGATAGCCCTTTGTTTAAATCTTCGATAGTTCACTTCTTTCAACTTCGATAGCTTACTTCTTACATCTTTGATAACTTATTTTTATATCTTCGATAGCTTACTTATTATATCTTTGATAGCTTACATTTTACACCTTCGATAGCTTACTTTTTACAATTTTGATGGCAATTTTGATAGAAGCTCGTTAGCATTCAATTTATACCTTCGATAGCTGTTTCTTTATATTTTCAATAACTTACTCCTTACGTCTTCGATAGCTTACTTCTTACATCTTCAATGGCTTACTTTTAAAGTTTTTGATAGCTTTCTTCTTACATCTTCAATAGCTCTTTTGATAGAAGCTCGATAGCACTCAATCTATACCTTCGATAGCCCTTTGTTTATACCCTCGATAACTCGCTTCTTACATCTTCATTAATTTACTACTTACATCTTCAATAGCGTACTTCCTACATCTTCGATAGCACTTCTTACATCTTTGATAGCTCTTCTTACATCTTCTATAGCTAACATTTTACACCTTCAATATCTTACTTCTTATATCTTCGTAGCTTACTTTACATCTTCGATAACTCTTAGAAGCTCGATATCACTCAAACTATAACTTCAAAAGCCATTTTTTATACCTTACATAGCTCACTTCTTATATCTCTAATACCTTTACTTCTGTCATCTTCGATGGCTTACTTCTTACACCTTCGATAGCTCTTTTTCTTTCACTGCACTTTGTAACATTTGCTTTACTACCACTTTTTATTTTGTTGTAAAAATGTGGTAGAACAATAATGTTGATAATACATAAAGATTAGTATAAATTTTAAAAGAACATGACAACTAACGATGCTCTCACAATACCTTGAGTTCCTCTTCGATCCACTCATGAGCTTCATCATCGTCCGCAATTGCAAGCCTTTTGAAAACTCTTATTGGGAGATAGTTTTATAATCTCCCTTAGTGGATAATCTCTCATGCATTGTTTTTGACAATTTATAACTTTAGCCAATTTGTGATCGACATGCTCAGACATTACTACAATAGTGTTAAGGGCATGTGTTATGGCCAATTACGAAATTTATTATATTATGTAACTCATGTATAAGAATCTTGTTAAAAATAAAGTAAGCTTTTGATTTTTTTTCTATTTTATGTATTATTGTATTATGATATAAGTAATAATCTGACCACATTAGATTTATACAAGTAGAAAATTCTTGAGGAAAGTGTTTAGTCAATTTCAGTTGCAAATGTGTTCATAGCCATAAATATTTAATCGAATACATATCCTTAAAAGTTCGTAATCAAGATCTATCGAGAAAAAGACATTGATAAATCCATTGAGACTAGTGTACGTAATGCACTCCATATGATAAATGGTGAATTATTAATGACTATTAGGAACACCAAGGGTTTAAACCCTTGTGGTTGTTGGGAACAATCGCAAAATGACTTAATGAGTGTCTTTTATAGATTAATACAACTAAGTTAAAATAGAAAATATAATATAATAATGCATAGTACTCTTTAGACTTGAGTACCATTTACCTTAAATATTTAGACCGTATTTTGATTATGGTCAATAACATGCCATAACGATCTTGTTACGGCCAGGTTGGTACATGTTGAGTCACTTGAAGTGAAACACTACTCAAGAGATGATCCGTCTCCAAGATTGCATCGGTATTCAATCTAAATTCAAAATATCCGACCGTAGTAAATTGGTTAATCGATATCGGAATGAACCAAGGGCTTGAAAGTGGCACCATGCAATTAACTAGTAATAGTATTAAAGTTTTTGACCATTGTCAAACTACAAACAATTTATGATAAGGCGACGATGAAAAGAAAACACATGCGCAAATTTAGTGTTAATTAGGGTGTAGCATTATAAAACTAGAAATCACATCTAGATATAGAAGGAAAGAGATGAAAGGTGGCAACATTGATTGATTTCACCTTCCCTCTTTATTAAAATTTAATTGATACAACGTTTAATTAACATACAAGGGATGATATATTACAAAGAAATTGACAAAAACAACGGACAATAACATGGTCAATATATACATGTTTAGATATTATGATTTACATCTAATATATATATATATATAATCGATATTTATATGTATATATTATTGGTTTTTTACTGTTCAATAAAGAAAATTTAAATAAAAATATTTCAAAAACATGCCTTAACAATATAAAGGATAAATGTAAATGTTTTTACACACACACACATATATATATAGAATGATTAATCCAAAACTTTCTAATTGATTCAAAAATAAACATCCATATTATGTTAAAGTTTTACGGTATATTTGTAAATATATGTATACTTCAATTAATTGATGAAATACATATACAATATATAAAGTTTCAATCCAATTTTTTTTCCATTTTTGAATTAAACAGCAAAATATTGTAAAACCAAAATTTCAAACAACAAATCAAACAAAATATCGACAACCTTTAAATCATTCAAATAGATACAATTAAACATTGAATTATATAAAATGTTTAGAATATTAACATATGTAATTTTAAAACATAGATACATAACCAAAACATTAGTTTAATCATTTATATAATTTCAATTTGATTTATCAGATTAAAACAAATTAAATCATTCAACAACTTATTTAAATAGCATAACTAGTTTTAAATCAAGGTGAGGCAACAATACGTACATATAAAATTGTAATAAACATATTACATCCAATAAGACTATTAAAATTAGAATATACCTTTCAGATCTGGCCAATAAGTTACACTTTGATTTAGAAACCTTTTCTTACATCCTTGAATCTACACGTAATCTTTGCAAAAGATGGATGAATCGCATATTTTTAATATTTATTTCATGTTTTAATTTATTTTGGAGTTGATTTGATTTTAGAAGGGGATGAAAATTTTGCAATGGTAGGAAGAAAAGGAAGAGAAAGAAAAATGAAATGAATGAAATGAGTGAAGAAAATAAAATTAGTTGATTTGTTTTAATTGAGAGAATGAAACATATCCCTTTCTTTCAGTTAAAACTTCTCTAATTAATCTTTAATTTTCTCTCACTCCACCCCTCCCACTTCACATCTATGGTCGGTCGTATTTGCCAAAAGATTCCTGTAAGTAATTATCTTTTATTTCAACTCGTTTAAAGTTATATTGATATCTTATATCAATGCGCATAATTATAACTTTTATATATGATCAAATAATTCCAAACAACCCCAAGAAATGTAATATATTAAATAATAATTAATATTTCTAAAATATTAATTAATTTATAATAGTTTATAAAATAATTAAATGTGCAGTTTTCAAAGAATTCACAAAATGCTATGAGACTTAGAGGTGCGAATTCAATCGGCAATTAATTTTAAACAATTCAAATATTAACGATTCACACACCACCTGGCCGAATTCATCGCTTACAGTTCCTTTGGATAATATCCAATTTTACATATTTTTAAGCGGTACCTATTAGTAACGATAATTTATACACATTTTTTTCATTAATACTATATCACTTTAGGATTTATGTAATTTGGTTTTGTCAAAATTCCAATATCATCCTTATTCAACTAGTTAGTGCATAAACAACTTTTTTAGTTCAATAACATTTATTATTGACTATACTACTCTAGCCATAGATTTTGGCTTTGAACCGACTAAATTTGACCGTGGTACTAACCTCATACAACCGAGGAGATGTATTCTCCATTAAATAATGTTTAACTTCCAATACTTTGACTCATACTCAACTATAGGCACTCGATGAATCATCAGGACATGATTTAACTGTAATCAAGATGGAGTATTCACATTGAAGTGCCACAGTATTATCAATTCGATGGAATTGTGTAACATCACCACCTTAAGATTTCATATTTGACATAGTCTTTATTACCTAACAGGAAACTCTCAGACGAGTCATTTCATAGTTATCCAATAACTACAAGTACGTAACCCCTTGGTGCCACCCAAATAGCCATTAGTAATACACTACCTAACATTTAGAGAGTGTTACGCACTCAGGTCTACAAGGATGTATCATATCCTTTCTCAAAACATCTTGATCGGGAATATTTAAAATAATATGTTATTTTATATTGTGATAATTTTTTCATGATTACAACTCCTTATAATTATATCACATAAAATATTATTTAAGTATTTTTTATATTAATATACTTAAATTAATTTCTTAATTAATATATCATAATATAATAATTATATAATAGAAAATTAAACACTTTTGTTATGAATATGATTGGTTATAAAGTTAGATATATGCAACAAATTATATAATTGCCATTATGGCATACCTTTAGTCCCTCACACTAAAGATTACAACAAATATAGATGAATTGGCCTAGAAGCTTAATGACGTAGAAATAGATTTCCCTCTACTGTAAGGAAAAAAATGTATGCTTGATTGACTTTATTTTCAATCACTACAACAAAAAGGACTTTTTATAGCGTGTAAAAACCGCTATAAAAACTTTCTATAGCGATTCTATAATCGCCATAGATCAACATGTTGTAAAAAGTCTGGTAGATACTATAGCGTGTCATACTTGCAATGGAAAACGTATTTTTCTTGCCATCTAAAATAGGCCATATTGGTGCAACTGCTTTTCTATAGCATTATGAAACGTGCTATAGAACTTTTTATGACGCATTTTAGTTGTTATAAATATGTCGACATGCTATATTATTATAGCATTTGAACGCGCTATGGAATCATCGTGTCAACCTTTTATGACACATTGAAATGCTATAGAAAATTCATTACTATCTATTATAGCACCGTCTTATTGCTATGAAAACTATTTACTCTTTGCAAAATATTTTGTATAGCACTAACATGATGCTATAGTATAACAAAGCTGAACAATTTTTCTTTTTATTGCATAGTTAGAACGCTACAAAAAATTCTATTGCACATTTTTTGCTGCCATAACATTCAAAGCTTACAATTTTCAATTCTACTTATATATTATAACTCAAAAAACCACATTCATCACATTAACATAAGTACACAAATTGAGTCATAAGCCAAATCACAAAATATCCATCTTAGATTCAAGAACATGTTTACCTGATCAACAAATATACAACACATAAGTCAACTGAGATTTCATGTCAATGCGCTGCTACTAGATCAAATTAGTCGCCGTTACTGGTTTCAATGGGGCGGCTTGGTTCATCAATTAGGCACTTAGTCTTCTTTGTAGGTCTTGAATCACTAGGAATAAATACATCTTCTACACAATCTTTTTCTGAACAAGCTGCTAAAGCACATTCAACATTATCTATACCAGATGTTTCATTATTGTTATTTGTGTCGCATGAATCATTGTTGTTGTCTGCGCCCGATGTATCGTTGTTGCCATGTGCAAAAACAGCATTTGATCCATTACTATCATCATGATGAATGTCTGCTTCTGATTTAGTGTTATATCCAACCTGCAATCATAATTTAGTAAAGGATCATTAGCTGCAAGTATCAGATGGATATTTCTTTTACCCTGTAGAGATTCATTTCATAAATCAGTGTACAATTCTAGATTCTAATGACTTAACATGCTCTGGCAATGATCAAAGAGGTTCTAGAAGGCAAAAACACTGCTATAGTGTTGTTTGCCTGGATTATGTTTCTTAATCATTAACAACATGAAAGGAGCATTTTTCAATCATGAAATACAAGCATGCTACACTCCGGAGATGCCTGAAATACTATTTTATTTAGCTCTAAAATTTTACTAATTATACATATTTTAACCTGAAATCTTATTTAGCTCAGTCACGAAATACTATCTTGTCTCTCAGTCATTTCCTATTTAACACTTACCTATGAGAAGAAACTGCAAATGTATGTGACAGTAAAAGCCTGGCTGGACAGATCAATCCTAACTGGTTAACATTATGTACATTAATAAGATTTCATATTCTACACCTACGGTAAACGTTATTTTAATGCTGATATACGCTACAGTTTTCTCTCCATAAATGTTAGCTTTTGTCCCAGGTGCACATGTCATGATTGTATAAAAATACATGTTTCTTTTCTTTTCTTTTTTAGATTCTAATTCAATTTCTCGTATGTTATTATATGTACGACACATCGGTTGTGTAAGTTGATTAAATAAGAATTATTACATGAAAATATTATTTGGAGAATATCTAAAGATTCTAACCATAAGATGACTATTTCAACCGACACTGAAGAATGGAGTCAAACATCAGTTTGATTGGTAAACTGATTCAGTTGTTCCATTCCACATATATGTACAAGTATAATAATACTATTTTTAGACTGAAATATCGCTGTCTGAAGTAAGAATTGCCAGGTCAGACATATATGTGCGACACATATAAGAATCGCTGTATAATAATACTATACTAACCATTCCACATATATGTACAAATATAACAAAATATATATGTGGAAGAGAATAACAATGCATTTCTGAATGATTAAAAGATCTAATACAAGAAAAATGAAAATAAATACCACCTCTTTAGATCACAGACATCACATGGCCATATTTGATTAAATCAAGATACTTGATCGGTCCCAGACAATCGTTTAAGAGTCATTAACTGTTCTGAATTGTCTGGATCCAATACTCACCACGTAATTAGGAAAAATAAAGCTAGCACGGACAGTCAGTTTCTACTGTTAGTATGTACGCAAGTATTGACACTAACTCATAACACATTTAATAAAGGTAAAGATATACTATCTGTACCTCGGTTATATGACTATATGCACTATATAATATTGTTTACCATCTGTAAAAAGTGGAATTGTGCCGGACTTGAAAACTAAAATTGAGATAAAATTAGCCCTGCTAGCATGGTACATAATAAAATCAAGATAGGCATAGAAACAACAAGGACAACATGCATAAACATACTTGAGAAACTACAAGATCATGTTGGAAAGAAGCAGGCACCAGAAATGCAAGTGCAAGTGGGAAGAGAGCATATAAACATAATTTAAACTTAGTTAATCTATTTAATCCATGTATACTTTAATTTATTATAAACATAATTAGGTGCATATAACTTACTTATGCCATCATGATTATACTTAATTACTAATTTTATACATAGTTAATTTATTTAATCCACGTATTTATTAAATTTATTATAAACAGAGGTAGTATCAAGATATCCCAAAATAGACTTACCACTTGAGCTACATTTGCTTCATCCCAGATATCGAGCAATTTGTGCCCCAAACTCCATCTTGCCATGAGTTTCTTCTCTCTAACAGTCCATTCTTGCATTGTAAATGGAAAAAAAATTATGTTAATGTTCTGTTTGATTTAAATAAAGTCTGATTATTGAATCTTGATTAATTTAAATGTGTCCATGGATTTATATCTATTGAAATAAGCATAAAACCTTAATGGTTAACAATTAACACACATCAAATATGTTAACAAATGTTCATTAAACATATGTGTTATGTTATCCAACAGGGAAAAAAATGAAAAGAAAAAAAGAGGAAGTTAAAAAAAGGAAAATAAAACGTTTATAGTTTCTTTTTGTCATAAGTAATAAATTGATATTGCGGTTTATATTTCAATCTTGTTGCGAAAAGCAAGATGTAGCAAGAAAACCATACAATCATTACCATGATAGATATCCATAATTGTGTTTTCCATCCTGTATATATACGATTGTTAGAAAGAAAATGATTTTAATCTCGAAAACAAAAGTTTACAATGATACAAGCCATTGACGTTAAGGAGCAAAAATAACACAGTTGAGCCCACAAAGGAGGACTGTTGGTCATAGAAACAAACATGTTAAATACATACAAATCTGGCTTTAATGGTACAAAAGAAATTAGATAGTGCATGTATGATTTTTCCAAATAATGTCCTTAAAAATGTTGAGTAACAAGTTAAAAATTATCATGTGTTGATTATAGTTGCAAAAGAAATTAGATAATGCTGTGTTTTGCTATAGCCAAATGAGTTTAATGGGTATAATTATCCTTGTAGTCATAGCATTATTGATTCCATTTTCGCAACAAGAAATAAATACTGAATTAGAGCAACACTATTTCACCAAGAAGAAAACCGGAGGGCTTTTATTAGTGCACTAAAATTCAAAACTAAATTAAAATGGAACTATTTGATGTGAAGCATATAAAGAATATGTTGATTGAGTCAATAGGCCTTAACAAATTTATGTAAATTTTATTAAACTTAGAGCACCCAAATAGAAGAGTAGGAAACTTTCACCTCTTTCTTACGAGACAAAGGTGACAGCATCCTCAGCTACATATCAAGTACCTTGACTTACCTCTTAAATGAGAACACTTAAACTGTATATTAAAAATATAAAATAACTCTTAATCGGAGTTTTGGACCTCAGCTAAGTCGTCGTTGATGGATAAATGACTGCTGTTACTAATATCAATATTCTGGGATTTAACATTCATATGATTTCCTAATGGGATTTAATTACAGTAAAAGGCCAATACTCTAAATAACTTTTTAGATAAAATTGAAAATTTGGTGAAACTGATAGTGGCCTTTTTTTGTTACCTAACACCCACAACCACCATGAAGTCGTCTTCAAGTGACCTTTTGATATATTTCTGGAAATTGAATTCACTTACTGAAGCAATATGAACCTATAAAATAAGAGTCAACAGAGTGAATAAAGATACATGTTAAGGATTATTGTGATAGTGTAAGTCACAGAAATAAATCCATGCCACATGGATGAGTAATCAGGTTTGCCTATTGATCCAAAAAATGGATCGAAAAAGCATCCCTTGAGAGAGAGAAAAAAAGGTTATGATATATCATATATAAAATTTTGTACATGAATAGTTCGCATTCCATGTGACAAGCGTATAGGGCCCTGAATTCATGTCTTGTTATCAGGCATTATTTTAGCAATAGATTCTTACAAAATAAAATGAGAATGCCATTTTGTTCCAATAACTTGTGTGCTTCTTCATGAACGAGGTCCCATGAGTAAACTAGAAACTTTGAGGATCTTCAGCTAGACCAAAAAAATAATAAAAGCAAAAGCAGTGCAAGTTAAAAAAATAAATATGTGATGACACGCTAATATCACTGGAAATTTTTTTATATGATAATTTTTATTTTTCTTATTTATCAATCGTTGATACGTATAAGATTTGTTTGAAATTTTAAATAGTTAAAATTATGCTATAAAAGAGCCTTGTCAAGAATCAAAATGTGCAAGTTTATATATATCGTTAAATATGAAGTTATATTAAACTTCATGTGTTGAAAAAACTACCATTTTCATATTCAAACTCGCTAGACTGAATCTCTATTTCTCAATTTCTCCATCCGCATATCTTTACAAAAATGTTAAAAAGGAAAACCAAAAGACATACACCAATCCATAAAAATACGCTCTAAATTCTCGGGACAAAACTATACCATTGCTCTTCCAACTGCCACTGTAATAGCACTGCCTGAAACATGAAAGACTGCAAGGAAGAATATGAAAATGTGCAGTCGATGTAGTCCATCCGCTCAAACAAGTGATACTTTTCCCTGACACAAAAATATACATTCAAAATCAAGTAAACAATAAAGAAGCTAGGACTAGTTCCAGAACTAAATATATGTATCGCATAATATCTTGTATTGGTCTTCGATCCATTGGTTCAGAATAAAGAAAAAATCATTTCTGTCTAAATTCATAATGAATATTTTGATAAAATTTCAAACTAAATATAAGATCATGCCACGGGAAATTTATTATATTGAAAAAATTATGCATTACATCAATAAACTATTTGAACCATTCCTCAAATGCCAACCGATGATTCCAAAACTTATGCAAGTGCATCTTAGAGAAACTCTATGGAGATAAAAACCCACTGATGGGTATTTTCTAAACAAGCAATGCACTAATGCACTTGTGCACTCAATATGTCTATGAACTCATTGAATACTTATGGCATGTTAAAAAGTTTAGTACAATAGGGCAAGATAATTGAAAATAAACCATATTTAAAGACAAAAAGAAAAACTAAATCAATAGGAGTCTTGCTAAAAACAAACTATAAACAAGCTTCTGAATTAGTAACCAGATAAGTCAGTAAGCATTGTTTAGTAAAAATAAACACATATTTTATGGTAGGTAAGAATACTTGACAAGTTGAGTAAATTGGTAGGCAACACCCATGATGAGAAAGTAGATGATGTGTACAAATTCGAGCAATAAAAGAGTAGCTAGAGTGAACCTTAACCTAAACACTGTCATTTGAATTAACTTAATCAATGTTCCTTAATGGTGCTAAAATAACAATATGTAATAACAATAATTAATTGATGTTTTAGACTTTCACATTGCATATGGATGTTTGTGCATTTATAAATGTGAAATTGTACAAACATAGAACTTAACGCAAAAATGAACACAAGGAAATGGGATGCACCTGATTCTTTATGATGTAGCCTTGTTTTTATGAGCTGTGAGGACCTCCTCTTGCTGACAGGAAACAGAGTATTGGAGCATGGGACTCTTATCTTTACATTAACTCTTAACCATATACTTTCTTCATTCATTTTTCTGACTCTTTTATATTATGTACAGGACCATCTACACACGTAGCCAGATTATTAAATGTAAGTGTTACTTAACTCAAATTTCTCCTATTATACACTGCATACATGGACTGGACTAAACTGCATACTTGAAGATAATAAGTTATCAAAATATATTAAGTTTTGGTGATTCAGAGACTGTTAAGGGATAAACATTTACCTTAGAATCAGTTAAAATTTACAATGAAAACATTTGTTGTTCATTACTTGTAGCTCATGATTTTCTGTCTTGTATCTTTGCAAAGCATATCTATACATAAGCACATCTTAATTGATTAGCTAGTGAAGCAATATCTTAAATCCGAGACAGCAAGAAAAAGCATTTCCCTGAAAATAAATGTGAGTGATCATTGGACTAACCTTCTCAATAGAAGTATCTTCTTCACTGCTATACTCATCACTGCTCTCGAAAATATCACTCTGTAATATAAACAAATAATCTTGCTATAAAAAGTCAAAACTAAAACTTTATATTTCGAAGGAAAAAAAATTCATCAAACTGATATCGCCTGTTTGTTCATATTTTGTAAAAGGGGTTTACATAACATTCAAATCCCTAAATCATTTGTAATGTGTGCAACTGAGAATCATTTAAATGGAAATACAAATTAATAACGCAAGTATTACCTTTGTCCAGGCTTGAAGAATCGCGCTTCAACTGCTGAATTGGTCGGAACCAAGCTCGAGGAAGAGAGGGTTGCAGAGCTTTCAGATTAACTCAATTGAAGGAAGAAGTGAGAGAAAGTGCGTAATCGTGAGAATCGAAGAGAGTGGAATAGTGAGAATTGAAGAGAGTGGGAACCTGGAGGAAGAAGAAGCGAATGTGAAAAAGTAAATTTGGCGTCCCTGAAATAATTTAGAGGGAAATGAATTTAGAACGCGAATTTTATTTCAGTAGGGTTATTAATTGCGTTACATGATGCTGTCTTTTTAATTAATTAACCTCAAACAACTTAACAATTGCAAGTCATGTTCCTGCGCAATTCATGCTTGCTATTAATATAACATTTTCTTTGTAGTGAATATTTAAATCAGTAACCTAGATAATTATATCATTATACACTGACATGTATATTGTTTTCCCCATATACAAAAAACTCTAGATACAAATTTTTAATAAATGAATAATTCGATCAACAAGTCGATATACCTGAGCGTTAGGGAGACAGACTTGAAATCTAATAAGCTTTGCCCATGCAGATTCAAATCATGGTGTCGATGCCTTGTTTGATTCATTTTGAAGGAAGTTTTTCTAAATTTTTTTGCCCTACATCATCAATTAACATGGTAGAGGAAAACACGGTTTTCTTTCGTTTTGACCTTTTTAATTTTATTATATATCTCAGCTTTGCAAATGTTGGATCACATCTTCCCAATTCAATATGACTGTTAGGATTAATAATACAATCATTTGCCTTTCAAACTATACGTGTAGCAATTGGAAGTGGAAACATGAAACGTATATTGCAATTTAATTGTCTGATAAAATCTACAATGCCAATTGTGTAGTTGACATGTTTGTTGCCTTACTATTTTGTTTGATGCATACTGAATTTATGTTGTTTGATGAGATTTTAAGATGCTTATATTATAAGTTTTTGAACTTCCATCAAGTTTCAACTTATAAGCCACATCAATATTATGAACGTCTATGATGTGCGTCTACTTCTAACCATTGGCAAATTTTGGAGAGAACGCTATTAATTTTTAAGTCCTACCTCGATTTTCTCACGTTCTACAATGTAACCATATGTTGTATTAAATTTATGGCAACCAAAATATTGTTACTGATTTCTAGATGCGTGTAATGAAGCTCTGCAAGAAGTGCACCGATGATTTTCAATGGTTTTAGCAACATAAACATTTCATCCTACAACTGCATCATTTCAAGTAAGACATCTACGTTATGCTAGTAAAAAGAAAAAATGTGGTGAAATGTTTAGATTTTTCCATTTCAAACATTTTTTGGAACAATAATAACTGGTCTGAAATGGATTCCAACTACATTAATAAAATTTGGTTTGGTAAATGTACCCAAAAGAATATGCTCCATCGATGGCAAATGATTCTTTGTAGAGAAGATTAATGGAGTTGAAATTGTATAAAACAAGATTTATGGAAAATGATCTCTTGATTTCAAATGTTGAAATCATGAAGCAATTCCGCTAGTCTACATGCTTAAGTCCAATCGATTTCTACTTGCAAATTATCATAATATGACTATGAGTTTTGGCACATTGACATTGAAACGGAACTTTTAAGTAACGATTTAGAGGAGACCATTTGCACATAATAAAAAAAGTGACATGAAGTCGGTGGGAACGACAACAGAGCTTGTGGATTTGTTGAGATATGATCTTAAACTAGCATGCCGAGCATAAGCAAGTACTTTGACAAAGAAACCAATTAATTTGACTTCATTCAAAATGCAGAGAAAGCATGTGTCTATAAAACAAGATTTATTATACAATCAAAAGAAAATCAATAGTACTAAAACATTTCTACTACTATAAGTAAACAATAAGAAACTAATTGCTAGTGATGTACCTGTGCTAAAATTAGTTAAAGTTTTGTTGTTTAATTCTCGATGAATGATTTGACAAAAACATTATTTATACTTGGTATACACATAAAGCATATTAAAATATTTAATATGGACCATAGGAGATTTCCTTATGCATCAGCAATAGGAATCATCATTTATGCTATATCATGTATTAGATCGAAATTCGCTTCTGTACTTGGTGCAATGAATGAATATTAAACCTGAGCTAAATTCATTGAATGTTAGTTAAGAGTATTTTCGTGAATTTAAGAAATACTGGATAACTATTCATGGAAACAATTAACTTCTTATGAAGGAGTATTTGTACTCTAACTTCATAAGTGACGTCGAAAATGGTAAGTCAATTTCAAATTCATATTTACCCTTAATAAAGGGGCTTTAAGTTGGAAATGTTCCAAATAGGGGGTTGCCATAGATTCAATTATAAAGGTTAAGTGCATCCCATTGAATAGTGTTGCGGTTAAAGCGGTATATATATGCACAAATTAATAAGAAAGCTAGGGATAGTTTAAACCTTTGAGAGTCTAATAACATATTGTGATAAAGATGATGCAATATATATTGTAGTAGGAACCAAGAGCTCAATAAGAGGCCGAGATATGTTCTCTGTAATTAACACATGACAAAAAAGTTTATTAGTGACAGTCGGAGAAAGATAATAAAAAGGTAAATATGAAATAATAATATTATAGATCCACTCACAATGACCTTTCCAAGTTTTTTCTAGGACAACCAATTGAGAGCATGGTTATAAGTTATCATAATCGACCTCAAGTGCAAGTGGAGGCTGATAGAGTTAAGGGTGTGCCTTGTAGGCAATTATGTAATTTGATTGTACAACTTAACTCGTATAATGAATCTTGTTCGAGATAAAGTAATCTTTTGGTTTTATTTTCTATTATATATATTATTATTATGTTATAATATAAATAGTGTTATAAATAGATTATATATAAGTAGGAAATTCTTAGGAAAAGTGTTTATTCGATTGCAGTTACAAATGTGTTCGTAATCATGAGTACTGAATTGATAACTATAAGTGTACTAGATCGTGCACACTACCATTATCGAAAGACCATCTCCATCTGCATCAAGTCGATACTGAAGTTTGAAAATCTATTAAGAAACAATAACGAGAACAATGATCACAAAGATGGAGACTCTAATGACGATGGTGATCTAATAATGAAAGGCATGGCAAATTAGGGTTTTTGCTACGAGGTGATCGGACATGGCAATGATGGCACCATCAAACTTGGTTTGACGTGAGGAGTGCAGCATATATAGCGACAACATCTCTAGTGGTCAGAAGTAGCAGCAAAAATCAGATGAAATCTTGACAAAGGGGTGAATAGTATTTCTTAGGAAGAAGAAGGTAATTTAATTGATGAGACCCTAAATTTTTTAAAATAAGAAATTTATCCATAAATATTCAAACTAGTATAACTCACCCATATGAACTCTTTTTCATGGATGACTTACATCAATGAGTTCGAAATTAAATTCTGAACACAGTGGTATTATCCAACAGTAAATTACATGCTTATTTTTGACATTTTAAATTAGACATTTTAATATTAATATTACTAAATATTTGGATATGAACAATATTAATCGATATAATATGGTAAGACACTATTCATTTGATTCGAATACTCTATATCTAAATTAGAACGAAGTATAACAATTTAAACTCATAATATTAAGTGATGAAATATCAAAATCGAACAAGTACCATTCAAATCTGTTGTAAATTTATTTTTTTATTATTATTCAAATATATGTTATTTAATGTTTTATTTACGTACGTACATACATACATATATATATATATCATTATATATGATAAAATGTTTTATCATTAAACTTCCAATTGAATAAATATTATAAAATTTAATAATAAATTATTTGGTTAAATATTTTGAAAAAATAATAATATTTTGAATTAAATTAATACTGTTAAAGTAATGATAATTTAATGTAAGTTAAAATTCAAATCAAATTCATACAATAAAAATTAAATGCGATTTAATGTTAACAACACTATTCATAATAACATTATATACGATCTAGTGACTAAATAATTAAAAAGGTTTTTTTTAATTGCCTCTTTTATCCCTTGTTTGATGCACCTAATCCAACACTCTGGACTTACCACAAGCCAACATATGAACATCCGTAGGTCAACCTAGGAATGTATCACAAGTCGACATGTAGTAATTTTACAGTTAACATGTGGAATGTCCACTTGTCGACTTATTCGTCCTTCATTTGATCTTTTCTAACATTTTGGGAAATATCAAAAAATTCTTAAAAGTACTTTATAATGTATAGAAGGTTGTGACAAAGTTTGGAGTGATTTAGAGATCATTTGTGGAGTTTTAACAAATCTAAACTAAAAGGACTCGATAAGGAATGGATAAATAACATACTTGATTTTTGTGCCTATTTGTCAATCTTTAAGAATTTCTTTGATATGTTGAGTTCTAGTTGATTTGTTAAATTCATTAAATACCTCTAAAGGCTTCTTACCCATTCCATATATCTTTGTTTTCTTTAGTTTGATATTTGAGCTTGTATTTAACAATATCACTTTAAATAGAGTATCTATTCTTTTTCTTCGATGCTATGCTACCACAAAGCTTACTTTCAACCTGTAAAACTCGATAGACTCACTAGTAGTTTATCGTAAGGTTTTTATAATCAAACACCAAAACTATGATTCTAATAACACTATCATCTTCTTTGATTCCATGGATTATTTGACTTACGGTATAGATTCATGTTCATAATTCCATATAATACCACTCTTATGGTTTACACCTAAAGGCACCGCCACTCATAGTGAGATTATAGGTCATTATATACCATTGTTAGAAGTTAAATTATTGTCTCTCTCCCTTAAATAATTGCCTCCTTGAACCTTTTAAAATTGTTGCTAATTATTTAGTTTCACGTATATGAAATGCTATATCAAATTTATATATCTTAACGACTTAAACCATTTATATTGTTAAAGATTAAAAAATTTATCCCAGCATATTTTCATGTTCATGGTCTACCATACTAAACTAACTTGGAGGGTGTCTGTATGCTTAGCGCGGGCTCGTAATGGTAAAGTAAATGTAGCAATCTTGCCTCTCTTCTGTGTAAAATGTAGCAAAGAACCTAAAAGCAAAATTCATCTCATTTTTCTAGCGATTAATCTAATTAAATATCGGGCAATGTCATAAATATATTACTTTTGACTAGGAATCACATTGGAAATTTAGACGGTGTATAAATAAATATATATATATATATATGACTCGCTTCTCCTTCTTGCATCCCTTGTCAATAAGACTTGTGTAACAACCCGCCATCTGCGACGTCCCGACCTATGACTAAAAGTGGAACTTGTATGCAAACCTCGTAGACAGTGAATTGCTTTGAGGTAAAATATATAAAATAAATCACAGAGTTATCTGCAGTATCTACATTTAGTGAAGCTCACAGTAGAAGGAATAAAATATAATAGTAAATAGTAATACAATTCCAAACAAATATAACAATACATAATTAATTAAATTACAACTACAACATCTCTCTATACTGATAATGGAAATAGTATAATGTTTGGGCATAAATGAAATAAAAATAGTATATAGCTAATAGATAAAGAAATGCACGTTTTCGTCGCACCATTGTGCCTCCAAGTCACCACCAGTCATCTTTATCGACCTATCAGAGTATAACTAAAAAGAAGGAAATGATAAATGGGGTCAGATATATGTTTGGTAAGCAAAACACATCATATAAGTGTATAATACTAATAAGCTGGTAAAATAACACTTATGCTCGAAAACCATACCTTAATCTGTGCCACCTGCTGCTAATAAGTCAGCTAAACAAAATATAATACAATAATGATAACATAGGATAAGGTCTCACTAAATCTGACTCATATCTAATCATATGCACTCGATCGAACCTAAAGTCCCAAGTTGCATGCCAAAGACAGACTGAAACATGATCAAGCCCAAAATGCCAACTTGTTATTGCCGAAACGTATGCGCCGCTACTGAGGAGCTATATGTTTCAGCCTACTATCGCCAAATCGTAAGAGACTCTCTACTGGGGAAGTACACGTCCCAGCCCACTATCGCAAAAATCATGGACGACTCGCTACTAAGAAACTCTATGTCTCAGCCCGCTACCATCAATCCGTAAGTGACTCGCTACCTAAGAACGCAATGTCTTAGCCCACGCCAAATCGTAAGTGACCTGCTAGTGGGGAACACACTGTCCCATCCCACTATCGCTAAATTGTAAGCGACTTGCTATTGGGGAACGCAATGTTCTGTCCCACCATCGCCAAATCGTAAGCTACTTGCTACTGTGGAACAAGATGTCTCAGCCCACTATCGTCCAATCGTAGAACAAATCGTCTTAGCCCACTATCGTCCAATCGTAAGCGACTCGCTACTAAGGAATAAATCGTAAGCGACTCGCTAATAAGGAACAAATCGTCTTAGCCCACTATTGTCCACTTTTGTTTCAATGCTTAGCCGACTGATAATCGATTGCTTCTACTACTGATAATATACCTAGAATCGATTGATTTTACCGCAATTATGTCATCTATAATGGTTGAGATTTATCATACAGTGTTTTTTAGTATTTGTGATAATGCAAATGGTTTTTGTTAAACATATATCATTACACGTTTAATTAAAACTAATAGAAAATCACAACACGTCTTCTTCTGAAAATCGCATAAAAGAATGACGGGTTTCCATTATGTGGTACGAGTATATATGCACGTCCAGATGGACCTGCATCTAATCACAATCTGTATGCATTAATTCAATAACGTGTGGACATTTAAAAATGCTATAGTGTTAAGGGGAGCCATGTACAAATTAACATAGATAGATACATGCTGCCTTTGGCTAGATTGACCCTCATAAGAAAATTACACACAACGGTTTCATTAAAAGAATAACAAAAATACACAGTTTTATACATCTTTCTCAAAGTTTTCACTTCACAGGATCATTAAGTTGGTCGAGGGAAATATTGGAACGTGCATTGTTATCTTCGTCCTTTCATAGAAATATATATACAATAATAAAACAATAATTCACAAACTAACATTAATTGGTATGGTATATTCTAATTCCACTCAAAGCCATGCAAATTTTCCACGGTCGAATCTCTATAATTCAAATTCTCACTTTATAGTTTACACTCAACAATGTATAAAGCTTCCTGCTTTGTATATTTCATTGGTTAATGCTTCTAACTTTCTAAGCTTATAATTAGTAAATCTAATAATTGCCAACTTAAAATCCACTATCATTGTTACAATATATTAGCAACAGATGGTTGTTTGAAGACTAGAATAATACGCCACTGGCTTCATCCGCAAAGCTGCTTTCCATTTACTTGTTTTAATAGGACTGGATACTGTATTTTCTTCTCAAATCTGTGATATAAAAAAACAATATAATGCGTTAGTTCATGAGCATATTGTTTACTAACAAATTGCAGATCATTATTATTAGTCATTTAACAACACACAAACCATACAAACCAAAGAATTATAAGAAAGATCACATCAACTCTTAAATACATCATCATTAAAACCTACTCATTCTGGTAAGAATAACCACATTGCTATGGAGAGAAATATAATGAAAGTGGGAGATGAAGGTTTGGTAATGAGATAATATTTATGTGTCAAACACAACCACTATACGAATGAAGATGGAATACGGCAATCACTATACATCTATCTTGTTAACTGAAAATAAACGTTCATCTTTTGAAATGAGTCTATGTTGTGTTGTCATTTATAAACAAATCATTTCTCATAGCACGTTGGGCAGTCAAAAAGAAACCCTATGCAGTGTGGGATAAAACCATCTAGGAATACAAACGATATGCGCATTTGCAAGAGCAGTTGATATTGTGCAAATAACTACATCAATGACAAAACCTAAGTCGTCAAATGACTGGATAATAAACTAATACTGGATGCATATTCATAGAAAATTCTAAATATCTCTTTCTTTTCTGGACCTCTCCACCAAGAGTTAGCATCTCCAACCAATTACCAACACTTCCACAAATTGTAATTTCAATAATTCAGTCACCACAAACAATTAACAATGTAAAATAAGAACAACAAATAAATTTCTCTACATGCTATGTATAACATACAAAAATTTGTCAACATATTGGAATATAAAAGTTATCAAGTGAGATTTCATTAGAAAGCTTTTCAATTTTGTTTCAGTTTATCACTCAAATGACATCGCTAATGTTTCACTTTTCAGTTGATTTATTTCTTTCATCTACCCAGTTGTATTCACAATGTGAAACCCAGTGGGCCTGTACACCCAGCTATATAATTCGAAGATTATAACCATTAAAAATAGAGATGAGCATGTAGGTATTCCAATAATATCGAGTCTCGGCAGTTCCAACATTAGCAAAAAAACACACACTCAAGTATGTTATCCTTTTAGTTGTATAAATTTCAACCCAAAATTTACTATCACAGTATCGCTCCAGTATCAATTCCAACATTGTATGAGATTATGCTTGAAAAGAAGATATAACTTGCATCATCAAATCAAAAATCATTTTCATATCTGCTGGCAAGAAAATACACATTTTTCATTTCTCAATTACAGGTTGTGCGCATATTTGTATATGATTAATAGCTCATATAATGTGTGAGCATTTATTTTTCACAATTTATCTTTTACCACTAAACTACATAAGTAGATAAGCACACATAACTTTCTGCCATATTATTTGCAGTAACAACATGTACGGCCTGATAAGTGAAATTTTGAAAAGTTGAAACCTTTTCATCTATCGATAATTAACCTACCCCTATCAACCTATGTCAATGATTTACTATAAAGCTAAAGGTACTACTCATAATGAGGACTTTTTTGGAATTAGGTATTCTAATCTATTGGTTTCTTGAAATGAGAAGGGAATCTGTATTATTGGTACAAAATTTTAAATGTATCACCTATAGAAATGAGGGATTTTCAACAATTTAAAGTGCAAATATCATACTACATAATCTAAAAGAGTAACCAACACTTCATGAAAAAAATGACCAATTACCTAAAACCAATTATCCAAATTCAAGATTTCTTATCACGCTGCTTAGCAATCCAAATTCCAGTCTTATATAATAATAAGATAATATAATACCTGATTAGAAATTTCTGATTACCTTAGCATTGCAGAAATAGAGGGTGCAAATACAATATCTTGGACTGCTTGTCTACCTGCAAATACAAAGAAAGAGCAGTCAAGTTGATCATAAGTAAAAAATTAGCTAATTGTAATTTATTTACCATTATTCCTATTTAGTTAGTAAAAAATTATTGTTGTTGTCGGTCTCAATGGAAATCGACTTAAACAATGAATCGTCGGGCATCGCAGCCGTCACACCAAATGGAAATTGATTTAACAAATGAATCATTGCGTAACACAGATGGAACTCCTAATCGATCTAGTTAATGAAAGCGAATGGATTACCTGCGAGTGTAGTATAATAAATCGTTTGCTCTATCTTGCACACATCTTTACTAATAATAAAGAGAATTCAATAAACATGATTTTCATGGTGTCTTTTTGAAATTTCAAAAATGCCCAGTCCATCAATGGAATCTCACCACCGATTTACAACCTTCACCACCATCCCCTTCCAACTACCCATCAACAGAATTTTACTACTAATTTGTTACCGATACCACCAACAAAATAACTTGAAATAAAAATGTTATGACTACCAAAACTTTTGCACTTACAACGCAAATTTGTTCCCTCATTTTTTTGTTAAATAAAAAGTAAATATCTCTGAATATTAAATGCACGTACATGCATTTTATACTTAGATAATAATATAAATGGGACAAACTTCATATTTTTTCAAGCCTTTTAATTAAAATAAAGAAAAAAAACTATTAAACATCGTCTATATCACTTAAGTTTCACTGTGAGGCGATGGAAAGAGTAAGCAATACTGTACATGCAAAGAAACGGCATGGAAGGGAATCAATGTTCATAATTCCCCCTTATAGCCAAAATAGACATCTTTTGGAGGAAAAGAATAACACGAAAGAAGTTTTACTTACCGTAGCTCACACAAATTGTACAATCCAAGTTCTATCATAATTTAAACCAAAAATTTACTGATACATATCTCTAAGAAATATATAGAGCAAAAAATACAAAAATACCTCTAAGAAGAGCTGATTTCTCTGTTAAGGTAATCCGCAAACATTATCTTTGCACTATCTGAATCCAGAGGAGGAAAAGCACCACTGGGACTGCATTGACCGGTCAATTTTATAAAAGTCCATCTTAAACTTCGTAGCTCGGATAATCCAATAGGCCTTTGTATGTTTATGTGCGTTGTTGTTAAGGCTTCAAGTAGTTCAAAAATGTATCATAAGTAATAGATGCTTGATAAAATAACAAAATGAATAGAATATTGGGTTATTAACCATGAGCTTATGAAAAATTCTTTGGCATATTTTTATATGCAGTTCACTGGCAAAGTTTTTGTAAGAGTGACTTAATAATTTATTAAGGTAGAAGACTTGGAAAATGATAATAAGGATATAAAAGGCAAGTTTTGGCCAAGAGAAATTTTGTTTAAGCTTCCTCTAAGACTGTGAGATTGTTCTTATACAATGGCACTTATCACTTCCTAGAAACATGAAAAGCGTTATCCACTGAGCATGCTAACTGATAAAGTAACATTTATGCTAGATAGGTTACATGTGTAGCTTTATCCATTTGGTATAAGCTATATGCCTCTTTATTTAATGCCTGCACAAAAATTTGGCAAAACATACATACATACATACATACATACATACATATATATATATATATATATATATGTGTGTGTGTGTATATGTATATAAACAAACTGGACAAAAAACTTTGTCAATGAATCTTCCATAACCTCCTGATTACAAAAGGATGTCGTCCTAGTACACTAAAATGGTAATATTAATATGTATGTATGTGTAAATTTGTGTGTATGCGGGTGCATTATTATTACCTTGCATAATATACATTAAAAGACTTGTGAAATTCAAGGATTCGAATTTGCAATGCACTCGGAAAAAATTTAAGATAATTTGGACTGATTTTAATACGTTTTATGTCAATGATTCAGGTTTTCTTCCACTCAAGGAGCAGTTAGTTTGTGAAAAGTTCTTTACTTTTTCTGAAAGTGAAAGTTCTTTACTTTTGATAAAGTAAGAGGCCTGCAGTTGCATGAATTATTTTGGTAGGGTAACATGCTTTGAATTTTGAAAGGATAAACATCTGATGGTTGCTATTATCTTTACTCTGACATGAAAATAGTGGCAAGAGAATAATATATAGGGAGGAAAAGTTGCAGAAGGATGGTTCATGGTCACATGTTTCTTTTTTTACTTGTTTTAATTATAACTTCTAAAAAAAGCACCTTGGCTCTTTTTAACTGCAATGATATAATTTTACATTAATAAGTAGTTTATTGAAGTATAGTACCTCCAACAATACTTGCTAACTTATGATATATGATACACAAATGATCAAAAACAACTCAATGAACGATATGAGAAAGAAACGGCCTATGGCAGAAAAGATTAGAAGAAAGAGTAGAAATTAATAGGTAAAAGAGAGCCAAAATTGAACATCTAAGCTATATTAGACAGGGTGTTATGGCCACTATTAATTAACTGATACCGGACCATTTCCAAGCTATCCGTTATGAACATTGAATTTAACTGATATATCATCGCTCTTGGTAAAATATACCAATGTCAATCATAAATGCAGTGATAACAAAACATCAAAACCATTTTTAATGGCGAATCTCCCAAATATTTATTAATTCAAACAACTTGTTATGCTAAATAGTAATAACAATAATTTTCAAAGGATAGAAACATTACCCACAGTAGAAAATTATAGTGAGAAGATAGAATCATCCCCAAAACAGATGGAGTAGAAGAAAAGTAATCGTCTCAAACCAAAAATCACATAACACGATTGTAAATTAACAAATGACAGTATCCAATTAGACAACATTTCCAACCCTCTTTCTAAACCGAGGTTGAGAACATATGAGCTTAGTTTACTTTTTGTTGATTATGAAAAATTGGAAAAAAATTATATAACAAAATCACATCGGCATAAACATTTTTTTAATTAAACTAAGAAACAAATTCAAAGCAAACACGTCAAGCATCAAACTTGAAATTTTGGAAAAGGTTCAGCAGCAAGCACCAAAGTAATGTTGGTATCGCACATTCCATGAGATAATAAAAATCAGTCCATTGAGTGAAAATAGCAAAGCATACATACCAATATGGCTCATTTCGAAAGGTTTAAAAAATCGACCTACAATGGAATATAAATTACAAAATAATTGCATAAGATTAAAAAATACCTAAAAGTGATCGAAGCCCGGTATCTAAGGAGCTGTTATTGAGGAATCGAAGCAGAATAAATCAGTTAAGTGGAGGAATCAGAGCTCAGTCAGTTAACCCTAGTCTGCAAATTTGAGTCTGCAAATTTGGTCGATTGCAAACGCCACCCGTTCCTTTGGAGACTGCGATGTGGTGTAATAGTTGAAATTTCAAGGAGTTGATAGCGTCGGTGATCAGGAGACCGCGGATGATTGGCATGGACAGTGGATTGTCAACGATGACGACGTTAATGTTTTGGTGGTTAGGTTTTTCTATGCAGCAATTGAAGATTGGAGAGTGAAATGTGAGAGGGAATGAAACGCGAAAGGGTATGAGAGCAGCTAAAGAGTATTTTTGAAATTTCCAAAAGACGCGGTTGAAAATAGTGGAATGAACTATTATTATTAGTAGTAAAGATAGATAGCATGTAGCCGCATATCTACCATAGATTACAATAATCATAAATGCAAGTGTAGCATTACTGGCATAGAAATGCTTTCCTTCCACCGTAGGAAAAAAAGGTGTGCCTGATTAGTTCTATGTATTTAAAACAGCGCATCTAGATAATCATACCATTATGCACTAACGTAGCCGAAGTTTAAGTAAGAGAAAATTTCACATCCTGACCATCAGGTCGATATGTCCGAGTGGTTAAGGAGACAGACTCGAAATCTGTTGGGCTTTGCCTGCGCAGGTTCGAATCCTGCTGTCGACGTTTTTGCTTTTGGTCCTTATAATGTTGGATCACATTAGCCCAATTCAACATGTTTGTTAGGGTATCTGGTATAATCATCAGCCACGCCAATATTATGAACTTGTGATGCGCATCTCCTTGTAATCGGTGGCAAATTTTGAAGAGAACACTGTTACTTATTTGGTCCTGTCTTGATGTGCTCATGTTGTACAGTGTAACCATGTGCTAATTTTAAATTATGGCAACTAAAATAGTGTTACTAATTTTCATATGCGTGTAACGAAGATTAACAGGAAAAGCACCATTGATTTTCGCAGCACAAGTTTTTCATTTCAGAATCGAACCTAGACTTTGAAAGGTCGCGTTGAGTGCCCCTCTGGTGCTCCCATGAAAACGCCGATTCACTAAAACTGCATCATTTTCAGCTAAGACGTCAATGTTATGCTGGTACAATGAAAAGTGTGGTGCAAAGTTTTGGATCCGTTTGGTTTCATTTATGTTTTTTGTTTTCAACATTCACAACAAAATATCAGAACGGAAGAGAAATTTAAAATTTTATGCGATTACGACGACGGTGGAAGGGATGATAGAACGGCCGAGAGGATGGATTGTTTTCCATTCTTTTGTTATTTTTCAAAATACGAAAAACAAAATAAGGTATTACCTTCATTTTTCAAATTGGATATTTTTCAAAAATACATACGTCGTTTGTGCATTTTTTGAACGAAAACACAAAACCAAAAAGGGCAAACCAAACGGGACCTTTGATTTTGCTATTTCAAACATTCAGCTGAACAATAATTGATCTGCTCAAAAGTAAGTTTTCTTATGTTTACATTTGATTTAGATTATTAGTTTTATGACTACTGACGTACAGATTGAATGACAACATAAAACATTGTCAAAATATCTACGTCAAAGGGACATACTGCAACAGAAACACAGTCATACCTCAACCTGAATAGGCCTAACTCTGCTTTTTGAGAAGGATTTTACCATTGAGATTGTTTGCTTCTACTTTTACATATATGAAGTAATCAAATATAACTTTGCGTACTTATGTGCCTAAACCATGGTATGAGGATCCGGCCGGAACCACGAAATTCCGATGAACTCGAACCGGTTCCGACCGGTGGCGGGACGGGATCGGAGCAAAATCTCATTCCGTTCAAAGCAGCAGTAAAAAAAAGGAAGATCGCGTAATTGTAGGCAGAGAAGTAGCCCGACAAAAAAAAACACCAACAATCATTCAAAATCGAAAAAGCGAACACAAACAGAAAAAGTGAAAAACTCTAGTTCGACTTTTGCCTATAAATCGCGTGCTTGAACAGTAAGAAAATAAAAAATTTGCCTATAAATTCATCGTTCGAATATAAATTACCACAACCGAGCTTTGTCTTCTCCAATTCGACAGTTCGAGAATCCAGTTCGACTTCCCCACAACTAAACCCTAGTTCGAGTTCGAGTTCGACCACGACTTCAACAAGCTTCGACTTTGAGTTTAACGGCAGAAGCTCCGACTTTGTTCAACAGTGAGGTGATTTTTGTTTTCGTATTCGATCTTTTTTTAAACCGGGTGAGTGAGAAAGTACCGTGTTTTTTTGAAGAAGGTGAGAATGAAACAACGTTTGGTGAGCGTGAATTTTTGTTTGCGGGTGGTCTTTGGACCGATTGTTTTGTTTTGAAATGGGTGAGCGTGAATTTTTAAATGAGATCTGCAACCTGATATATGTTGACGTAGCTTGTTAGTTTGTCAAATATATGTTCTTTTAAAGTTATAGTTTGCAAGTAACAGATATTGAAACATCAATTTTATTGTATGTTTGCTTCCTAAATATAAGTCATTTCCATACGAAATATGAACAGATGTTCCAAAAAAAACATACATACTTTGCTAGCACTACCAATTGTCGTGTAGTATCTCGTTTATATAATATGGGAAGTGCTGTAACGACTGGTGCTGCTACTGTGAATAAGTTGAACCGGCATATGTTGGACTTGAATATATTGAACTGATCTTAATATGCCCTGAATATTGGCATTGAATATGCCGATTTGAATGTGGACTTACATATGTTGGATTTAGAACATCGAACATGAACGTGAATATGTTGGACTTGAATATTGAACATGAACATTGAACTTGACTCGAAATTTTGGACTTGAACATTGAACTTTAATGACTTCGATTATTGTTTTTTAATTCATTCATATTTTATTTTTGATTTGATTTGGACTATTAATTTGTTTAGTAACTTTTATTAATTATAATTTCAGGTACATTATGGCAAATCCGACTGAAATTGGTTGGATTATGGTACTGCGATCGATGGCAATTTTCAGAAAACAAAATGTAATTTTTACAATAAAATAATTAATGACGGTGGTGTGACACGTTTAAAGGAACATCTGACAGAAGTGGACGGCGACGTATTGGCATGTTTAATTGTCTCTAAAGAAGTTAAACAACTTATACGATTATATATCGTTCAAAAAAGAAATGAACGAAACAAAGAAAAGCTTGACAAGCAACGTTTACAAAAGGAATTAATGAGCAGATCGCAACAACTATCGGACAATGAAAATGAAGATGATGAAGAACTTCAACGTGTCATGTGGCAAAGCAGAGATGCATTTAGAGACGAAGAGCTGCGAAGATCCCATACTGTTGGACGATCGGGTAGTGGTTCAAATCAAACATTGCACAGATCTAATACCACTGGACGATCGGGTGATGGTGATTTTGACACTCATGCTGCTGGACGAATCGACTCATATATGCAAAAACGAGGAGATAGAACTCAACCTTCTATTAAATCTGCAATGAAAGATATTAAAAATGCCCAAAAACATATAGATCGAGCAATTTCTAAGTTTTTTTTTCAACCATACTCCACATAATGTTGCTAATAGTCAATACTATACACCAATAGTTGATGCGATTGCAGAATGTGGTCGTGGAATAGATCCACCAACTGCATATGAAATATCACACTCGTACCTTAAAATGGAAATAGAAGAAGTTGGGCAATATATTAAAACATTACACAATTTCTGGGATGAATATAGTTGCACATTAATGTGTGATGGTTGGAGTACATAGAATCGACGAAAAATAATAAATTTTCTCGTGTACTCTACCCATGGAACATTATTTATTAAATTCGTGGATGCCACTAATGAATTCCAAAGTGGAGAATATATTTGTGGATTAATGGATGAGGTCGTTGAAACAATCGGTGAAAATAGAATAGTGCAAGTTGTTACAGATAACGGAGCAAACTACAAAGCTGCCGGTCAATTATTAATGCAGAAAAGAAGGCATTTATATTGGACACCATGTGTAGCACACTGCATTGATTTGATTTTGAAAGATATTTCCAAAGAGCCAGAGGTAACAACCGTTATCACAAATTGTCAGTTAATAAAGAATTTATATACAATCATGGTTGATTACTTTCAATCATGAGGAAAGAGACCAATAATAAAGAATTGATTAGACCGGCGGTAACACGGTTTGCAACTCATTTCATCGCACTAGACTCTATTCATAAACATAAAGATGATCTAAGAAGGATGATTGCTTCGAGAGAGTGGACATCAAGAGTTCTCAAACTCAATACTAAAGACAAAAGAACAACAAATATTGTCTCAACACTAATTTACAACAATGCTTTTTGGACTGGTGATGCTTCCGTCATCCTTGTGTTTTGAGCCATTGGTGAAAGTTTTACGAATGGTAGATAGTGATGACAAAACAGATATGAGATATCTTTATGAAGCAATGGATCGAGCAAAAGAATTGATTAGAAAAAATATTGGTGAAAAACAATGCCAAAAATGGTGGGATATAATAGACAAGATGGAAAAGACAGTTACATCGACCTCTTCACGCCGCAGGTAATTTGTTTTATCTTATCGTCATACAAATAATAAAATATATAACATTCCAATAATATTTTAAATCTTTCTCATATAGGTTATGTTCTTAATCTCATCATTCAATATGGAGATGCAACAAATGATGGAGAAGTATTAAATGGATTTAACAACGTCGTCGAAAGATTGATGCCAGCCATTGTAACATGGATTGAAATTGAAAAAGAAATAAAACTAACATATATAATAGTTACGTCAAACATTTAACGTTTAAGACATATTAAATATTTAATTTAACATCACAGGTAGAAAGATATAAAATGAAAATTGATGCATTTGGTTTGCAAAAGCATACACAGCCGTAAAGACATGTTTTCCTGCTTAATGGTAATCAATAATTAAAAGAGAAAATGCTTCAAATTTAACACGTTTAGCAGTGCATATTTTAAGTCAAACTGGACTACATTTTCAATGATCCATACAAAATTACGCAATAAAATAAAAATGAAAATTCTAGAAAAATTAGTATATGTGTATTACAACATAAGATTAAGAACAAAAAATTCAAGACGCTGCGATACTGAAAATCAGTTGATAGATCTGAATTATATATTTCATGAAGATGATCCATTAGCAGCATGGACTACTGAAGTTGAACTATCCTTATTGGACGATGACCCTTGGATGACTAATACACTGAATGAAGCAGTCGCTGCTGTTGATGGCATACCTGCATAAAGATCAAGGAGTCAAAGCAATAAAAATAGTAGCAGTTCAAATTATGCTGGTAAAAGTGATGTGGGTTTAACTCGTAATTATGATATTGGGTCTAGTGATGGTGGTGAATTTTATAGACCAACTCAAACATATTCAAGAAGAAAGGGTGGGACTGGCAATCCTAGCCGAAGAATTAGTAATTTAAATGTTGATTACAAACATGAACATAATTATGAGCATAATCCATTACTTTAAATGATCCACCAAATGATACAAGTGGTAACTCATACTATGGGACAAATGAAACATATAATGATATCTCGAGTGATCAAAATAGCCAAGCTACGTTTGCAACACAAAATGATGAATCATCGTCTTTTGATAATATGATAGCGACATTTATGGGTCCTGGACAAATGCAATATGGTTATTCATCGTATTATACAACACAAGACGATGAAGAAAATTATAAAACTAATCCATATGTAACTCCGAGAAATAGTTTCTGGATGTAGTAGTGTTATGTATCATTATTATTTTGTTGTATACTCTATTTTTATATAAATTTACATCGTTTATAGTTACTTTTCTATTACAATGCAAATCTTCGATATTAGGACCGAAACCGAAACAAAAACCGAAACAAGCGAAATTTCCAAAACCGACCGAAACCAACAAAATTTAAAAAGACCGAAACCGAGACGAAATCCGAGTTCTCGAACCTTGGTCCTCGGTAATCTGGACCGTCTCAAGAGAATTGGAGTCTCTACCCGAAAACAATAAAGTAGTCCTTAAAACAAAAAGAAAACTTAATAAGCTGTTTAATCTTCAAATAACATTTTTGTTCTTTTTTCTGCATCCCAACCTTTTAGCTCATACTCACATTTAATTTATATATATTCATGAACATTTGATATACTAGGCAGTTTTCATGACTTGATGTTACATATAAGTTTCATTATATCATACTATGCATGCTTCATTATGTATCTGTATATATTACTTTGAATTTCTTCAATTTTAATCAGGATTTTCACTGCTTAATTGATTTGAAAATTTACTCCTTTTGGAATAAAATTAATTGATCATGTAAACTAATAAATTTTAAATTAGAGTATAAAGAAACGGAATAGAAGAATCACACAGCAATAGACAAAGATATAATTAAGATAGAAGCTGGGACATTAACGACTTTTGCTACACAATATACAGATTTTTATTGAATGCACTGCACATAGGGCTCAACAAATTGGAGGCTCTAAACATCTGCGTAACTAGCATGTACATACATCCGACCCTTACTGTAATTCTCTGTAGCAACTCACTAATGTGTTTTAAACCAATTAAGTAATTTTTTGTAAGACAAACAAATATGTTTTCAATAGAGGCCTTAAGTCAGGCTTTTGGAATATTTATTTTTCTCCAACAGCACGGCAATGGTGTGAGTCTTTTGGAGCATTTCACTAGAAGGACAAACTTTGCAGTCCAATTAGTTTCTAGGACACATATCCACATAAATTAATTTCAAGACCAAAGTCAGCAGAATAATTATAATTACTTTTAAGAACAAAGTCAGCAGTCCAATTATTTTCAAGGACATAATTTCATAGGTTTTTAGGCCTTAGAAACTAATTATTTTGCATTTTGTCCTTAAAAGTAATTATTTCAGTTGTGTGTCCTATACAATAATTGCACTTGCTAAAGAGGCCCTTGTGGCTAATTTCCACTTTTATAATCTTCTAAAAAATATCTAAGAACTATACATTCTTTTTTTAATACTAATACTATCATTCCTTAAAAGCTTGATTCAAGTTATGATGCGAATCTCAAATTATGTGTCAACTGTAGTAGAATTGGGAAATCATTCCTTAAAAGCTTGAATATTTGTGATAAATATTCATATATAAATCAAAGAAGAAAGTACAGTGTATAAAATTATGAACATCGATAGGAAATAATAATAATTTAATTTCAACATTGCGTTATCTTTTAGTTTACAATCTCCACATTCGATTAAATGGTATATAAATATCTACAACTCTCACTCAGGTCAAGTCACTCTAGTACTGAGATTGTTGGTAGATATGTCGGTGAATCGTTAAATGTATTGGACCTGGTTAACTGCTATTCATGTATGATTCAATATTATTACTTCCCTGGCCGACGCGATGGCCCAAGCCTTTATTTCGGCAGCGTTATGATATGGCCGCCTTTGATTGGATAATAATTGATTTTTTTTGTTCAAAAAATATGAATTTGAAAAGACAAATATATTAAATTGATGTCCGGATCCAATTTTGTCCTAAAAAATATTTTCTTCCTAGTCATTAGAGATATAACCTAAATGTTGGTATATGTCAAGTAATTTTAGACTATAGCTCTAGATCTACATCCATGAATAGTATTTTGGAAAAAATGAACCATGCATGAAGTTAAATTTGAGCAAAGATTGGGATTGGGAAAGTGTTACTTTGCATAGAGTATCCTAACAAGTTGTAGTGAGCGTTTAAGAGTTCCATGACTTTTAGTTTTGTGTATACGTGGTGCCTTAATAGTCCTTAAGTTTATAATAATGTTTGTAATATTGGGGATGTATGAGATTAGCTGGATGGAAGTTAACTTGATACTAACATGCCTCTTGCTATATATTGATACTATGAGAATACGAGATGAAATGTTTGGTAAATTTTGTAAGTGGATCTTTCAGAGTTATCATTAAGCAATAAGGGATTAAGGGATTTCAATTGGGTACTTGAACATATCAATAAAAAAAAGAAGCAGAAAAAGGAAAATCAAACAGTTTTTAATTATTTGGAATGAGTTTTGGTAAAATTTGTAAGTGCATCTTTCAGAGTTATCATTAAGCAATGAGGGTTAAGGGATTGCAATTGGGTACCTGAATATGTCGAAAAAAAGTAAAAGAAAACAGTTTCTAATTATTTGGAAAGAGTTTGAAAGAACATCATACGCAAAATAATCATGTTTTTCAACTCTGAAGATGAAATGATTGTTAGCTGCTTACATATTCTACGCACCTTAGTTTTTGTACTCTGATTGCTGTATCGGGCTCTAACTTTCTTATTCTGTTTTTGCATTTGTGGATGTCAGCAAATGTTGATGTGGATAACCTTCAAACAGTGTAAGTCCAAGAATTGTAACAGAAATCTTTGTTACAGTTGTCAACTTTCTTCTTTCTGATGCGATGCTTTTTTTGCTAACGTGCAGGCTTGCTGGTCTGGCTTTTATGTTTTCATCTAGCATCCTACTTCAAATCTTGGTATGTCTCTTTTGGTTTCTCTTTTTTGTGAGAATTTAAGCAAAGTTAGGATGTCAATCAAATGAGTGTTATTTCAAAATTTTATACTTTCATAATTTAAATTTGTTTTATATTTTATTCAGACTTCTTATAAGCACATCACATGTAAAACTCAGCAGAAGAGATGTTATCATGTCTCACATTTCATTGTCATAAATTATAAATAGTTGTGCTCTGTCATCTTCCTGTCTGTCAATGTGCTACCTCAATAATTTAGTTGAACAAATTTATGTTGCATGTCTACATCAAATCCTGATGCAGTTTTTAATCACGTAGTTGATAATTCAAGAACAGCATAGCTAGATTAAAGACAGAGGTGATACTTAATAAACCTTTACATGAATATAAGGACATATCATATAAGGGGTAAGAAAATGAACAAAGACACACAAAAAATAGTATTGAAAATAAAGATCTAAATGAGACTGAGAGCGGTTTGGGTTTTAAATTCTGTTGTATAGGGAGAATCACACTTCAGGTTAGAATAAGATGGAAAATCCAATGCATTTCGCTGATACTATTGCTGCCAATTACAACTATGCATTTACACATACATTTTCAGCAGAAACTGAAAAGAGGTTAGGAGTAAAATAAGTATAAAACTTAATTTAAAAAACCTTTAAAAAAACCAAGATTTGCAATGGCACAAAGATATAAAACATACTCAAATACTTCAAAAATGCAATTTTACACGCTACTACAGCCTACAGGAGTAACTTTAAGATATAAAACATATTTATATGCATTGAGATTTGAAAACAATAGACTCCATTTATAAAACAAAGTGACATACATCTGATGCACCATACTAGTTACGGTCATCTAAATCGTATAACATCTCCTTAAACTAAGTTTAGACATTAAGAAGCACTACAACAATAATCATACCTTGTATTTTCTTAGTAAAGTAGCACGTGTATGATTTTGTTTCCTTTTTGAGGTACTGTGAAGTGTGAATGTACCTCCCTCCAAAGTCTGTTTTATTGTTTTTCAAATAATTTATTCACTTACGGTAGCTATGCCACACAAAACAACAAGCAATATAATTATTTTTCATGTACCTTTTTTTTTTCCTTTTCATTTCAGTTTAATTATCACTCTGATAAACTGATCTTCAAACCTGTTATTCACAAATTATTTTTAGTATTAATTATATGCATCTTCAAAGTGTAAGAAAATACTCCATATGCACAAATTCAATGGATGATAATGGGTATAATCATAACAAACGGACAAATTCGGTAATTGTAATAACAGTTCCATTGTATTGAGATACAACATAAAATATGCAATCGAAACTGGATCATTGACGACCAAACTAAAAATGCAGTACCAAGTATTTTGTTTGGAATCCTATATTGTTCCCCTTATCACAACAATTAGCAATGGAAACTCCCGACAATAAAAACATTACATCAGTATAGTGTAAAATATTTTTACATATTTGAGCATTTGCAAATAGAAAATATATCTCTTAGTTAGATATTTAAACAAAATCTAAGATATCTAACTACACATGATAACACACGAAAACGAAAAGGTTGTTTGGAATAAATTAACAGTCAAATTAAAATTTTCAATCATAACAATTGAAGTCAGATCATAATTGTTAGAATTTAAATCATGGATTTATGAAAGATTTTTTAAGGATATGGATTTTAAAATAAAGAAAACAATCATGGTTTGGAGAATGAATAACCTTCTTGAGACTTCTATGTCCCTAAACTTGAAACATGCATTTCCTATGAAATCCAAAACGACAGTTAAATTACCTGTTAATTACATTAATAACTGTAAATAAGATAAATCCTAGGTTTGAAAACCAAATCAGATGGGGTGCCATTGGGTTGTGAATTTAGGACTAAAAACGATATATGTTTCATAAAACATGAATTTTTATGTCATAACTAAAGACTATAAAAATATTGATAGCAGTAATCAACATTGCATGTTTATTAAACATTTCAATACTATTTGGAAATGGATATTAATGTATTATTCCATGTTTGAAATTGTATTCATACAGCAATAAATTCCCATAAAAAAAGACCATACTTACTCAGCTTTAAAAACTGTATAACCATGTTTTATTACTTTTAGATTCAAATCCATATAAAAAATTCCAACAATGATCAAACAAACTATAATATTGTCTTATTTCCTATTCTCTAATGCGAACATGTTATTCTTTGTTGATAACTATATGTATGTAGAGAATAAATTGAACAACAAATTTATACAATCTAAAAAATGAAATCCAACAAACCAAATCCATAGCAATAAGTCCAATATAAAGGATAGTGTAAGGAGCATGACCATCCATTTTCAACAGTTAGTAATATAGCTTATAACAAATTCACAGTCCATTTTTCTGATTTTTTAATACCAGACCCAATGACCAAATTAATAGCATAGACAACAACAATGAGTGACTATTAACATGAACTTGTTAGGAATACAGGTGTTTTTAAGCAAACACCATATTAAAAATTGGAAATTGAAACTGACAACTTACTATTTGGACATGGAAGTATTTCTTTGGTAACTTAAATCCAGACTAATCATCTATGAGTTCATTTACAAATTAAAACTCATTTGATACTGATGGTATCAACGAATCACTGTATAAAAAAATGTGTCTAATCGTGAATCAAAAAGATCTGCAGCAGTTGAGAAGAGTTGAATGAAAAAGTTGAAAAATAGGAAATGAAACCATTAAAAATGGAAATTACCATTTTGTTAGTGTCACGGTGAATATTGATAACTCATTGGCGAGGTTTAGAGCAGTCCATTAATGTTGATTTTCGAATGTCAAAATGGAATTGGGATATTGGGAAGAGGAAGGATCGAGTTTTCAAATCACAATCGAAACCATCAACTTCAGCAGCAACAGTCTAATATCACCAGATCATAGCAAGCCACATCGAGTTTTCAAATCACAACCAAACACAAACCTCAAGCATAATTTTCAAATCTGTTACTTCATCGGCAGCAGACCTCCATAGTAGCAGACGCACCCACATCTTCATCTCTTCTTAGATCTAGAGGAAGCCACACGCACAACATCGATATTCAAATCCAAATTGCAGATGAATTTCTTTAACACTCTGATGGGATGATTTTGTGAAGGAGATATGTATTTTATGTTAAGAGAAGTTCAATTTAGAGATTTGGGTGATTTTTGCTGAAGATGAGTTAAGAAAAAATAAAAAGGACAGCAGGGTTGGAGAAAGATTTGGCGCCTGCTGAAAATGTTGAGCGGGATTAGTTTAGCAGCGTTGATTTTTTATTTTTTTTACAAAGGGTGCATTTAGTTACTAAACGCTACTATAATTTGCTACCAATATCAGGTTTGCTTGTAGTGTTAGTTCTTGGTCCGGATTTAGTTAGAGAAGCTGCAAAAAAGATTGAGTTAATTCGGAAGAGAATGAAGGAAGCTCAGTCTAGACAAAAGAGTTATGCAGATAGAAGATGGAAAGACTTAGAGTTCTTTGTTGGAGATCATGTTTTCATTAAAGTATCATCGATGAAAGGTGTTATCAGATTCGGAAAATCAAGGAAATTGGCAACGAGATTCGTAGGATCATTTCTTATTATAGAGATAATCAAAAAACTCGTATATAGAGTAGAGTTACTGAATAGTTTGACAAGAGTCTATGATGTTTTTCATGTTTCTCATATAAGAGGGTGTGTTAGAGATCCGGAGTCTACTATAGTACCGACTGTGTTAAAGGACTTAGTAGTAGAACCAGACTTGACTATAGTTAGAAAGCCAGTGCGGATAGTTGCAAGAGATAAGAAGAGGCTTAGGAACAAGACAGTCGGATTAGCTAAAGTCCAATGGAGCGACGATGAGAGAGACTGTACTTGGAAGACTGATATCAGGATTAGAGACGCTTATCCTGATTTATTTGATGGTATGTTTTACTTTTTTGATTGATTTGTTAGGTGCCTTATCGTAATTTTGAGGATGAAATTCTTTAAGGAAGGGAGTCTATAATGATCCTAATTTTTAGTAATATTATTTAGGATATTTAATTAGCTAAATAAAATAAAATAATGTGATGATTAGGGGATTGAGATTTGTGATTAATAAGGGGTAGTCGTGCCATGTTAACAAATAAACTAAAGATGAGTTAAAATGAAATAGAGAAGAGGTAAAATAGGAATGAGACATAACCATATACCTTAAACCCTCATGTATCTCATACTACATGTTCATTACATAATCCAAAATTTTAAATAGAGGTCGACCACCATTAGAAGATAAAAGAGGAAGAAAAGCTAAAGGAAGAAACAAATCAACTTAATCCACTCAAATCTCAACTCCTTAATCTCAAAGCTAGGGTGAATAATGACTACATCTTATGTTATCTAATTATTTTTGGTTTTAGGTTAAACTCGATTTATCTTTCAAAGTTTAGCCATGTTTTTGAATGATAAAATGTTTATATATGCTTGTTGATGATTTATGCTGATTCATATAGCTTTTATGATATGTTTTTATGTGAAACTCTATTAAATAACATCTAAATACCTTGCGATTTTATATTTAGATCAGAAATGATATCCTAGAGATGGATTTTAATTTTCAAAATTTCCTGAATTAATGTGGATGTAATATTAATTTTCTGATGAGGAAATTGATTATTTGGGTTTAAAAATTATTTACGGTTAAATAATATATGTTTTGGGTCTGAAATTATTATATGTTAGAAATCATATTAAAAATTATTTTTTAGAATTTTTGTAGAGTTTTCCTAGTATTTTAATATATATATATAATTATTTAAGGTGTGAGATTTAAATGTTTTATATATTTATAAAAGAAGAAGGGGTATTTTGTAAATTATTTAAATTATTTAATTCTGAAATTTCGGTAGTGCTGAAAAGAAAATTTGCAACCAATTATATTTTTACAAACAAGGCAGGTTAGTTGAAAAGATTACTTTAAAAAGATAAAAATCAGTTTAAACATGCTTTATACATGTTTCACCACTTTCGGCACCCTCCTTCCGCTTGGATTCTTCCACCTCCATCACCATTGAAACCAATGCGTAAGATATCAAAGCTTGGTATGTAGCGAATTGGACATAGGCGGGAGGAACTGGGTCAAAACATGGGGTTCCGATGGGGTTGAAGCGTTACTTTGTTTTGAGATGAAAATGCGCCTGCTTTGCTTTCGAAAGGAATGCTTTCGATTTGGTTGGCTTTCGACTGAATCAAATGTTTTAAAGGAAAGGTTTCAAAATGGGTTGCGCCTTTGTTTTAAGAAAATATTTTCGAAGGGGTCGAAACCCCTAGCTGCCACTTTCTACCTTTCGAAGCAAATGGTTTCGGAAGGTATACTTTGTTTTAAAATCCAAGCCACTTCTCCATTGCTTTCGAAGGGTTGGTTTTGACACCATCACTTCTTTACTTAGGAAATGCTTTCGAAAGAGTGCTTTCGACTTAAATGTTTTATGACCCTTTTGTTCTGTTGAAGGCATAACCCAAAGGTTTCAAAGAAGATAGTTTTAAATGGTTTTGAAAGGTTGTTCCATATGTTTTACTTGAACCCTAATGGTTTTGAAAGGTTTGATGTTTCAATGCTTTCGAAAGGTTTTAATGAAGGTTTCAAAGGAGTGGTTCCCCAATGGTTTCGAAAGGTTTGAAAGGAAAGGTATTCCAACGTTTTCGAAAGGCAATGTTTAAGTGTTTTAAAGATAGGGTGTCCAAGGTTTTAAAGCTTTCGAAGGAAAGGTTTTTCAATGGTTTCGAAAGGTTTATATGAATGGTTTTGAAAGGAATGTTTTGGCCTTTCGGCCTAGGTTATAAAGGGTTTACTTGGTTTCGAAAGAGATACTTTCAATGGGATCGAAAGGGGTACTTTCAAAGGTTTAAAATGTTTTCATCAATAAAGATTTGTGTAAAGTATATATATAACATGGCAAGGTGATTTGAGTAAAGCATAGAATTTATTTTCCTTGTTTAAAGTATGATTCAAAGGTTTAAATAAATTTGAGAAGAAAAGGTTTTCAAGGAAAATTTAAGAGAAGTTTACCCAAAGTAAAATGACTCGGATATTTGTATACCAGATGGGGCTGGTATAGGATCGCGCCCTATACATTAGCTATTAGCCCCTAGCTAATTTAGTCCAAAATTATAGTGTGTATGGCTTTGTCATAGGTAAGACTAAAATGATGTTACACACAGAAAATAATATATTTGTACAGAGGTAGGTTATTGGTGAGCCCGCAAAACCATTAGGATCAGTTGACTTGGAGAAAATAAGTTAGGGACAGACCGTCCATAAGAGGAGTATCTAACAGATGTTAGATTATTTGTTATTTTGTTTGGTAGGCCCAAGTCAGCCAAAGGTTAGTAGTTATCCAAACAAAACTATAGTGTTCGGACAGATAGTTCATTTATTACCCGATATGTATGTTTACATGATAATGCTTTACAGTTTTAACCAGTTTTGGTTATAGGATTATGATTTGCAAAAGATATCTTTTAAAAGGATATTAGTGAGGGGAAGTCCGTTCCACTAAGCGGCGTGGTCTCGGTTAATATCAAATAACCGAGATGTATAGTATTATTCACACCAGGCTTTATGTCTGACTCGAAGTTTATGTTTTTCCCTTTAAACTCTTGGGTGATCAAAATTGATTTGAGTAGGTTGAGGGTTAAGGATTTATAGGTTTAGTAGATTGACGAATAAAGCTTCTGAAGACGAGCGGAAGGCTGATGGCTAGCTATTTAGGAGTTGTTTTGTTGTTTTATTCCGCTATGTTGTATTAAGTCAGTTATGACTATTTAGTACTCTGGTCATCCAAAGGGGCATCTTCATATGTCGTTCTTGCGTATTTTGTAATAATTATATTTGGTCTGAACCTGGGAAACATTTGGATTTATGTAACTTGGATTTGAAAAGTTGTTTTAAAATGTAATCAGAAAAATGTTTTAATCTGTGATGATTTTATTTCATATTCAAGTGCTTTTGATATTATAGATACCATTAACATTACCGTATTTGGTCATCGGAAGTTTATACTATGGATAACTGCAGCATCTGTAGCACATAGCTTCGGGCCTCCAGATAGGGGATGTTACACAAGGAGTCACACAACTAAAGCATTTTTCCATCTTATTAGTCGAACGGGCTCATTGGAGTTTATAGTTTACATGCACACTTCGATCATTATTGGTGACTGTGTGTATTGGTATAGACTCTTTTGTGTGCTGGTTATTTTTGGTTGAATTGTTTGTTGATGTTTGTTATTACTTGTTCCTGCTTGATGATTGATTATTGTTTGTTGTCGATTGATTGATTGATTGTTTATTATAATGCTTGTGTTTCTTTTTGGTTGATTTTTGATTGGTTTTTGTTTATTGTTGTCGCTTGTTTTCAGTTGTTCTTGTTGATTGTTGATTGTTATTGTTTGCTATTGTTTTTCATTACTTATTGTTGATGTTGCTTGATTGATTGATCGATCGATTATTGTTGCTTGCGTTGCTTTTGATCGATTGTTGATTATTATTTTTCATTACTTTTTGTTGCTTGTCTTTCATGTTTGGTTGCTTGTATGCTAGTTATAGTTACCTGTTATAGTTTGTTCGAAGAGAAATAGCAATAGCTATTTAGGATAGATCAAATATCATCCTTGTCCATTTAGGGGTCGAGGTGAGATCTATACGAGTCGAGTGCATTTTAATGTGACTTAGAGTCTATGGTGTACTTAAATACTGGCTTATTTGAGCTTACTCTCCAATATTTAGTCATGTATGATTGTGGTAGTATTGGTTGCTATGCTAAAATTATACATGTTTTAATGTGTTGCTATTGTGTGGGTGCATAATCCTTTTTGTATGGTACAATTAGGTACCGAGGAGCTAAAATATAACTATTTAAATACTTATTTGTTTAGATTTGAATTTAAATTGTTATAAGATTTCTTTTAAATGTTGTATGTAATTTTGGGAAATGTGGGATAATGTAGGTTATCGAGTATTTCCTAGATGCAAGATGCATTGTAATTTAGGAAATTCGGTTGGTCTTGTTATTTTCTTGTATTCATAGGAATTTCGGGGACGAATTTCGTTTAAGGAGGAGAGAATGTAACACCCCGCAAGTTTAACAACTGGATATTTAAATAACTAATTTAAATATTTACTCATTAGTTGACAGAATGTCCATTATACTTGACTTTTCAAAGATGGATGAATTGCACTTGTGACACTCGCCATTGAGATCGCAATTCCATCACGCACAAAACGAGTATAAACTTGGCTATGTTTGGAGTCGATTGGTTTTTGAAGTGAATAGCATTTTGTTTGGAGGAAATGAATGTGTGGGCTAAAAGCCCATTACCTAGCTTATAAGATGGCTAACACTTCATTCATTTTTCATTCAACGTAACATTCCTTCTTCCTCTTTTAGTCTTTTCTTAATCACCGCTTAATCCCTTAAGCCTTAAATCACTAATCCGAACTTAAATAAAATTCCTAAATTCAAACTAAAATCACCAGAATTCCTCTCTACTCATTCCTTACATAACCCATTAAGGAATTAGCACGAAGTGGATTTTGGAGCTAAATCTCAACTTTAAAGAGAGCTTAAGAATGTGTTTTGATGATTAGAGCTTGATTTGGTTAAAAAGAAGGTGAGTGGATGATTCTCTACTCATGTTTACTTATTGTACTTCATTAATTTGTTAGTTATGATCAAGAAGTTATATGGAATGATTGAAATAATTCTATGTTATGGTTTAGACTTGTATGCATGTTATAAACATGATTATATCATCTTATTATTAATTAGAAACCATGGTTACTAATTTTGAGAAAATTACTAAGTTATGAAATAGTTTTGAGGTTAGTTGTATGATTATGTATTTATAGTTTGATAAATGATTAATTGAGTTATATAATGATGGACATGTCATTAGAAAATATTAATTAAACCATTTGAATTTACACAAGAGAAGTTATTAAGCTAATTACGAGTTATGAGCTCTACACTTATTACTAAAGTAATTATAAGCTTAATTAGTATTTACAAATATTATTTAAGAGAAGATAAGATTTTATTAAATAATGGAATATTTTATAAAATAAAGTTAATAAGATAATTAAGCGAGTTATGAGCTCCACACTTATCATTAAAGTGAGTAGAGGCTTAACAAAGCTTAATTAGCACTTATAAGTATTATTTGAGTAAAGAAATAATTTTATAAGTGGATGATGATGTATTTTATAAAATAGAAAGAGATTGTATAAAAAATATATTTTATAAAATGGAATGAGATTTTATAAAATAGTATAAATGATATATTCTATAAAATGGAATGAAGAAATATTTTATAAAAGTATGTTAATATATAAAATAGTATGAAGGAATTATCTTATAAAATGGTTATAAGGTTTTATAAAATAATTAGAATATGAATACTTTATTTTAATGAAGAAGTTAAGCATTATAAAGGCTTCCTGCTTTGATGGCGGATGCTAACAGTTCTTCCTCCCTAATGGATCACATTCTTCATGATGGTAAAAAGTATGGAGATCCTCTGGATCTAGAAACTAGTGATGGTTATACATTCATAAAACCTAAAAGCTGGCGTAGAACCCTGTAAAAGCCTCCTCACATGAACGTTCGATTGCATTGAACCTAGCAAACCATAATAGAAAAGACAGATCTCCTTCAAATGTGCACCATAACCAATAATTCCTTAGTCTCCAGCAAGCTTAGGTAGATAACGGTCCTCTACCATGGCATTATATAGGTAAAAGATTTGGTGCTTCAAGACCTAGGCTTTGGAGCACTGTTGTAGCTGATAATGACATCTCTACATACACACCTATCCCATACTTCCTCCACACGATTTCTACAGCCTAAATATGAAAAAAAAATCATCTCAAATTCGTACGACAGCCGGAGAAAATTGGAACCACTCGATCGTCCTCTATGTTATATGTTCCAAACCCTCCTATTATTATTTTAAAACGTACATTAATAAAGTTTGGAAGCCCGAAGTAGATTTCAAAATTTATTTTAGAGACAATGGGTTTTACATAGTCAAATATGAACAACAAGAGAATTGTGAAAAAATATTAGCTAATGGTCCATATTTCTATGACAAAAAAATTAATGATAATGAAAATAGGAGTACTGGAATGAAATTATCAAGAGATTTCCTTCAAATGATCACTTTATGGATCTGATTTCCAAATCTAGATATTTATGTTTGCACCAAAAATGGTCACAAACCCCAAATATCGTGAAAGCACCAAGTTATGAATGTAGATCAGCAATATTCCAAACACAAATCACAGATCTAAGCAAGCAAAAAACAGCAATCCAGAAATAATGAACAGAAACACACAATTTATAGTGGTTCGGCTATCTCTGGCCTACGTCCACTTCAAAGTTTTATCTTTTATTGATTATCCTTGCTGGTTACAGATGATTACAGCAGTTACAATGAAGAATTTCGAGTACAATGATTGTGTTGAAGCGTAGAATTGAATTCGGCAGAGTCTGGACATTGGATGGCCCCAAGATCCCTTTCCTATAAGCTTCAGGGGGCTATTTATAGGTGGAGGAGGCTGATATCACGCTCAAACTTCAGGAGACTTCTTCTGGCACGTGAGGGGGCCCACGCGACCGACCCCGCCAAGTTTTGACTCGATCTGTGATCGATACGAATCCATTTCGTATCGATCAAGAAATCATCCAATTGAGCTGAAACTTGGCAGAGACATTCTTTACCTTGTGCGTAAGCTCCTGTGAAAATTTCGTAGCATTTGGATCTATAGATCGTGAGATATGATCGATGCAAGATTGTATTTTCGTGTGCACTGTCGCGTTCGAATCCATGGTTTCGTATCCATCCCTTCCGAATCGACCTGGACACGTGAGCGCGCAGTGACGTGGTACGATAAACCAGGGGAGATCTATATTCCTCGCCGTTCTGAACGCTTCTTCCCTTGAATCACGCTCGTATCCATATTTTGCATTCGTTCGTGCCGATAATTTTGCTTTGCATCTGTATCCAACTGCTTGCATCGTACTGTTCTTCGTATCAATTTCAGGAGTGTGTTTCGTATCGATCTATCCGATCGATACGAAATAATGTTATGCGAGGTTTTATCGATCGATACGAAAAACGCACGAAGGGCCAATCATATGGATACGAAGCTAGACACAGATGGATACGAACGAAGCCTTACCTGATGGATGCGAACTCTGATGGCCTCCCATGGATACGAAAGTGCCAAATCCTTCTAGCCTTCCTATTTGATCGATACAAAACCACCGAGTCGAGCCCATGCTGATCGATACGAAATGTATCGAGTCGAACCACCATCTGCTGATCGATGCAAAATGTATCGAGTCGAAACCTTGCTGATCGATACGAAATGTATCGACTCAAACCACCATCTGCCAATCGATGCGAAATGCATCGATACGAATCATGCCTTATGCACCTTAATCCATCCATATCTTGTGCATACGACCTCCGATTGATCTAAAACCTGAAACATAGCCTCTCCTAGTCCTGATCATCATCTCCAATCGATTCCTTTCTGATTGGAGCTCGGCCAAATTTTGACGACATCCACTACAGCCTTGTTTCTAATCGATCTTCAATCCTGATATCCATCGTTCCTTGCCAATTTGTTGATATTCTGGCCTTGACCAAAAGGTGGGATAACATTTGCCTCCTAAAACATGCCTTGTAATAATAAGGCGTGTTTTGAATAGTTCCGAACCCGATATCTGAAGTCCATAGCCAATTCCATGTCCATCCGAACTCGATGACCGAGCCTTTAATCCATCCTTATCCATCAGCCAATAACCGAATCCATGACCTCTCCGGGTCAATATCCGAATCCATAACCTCTCCGGGTTCGTGCCAAGTGCAATCTATACTCAACGACTTTTGTCCAATGTCCCTGGACGTTGCATTATACCATGGCTTAAGTCCTAAGCCGAATCCTGGACCTCTCTGGGTCGCTTGTTCAAATCCGTAATCTCTTCGGGTTCTTGCCAAGTGCAATCCACACTCGATGACCGTGGTCCAGTGTCCCTGGACGTAGATAATGCTGGGGCTTAAGTCCTAAGCCGAGTTTTGGTCACTCCGGACCCTTGTTGAGCATAGTCCATACCCAACAACCTGAAATAACAACCGATAATATAGGGCCTAAGTCCTAGGCCGATTCCTGGTCACTCCGAACCCTTGCCGAGCATAGTCCATACTCGACGACCTGAATGAGTCAATTTACCTCGTTCGGGCAAAGTGACTCACCCCTTGCCAGGTATTATCCATACCCGACGACCATTTATCAAAAACCAAAAGTCCAATCAAAAATCCGATCCAAAATCCAAATCAAATCGAAAAACCGGAAATCCATATTAAAAATCCAAATCGTCATAAAAAACGGAGAACAATCATCCGAACGAAAGCCAAAACCAGAAAACAAATAAAATCAAGAGTTCAAACCAAACTCCAAAACCAAGCCAGAAAAACGAGTGTCCAATCCAAAAACAAGAGACAGATTTCACAAACCATAGGTTCGCGGCCTATCATCATTCAGAGCATGCATAGGGGCTATCTCCGTCCCCATACATGTGTAAACGACTTGGTTGCTTGCCAATGGTTTGTTACTTATTTCATACTATCCCGGTCAATTGATAACCAATTGACCATCATTCCTGGGCCTCACATCATCATGGTTTGAGGTAGGCGGTGGTTGCTCCTGTTCCACCGCTGCATTCCATGCCCCAACATACTGCCTCAATTATCCATTCCTCACATGCTTCTCAACTATGTCCTTTAAGTGCCTGCAGTTGTTGGTATCATCCCCATCCAAATCGTGGAAGAGACAATGCCTTCCTGATGTCCTCTCCCACTCGGATGGTTCTCTCCTAGCCGGCCTCCGGTAAGGAAGGCGATTCTGGGTTTCCATGTATATCTGCTCCAGCGTCTCGTTTAATCCTATGTATGTGGAAAACTTTGGATCCTTCCATTGCTTTCTGGCTTTTCCTGAATCGTCATCCAGCTTCCTCTTTCCTTTGTCTTTATCCGGGTTTCCATTGGATGGTCCTCCACCCTCAGTCCCATTCACCTCCTTTAACTTTAAATCCATACATGCGTCTTCTTGCCGAAGGAACCTTTCAGCTTCATGGAAGAATTCCCCGAGATCCAGTGGTGGGTCTCGTACTAAAGATACCTTAAAATCCGAATCCTCTCTGACTCCCGACACCGCCGCCATCAAAACCATCGATGGATCCGGCCGATCCACCGAAGCAACCGCCACATTGAATCGAGTTAAAAATGCCCTAAGTGATTCATCCGTCCTTTGCTTTACCGATGTTAGCGTCATTACGTTCTTTGGTCTCTTGATATGAACCCGAAACTGCCCCAAAAACCTATCCACCAACTCCCTCCAGGTCCTGATAGATCCTTCTTCCAGCTGCCTAAACCACATTGCAGCTAGGTTCGTCAAGTACAAAGGGAAACATCGGGCCATTACTTCCTCCGATGCCCCTAGCACTTCCATGTGCCTGGTATATCTCATCAAGTGATCGGTTGGGTCAGCCTTGCCATCATACACTTCCACGCTAGGCAGCTTGAACTTGGGTGGATTCTGAGCTGTCCTAATTTCCTGAGTAAACGGACTCCTGTTCGCTCCTTCCAAATCTCTACTGGTCAAACCTCCATGCATAGTTCTCCTAATAATCTCAACTAATCCAGCATTGTCCGTCAAAGGTTGCCCCCCATGTCCTTGAGGGAATTCTGGTACATATTCTTCATGTGGTTCATTAACATCAGCGTTCATCCTAGCCTGTTGGGCTCCATCCAAAGGTCTTCCAGTGTCAAATCCGGCGGGCCTGCCCCCAAGCCTTTGCTGATTGCCCACTGGTTCTGTATTCTTTCCTCTATTGGGTTCCGCAACACTAGCTCCTTGTTCCACATTTGCAGTCGTTGTAGTTGGTCCAAGGTTCTATGTCCCTGCAGCTCTCATCTGCTCGAAGAAAGTCTGCATCATATCCTGTTGACTCTTCAACAACCTCTCATGCAATGAATTTGCTATAGCTTCCATTTCGTCTCTGGTAATGTAAATCGAAGCTTGTCCTTCTCCAGCTCCGGAGGATGCCTCTCGACTTCCTCCTTGTTGGCTTCTCTCAGCTCTTTGTCTTGTTTGTCGAGTCATTGTCTTTCAAATCTAAACTCTTCACGCTTTCCAAATCTGAACTTCAATCCGATATAGCGGGTGCTAGTCCTTCTCAGTGAAAGCACCAAAGTGTTTGCGCCAAAAATGGTCACAAACCCCAAATATCGTGAAAGCACCAAGTTATGAATGTAGATCAACAATATTCCAAACACAAATCACAGATCTAAGCAAGCAACAAACAGCAATCCAGAAATAATGAACAGAAACACACAATTTATAGTGGTTCGGCTATCTCCGGCCTATGTCCACTTCAAAGTTTTATCTTTTATTGATTATCCTTGCTGGTTACAGATGATTACAGCAGTTACAATGAAGAATTTCGAGTACAATGATTGTGTTGAAGCATAGAATTGAATCCGACAGAGTCTGGACGTTGGATGGCCCCAAGATCCCTTTCCTATAAGCTTCAGGGGGCTATTTATAGGTGTAGGAGGTTGATATCACGCTCAAACTTCAGGAGACTTCTTCTGGCATGTGAGGGGGCCCACGCGACCGACCCCGCCAAGTTTCGACTCGATCTGTGATCGATATGAATCCATTTTGTATCGATCAAGAAATCATCCAATCGAGCTGAAACTTGGCAGAGACATTCTTTACCCTGTGCGTAAGCTCCCGTGAAAATTTCATAGCATTTGGATCTGTAGATCGTGAGATATGATCGATGCAAGGTTGTATTTTCGTGTGCACTGTCGTGTTCGAATCCATGGTTTCGTATCCATCCCTTCCGAATCGACCTGGACACATGAGCGTGCAGTGACGTGGTACGGTAAACCAGGGGAGATCCATATTCCTCGCCATTCTGAACGCTTCTTCCCTTGAATCACGCTCATATCCATACTTTGCGTTCGTTCGTGGCGATAATTTTGCTTTGCATCTATATCCAACTGCTTGCATCGTACCGTTCTTCGTATCGATTTCAGGAGTGTGTTTCGTATCGATCTATCCGATCGATACGAAATAATGTTATGCGAGGTTTTATCAATCGATACGAAAAACGCACGAAGGGCCAATCATATGGATACGAAGCTAGACACAGATGGATACGAACGAAGCCTTACCTGATGGACGCGAACTCTGATGGCCTCCCATGGATACGAAAGTGCCAAATCCTTCTAGCCTTCCTATCTGATCGATACAAAACCACCGAGTCGAGCCCATGCTGATCGATACGAAATGTATCAAGTCGAACCACCATCTGCAGATCGATGCGAAATGTATCGAGTCGAAACCTTGCTGATCGATACGAAATGTATCAACTCGAACCACCATCTGCCGATCGATGCGAAATGCATCGATACGAATCATGCCTTACGCACCTTAATCCATCCATATCTTGTGCATACGACCTCCGATTGATCTAAAACCTGAAACATAGCCTCTCCTAGTCCTGATCATCATCTCCAATCGATTCCGTTCTGATCGGAGCTCGGCCAAATTTTGACGACATCCACTACAGCCTTGTTTTTAATCGATCTCCAATCCTAATATCCATCGTTCCTTGCCAATTTGTTGATATTCCGGCCTTGACCAAAAGGTGGGATAACAATTTAATTTTGGACTGATGAAGGGATTGGACGAATTGCATTTGTGATTGGAAAGCCTATCAAGCTTGATCATTTTATGAGCAGGGATTTCATATGCTATAGTGTTGATAGAAGTTGATTCCAATTCCTTATTCCCTAGGTCAGTCCCCGATAATTGATGAAAATAACAATCTACAATGGGAGGAAGTGCAATACTCGAATAGAAACCAGAAATTTATTCGTCGTGCAAATGTTTTATTCACATTGACAAAGTATGTAGCATAACAAAACAATGGGTACAGAAACAAAATTCTAGTGTAAGTGTAGAAAATAATGAAATGCAAGTAGATTCAAACGATAAAACTGCTAGAAATGAACATACCACTAGTCAACACCAAAATTCAAGTACAAGCATACATGGAAATGAAATTGGGAACAATAATCATAACAAACCAAGTAGAGTCCCAATGCAATCCGATATTATACAAGGAGAATCCAGATTGAGACAAACAAATTACAACTTATGTGACTTAAATAAAAACACTTCTAATTTACAATCAGGTGCAGACAAAAGTGAGCAAACTTTTTCAAAAGTCAAAGAAGCTTCCTCTTAGCAGCCATTCTTGTTGAACCTCATTAGCAAATGAAGCAAACACAATTAAAGAGCTCTTCAATTTCTGAAATGGTAGATGACACTGAGATGTGCAAAGGCATAGCAAGTAGAAATAACTCTTCCCAACTGCATGTTTCTGGAAATGTCGCTAATAAACCTATATCAAAGTTCAAACGAAAACATTATTAACGTTTGAAGATTTCAAATCAAAATAATTAAAAATATATAAGGAAATAAATATAAAAAGGGAAATAAATCAATGTTTAAAATAAACAACAAACTATCGACAACTCCGTTGGGCCCAATCAAACGCTAGCGGTTGATTGTCTCTAAAGAAGCAGTTGATTGGTCAATGCAGTGGCGGCGAGAATGAACCTAAGCCAAATGGTCTAGATTTATAAAATTAAAATCTAATGGATAGAAATAATTCGTATGCCTATAAACATGGGCCTAGCCCCTCGCTTTACTTCTCATATTTTCTGAATCAACGAGTGAAGACTGGCATTTTTCGTTCTCCACTAATTCTAGGAATTGTAGATGTTATAAAATATTATATATATATATATAAGTGGATAATAGAGGAAAATAAAAGAGAAAAAGAATAGAGATGAATCGATTCTGCAAAGAAAAAGTAATTCTAAATCTAAATTTATAACTGCACTTAAATTCAATTCTCTTCTCAGATCTATAATTCTAATAAATATGTATACGCTTGTAACAACCCGCCTCTAAACAGACCTAATTTCGACCTAACAAGAGCACGTATTAAATGGTTATTACCTTAATGGATGTTTCCTATAGGCATTTACTTATTCAAGTTTTACTTTAATGATCTCGTTAATCTATTTAATTCCTTGTAACTCCTCACTTATTACACATTCATTTTCTATTAAATTTTTAGAGTTACAACCTTTCCAATCCTATAATCACATAATTACTTTAGCAATCTCTTTAATTGGTCTATTTTTATCCTAATTAAATTATTGTGAGTCCCTACTAATTGCATAATTATTATCCTATTAATGTTAGAGTTAAAACCTTTCCCATTTACATTCCTTACAATACGACCGTCGTCGCACATTCCTTACTCCATTTATTTTTCCAATCCATAGTTGCCTTGGTCATCCTTTTGGAATATGGTTGCAACTACTTCTATGGACGGAAACTATAGAGTAAATTCAAATTAAGTGCACATATATATTTATATAGAGTATGGTTTTTGAAAAACATTTTCAAAAATAACAAATACGCCACGCATATGCATACCTATCCCCATTGATCAAGTAATATAAGAACTAATACCAAATGTAACAATTCACCCCCAAAATGGACCTAATTTTGACACAACAAAAGCCCGTCGAACCTTAGGCCCATCTCAAGGCGAGTCGTTGGGTTGATAAAATTAAAAAAATACATAGTACTTAAAGCTACCAATCTATACTTTCAGAATCTCACAGAGGAATGGATAAAATATAATATTAGAAACAAGTACTCATTTCATCAAGATAATCATTTTAGAAACATGACATGTTAAATATTACAACATGTTTACATAAAGCCTCCATAGTACAATATGAGAATAACATAACTATCTGAACTGGGTACAATAAAAATACTTAAAAAGCATATATATATATATATATATATATATATATATATATAACTGCCATAAGTCTTCATCTCCACCTTTGCATCCTAAAATCAACACTGCCTCCTCTAACCTATGTGTTGTAATGAGGAGTGAGTCAGAACAACGAATGTCCAATGAAATGGAAATCTCAAGCTTTACCATAATTGTACTTGGGTAGTATTATTTGAATAAGAAATTTGTATTATGTATTTAAGACTATACCGAATGTAATAGTCACTCTAAATAGTGGTGTTACAAATACTGATAACTTTAACTGTAAGCCCAAAAGCCTTTCCAGTCCAATTCCAAAATTCTAATGCAATTAACATAAATGATGCAAGAGAAAGCATCCAAACCAATAAATACCCTCTATTGGTGATTAGGCAGATGCTAACCATTTAATACCTATAAAATAAGAAGGTCCCTGTTCTTTAATACCTAACCTATTTCCAAATTCTAATGCAACTATTGTTAATGAGGCGAGAGAGAGAACCTCCAAACCACTTGATACCTCTTTCATTGGACTTTGGCAGACTCTGACCATTTAAGGCATATAAAATAGGCAGGTCCCCATCATTTAAGACCTAACCCAAGCCGGGTCCTTACATGGTTCTCACTGGCTGACATCATAAGAAATCCATCAGGTCACTTAATACTTCTTCTAAAAAGAGGTATGTCCTACCATAACAATTTAATACCTAAAAATTGAAGCGGACCCCTCCGAAGGATTTCACCTACCGCTTCCAAAATGTAATTTATGACCCATAACCCACTCGTGACGTCCCACATTAGTCCGATAATTCGTAGGTAGTAGTAGCCAGATTAACTAGACAGGTTTACCCTACAGAATTGGGACTAACCTCACATCCACTATGGTTATTTATTATAAGCGATGTCCCACATTATTCCGTAAAGCCACACCGTTGTAGTCAAATTAACTGGGCAGACTTCCATGTAACTTCGAACTAACCTTACATCCCTATAACTTAGTCATAACTTATATGTATATCCACTATATACATGCATCATCCTACACGAATAATAATTAAGGCCATATAAGATATCCCTTTGTTACGACCCTATTTAAGGATTAACTCCCTAATTTATACTAACTTACTTCCTACAAATTAATGTTATATACTACCCTATTAATTCTAATCAATATGTTCAATACGCTATAATTAATATGTTATTATTAAATTTAATAATCAATATGTTAATATTATATACGTATATTTTTAAGCATAGAATTTGAAGTCTAACCATTATGTTATAACAATTCGATAATAATTCACTTATAACGTATTTTGAAATATCAATCTTATACAAATCTATGATTCCAACAAAAACTGCCACTACTATAGCCAAATGAAATAGATTTGTACAAACATGGAATATCTACACTTATTCCATATTAATACACTAAAATCCCTTTTCTGATTTAAAGAACATATCATCACAAATTAGATCGTCTATATTCAATTCAACCTTCACATACAACATTTTAAAGTGAGAAAGGAATTCCTTATTTATTCAAGTGGTAGAAATAGACGGTGTAAACTACAAATAATTCAATTCATAATTTACACACCATTTCTAGTTTATTTTCCTTTTTGAACCCTTTAACACTTCCATTCAAAAGAGGGAAAATATGTTAAATTGGCCATAGATTATCTAATTCTGACAATTAATTAGATTCTAATATACCAATACCAAAAACAATTAAAATTCTAACATATACAAAGATTGATATTTACTTAAGGAAATTCTGGGGGGTTTAGATGTTATGTGTTCATTTACCAAAAATTTCCCAAGGCATACATCAAATCCAAATAAATACTATCCAATTTAAAAAATGTGAAAAACTTGATATTTCCACTCATTGAGAATTTTTTGTTTCCTAACTGGATTTGTTTCCACCACGCTTAATTCTCTTTCATATCTCCTTCTTTTAAAATGTACAACAAAGTGAATTGTATAAAGAAATTAGATTAAGAATCAGAAACTAGAGAGGAATAGAATTAGAAATTAAAAGAATTAAACATCTAACCCTCTTGCTTGAAATTCCTACCTGATTCTAAAACCCGAAGAAGAAGAAGAAGAGATTTGATTTCTACCACTCCTAATTCTCTGTTAGAATTTCCCTTTTTGAATATATAACAAATAGATTGTGTGCTTGTGTATTAAATTTTAGAAATCAAAAGGTAGAGAGAAGAAGAATTAATTTAAATTAGATATTATAAACTAGAATTACTTACTAGAAAAGTTTATTGTTTCTGAAACCCTAAGGGGAGAGATATTGATAGAGCTTCACTAGTGTTCCCAAAATCTTATGAAGGAAAAGTGGGGATCTAAGGGTCTATTTATAGAGGTAAGAAGGAAACAGAACCATTGGATTGAAATCAAACAAATCCAGATCGTTTAAGATAACCAAAACCCTAGCCCCCACCTTCAACATTGCACATTTTCACTCCTACTGGTCGACCGCTGACCATGGGCGGTCGACTACTAGCCATGTGCGATCGACCGGTCCCCTCTTTTGACCATTGACTTTCTATTTTAGTTAAATTTTAATTAATATATTAATTACTCAATTAATTTATAAGTTAACTATGGTTAACTCAAACATTTTCTCAAGCGTTAATCTCGGCCAATATTTTGAAATTCAAAATTCAAACTTTTAGTTCGAATTCAAATATGTAAATTTTAAACTTGTTTGAATTAATTTTAATTTTAAACTTCAAACGCCCATAACATTTCATTTTATCTCTGATTTCAACATATTATATACGAAAATTGATCAGAAAATTGCTATGGATGCAATGGTGCAACTTCCATGACCAACAGACATTTACAAAATTTCCATTTTTAACCTTATTTTAATTACTTAATTTCTTATTAAATTTTATAGGGTATTATGACGCTTTTGGTACATATTTTGGTAGAAAGAAAGGGAGTCAAATAAGGAGAATGGATTTAGATATGGAGATTTGGAAGCTAAGAGGTGAGTATGAAATTATATGTTTTTAAATAATATTGGAATTATATCATTGTGAATCTGTTTCTTTTATGCCTGAATATAAATTATGGAATCGTAGGCTTAAATATTTAAAATGAACTTGAGATTCTTGCCTACATATTCGATATATTATAAATTTTGAATAAATGTTGTATACACCTAAATCTAAAATGTAATGGTGAAATTAGTCCCTAAAAGTTACGAGATAATTCACTGATAAGATTTTATGTTAATTCTAGATTTTGTTATTTGAATGTTATAAGTTATTAAACATGAATTGAAGAATGTTTCAAATTTGATTGAGGTTTAAGTTTATACTTTAGTTCATTAGAATGAAGAATGTTTATATGTGAATTTCTATAAATTTTCAAACTATACAATTATACATGAAAGTGTGTCGTTTGATGTAACATCCTAGAAATTGAACGATAACTAATTAAAAAGAATTAATAAATAATTATTAAAACCCAAAAATGAATTTTTTACAAATGTTAGAATTTGGCTAAGAAACTTGCACCGTTGTGTTCATGGCGATTTTCTGATCAACTTTCATATATAAAGGTTTACGATCGGAGTTCAAACGAAAAGTTATTACGTTTGAAGATTTCGGATCGAAAATAATTCTACATTTATTAAGGAAATAAATATTATTAATAAATGTTAAATTAATATTAAACCAATTATTATGACTAAGTAACATTAACATTAATCAGATTGAATAAAATTAGTTACATAAGGAAACAAACGAAGCAAAATAAACAGTTAACATGCAAAGGCGACCGGCCGACCCCCTTATTGGGACTGGTCGACGGTAGATGTATGGAGGTCGACCGATGGTACATTAGCAGCTGCTAACCCTTGGCCGAACGGCCCGGACTTAATATAATCTAACGTAACAAGTGGAATTCATTCGAACCCCTTTAAATACGGGCCTAGCCCCTCAATTTTATTCTCATATTTTCTAGATCAACGGTGAAGCTCTACCGTTTTCTTTTATTCTACGAATTCTATAAATTGTATAAACTATAATATATATATATATATATATATATAAGTGGAGAATAGCAGAAAATAGTTGAGAAGAAGAATAGGTGTCGAATCAAATCGCCAAAGCCAAAGGTAAATTGTAAATCTGAATCCAAATCTATATTTAATTCAAATCTCTCTTTGGATCTATAATTCTAATAAATATGTATATACATTTTGATATGTATTTTGGTAGAAAGAAAGGGAGTCAATCAGGAATAACGGATTTAGATCTGGAGATTTTGAAGCTTAGTGGTGAGTGAGAAATTATATATTTTTATATAATATTGAATTTATATCATTGTAGATATGTTCCTTTTATTCTAAATATAAATCTTGGAGTTGTAGCCTTATATATATGTATGTATGTATGTATATGTACACACACACATATATATGTATGTATGTATGTATGTATGTATGTATGTAAATTTGTATGTATAATATATATGTATGTATGTACGTACATACGTATGTATGTATGTACGTACATACGTATGTATGTATGTACGTACATACATATGTATGTGTGCAATGAATTTGAGAACCTTGCCTGCATATTCTATGAATTGTTAACTTTGATTAGATGTTGTATCTGCCTAAAAGTTATGAGATGATTCATAAATAAGATTTATGTAAATTCCGGGTTTGTTATTTGGACATTGTATGTCATTAAACATGAACTGGAGATTGTATAGATTGGATTGGGGTTTAAGTAATGTTTTAATTCATTGGAATGAAGTATGTTGCAATGTGAATTTTTATAAATTATCCAACTTTATAATTATGTATGAAGGTGTATAGTTTAAAATAACACGGAATATGACTAAAAGAAAGAGATGTACAAAATAGGGATGCTTACCGTGTTTTGTACTGTCTATTTCAATAATAACAGAAAAGATAATTCCTTGTAATTTCAAACACAACACAAATCCTCTTTTAGATTATTTATGAGAAATTATAGTATTAACATTACCACTCTGGGAAAATGTAGTACTAATGCATTAAAATATAGAAATTCCTAGAGGTAAAACCAAAGTATTATAAATAGAAATAATAACAATAATTTTTTTGTTAACGTAATATATGTGTTTTAAAATAAGTTAGGAAATAAACAATGAGTGATGAAAGTAGTAATAAGACAATGGAACAAGGAATATAAAAGTTATAATAATCAAAGAAGGGTAGCTATCAGTTAAAAAGAAGCGGTAAAATATATATAATTGTATTAATTGGAAATCAAGTAGTAAAAAGTATTTAACCTATTAAATCAAAAATAAGCGGTAAATGGCATTTAATAGCATTAAAGAAGAAAGAAGTAAGTTCATGTAGAAGTGTTTGAATACTAATAATTGAACTTAGGAGGCATAGCAATTCCACGGCTATATTTATATAGCCTCAAGTATACATTGACGACGGGTGTGAATTATTAGATCTAAACAAATATTTAAATTAAATATGAATGACATAATCATCAATAAGGGTTGGAATGCGAGATCAGTAATGTTTCACAACAAAAGTCCGCCCTTCAAAAGAGGCAACCAACGATTGTGTATACATTGTACTAATGTAAGACATCTTCAACTGTAGGACCCATGGGAAATACTTTCGCATATAGTGAAGGGAATAAACCAAGGGGGTTCACCTCGGTTTGAAGTCTCAAAGGCCAAGTAGGGTCTACTTTAATCCTTGTAAGGGGTACTATGTAACCAGGTAGGCATTTCCTTGATTTGCATTAGGCAATACAAATGGAAAGGTGGGTGTAGGCTCGGTGCTATGTCGGTAAGGTTGGTGCCATATATTTGAGGAGTAGGGTTGTACATATAGGTCGATAGTACCATCAGTCCTGGAACGGTCATTAGAAAGACTCAGGTTACACTTTAGATGAACTACACTTCCTACCAGTGCAGGTTCCGTATGGTACATACACTGCCTTAAAGTTATTTGTTAGTTTGTTTATCGTTAGGAGGCAAGGCTAGATAACCCCTAGATGGGTCCTTAAGACGAATTAGAATACGGCTAAATAGTTGTACCATTATTAGGAAATAATGAGAGGTTCCTCAATGTACGCGGGCAATTCGGCCTAGACATTATTGGTAGATGCTCGACGTGGTGCACAGTTACGAATACTAGTAGGGAATGAATCATGGTCCATGTGAGACTGTGATACTTATATATATATATAAACACACATACATGTACCTCGAGTGGTTTAGGTGTCTGTATGCGTACAAGAAGTGAAATGATTAAGTTTTAAATAATAGACATAACACATAATGGAAAACAATCGGCATAAACTAGTATTATGGATAAAGTATGTAATTTACTAATTACCAGGACGTTGTTCTAACCCCTTCTCATTACAACGTACATGATAGATTTATAGGGATGGGAATTCGTACAAGGGGAGAATGCTGAATGGATAGATTTTTTTCATTCATGCTCTGCACTAACAAGGGTGCTAGATACCAAAAGTATTAGCCTTGGTCAGTACATGTATATGTTTTATTAAATTTATATATTCTGCTGTGAATTCTTATCGATAGTTCTCTAATATACTTTTGTTTATGTACATAATACCAATACCAACGATTTGTACCCTGGCGGACTTGAGTTTTCAATTTAGTGAAAATTCAAACCCACTAATGTGCGGGTTGTTACATTTGAAATAACAAGGAATATTCCTAAAGGAAAGAGATGCGCAAAACAGGGATTTACCATATTTTGTACTGTCTATTTCAATAAAAATAGAAAGGGTAATTCCTTGTAATTCTAAACATAACACAATTCCTCATTTTTGATAATTAATGGGAAATTACGGGGATAACATTTCCTTTTTGGGAAAGATACTGTTCCAATGTATTAAACATAGAAATCCCTAAATGTAAAATTAAAGTGTTATAAATGGAAATAACAATCACGCTGTCGATTTAATATGCGTGATTAAGTATAAGTGAGAAAACAAATAATAAGCACCGGAAGTGTGAATAAGACAACAAAATAAAGAATTATGGAAGTTATAGTAATCAAGTAATGTAGGTATTAATTGAAAAGAAGCGGTAAATTATATAAGTGAGAATACGTTTATGAAGGGTGTGCATTATTGGGTCTAGCCAATATTTAAATTAGTTATAAATGATGCATACATTAGTAAGGATTGGAATGTGAGGTCTATATGTTACACAACAAAAGTTTTCCCTCCACAAGGGGCTACCAGCAGTTGTGTATACATTGTACTGATGTGGGACATCCCCAACTGTAGGACCCATGAGGATATGCATTCTCACATAGGTTAAGGAATATACCAAAGTGGGTTCATCTTGGAATTGAAGTCTTAAATGGCCAATTGGAGTCTACTTCAATTTCTATATTGGGTATTAAGTAACCAAGTGAGCATTTCCTTGATTTGCATTAGGCAACCTAAATTAGATGGTGGGTGCAGGCTCAGTGCTATGTCAGCAATGTTAGTACCATATATTTTAGGGCTGTGTACATATGTCAAGTGCGCCATCGGTCCTGAGCGTTTTATTTCCTGACACTAATGGGAGGTTCCTTGGTGTATACTTGCAATTTGGCCTAGACACTATTTTTGGATGCCTGATGCAGTGCAATAAGTGACGTTACAATTGAGTTTTGGACATGGATGATTGATAGGCCCTAAATCATCTTCTTAATTTGTATGTATGATACATTATAGTCGTAGTTTGGGATTTCAAATTTGGTATTCAATACAAAGTGGTTAGATTGCAAGGGTGTGGTGCCTAGTTACAGATACTACTGGGGAATGTATCTTTGTCCATGGGGGACAGTGATGCTTATAAATATATAAGTGTGTGTGTGTGTGTATCTATATTATACCTCGGAGCAGGCTGAGTTTATCATACACGTATATGAAGTCAAAATGACTAAGCTATGAATAATAGACATAACATGTAATGAAAAATAGTTGGCAAAACTAGTGTTATGGATAAAGTATATAATTTACCAATCACCAGAATGTTGTTCTGACCCTCCCTTCATTATAACCAACATGATAGATTTAGAGGGACGGGTACTAACACAAGACGGGAATAGTGAAAGGACAGATTTCCCAATGCATGCTCTACACTGACAAGGGCACTAGATACCCAAGGTATAGTATATATATGTGTTTTATTATATTTTATTATTCCGTTGTGAATTTTTATCGTCTAGCTCCTTGATAATTTTTTTAATTATTACGAAATACCAATACCAACGATCCATACCCTAATGGACTTGGATTTTCGATTTTGCAAAAATTCGGGCTCACTATGGTATGGATTTACATTCGGTATCAGAGCTTAGGTTAGTCGATCATAGGAATTAGGATATGCTGAGTAAACATATTTGTATTTTTACCTATAATTATGTATGTGTGTGTGTATCATATGCCAAACCCTACAAATTCCGACGATAGAAGTAGCTGCAACCATATTTTGAAAAGATGGATAAGGAAACTATGAGTTGGAACAATAGATAGAGTTAAAAATATACGCCAATCCCGATCACCTCACTGGAGAAAGGTCGTACTGAATGGTGTTGACTTAAGAAGAGCATGAATGCGACATATAGAAAGGTTCCTGAAGCTGGATGGCACTTGACTCCCTTGATTGGGCCTAGATTGCCCTAAGGTTATGGCTGCTCGCTGGATTGCCGATTGTTGATGTAAATTAGATCCAGATAAATCGAAAGTAAAGAATCTATATGCTACAGATACCTGAAAGTAAGAAGTGAGCAAGTTCCTGAAGGAAGGAGTGTAGTATCACCCCGAGATGATAACTAGATTTTTAATATACTCTGAATGAAGATAAGTCTGGAGACAAATAAAACACACTCTAAGTCTATCCCAATACGAAAGAATTTAATAAAAAGGTTTTAAATTTTTGTAAAAAAAATATTTGAAATGATTTTCGAAGGAATTACATAAAAGTAGAAAATACCTATTTTTGAAATGTAAGTAAATATTAAAATTTTCCATAAAATAAAATATCATTTTATATTATATTTAAATAAATTTCTAATTGAAATTAAAATGGTTTGGACCAAACATTTCAAATGGGTTTTAATAAAATGCGTTCCCTTTGAAATAAATAGAAAATTGAGCGTATGTATAGCTCGATGATTTTTTTGATTTTATAAATTCGAAGTTTTAAAATTCTTTTAAGATGTGGACAATAGGAGGTACTTCTGGTTTTAAATGGGGTAAACAGAATAGAAGGTCGCAACCATCCGATAAAGGAAGCTGTAGAAATGGTTCAATGCAAAGAAAGTTTAGAATTGAAATTGAAAGGAAGGAGATAAGTGTCCGAAAACCAAAACGGTATGTTAGCGCATCACTGTGGGTTGACATGGATTTTCAGAATAGTCACGGATGAAGATGAAGCAGGTGGAAGTGGAGTGAAATAATGTTTATTTATAATAATAATTATATTTAACCTACCCCGAAAAGGGTCATAGGCGGCAAACGGTCGACCGCCTTGATTCCACAGGTCGATCGGTAGCGGTCAACCGATCTAGATTCAAGCGGTCGACCGATTATTGGGTAAAAACCATGACCCAAACCTCGACCGTGATATTTAGTTGCGTCCATATCTCTCCCCCTTATTTTTCCTCTCGACTTCCTCCCTTTTCCTCTGACCTCTCCCCTCCTCTCAACAAACGACACCCCTCCTCCACTGCCATACGCAACGGCAAGCCAACCCCACCCTCCAGCATCCAAAAAACAGTGGGCGCTCTACCTAGAGCATCTTCCCAAATCCAGATCTAAACCCCAATTTTTTCCTTAAAATCAAAATCATGGCACCTCCTCTTGTCATTCAAATCTCACCCTAAAAGAGATCGCCGGGCTCCAAGGAAAAGAAAAAAAGATTAAGAGCCACAAGGCAGCGGTGAACTTCACATTTTTGCAAGGGCGATCAGTGAAATTTTAGGACTCTGCCACCTATAGTTTGGAGGAATTTTTTGCGTTTATGGAATTTTTGCCAATCCTTAGCCATAAGACCTTTGAGCAGGAACGCTACTCGCTATGTGTGCATCTATTCGATGCTAATTTGTGGTATGTCTTTGACGAGCACGTCAATAGTTTTACATCCGAGGTGAAAGGGATGGGAATTCGGATTACAGATGAGCAGTTTGGAGGCATCTTGCATATCTCTACAATAGGGAAAGATTTGGATTAGATTGAGACCATGGACCTAGAGATTTTGCACCAGATTTTTCATAAGGCGATGGGCATCTGGAGAGTAAATAATATGAGGACCGAACCCGTCTTACCACTCGCATTATCTAGCATAACATCATCCCGAAGATGTTGAGTTTTTATCGGATCTACTCTTACTGTAGAAGGCCACCTATGCTATTATGGGTGGTATTGAAGTGAACTCGGCAAAAACCATTATGTGCCAGCGCGTAGGCCTTGGAGTTGGGACTCCGAGGAGCTACATTTCGTATTGTCATCTTTTCACCGACGTCTACAAACAGCATGGAGTGGGTCTCTGAGGAGAGGAAGTGCAGAAGAAGGCGCTTGCTCCATTGGATAGGTCATCCTTTGGAAGGATGAGGATTAGAGAGGCTACTACAGAGGTAGGAATAGGAGGATGCAGGGTAAGTTAGAGGGCCGTAGGGCCAGCTCAGGATGTTGCAGGGCTATAGAGCCCTGAGCCTATAGTGATCAAAGACTCTCATCTCTAGATCAAAGCCGAGCTACAGGAGATACAAGCTAAGAAGCAGCACCAAGGTCACAAGCTTGGATGCATAGCTACCATGCTATAATCACTTAGAGGTCGTGGCAATGGCTCGAGCTCCCACGGAGGATCAGGGCCATCCCGCAGCTCGTAGGTAGTAGTTAGGGTTAGTACTAGTAGTTGCTATCTTTATTCCAGTATTTGTTTTCTTTTAAGCTTTGGGTTGTAAGCATCAGTTGTCTATGTTTGTGTAGAAACATGTATGATATTATAGTAAATGTCCCTTTTCACTACTGTGTGTTGATTTTTCTGAATTGACCGCTTTATAGGTTGTAAAACGATATAAATAAACACTTAACTAGTATAAAAAATAAGGCTGGGGGTTTGTAAAATAAATTAGGAAATATATTAAATTATCTACTAAAAGTAAATAATGCTAAGTCCCACAATGCATTAAAATTTTGGAAAGATAAATTTTAGCGAGCAAAGGACAGAGAATGTTATTGCGGAACCATGGCTTACTATCCCTATGCCTTAAAATCTAAAATTTACTAATGTACTTGCATGTTGATTGTTGTTTTAAAATAAAAGAAAATGTTTTTGAAATTTGAAAATCTATGGTGTTATAGGCTAAGTTCAATCATAGACATTAACCCATTTGACCGAATCCCGATTACATTGGAATGTGGCTTGACTTGTTTTGAAAAGTTAAAAACAAATACTTTTGAAAATTTTTGCCAAAAGATCTATGATTTCTAAAACATAAAATACTTTTGCAAAAGTTTTGAAAAATGAATTTTTATTTTGAAAATTTTCCAACTATTTCAAAATTTAATTAAAAAGTTCTTGAAAAAGGAGAAATTTTCTGAATTTTGAAATGTCACATGCTTAGCGTAGGGAAAGTGATGAGTAGAAAATGTGAACTTTATTGTTCCGCAGAAGTGACAATATGTATAATATTGTTAATAACGGGGGAAAAGGTTGTTTTAGCTTTGAAAATTCTTTTTCCACACCATGTTGATTGTGGAACAAAACTTATTTTGAAGTAACTCTATTTAAAAAGTTAAAAATAAATTTCCTCATGTGGATTGTACTTGGAAAAGTTGGAAATGATTTGGGGGCAAAAGAGAAGGTTCTAAGGTACAATGGAATAGGTACACAAAAGTAGAATGGAAATATGGAATTCTTTATCTGAATTCCTTTTCTGGCATAAGAGTATATACTTAGGAAACCTGGATTTTTGAAATTTTGGATGTTAGAAATAGTGTGTTGGATATTGGATGGTAGAGAGTGAATGCAGAATTGGTTGAACCATACTCATATTCATAGGTGTGTGGGAAATTTTTGTGTGAATGTAACAACCCTATTTTCTAAGCTGTATAAATAAATAAATTTACTTAAAATAAAGTTGCTCGAAAATTGATATTTGATAATTTATAATTCTATTTTTATATAAGATTTTGATTCAAAAATTAAATTAAATCAATAAATTCCTTTCGGATAATATATTGAAATCGAATGAATAGTTTTAACCGATTATAAAATACTTTTACAAGTATGGATTGATTTAAATCAAATTGAAATTTATTTACAAATAAATTGAAAGGAGTTGTGAAAAGAAAAGGAATGAAAATGAAAATGAAAACTTGTTTGAATTTGAATTTAAGGGTCCAAACTAAAGTAAAAGCCCAAGCCCATTATTAGGTGTTAACCCGCCTTTTGACCAGGTAGTATACGGGCGGATTTAACTAAACAAATTTCATAATCACAATGGTAGGAAGCCCGAAGGGGTGATTATTAGGTTCGAAAATCAGGTATAATCAAGGCTATGGATGATAGTCGAGCGGATTCAGATGAATGGCATCTCGAAATTGACTAAGTATGGATTGGTGTTTCCCCAATGCATGGGATCGGTACATATCCCTTCCCCTAGGCAGGGGATCAGATAGGATCACTATGGTTATGAACACTTAACTCGACAGCTCGATTCAACGGAAATCGATCGATATCTCTAATTTTCACCTAGGCAACATCGTAGAACAACTCATGAAACACGAAGTAAACATCGGGAGGACCCCTTTGAGGGATCGTTGGGACCCACTCCCTTATCTTGGGGATCGATACCGATCCCACTATAGGGATCGACATCGATCCCTAAAAGTGGGCCTAATGTGGCCCATTTTTGGTGAGTGGGTTCAGTCTGGTCTCGAGGTCTTGTAGGCGAGTTTTCAGCTGGATATTTGCACGTATTCCCCTATAAATACAGTGGGCATGGCACTCATTTTGGGATCTTCTTTCTGGCTCTCTTCTTCCTCCATTATTATTATTAGGATATCATCTGGATTGTAATAGTAATCTAGTATGATAAAAAGGAAAGTTATTGAAGTGGACGTAGGCTAGAGTCGGCTGAACCACTATAAAACTTTATGTGTTCATTTCTTTTAGTTTTATTTTATTGTTCTTCTGATTTTATTCTCTACTTCATTCTGTTGGGAGCTGGTTATTAGACGTTTTGGTGCTTTCATACTATTTAGAGTATTGGCGCAATTTTTGACGTCAACATTTTGGAGCTTCCATAGAGAATTACTTGCACCCGTGGATTTGGAAGCTTGGGTACTTAGATCCAAGAAGCAATGGTTAAGCAATCAACAAGGAGAGCGCTTATAGATAGGAGTCACCATAGAGAAAGCTAGGTGGCTTCCTCAGGAGCTAATCAACCTTCTGTCTACATCACCAATAACAAGATGGAGGCGATGACGGATGCAATGCAGGAGAGGAGGATGAAGAGGCAAAAGGAAATGATGCAGAATTTCCTTAGGTAAATTGGACATGTAGGAGCGACAGGAGTGCAAATATCCAAGAGGCAGCAGAATCGGAGCAGCATGAGCTGTAGAAAATCAGAACCAGAAGAATGGAAATGGAGCTAATAGGCAGGAGATCACGGCGGAGCAGCAGGTGGTAGCCCTCAGCTAACATTAGGGGATCAGCATCGATCTGCCCATAGGGTCCGTACTGAACCCCCAAGGCTTGGGGACATGCTCTCGGATCAAGTTGGTTTGGATGTTGGTAGGCCAATGGTCGATGTTATGCATGTTGTGCAGATCAGAATGTGGATGCACATCTAGAGGAGTATGTTCCATAATACCCTCGTGGAGTCGGGGTGTAGGCTAGTAATATGGATTGGAGGCCACCTAAGGATGAGATTTGAAAGGATGGCTAAGTTGGTATGTCGGATAATGAGAGGTGGATTTTCCAATAGGAGTCTGGAAGATGTCAATCGGAGTCTGTTCGCTCCAAATATCAGGCACGCTAGGAACCCATCGAAGTTCAAACTACCAACACTGGAGGTTTATAACGGAGAGTCAGATCCTACAGTACACTTAATGAGGTATATCTAACATATGGAAGTGCTGAGGGCATCAGAGGAAGTCACGACGAGATGTTTTCCTTTGTACTTGACGGAATTAGTTGCGCTTTGGTTTAGGCAGCTGGAGAATGGCTCAATTAGGACATGGAATGAGCTAGTAGACAGGTTCATGAGGCAATTTTAGGTCCACATCATCAAAACCCAAGAATGTGATGACATTGACGACACTAAAGCAGAGGACGGGAGTGTCCCTGAGGAGTTTCTTGACATGGTTTAATGCGGTAGTTGTTTCAGTGGATCGGTCAAATCCATCGATGGTATTTAATGGCGGTAGTATCCGAATTGCCGACGACACAGATTTTAGGATTGCATTAGAGCGAGATCCACCGATGGATCTCGAGGAATTTTACCATGAGGCTGAGAGGTTATTGCGATAGGAGGACACATGAACCGACAAAGAGGAAGTAAATGTTGTGTGAGGTAAAGGACCATCTGGAGAAGGATCCAAGAAGGATAAGGGTAAACGAAAAATGGACAATGGATATGATGGATCAAAAAGGCAAAGGAAAGAATGGGAGTCGAAGTTATCCTGTTATTTGGATTTGACGGAAAGCTCGGAATAGATTTATCTGAACATAAGGGGGAAACTCCCCTATCGAAAACTTGTAAGGAGGGATCCTACGGAGTGGGAGCATAGGTCTAGAAAATACTGCATGTTCTAGGTCTAGAAAATACTGCATGTTCCACGAACTGGATGGGCATACTACCAATGATTGTAGGCACCTTCGAGATATGGTTGAGGAATATGTTAGGGGTGGAAGGCTGCTATAGTATGTAATGAATCAGACAACGGGGATGGAACAGGAACAGCCATCACCCGCAACAAATCGGAGTGGGCCCAGCTCAAGGGAACAAATCATCATTTCATGACCGAGTGGCATGAACTAAATAAATAATAAACTCTTTAATAAAGTGGCTAAGTCACTTACATATGTATAGGATCATGAGCGGTCCCTGGCATGCTCTGAGATAGCAATGAACCGCCATGCTCGGAGAGGCAGTGCTTAGTTTTTTCTAGTTCTTTAGTTGCTTAAAATTCAAATTCAATAAATGGATCTTAAAACACTTAAATCTGCATTAATGCGATAAACAAATTAGGTTGTGGTCGTCCCGGCCAGAGAGAAGGGGCGATAACTGCAAGATGCGAGTCCCTTTGTCGGAGAGCAACATGATGGATTTTTACATTATGGATTAAGCTCTTGATCAAAGAGTCAAAGCCGGAGAAAGGAAGTTAGTATGGAATTGATCATGTTATGTCCCTAACCGAAGAGTCAGGGGTTGGAGTGCAAGAAGTGGGTCGCTTCGTTAGAGAGTGATAGGGTCAACTTATTTATCCTGATCCCCCTTTCGTCGAAGAGTGACTGGATAGGGTCTAGCAAGGGACTGAAGAGACCATGATCGGCTTAGGAAGGCCAGGACATCACGTTATTTTCAAGGACACTGAACCGAAGTGCAAGAAGTAATGCCGCTTCGCTAGAGATCGATAGGATCGGCTTACTTGTCGTTATTTTTCCTTCACCGTAGAGTGACTGGATGGGATCCAGCAAGAGCTCGAAGTCGCTATGATCGGTCCAGGAGGATCAAAACATCGCTATATGCCTAATAGGGCCAGAGTGTAGGGGATGAGTCACTTCGTCGGTGAGCAACAGGATCAAGTCACTCGTCATTAAGTTTCCTCACCGGAGAGCAAGTGGATCGGGCTTAGCAAGTGTCCGGAGAGACCATCGATTGGTTTGAAGAGACCAAAAACTTGGATAACGATCCGGAGAGATCACGGATTGGCTTACCGACTCCTAGGATTTCAAATGATTATGGATTTGGATACTGACCCGGAGAGTCATGGACATGGCTAACGACCCGGAGAGGTCGAGGATTTGGATAACGATCCAGATAGATCGAGGCTTTGGATTTGGCAAACAATCCGGTGAGATTATGGATTCAGTTACCGGCTTTAGATGGATATGGACTTGGCAAAGGATTTGGAATAGTTTCAGAATTGACTATCGACTCGAGACAATCGCTGGTTTCACGGACAATCCAGAGAGATTGATGATTTGGGATGAAAAAACTAACTCTCGAGCCAACGCAGGACGGCTTACGGAAATTTGGTTTGGAAAGGATTGGATTTTGAATTAGAAATTTCAATTATCGATGGATTGTGGATTTTGGACTTCGGACTTATGGTAACTCAAAATACACCTTCTTACCGCAAGGTATGTTTTGAGGGGCAAAGTGTTAACCGGCCTTTTGACCAGGCAACATATGGGCGGATTTATCTAAAAAAATTCATAATCACCAAGGTAGAAAGCCAGAAGGGGTGATTATTAGGTTCTGAAATCAGGTATAACCAAGGCTATGGATGATATTCAAATGGATTCAAACGATTGGCATCATGGAATTGGCAAAGTATGGATTGGTGCTTCCCCTAGGCAGGGGATCAGTACATATCCCTTCCCCTAGGTAGGGGATCGGTACCTATCACTATGGCTATGGACACCTAACTCAGCAGCTCAACTCAATGGAAATCGATTGATATCTCCAAATTTCACCAAGGAAACATCGTAGAATAACTCAAGAAACACGAAGTAGACATCGAGAAGGATCCCTGGGAGGGATCGTTGGGTCCCACTCCCCAATCATGGGATCGGCATTGATCCCTCTACAGGGATCGACACCAATCCCTAAAAGTGGGCCTAGTGTGACCCATTTTTGGTGAGTGGGGTCGGCCTGGTCTCAAGGTCTTGTAGGCAAGTTTTCAGCTGGATATTTACATGTCTTCCCCTATAAACACAGCGGACATGACACTCACTTTGGGATATTCTTTCTGGCTCACTTCTTCCTCCATTGGTATTAATATTAGGTTATCATCCGAATTGTAATTGTAATCTACCGTATAATAAAAACGAAAATTATTGTAGTAGACATAGGCTAGAGTCAACCGAACCACTATAAAACTTTCTATGTTCATTTCTTTCAGTTTTAATTTGTTGTTGTTCCTATTTTGTTCTCTATTTCATTCTGTTGGGAGTTGGTTATCAGACATTTTAGTGCTTTCGTATTGTTTAGGATGTTGGCGCCATTTTTGATGTCAACACTAATTTACTCCTTTCTCACTTCCCCTAGAAACTTCCTCTTGCCTGCTTTCATTTGCAAATCTGTACCCTCTTTCATCTTTTTCCTTATAAAATACCAAAATTAGATCCTATGGAAAGAAAAAAAGTAAATCAATCGACGATGGCATGGAATTGGAGCATGCAACTTGGAGTGACTGACCTAGTGTCGCGACTAGTGGCATGGGTCGCGATGTTGAATTATGAGCGCACGTGCGTGATGGAGGTTACAAGCGACGAGGGGTGATGGGTGCGAGCGTATTTAACACTAAATTGGCTAACGTGTGCCGTGAGCAGAGGGTTGTGCGACTTGGAGATGAGTGACACTTCCTGCAAGGTTTGGATAGAAATTTGAAGGTGGTGCGATCACGTTATGGGTAGGCGGCTGCAATTGGGCATGTAACGAACACAGTAAATACTTCATTGGATTCGGTGAGTTTTCTAACTTATATCTATAATTCATTATCCGCTATATATATAATCTTGATATTGATTGAATTGCTTTGTTGAGATATTTGTTAGGGGATTTGATTGATTATGAATGTTGATTGGATTACTTGGATGAAATGTTTGATTGGGATATTCGATTTATTATGTGATATCGAATTTATGTGTTGGATTATTAAAAATGCAAAGGAGATGTCGTCTGTTTGCATTTTAATTTGTGTAATTTATTTAAACTGTGCGTGCATTATTTGGATGGCCAGAATTCTAAGTGATTCAATTTGGGCCACACGATTTAGTTTATATTGATAACTAATGATTTTGGAGAATTTTGCTGCATGATTTAAATTTTTGGATGTCCGATTGTTTTTTTTTATTTTAAAAGATGTCTGAAAAAGCTTTGAAATATTATTTAAGGGTTTTAAAATTTTATTAAAAGTATTTTATAAATATTTTGCTAAATTTTATTCAAATTAGTATTTTCAAATTTACAAATTTATATTTAATTATAGATAAATAAATATATTTTCTTTTAGTTATAAAATCCCTTTTAAAATTAATATTTTAAAATATTATATGTTTGGAATTGATTTAAAGATAAAATATAATATAATGCTATTTATAAAATATGCTATGAAAATGATTATATTATTTTAAGGAGATTTTAAATATAAAGGTTATTTAATATTATTGAAGGAGTTATCAAATCTGGGAAGATATAGAATTCTTTTTATAAAATAATTAAATGGTTTTGGATATATTTTGAATAAATAAAAATCTCTTTTATAATATAAAAATTTCGGATATGATATAATTTAAATGAAAATTACTTGATTCTAAATAATTTGAGTATAAAGTGAAGATTTTGAATTGTTTTCTATGGTTTGAAATAAATATAATTTATTTTCAAAGTTTACAAATTTATTTCAGAATAGAATTTTATTACGGAATCTCTAAAAGTTACATTTGGTTGATTAAGTAGTTTTGAATGTTTAATATATATGAAGAAGGTTAGAAAGTAGATTATAATGTTTAAATCTTTATTTTGTTTATGATATATTTAATTAATCTATTTTATTATACTTTTCCAATTCTCTTTTCTTTTATGTTGAATTAGATCATATGTGTGATTCGCCGTTGATATTGATTTGATTAGTATTTTGATATGATACCGTGATGACTTCCTGTTGTTTTTAGTTTATGTTGATTCAAATTCTATGTGACGATAAATCTAAATAAATGAAGTTATAATACCATATGGTATAGGACTTTCGGTAATATTTCTTCGGTTATTTTTAGACTCGTTATATAGAATATTGAAGGAGCGAGTGTGATGTGTGGACACTATATAAACAAAATAGTAAAACATGGTGGTATGAGATGCTATTGTGTTATTTATTCGATTATCCTTCTGCTCGTAGATGACACCCGTACGAGGAGTCATTATGTACGATGGATTTATTGTGGTGAGTCGCATATTTAGCCGTGTGTCGGAACATATTGTGTTATATGTCGGCACGAGTATGTAACTATGTATCAACTATTATATTATATATTTAGTTTTTACCTATTCATTGTCTGACTTCCTTTATAATACGGTAGTTGAATCAGATTTGCTAGCATCCATCCTAGCGGCCTAATCGCGGTGGTCGCACTTTGGATCTGTGACACCCATAGTTATGTGTCGACAATCTATATAGCCATGTGTCGGCTATGTATAGCCCCTGCTGTCACCTAGGCTAGCAGTCTGTTACCATTTTAGGGCACTTGTAGGGCCATGGTCAATGCATAGCATAGTCATGTAGCGTGTTTATAACATGCGATGGATATGAGTCACGATGTTCGTCGAGGTAATAAGACTATAGGAGCCGTGTCGGTGGAATACATGTGTCGTGTTCGCCAATCACGTGTGTGGTCTCCTGAAGCTGGTGTGTCCGTCAGCCCCCGTCTGGTTCTGGTGTGTGTGATATAGACATATACTTATATATATTCAAGACAATGAGTTATAATTATACCCGTAACTGTGTCCAAAGTATAATCAATCCATGTTTCCTTCTTTGGCATTTGTCGCCTATTATTCTTTTCAAGCTGGTTCGCCTAATTATTTTCTTTTCATTGGCATGTGTTGCCAACTACTATCCATTGATATGTGCTGCTTACTTATATTTGTATTACATGCTTATCTTTTGCAGGTGTGTGTCGCCGATTATATCCTTCACTAGCGTGTGTCGCCATTTCTGTAATTTTGTTATTAATGATTATTTGTATTGATGTGGAAGTTATTTTAGTTATAGAGATAGAGTGATATATTTGGGCTAAGCTACTTGTAGCCTGATTATACATGGTGATATCTCTTTTAGACATATATTTTGGATTTAGATGGTGATTTTTGGATATGGATGATCTAGCCATTTGATGTTGTTGCATGATTTCTAATTTGATGAGTTTTATATGGGTGATGACATTTTTATGCTAGGTTTTGTGGTGCTTTACGAATATGTTGTTTCAGATTGTTGAGATGACATTATTATAATTATTTATACCCATTATATAGATCCATATGTTTATTGACCTTGGATTTAGATATAGTCTGATCCGTTTATTATTTATATAATACTCGGGCCAGTTCGAGATATTTCAGGTTCAGGGATGATGAGAGAAGCTTGTATTTTATAGGTATAGAAGAGACTAGATATTCTGTATTGTAGATTATCATTCTTTATTACATAGTCTTCTGTGTGTATATCATTGTGATGTGTACTGGATACATTATGTATATTGGATATTATATATTATCGCTGCAATTGACTTAGTGTCTCTAATGTTTAATGTATATTATGTATTGTTCTATCCTGAAGGCACACGTGTCTATTGGTTTATGTTGATATTGTATACATTTGTTGGTGAGTTATATTTGATGTTTTAATATGTACCGGTGTTAGCTCAAAGGAATATCCATGTGTGTACCCCATATCACCTTATTCTCTATATTATCCAATAATATTACTCTATAGTACTCTTGGATAGTATGGGTATAGAGGTGGAAGTGTTACAAGTGGTATCAGAGCAAGGTCTAGAACAATACAGTGTATAAGAGACACGAGTCTTAGCCTTAAATAGACTTAGAGTCCCCTTATCCATGTGGGTGTGTAGTAGATTTTTGTTTATACTTAAGTGATAGTAGGAGTATATGATGATTATTGGGGCAACCATCTGGGGACGTACTTGTTATTTTCCTACTATATATATATATATTCCTTATCTCTTCCTCTTTTTATGCATTTTTTTCGTGTGAAGTGGAAGTTGTTGAGTGAGGTAGTGAAGTAAGGAGTAGTTAGTTCGACAAGTAATGTTGGTATTGATGATGGTAAATAACCTTTGTGTGGCTTGAATATGAATGAAGTGATCCGGTAGTGATCAAAGTTGCACAACGGAAATTAATAGATAGTTTTCTGCTGAAGGCATTTTTTTGTTTAAAAATGTATGTATTGTCGTATAGTGTTTGTTTGATATTAGGGATAGATGATACATAATTTTTATATATTAATAGTTGCTGAATTAATTGTATATATACTTTTGAAAATAAATATTATTATTCAAACAAGCAAATGATTTGTTAAAAATATGAAGTTGATTTTATAAAGTGAATGGAAATTATTTTAGTAGTTTGTTTGGTGTTAATTTGTTAGTCGAGTGCTTTAAGAATTATGGTCAATGCATCTGGCCAACATTGTCGATAGGGGTTCCTAAATACTAGAGCGAGGCATTTCGACATGTTGGTTTGAAAAGGATAATACATTTTGAAAAAGAAAACACTATTCTTAAAATAATACAATGCATGGAAAAAAATGAAAAATCTATTTTGGAAAAAAAATGTTATGGAAAAAATGTAAAGATTTTGAAAGTGTTATAAATAATAGTTTGGAAAGTAACACATGTTCTCTCCTTTAGTTCATTTTTACAGCACTTAGGGGTCATCCATGAAGATAATGTCAGATTCACATTGACAGCCTAATCATAACAAGTGAATCTGTGTGAATTGACATGTTTTCTCTTTTTGGCAAACTTATTATATAACAAAATAAATCTTAAAACAAAGCAAAAGGGCACTTGGGCCTTTTTAAAAGTAGCTAGAAATTTATTTGAATTCTTTGGTTTGTTGGAGTGGTTACATAATACTTCTTTACAAAGTATAAGAGGCATATGTATATAAGGGTTAACAAATTACTAGATCTACAAGTATAGAACAATGATATGCATACAAATGATATTTATTTTATGTCTAAGTTTTAACACCTAAGCTTTTGTAGTAAATATGAACATTATTTCCTACACTATGAGATAGATATGACAATAAATTTTATAATCAATGAATTGTTCATATAAAGCTCTGAAAAATACTTTTGTTACAATCAATGAATTTAAACACTTTACCTATAGTTCTCTTTGTTACTACATAGATATAGGTGTCAAATTAGTTCAAATAAAGAAAAATTGTTGGGTATTACAAAAACAATATAGGTGTAAATTAATACACTGTCAAATAAACTACTCAGTTATTAACATATCTAGAGTATCAGTTAAAGAAAAATATAAGCGTGGTCGGATAAGTATGAGTGTGAAATGTGCAGAGTAATTCTAATGTGCCTTTATATTGTAGTTTAAATTAAAAGTATTAATTCAAGGTTAATTTGTGTGCTAGACAAAGTTAAGGCTTTAGCTGATGTTCCTACCAAGTTAACCAACTTTTAAAAATGAATACAAATGAAGAAAACTATTTTTCAAGTACTGAATGTCATTTCATTCAATCATAATCTATATAGCAAAACGAGACATTACCAATTTAAAAAGAGTTGCAGATTTTCCTAGCACTGGTTTTATAAATGCAATGAAGACAATATCCAAATTCTACATGAGATCTTTGTCTATGTCTTTGAGAAATGCTACTTAAGATTTGTGAAATAAAATAACCTATAAACATTCATGTTGAAATTATTTTTTTCTTTAATGCAATGTTAATGAAAACAATCTTTAACCCTAATACTGCAAGTTGCTATATTATTTTCTCTTCTTAGTGTTTGAACTTTGAAGTATCTTAATTGCACTAAATGGAATTTTGATTTATGCGGTTTTAAAAAAATTAAGCGAAGCGAGTTGAAATTTTGAAATGTAAGTTGTCAAAATCTTCAATTTCATGTGATCTACAATAATGGTCATAATTTTTGATTGGTTGATCGCATTTTGATGATTTTTCTTTGGTTAGTAAGATATTTTCATAGATAACAACTTTCATATTAATCACTTTGTAATATTTTGAAGTTGGCTATGGTTTATACATGAATTAAAATGATTATATATTGTTCTGGAATGTAAATTGCATGAAAATAGGGCTCAATTGTTTTAGCCATAACTTTCAAACAATTTATCCGATTTTAATGAATTTTCCCATTTCAGAAAGTTAAGAGTGCAGGCTATAGCTTTTATTTTAAATATTTTGTAAAATTTTGATGTTTACTAGGCTAGAAATGTAGTTTTTATAAGTGGTCCTGTGTAAATTTAGAGAAAATCTAAGCTATATGTGTTTGGTAAATCCTCAATTACTTAAGTTGTAATCCATATTTTTACACTCTGAAAGATGTTTTGGAAAGCTAATAGACTACAAAAAAATTTAGTTTTAGAAATCATAAATTGATGTAGTGGTTTTGTAATTTAAAAATTTGTCGAAAAGAGGTTAAATATGGAAATGTGATTCTTTTACATCACACAAGTGCATACCTACTGCCCTTCCTTATATGAAGCTAATATTTGAAGTTGAGTTGAGAAGGTACTGAAGATGCTTATTTGGATATTTTTGGCTATGGTAGCTCGCTTTTGCTCATGTAAAAGTGAAATGGCTCACTTAAGTGCTAATTAAAAGGTACATTTTTATGGTATATCGATATATATTGTTATATTATCTTGTTTTCCCGTGTTTTAGAATGCATGGTGTTGGAATGCCTCTTCGGAGATGTATATCATGTAATTATATTGTATTTTAATTTTTTCTGGAATGGTTTCCGTACAAAGGAGACTTTGCCGAATTTTCTAAAATAATCCAACACTTAGAAAATTTTCAGAATATCTTTATCGTATGTGAAAATACAAAGTCGTGATTTGAATCTATTTAAATTGTAGCATATGATAAGAGAATTGGAGAAAGAGCCACATAGAGGATTGTGTAATTGAGTTGATAGAGGGTAGTAGATACGAAGAAAGTCAGAGTATGAGTTGTTTGATGTCTTCTTATAAGATATTACGAGGATGCAATTTTCATAAGAAGGGAGTCTGTAACAACCATGTTTTCTATGCCGTATAAATAAATAAATTTAACTAAAAAATTGTTCAAATTTGATATTTGATCATTTATAGTTTGAAAACAGATTTTTAGTTAATTAAATTTAATTCTTATTTAAGATTTTGATTCAATAAATTGAATTACATCAATAAATTCCTTTTGAATAATATATTAAAACTGAATGAATAGTTTTAATTAAATATAAAATACATTCATAAGCATAAATTAATTTAAATCAAATTGAAATTTATTTACAAATAAATTAAAAGGAGTTATGAAAAGAAACGGAATGAAATGAAAATAAAAACTTGTTTGAATCTGAATTTAAGGGCCCAAACTAAATTAAAAACCCAAGCCCATTACTAATTTACTCCTTTCTCAATTCCCTTAGAAACATCCTCTATCATTCTTTCATTTGCAAACCGTACCCTCTTTCATCCTTTGCCCTAAAAAGTACCCAAATTCGGATTGCGTGGGAAGAAGAAAAAAGGAAATTGATCAACGATGGGATGGAACTGGAGCATGCAACTTGGAGTGACGCGACCTGGTGTTGCGATTGGAGGCATGGGTCGCTATGTTGAATTGGGATCGCGCGTGTGTGATGAAGGTCATAGGTGATGAGAGGTGATCGGCGCGAGCATGTTCAACGTTGAAATGGATGACGTGTGTCGTGACCTGGGGGTAGTGCAACTTGGAGATGAATGATGCGACCTATAGGGGATGGCAATTTGAAGGTGGTGCGATCACGTTGTGGTTAGGCGGCTACAATTGGGTGTGTAATGAACACAGTAAATACTTTGCTGGATTCGATGAGTTTTCTAATCAAAATTATATCTAAAATTCATTATCCGCTAAATATAGAATCTAGATATTAATTGAATTGCTTTGCTGAGATGTTTGTTAGGGGATTTGATTGATTGTGAATGTTAATTGGATTGCTGGGATGAATTATTTAATTGGATATTTGATTGATTATGTGACATCAGATTTGTGTGTGTTGGATTATTAAAAACGCAAAGGAGATGTCGTCCGTTTGCATTTTAATTTACGTAATTTATTTAAATTGTGTTTGAATTGTTTGGATGGCCAGAATATGATGTAAATCAACTCGGCCAAATGATATAGTTTTTTTTATAGTTGATGATTTAGAGAATCTTTTTTCATGATTTATATTTTTGGATGTTCGGTTGTTTTTCTTATTTTAAAACATGTTCGAAAAAGTTGAATCATATATCCTCTCATGGCAGACCCCCCTCCCCCCATACCTACTTCTGTTCCAGCCTTACCTTCTCCTGTACCATCCCTTACCATGAAGCCTCCCATCGGTTCCCTCAACTGCTCCGTCCCTACTGCCATGTCTCCCCCTCCTCCTCATCCATCGACCCCACCTGCCCCAGCTGCTCTCCTTCCTTTTCCCTCGGCCATTCATTCTTCTACCCCCTCTCTTCTTCCTCGTCAACCAGAATGGACTTCCTTGTTTAAGCATAAACCACGTAATGCTGGGAAGTACATCCCGGTTGACATCAATCCCATCATCATTGATGGTGCCATGAAGCCACCAGAGGAGGTTATCCAAGCAAGCTCTAATTTTTAGGGTGACTTTTTAGTTGGTTTCTTCCACGACAAACCACTATCTTTCTCTACAGTGGTTCAATGCTTGAAAATGATATGGAAGTTAAAGGGCTCGATTAAGGTAAAATCAGATGGCGTTATATTTTTATTCCTTCTCTCTTGTCAAGAAGATAAGGAAAAAAATTCTTCATGGTGATCCTATTATCATGAAGAACAAGCTTTTTATAATCAAACCATATGACTCAAAAGTTAGTAATGTCTGTGGTACTGTTTCTTCTGTGCCTGTTTGGGTTCACTTGCATAATATTCCTTTATTTGCGTGGTCGCATATGTGAATAAACTGGTTGTTGAGTAGAATAAGAAAATTGCTATGTATGGATCAAATGACAGAGAAGCTTGAAAGACTAGAATATGCTAAGTGTCTCATTGATGTTACCCATATGACTGACCTTGTAGATGACTTTATGATTAACCTAGTTGATGGTGGTCAACAAAAAATCTTAGTTAAGTATTTATGGAAGCCAGACATATGTAGTATCTGTAAATGTTTTGGACATACCACTCAGATTTGTGACCAGTCACCTGAAAGTACAGTGAGCAAGGAAGAGATGCAAGAGAATGCCAAAATTGATGAAACCAAGAAAGTTAAAATTAATAGAGAAGCCAAGGAAGACAACAAGAAGATTACACAAAAATGGCAAAGGGTGGGCAAATTTAAGAGGAAATATAAGATAAAGCCCAACTTTTATCCAAACAGGACTGAAATTTCTGCATTTGGTAACTCAAAGGATAGAGTTTAAAATGATATTCAAAAAATAAATGGAAATGCAGAAGGTGAAATTCAGATTGATCGGGAAAAGGAAAAGTATGATGGAAATGGAAGTGTTTTGGAGAAGGAAATAGAAAGACAAGAGGTTATTAATATAGTTGAGAAAACTGGATTGGTGGACACTTTCTTTCCTCTGAAATGTCCCACTGATATCATGCACAGAGATAATGGTGATACTCAAAACAATGAAAAAAATGTGACAGCTGAGGAAGAACATGAAAATTCTGTTGCATTGGATACAAATCATGTTGAAAGTGAGGTTGTAATAACTGAAAAGGATACTCATGCTAATCCAACATTAACTAGTAACAGATTCGAGGTGCTTATGATAGAAGAGGTTAGTGCTATGAATAGTGAAAAAGAAAAGGAAAATGACTCGAGTCAATCTAGAGCAAAAGGCATGAATACACACAAGGAAACACCAGAGAAAACTTCAGCCCCAACCACAACTCCAGTACCTTGACAACAAGCAACTGCCAACTGAACAATATAACATCTAAAAATTAGCAAGTGGTGAACTGTCAAGATTTTAATCTGAAACAGTTTGCTAAAGGAAAAAAAGGTAAAAAAGCAAGACTCAAATCAAAAGCAAGATAGGAACTATAAAGACCACAAAAATAACAACTACTGCTCTGTGCACACGCATTCTGAAACTTGCACATGCTCAACTCCTCCCTCCCCTTCTCACTCTCCCTCCTTAACCTCTGCCTCCTCACCATCTCCCTCCTCTTCTCACTCATTTCAACACATCAAACCTCACCATGCTTTCATCCAACCAACTCTTCCTCTTTCTACCCAAATACAGAAAACTCCCAGGTATGGTGCAGTAACCCCAAAAAAAGGATGCAGAAGTCACTCAGATAATGAAGCAAAGAATAAAACTTTCTCCCAATTCTCTAATACCTTTCCTAACTGCACAAACCCCAATCGTGCGGTGACTAGGAAAATGAAACAAGAATTTATCAATGCAACAGAGTTTGATCTATGACACAACACATAGGAATATGAAATATTAGGGGAGCCCACCTTGATATTAAACTTGAACAATGCAAAGCACTGATAAAAAACAATCAACTGAGTATCCTTGCAATTTTGGAGACCAAACTAAGCTTGGAGCTGACACAGAGAGCTGCTAGATTCATAAACCCTAATTGGAATCTTATTCACAATCATGATGCTGCTATATATGGTAGGATTATGATTGTATATGACCCAAACTCACTCCAAGTAACCCCTGTCACAACAACTAATCAATTGATTCACTGCCACATTTTCCATACCCCTTCTTCTACCTCATTTTATCTCTCTTTTGTTTATGCTGCAAATTCTATCAATGCAAGAACTCCCCTCCTCAAAACTATCACATTTCTTAGGCAACACACTCATCCTTGGATAATTTGTGGAGATTTCAACTGCTCCATAAAAACTTCTGACCGCATAGGTGGTAATCCTCTATCATTAAATGAAATCAAGCCCCTTCATGGTGCCATTCATGATGCTGACCTCATTGAAATCAAAACATCTGGAGTTGAATATTCTTGGAATAACAAAAGAAGAAATGGCATTAGAACCTTCTCTAAAATCGACTATGCTTTTTGTAATCAACCCACCCTTGCCAAATGGCCATCTATTCTCAACCACCTTCCTCCACCCTTGCTTTCTGACCACTCACATCAAATCCTTCTCCTTGGAGGGCCTGTTATGAGAGGAAAAACAAGTTTCAAAATTTTTAATTCCTGGGTTGAGGAGCCTAACTTTCAAAGTATTGTTAATATTGTGTGGAATAAACCTAACCATGGAAATCCTCCTTTTGTTTTGCAGAAAAAACTTCTTGCAACTAAAGATACACTTAAACAATGGGCCAAGGCCAAGTTTGGTAATGGAAGCAAGATAACTGAATAATTAAAGCACCAACTTGAAGACATACAAAGGAGTATGCTTATTGACATTGATAATCCTACTCTTGCCAACATGGAGACTGCTCTTTCTTCTCAGTACGCTGAGGCTCTTATCATAGAAAACAAAATGATCAGGCAAAAGGCAAGACTTAAATGGAAGGAGGATGGTGACAGAAACAGTTCCTTCTTTCATGCCTCCCTTAAATCCAAGCAGACTAAAGAAAATATCACCACTATCACTGACAATGAAGGCCTTCATCATAACCAAGCAAGTATTGGTCTAGCTTTCATTCAACATTTCTCTGGCCTCTTTGGTAATGCCTCAAATTTTATTCCATCCATTGATGATATTGACCCCTCCATTCTTCCTCAACTCAACGCAATAGAACATAACTCCCTAAGCCTTGATATTATTGATGCGGAAATCAAACAAGCCATGTTTTCTCTTAACAAAAATTCCTGTGCGGGTCCTGATGGCTTTAATGCTTATTTTTACTTTTCATGTTGGCCAATTGTTGGAGATATTGTGTGCAAGGCTGTCAGATGCTTTTTCAAAAATGCTAAAATGATGAAAGCCTTTAACTCCACTAACATAGCCTTGATACCAAAGGTTAAAAATCCTACCACTGTTAACGACATTAGACCGATTTCATGTCGTAACATGATTTATAAATGTATATCTAAAATTCTTGCCACCAAAATGAAAAAAGTCCCGCCTCCAATTATTTCAACCAACCAAGCTGCCTTTCTTCCTGGCAGAGACATTCTGGACAATGTGTTACTATCTCATGAATTGCTTCGTGGATACAACAGCAATAACATTTCACCTAGAGCTATGTTGAAACTTGACATTATAAAGGCTTTTGACACGATTCAATGGAATGCCATTGTTAGAATTATGGGATATATGAACTTTCCTTCTCACTTTATTTCTTGGGTTAGTGAGTGTATCTCCTCTGCTCAGTTCTCTATCATCATTAATGGGTCTAGTGAGGGGTTCTTTAGTAGTAAACAAGGGATTAGACAGGGTGGTCCTTTGTCTACTTACATTTTTGTCATGGTTATGGAATACTTAACTCAAATGCTTAGGAAAACTATTGCCCTTAAGACCTTCACAACTCACCCCAAATGCAAAATTCCTGAGGTTACTTCTCTTCTCTTTGCTGATGATCTTGTAATTTTTTGCACTCCTGATGCCACCACCATTTCAACAATCACTAACACTCTCTCCAGCTTCCATAAGATGACTGGCCTCAAAATTAATATACAAAATTCTGATATCAAGACAGTTGGTATCAGTGATGCTCAAGCTCATAACATTTATGCTGCTACTGGCTTACATCCTAATCATGGGACTGTTTCTTACCTTGGGCTGCCTCTAACCACTTCCAAAATAACCACTCTTCAATGCTTACCTCTATATAAAAGAATCACAGCGAAGCTTGATTGTTGGGTCAATAAGAAACTAAGTCAAGCTGGAAGGGCAACCCTTATAAAATCAATTATATTTTTCATGCAAGTTTATTGGTCTAGAACTTTCATCCTCCCTTTGAAACTCCTTTGTATGATTAGATCGGCCTTCATGAAATACTTATGGTCTAGGTCAGTGCATGGTCGTTACCAAACTCCTATCTCCTTCAAACACACTGAAAAACTCTTAAAAAAGGTGGGCTTGGCATTATAAATATAATAAGTTGGAACAAGGCTGCCTTTGCCAAACATATTGATAGTTTTTTAAATAAGAAAGAAAGCTTATGGGTCAACTGGTCCCTTTCTCATGTGCTGCATAATGGTGACTTCTGGTCCATGCCCATACCTCAAAATTCTAGCTGGACTTGGAGGAGTATATTTAATCTTTGTGAAACTGTACTTCCTCTAATCCAGTATGTTGTATCCAATAATAATGAAGTTCATTTTTGGGATGATCCTTGGGTTGAACGTGGTCTGATTCTTAAGCGACACCTCAATCACAAAGAAATAACTCAGTCTGGAGTGCATATGTCTGCCTTTGTGAATTCTATGATTCAAGGCAGGAGATTTATTCTCCCACATTCTTCAAATCTTAGGATACGTGATGTCTGGAACAAAATTCTTATTATTCCTGTCCATGACACTCATGATGATCTGATCTCTTGGTTTGACAAAGGTAAGAATTTTAAGATTAGAACGATGTATAGGAAAATTTTGAACTTTTTTGTCATGCCTAATTGCAAATGGAGAAAGATAATTTGGAAGACTGATAGTAGTGCAAATGACAACTTCACTCTCTGGAAAATTATTAATAATGCCATGCTTACTAAGATCAAGCTCTTTAGTCGTGGTATGAATGTGAGTATCTTCTACACTTTCTGTAACTCGCTGCCTGAAACTTTAGACCATATTTTCTTCTCATGCCCATAAATTAATGCCTTGTGGACCAATATCTTAACTGGTATGAATGTTGCTACCATGAATAATGGTCTTGAGAAGTAATGGAGACAAATACATAAGCTATCTCGAGGCCATGAAGGGAATGCAAGAGTCTTTAACTTTGTGATGAAGAGATTCATTGTGACATATGGAAAGAAAGAAATTCAAGGATATTTACCCCAGAGAAAGGTAAGTCGATGCAGCAGCTTCATCAGTTTATTGTCAGGGAATTGAAAGAAGGGCTCAAGTTGCTTAACTTCTGCTTTGACCCGGGAATTTTGGATTATTTGCGATGACTGCTTCGGGTCATTCCTGTAGTATTCTTCGGTTTCTCACCACCTTTCCTTGTTTGTTTTTATGTACTATTTTCTCTCCGTGTTTGATGCACCATGTTTCTATGTTTGCTTTGTGCATGCCCAATTTTGGCATGTGTTTCTTTGTAACCTCTCTTTGGTGCTTCAATAAAATGGTAGGGTCCATTCAACCCCGTCGGCTATGCCAAAAAAAGAAAAAGATTTAAAATATTATTTAAAGGTTTAAAATTCTATTAAAAGTATTTTATAAATATTTTACTAAATTTTATTCAGTTCGACTATTTTCAAATTTACAAATATATATTTAATTATAAATAAATGTATTTTTTTCTTTTGGTTATAAAACCCTTTTTAAAATTAATATTTTAATATATTATATGTTTGGAATTGTTTTAAAGGCAAAATAGAATATAATGCTATTTATAAAATATGTTATGAAAATGATTATATTATTTTAAAGAGATTTTAAATATAAAGGTTATTTAAATATTATTGAAAGAGTTATCAAATCTAGGAAAATATGGAATTCTTTTTATGAAATAATTAAACAGTTTTGGATATGTTTTGAATAAATAAAAATCTCTTTTATAATCTGAGAATTTCGAATATGAAATAATTTAAATGAAAGTGACTTGATTCTAAATAATTTGAGTATAAGATGAAGATTTTGAATTGTTTTTGTTTGCGCCAAAATTGGTCACAAACCCCAAATATCGTGAAGGACTGGTGTATAAACACAAATCAGCAATATATGATCACGGATCACAGATCTAAGTAATGTAGAGGATAAAAGGTGAAGAATAATAAAATTAAAATGGAAAGAAATAGACAGAGACACAAGATTTAGAGTGGTTTGGCGTATTGCCTACATCCACTATGAAGTAGTTTGCTTTATTGATCTTTCTTTGATGTTTACAATTGATTTCAGCAAGTTACAGTGAATAACAATGATTTGCAGCAGTGAAATTCGTTGGTAGCAGCAACAATGGAGCTTAAATCTGGATCCGGCAGAGTCTGGGCGTTGGAGATCTCCAAGAAGAAGAAGAACCCCTTTTCTGTTGGCTTTGGGGGTCTATTTATAGGTGTAGGAGGCTGGTATTTCGCTCAGATCTCGGGAGACCCTCTCTGGCACGTGATCAGGCCCGCACGCCCAAGCCGGTGAAGTTTCGGTCCGATCCATGATCGATACGAACAGATTTCGTATCGATCAAGATTTCATCCAATGGAGTCGAAATTTGGCATGGATATTCTTTAGCATGCACGTAGCCTTCTGTGCAAATTTCATTGCATTTGGACTTGTAGATTAGGAAATATGATCGATACGAGATGAGATCTTCCATTGGCTGCTCTGTTCGACTCGCTTTCGTTCGACTCGGTGACGTGGCTCTTTGGTGGAGTCGAACTAGATGGAGTCAAACAGTGGTTCTGTGAAGGTTGTGGAGCGAGTCAAAGAAGACTCTCTGATGGATGTGTAGTGGAGTGAGTTGAAGTAGACTCTCTGATGGATGTGGAGTGGAGCGAGTCGAAGTAGACTCTCTGATGGATGTGGAGGGGAGCGAGTCGAAGTAGACTCTCCTGATGGATGTGCAGCGGAGCGAGTCGAAGTGCAGCTCGAAGCGGAGCGAATCGAAGTGTGGCTCGAAGCGGAGCGAATCGAAGTGCGGCTCGAAGCGGAGCGAGTCGAAATGGGCACTTCCGATGGATTCGAACTGAGCGAGTCGAACGCGAGGCTATTTTTATCTAATCTTGCATCAATCATAACTTGAACATACGAACTCGGATTGACTTGAAATTTGGAACGTTGGCTCTCATAGCTTCGCTTGTCGTGTCATATCAATTTTGGCTCGATCCGGACTTGGACAAAATTCGTCGATATCCATAGTGAACCTGCGTATAACCGATTTTCTAGATGAACTATCTTTGGTCTCTAGTCAAGTTCTTGGTATCACGGCCTTGCCAAAAGGCGGGATAACATTTGCCCCCCAAAACATGCCTTGTGATAAGAATGTGTGTTTTGTGATGCCATAAGCTGGATGTTCATATCCTGTTGATGACCTGCAAAGGAATTGATAGTTTTGTTTGACCATGAATGACGATCGTTCGGGATCGTATGTCATTCGAGGTGATATGTGACCATTCGCGGTCGAATGCCGTTTACGGCGAATGGTGACCGTTCGCGGTCGGGGTGCCGTTCGGGGCAGTTTGTGATCGTTCGCGATCGAGTGCCATTCGAGGCGATTTGTGATCGTTCGCGGTCGGGTGCCGTTCGAGGCGATTTGTGACCGTTCGTGGTCGGGTGCCGTTCGAGGCGATTTGTGACCGTTCGCGGTCGGGTGCCGATCGAGGCGATTTGTGACCGTTCACGGTCGGGTGCCGTTCGAGGCGATTTGTGACCGTTCGCGGTCGGGTGCCGTTCGAGGCGATTTGTGACCGTTCGCGGTCGGGTGCCGTTCGAGGCGATTTGTGACCGTTCGCAGTCGGGTGCCGTTCGAGGCGAATTTGGTGTGTGCCCGGGGGGAATTAGTATTATTGGTGCTAGAATTCATGTTCGAGTGAGTTTCTGAACTGTTTGTGGTGACGGTTTATCGCCATCTCAGAGCATGCCTGAGGACCGTTCGCGATCCCTTACATGTGTAAGTGGCTTAGCCGTCATGGCATCACAAATAGCATACTTTTATTCAAAATGAGTTTTTCAACAGAATTGTTCAACAAAATCAAATTCAAACATCAGAAATGGAAAATAGAAGTAAAACAGGGACGTCAAAGTGCAAACACCTACACCATTACGATTAGTAGTCGTATCAGATCATGCCTGAGGATCGTTCGCGGTCCTGTACATGTGTAAATGACTTAATCGTGTTGGTGTGGAGTTTGCTACTTATTCGTCATTATCCCAATCAATTGATGACAAGCTGACGTCTCGATCCTGAGCCGTCTCCAGTAGGTGCAGGTAGTTGTCGCTCTTGTTCCACCGTCGTTGTTCCCCTTCTTATGTACTGCGATAGCAGACCATTCCAGATATGTCCCTCAACCTCATCCTTCAAGTGTCGGCAATCATTCATGCTATGACCATTCAGCTCGTGGAATAAGCAGTACTTGTCTGACCTTCTTTCATTGTTGGTCGGATCCCTTCTCATCGGCCTTCGATAGGGAATCTATCCCCTAGTATCCTGGTAGATTCGCTCCAAAGTTTCATTCAACTCCGTATAAGAGGTGAATCTTGGTTCCTTTCATTGTCGCGTCGGTCCATCACTATTATCCTCAGCCTTTCGTTTTCCTTTACCAATCCCTGGATCTGTTCTAGGAGGATTTTCACCCTTGACTGCATAAACTTTAGTTCTTTCTCCTTCCTCTCTTTCAGCATTTGCATCCTCTAATCGTAAAAATCCTCCAGCCTCGTGATAAAACTCTCCTAGATCCATAGGGGGATCCCTTGTTAATGAATTCTTGAACTCTGTGCCATCAGCTATGCCAGATACAGCTGCCATCAAAACCATGGATGGATCGGGTTGATCCACTGATGCTGCCGCTGCATTGAATCGCGTCAGAAAGTTCCTCAAAGACTCCCCAGTTCTTTGCTTCAGTGCTGCCAAACTCATCACATTCTTGGGTCTTGAAATGTGAACCCTGAACTGCCTCATGAACCTTTCAGTCAAATCGGTCCATGTCCCAATGGAGCCATTCTTCAGTTGTCTGAACCATAATGCTGCTATGTCTGTCAAATACAACGGGAAGCACCTGGCCATGACTTCCTGTGATGCCCCCAGCACTTCCATGTGCCTCATATACCTCGTCAGATGGACTGCGGGATCCGTCCTTCCATCGTACATTTCAACTGATGGTAGTTTAAATTCTGGTGGATTCCTAGCTTGCCTGATTATAGGAGCAAAGGGACTCCTATTCACATCCTCCAGATCTCTATTCACTAGTCCGCCTCTCATGGCTCGTCTGACCATCTCCGCCAATCTGTCACTATCTCTAAGTTGTAGTCCTTATCCGTTGTTTCCGATTTTCCCCCCGAGTTCACGAGGGATTCCTGGAATCTGCTCTCTTGGTTGAGCATTCATTTCTCTGTCAATGTCACGTTGCGTAGTTCTGCCTGGTTCTCCACCCGGGATTGGGCCAACATGCTCTAGGTTATTTCCCCCTAGCTTTGGCGCTGTGCCAGATGGTCCTGCTCTGTTCTGAACTCTGGTTGCTCCTTGATTTTGCGCTCCAAGCTGCCCAATTTGAAGGAGCAAATTTTGGATCATTTCCTCTTGTCTTTTCATCATTGTCTCCATCTCATCCCTGGTGATGAAGATCGATGTCTGATTTGCACCTGAAGAAGCCTCTTGACTCCCTTCATGCTGACTTCTCTCTGGCCTTTGTCTTCTATTTGATTGCCTTGTCATAGCTCTTTTAGATCTGAATTCTTCAAGCTTTTAAATCTGGTATAGCGGGTGCTAGTTCTTCTCGGTGAAAGCACCAAAGTGTTTGCGCCAAAATTGGTCACGAACCCCAAATATTGTGAAAGCACCAGCGTATAAACACAAATCAGCAATATATGATCACGGATCACAGATCTAAGTAATGTAGAGAATAAAAGGTGAAGAATAATAAAATTAAAATGGAAAGAAATAGACAGAGACACAAGATTTAGAGTGGTTCGGCGTATTGCCTACGTCCACTATGAAGTAGTTTGCTTTATTGATCTTTCTTTGATGTTTACAATTGATTTCAGCAAGTTACAGCGAATAACAATGATTTGCAGCAGTGAAATTTGTTGGTAGCAGCAATGGAGCTTAGATCTGGATCCGGCAGAGTCTGGGCGTTGGAGATCTCCAAGAAGAAGAAGAACCCCTTTTCTGTTGGCTTTGGCGGTCTATTTATAGGTTTAGGAGGCTGGTATTTCGCTTAGATCTCGGGAGACCCTCTCTGGCACGTGATCACGCCCGCGCGTCCGTGCCCGTGAAGTTTCGGTCCGATCCATGATCGATACGAACAGATTTCGTATCGATCAAGATTTCATCCAATGGAGTCGAAATTTGGCGTGGACATTCTTTAGCATGCACGTATCCTTCTGTGAAAATTTCATTGCATTTGGACTTGTAGATTAGGAGATATGATCGATACGAGATGAGATCTTCCGTTGGCTGCTCTGTTCGACTCGCTCCGTTCGACTCGCTTTCGTTCGACTCGGTGACGTGGCTCTTTGGTGGAGTCGAACTAGATGGAGTCGAACAGTGGTTCTGTGAAGGCCATGGAGCGAGTCGAAGAAGACTCTCTGATGGATGTGTAGTGGATCGAGTCGAAGTAGACTCTCTGATGGATGTGGAGTGGAGCGAGTCGAAGTAGACTCTCTGATGGATGTGGAGGGGAGCGAGTCGAAGTAGACTCTCATGATGGATGCGCAGCGGAGCGAGTCGAAGTGCAGCGAGTCAAAGTAGGCTCGAGGCGAAGTGAGTCGAAGTGCGGCTCGAAGCGGAGCGAGTCGAAGCGCGGCTCGAAGCGGAGCGAGTCGAAGTGAGCACTTCCGATGGATTCGAACTGAGCGAGTCGAACGCGAGGCTGTTTCTATCCAATCTTGCATCGATCATAACTTGAACATACGAACTCAGATTGACTTGAAATTTGGAATGTTGGCTCTCATAGCTTCGCTTGTCGTGTCATATCAATTTTGGGTCGATCCGGACTCGGACAAAATTCGTCGATATCCATAGTGAACCTACGTATAACCGATTTTCTAGACGAACTGTCTTTGGTCTCTTGTCAAGTTCTTGGTGTCATGGCCTTGCCAAAAGGCGGGATAACAGTTTTCTATGGTTTGAAATAAATATAATTTATTTTGGAAGTTTACAAATTTATTTCAAAATAGAAGTTTATTATGGAATCTCAAAAAGTTACATTAGATTGGTTAAGTAGTTTTGAATGTTTTTTATATACAAGAAGGTTTGAAAGTAAATTATAATGTTTAAATCTTTATTTTGTTAATTATATATTTAATTAATTATTTTATTATACTTTTCTGATTCTCTTTTCTTTTACGCTGAATTGATCATATGAGTGATTCACCGTTGATATTGATTTGATTATCATTTTGATATGATACGATGATGACTTCATGCTTTATGATCATTCAAATTCTGTGTGATGAGAAATATGAATAAACGGAGTTATAATACCATCTAGTATGGGAATTTCGGTAATATTCCTCTGGTTATTCTTTAGACTCATTATATAGTGAAGGAGCGAGTGTGATGCGTGAGCACTGTATAAACGGACTAGTAACATGCAGTGGTATAGGACGACGTTGTGTTATTTATTCGGTTATCCTTTTGCTCATGGATGACACTCATACGGGGATTCATTATATACGATGGGCTCGTTGCGGTGAGTCACGTATTTAGCCATGTGTCGGCATATATCATGTTGTGTGTCGGCACAAGTATGTAGCGGTGTATCAGCTATTATATCATATATATTTAGTATCTGTCTATTCTCTATTCGACTTCCATTATAATATGGTAGTTAACCCAAATTGGCTAGTATTCATCCTAGCAGCCTGATTGCGGTTGTCGCGGCCCGGATTTGTGACACTCATAGCCGTATGTCGGTAATCTATATAGCCATGTGTCGGTAATGTATAACCCCTACGTGTCACCTAGGCAAATAGTCTGGTACCGTTTGGGGGCACGTGTAGGGTCGTGACCAATGCATAGCGTAGCCATGCAGCATGTTTACGACATGTGATGGATAGGAGTCACGACGTCCGTCGATGTAACCAAGACTTTAGGAGTCTTGTTGGTGGAATATGTGTGTCATGATCGCCAATCACATATGTAGCCTCCTAGAGCATGTGTGTTTTTCACTCTTCCATCTTGTTCTGGTGTATGTGATATAGAAATATACTTATATATATTCAAGACAATGAGTTATAATTATACCTATGACTGTGTCCAGAGTATAATCTATCTCTATATCCTTCTTTGGCATGTGTCTCCTATTATTCTTTTTTAGGCATGTTTTTCCCAATTATTTTCTTTTCATTGGCATGAGTAGTCAACTACTATTCATTGATATGTGTTGCTTATTCATATTTGTATTGCTATTTATCTTTATGAGGCATGCATTGCCGATTATTCTTTATAGGCATGTGTCGCCAATCATATCCTTCACTAGCATGTGTCACCATTTCTGTAATTTTGTTATAGATGATTATTTGTATTAATGTAGAGGATCTTTTATTTATAGAGATGGAGTGATATATTTGGGTTGAGAAACTTGTAGCATGATTATACATGGTGATATCTCTTTTAGAGATGTATTCTGGATTTAGATAATGATTTCCAGATATGGATGATTCACACATTTGATGTTGTTGCTTGATTTCTAATTTTATGAGTTCTATATGGGCGATGACATCTTTATGCTGGGTTTTGTGGTGTTCTACGAATATATTGTTTGAGATTGTTGAGATGACATTATTATAATTATTTATACCCAACATATACTATGATCCATATGTTTATTGACCTTGGATTTAGATATAGTCTGGCCCATTTATTATTTATATAATACTTGGGTCAGTCTGAGACATTTCAGTTACAGGGACGATGAGACCAGCTTGTATTTTCTGGGTATAGAGGAGACTAGATATTCTGTATTGTAGATTATCATTTTGTATTGTGTAGTCTCTTGTATGTATATCATTATGATGTGTATTGGATATATTCTGTATATTGGATATTATATATTATCGTTGTGATTGACTCTGTGATCTCTGATGTTTACTGTGTATTGTGTATTGTTCTATCCTGAAGGTACACATGTTTATTGCTTAGTGTTGATATTGTGTATGTTTTTTGGTGAGTTATATATGATGTTTTAACATGTACCAATGTTAGCCCAAAGGAATATTCACATGTGTACCCATATTGCTTTATTTTCTGTATTATTCGACAGTACTACTCTGTATACCTTGGATTGTATAGGTATAGCGGTGGGGATGTTACAGTAAAAAAAGGATTTTTGATTTTTGAAAACTTGCATACATATAGAACTGGAAGTATATATAGGTTGTTTGCGTCATATTTTCAAAAATTGTTTTAAAGAATGCATTCATATAGGATATTGTATTCTTTAGCATACATATCATATGTATTGCGATACATGGTGCACTTGCACATGATTGGTTGCAAAATTGGTTGCACACGAATTGATAGCATAGTTTAAAATGGTTGTCTGCTAAGTTATATGATTCAGTCCTTAAGGAGTTTCGAGGACGAGATTCTTTTAATGGGAGAAGAATGTAACATCCCGTAAATTAAATAGTAGTTAATTAGAAGAAAATTAATAAATAATTATTAAAGCCCAAAAATAGAATTTTTACAAACGTTGGAATTTAGCTATGAAAATTGCACCATTATGTTCGTGACGATTCTCTGATCATTTTTATATATAAAGTTTTATGATCAGAGTTCAAATGAAAATGTTATCGACTTTTGAAGATTTTAGATCAAAAATAATTAAAAATATATATAAGGAAATAAATATAAAAAGGGAAATAAATCACCACTTAAAATAAACAGCGACCGGTCTACACTCCCATTAGGTCTGATCGACCGCTAGCGGTCGAGCGCTTCTGAAGAAGCGGTCTACCGATCAATGCAGTGGCGACGAGAATGAACCTAGGCCGAACTGTCTGGATTTAATAAATTAAAATCTAACGGATAGAATTGGTTTGGGCGCTTATAAATACAGGCCTATCCCCTATTTTTCTTCTCATATTTTCTGAATCAATGAGCGAAGCTCTACCATTTTCTCTTCTCCACTAATTTTGATAATTGTAGAAATTATAAAATATTATATATACATATAAGTGGAGAATAACGGATAATAAAAGAGAAGAAGAATAGGAACGAATCGATCCTGCAAAGAAAAGGTAAACTCTGAATTTAATTTATAACCGTGCTTAATTCAAATCTCTTCTCAGATCTATAATTTTAATAAATGTGTATGTGGTTTTGATACATATTTTGGCAAAAAGAAAGAGAGTCAAACAAGGAGAATGGATTTAGATATGGAGATTTGGAAGCTAAGAGGTGAGTTGGAAATTATATGTTTTTACATAATATTGGATATATATCATTATGAATCTGTTTTTTTTATATCGGGATATAAATTATGGAATTATTGGCTTAAATATATAGAATGAACTTGAGATTCTTACCTGCATATTTAGTATATAGTTTATTTTGATTAAATATTGTATACGTCTAATCTAGAATGTACGAGTAAAAGTAGTCCCTAATAGTTATGAGATAATTCATTAATAAGATTTTATGTTAATTCCCAATTCTATTATTTCAATGTTATAGGTTATTAAACATAAGTTGAAGATTGTTTCAAATTTGATTGCGGTTTAAGTTTATATTTTTATTCATTGGAATTAAAAATGTTTCTATGTGAATTTCTATAAGTTATCCAACTTTACAATTATATATGGAAGTGTGTCATCTAAAATAATAAGGAATATGCCTAAAGGAAATATATGTGCAAAATAGGGATTTATCGTATTTTGTATCGTCTATTTTAATAAAAACAGAAAGGGTAATTTCTTGTACTTCTGAACACAACACAATTCCACTTTTTAGATAATTTATAGGAAATTACAGGGATAGCATTTACTTTTTAGGAAAGATACCGTTTCAATGTATTAAAATGTAGAAATCCCTAAATGTAGAATTGAAGTGTTATAAATGGAAATAATAATAATCTCGTTGTCGATTTAGTGTACGTGATTAAATATAAGTGAGAAAACAAGTAATAAGCGCCGGAAGTACAAATAAGACAACAAAATAAAGAAATGGGGAAGTTACAGTAATCAGGTAAAGTAGGTATTAATTGAATAAAAGCAGTAAATTATACTTGATTGTATTAATTGAAAATGAAGCAGTAAATGGTATTTAACGTTTCAATTAGAAAGAAGCAGTAAATGATATTTAACGGCATTAATAAAATAAGAAATAAGCTCAAATAATTATATAATACTAATAACTGAACTCAGGAGGCATAATAATTTTTTAGTTGAAATTATACAGCCTCGAGAATACGTTTATGACAGGTGTGTAGTATTTGGTCTAGCCATATTTAGATTAACTATAAATGACTCGTTTATTTAAGAATTGGAATGCAATGTCAATAATGTTACACAACATAATTTTTCCCTCCGCAAGGGGCTACTAGCATTGTGTATCCATTGAATTGATGTGAGACATCTCCAACTATTGGACCGTCGGATATACGTTCACGTATATGTTAGGGAATATACTAAAGTGGGTTCGCCTTCGAATTGAAGTCTTAAATGGTCGATTAGAGTCTACTTCAATTCCAACATGGAGTATTAAGTAACCAGATGGGCATTTCCTTGATTTTCCTGTGGCAATCTAAATTGGACGATGGGCGAAGGCTCGGTGGTATGTCTACAATGTTGGTACCATATATTTTAGGGTTGTATATATAGGTTGAGTGCGCCTTCGATCCTGAGCGCTTTATATCCTAGCACTTATGGAAGGTAGCTCGGTGTATGCTAACAATTCGGCCTAAACACTGTTGTTGGATGTCTAGTGCGGTGCAATAAGGGCGTTACCATTGAGTGTTGGACATAGGTTATTGATAGGCCATAAGTCATCTTTGACGCAAGCAAACATTGCAGTATCTTCTCAATATGTAAGTACAATATGTTATGGTCGTAGTTTGGGATTTCGAATTGAGTATTTGATACGAAGCGGTTAGATCTCAAGGGTGTGACACCTAGTTACAGATACTAGCAGGGAATGTATCCTTGTCCATGGGGGACAGTGGTGTTTATACACACACACACATATACATACATATATATATTATACCTTAGAGTAGGTTGAGTTTATCGTACGTGTATATGAAGTCAAAATGACTAAGCTTTGAATAATAGACATAACACGTAATGGAAAACAGTCGACGCAAATAAGTGCTACGGATAAAGTATGTAATTTACCAGTCATCTGAAAGTTGTTCTGACCCTCTTCTTATTACAAGCCATGTGATAAATTTAAAGGGACATGAACTAGCACAAGGCGAGAACGGTGAAAGGAAAAATTTCCTCATGCATGCTCTATACTGACAATGGCACTAGACACATAAGGTATTGGCCCTAGTCAATATATATAAGATTTGTTATACTTTATTATTCTGCTATGAGTTTTTTATCGTCTAGCTCCCTGAAATATCTATGTTTATTACAGAATACCAATACCAATGATCCGTACTCTAGTGGATTTGGATTTTTGATTTAGCGAAAATCCAGGTCCATTAAGGTGTGGGTTGCTAAAATATATTTGGCAAGTTGACTATTTTTCAAGTGAGGAGCAACATATATCATCAATTGTCCAAAATAGTTGGGGAATGCAAAAGTGTTTTACATGTGTCTACGTACTTTACACTCAAGTTCGTAGGAAACCTCTTTGACAACACATTAAGCATGCTGGAAATAACATAAATATGCCCTGGATAGTCGCAGGAGATTTTAATTACGTCTTATACGGTTCTTACAGGTTCGGTCCTAGCAATACAAGAACTGGAGCTGATGAGGACTTTTACACAACTACCGGAAACAAATATGCAAAAATGCAATACTACGGTAATGACTTTACTTGGCGTAGATGGAAAGACTATTCTCTTCGTAGCAAGAATGATAGGGTGTTTTATAATGCAAATTTTCAAGATCAATTTCTAAATTCTCATGCTCAAATTATGAATCACTCCGATCCACAAGTGATCACTGCCCAATAATAATTAATTTAATGAGAACTAAGAAAGAAGCCAAACACATTCCTTTCAGATATAAAAATTCATGGCCTCAATCAAATGTTATCATAACATTATTTGTAACGAGTGGCAAAACTCTACATATGGCAACTCTCTATTTACTCTTTTAAACTAGCTAAAGCAGGTTAAGGAGGTGCTACAAGAGTGGAACAAATGTAAAAATAGCATACATGACCTGATTGACAAATCAAGGAAAGAAAACAATAATCTGTATTTAAAGATGATATAAGAGCCATCAAATGCCAATGCAGTTAATAAGTATAAAGACAGCTTGTTTAAACTGGAGAGATTAATGCATAGCCATGTGATCGAAAATCGTCAAAAATAAAAAATCAAATGGCTAACGGAAGGTAACCGTTGTTCTAATTTTTTCTACACACACATTATGGAAGCAAAAAACAAAAATAATTTACATAATCTCATTGATAGCCAAGGCCATACAACACTTGACAATAAGTTACTTAAAGAAAAAGCCATACACTATTTTACTAACATGTACAATATTGAGCATCTTATTGTCAACTTTCCTCACATCACATGCAAAAAGTTTTAACTGATTAAGAGAGGGAAAAACTTGCATCTGATATTACAGAAGAAGAGATTAAAACGGCTACATTCCAAATCGATGAAAACATTTAGTCCTGGCCCGGATGGTTTTGGTTCACAATTTTATAAAACCCATCGGGAGTTGATTAATAATGTCCCGATGACAGCCGTAATTTTTTTTTCCAGTTCTTATTTTATCAAAGAAAGTAATCACACTTTTGCGAGGATTCTCAATCGATATCAGATTTCAGGCCTATCTCTTGTTGCAGTGCAATCTATAAAATCATATCTAAAATCATTTGCAAAAGAATCAAAGAGTATTTAGAAGAGTTGGTTTCCTAAAACCAAAATGCATATATCCTAGGAAGATTAATAAGTGAAAATACACCTTTAGCATGCGAAATGGTGGGAACCTTCAACCGGAAAGGTTCAAACAATTTATGCCTTAAAATTGACCTTCAAAAGGCGTATGACAAAATTAGTAGAGAATTTAGTTGTTATATCTTATCATCGACGGGGTTTCCACAAAAAATCATCTATCTAATCTATCAGATATTTCATTGCCTACTTCTCTGTACCGATCAACAGGTTTCCTAAGGGCTTCATTAAAAGCAATAGAGATTTAAGTAAAGGGGACCCTCTCTTTCCTTATTTGTTTGTAATTGCAATCGAATAATTAACTATAATGTTTGATGTAGAGCATATAAAAGCCAATTTAACTCCTATTTACAAAAATGAACCCGTAATTAATCATTTTCTATATGCAGACAATCTATTAATCTTTGCTAAAGCAACTGCAGAGAATGTGGAAATCATTAGAAAAATTATGCAAAGATTACAAGACAATGTTGGATTAGCTATGAACAAGCAAAAATCATAACTTTTTATGATCAAAGGTGTGCAGAAGAAAAAACGTAATTGTAGAAATCTCAGTAATAGAGTGTCACAAGCTACCAGTGGTACATCTGGGCATACCACTTAGCATCTCTAAGTTGCGAAGGTCAGATTTTAATAATTTAATTGACAAGATTAAAAATAAGCTAAATGGTTGGAGTGGTAGAATCCTTACATTAAGTGGGATATTAGAGCTTATTAAAGCAGTTATATACCCTATCATCAGTTACCAGATGCAGATTTATCAAATGCCAAAAAATATAATTTCCCATATGAAAGCGTTTATGCAAATTTCTAATGGCAAGGAAGAAAACACCTCGTGAATTGAAATACTATTTGTAAACCCAAACATGAAGGAGGTATGAGGCTAAGAAATCTAAATGATCTTGCTAATTATCATGCTCTAGAAATCATTTGGAATTATTTAAATCAAAAAAAGCATGTGGGAAAAGTTGGTGCGGCTAAGGTTCCAATAAAAAGAATAATTTTTGGATAGATCAAGAAGACAACAATGCATCGTTTATGTGGAAGTTACTGCTTAAAACAAGATTATTATGTCATGGTATAGTTGAAAAGAAATTTGCCAAAGGAAAAAACACCTGTTTATGGTTCGCCCCTGGCTTAATGGAAATGCATTAATTAATACATTTGGTTGGCAATGAATGAGCTATATTGGGGACGTTCGAAAAAGAAAGTGTCCGCACTCATCTTAGACTCTCAATGGTGCCTCAACAACTTTGATTTTTCTCCCAATGTCGGAACCCAAATTGGAAAAATTAACATCCATAATAACAGAAAGTGATTTTTGTTGGTGGAAACCCAATTTCAATGGTCAACTCAGTTTTAATTCAGCTTGGGATTGCATTCGAATTAGGGAACCAACTCAAGGCCAGTTTCATCATATATGGAATTCTATAAACGCTTCAAAAATGCCATTGTGTTTGAATCTTGCTGCATTGAACAGATTAAGTACATTAGAAAGAATCTAAAATTTATGTAATCCTCAAATATAAAGTGTTCTTCATGCGACAAAGAAGTAGAAACAATTGAATGTTTATTTTCAAGTGTGAGTATACGAAACAGATTTGGGCAGACCTCAAACAAAAACTGAAGTTTTCACACAATAACATTAAGACGTTAGCAGATATCATGACCTATCTCTCAAATTTGCAAATCAACAAATCCTTTTATCATGAAATAATGGATGTGGCTATACGTGTAACAGTATGGCATTTATTGATCGAACGGATTCAAAGACTCTTTCACAACTCATAATTTCCAGTAACTATTAGGCATAACCTGCTTATTTAAGACTGCAAAATAACAACTAGCAAGTCAAACTTAGTTTCAGAAGCATGCGGTAAAAATGAAGAAATCAACAAAAACTTTCAACTTATCAGACTACCCAATCATTAATTCAACTTTGTAACATCCCCCGCTTGTAGCACCAAAACTAATGGCTACGAATGTTGTAGTCATCCATAGTTATAAATCATCGGCGACCAAATGCGATAATGTTAGATATATTGATATAATCCATTTCAATTCATATTTTAAATTCATTACATAATCCCAAATTCAAGAACCACGTTCAGAGAAAATATAATTATTACAACATATGCCAAAAGCGACATATGAAGATGTCCCCTTGGATAATCAGAGTCTAAACACAGAAAATTAAACAACTTTGCCTTTACAATTAAAACACAGTGGAATCTAATAGAAAAGAACTCCTAATAGCTAGCTTGCCTCCTGTACATCTACGGAATATTATTCGTCTAAAGGAGAACTTAAAACCTCAACTCTCAAACTATTCAAAATCAATTGAGTACCCGAGAGTTTAAGGGGAGAACATAAACTTCGAGTCAGACATAAAGCCTGGTATGAATAATAACATACCATCTCGAACCATTTAGATATCTAGTGAGACCACGTCGCTTAGCGGAACGGGTTTTCCCCTCACTAGTATCTTGCACAAAAATTTATAATAACCATATACTGTGCTCCTGCATCCACAATTGTTAAAAACATAGCAATTTAAAATATCATGATGATATGCAAACAAGTAAAATATCCTAGATTACCTATCCCCATACATTTGACTATCTGTTTTAGTTATAGTTTGTAGGGTCATTATTAACCTATTAGTTTTCATGGGCTGAATAATAACATGTTTAAAGCATATGAACTATCTGTTTGGTTTCATAGTTTTCATCGGATCACTAAGAACTTATTGGCCCCTGCAAATAACTTTAGTATTTCATGGGTTCTCTCTAAATCTATTGGTATCTCCAATAACTTCTCTTATATCATAGTTTTCATGGGTTGACTATTAACCTATTGATCTTTGTCAATAACTTTATCTAGATATAGTTTTCATGGGCTCACTGCAAACCTATTGGCCCCTGCCAATAACTCTCTCCAATCATAATGTTCACGGGTTTACTATAAACCTGTCTAAACTGACAACGTCTTGATCAGTCTTTGGACATCCTATGTTCTGGTCTACCTGACCTCCAGGATGCAACTCTTTTCATTCAGGAATTAACTCAATTATATTCACTACTAAGTCAATCTAGCTAGTTATTCTGCCCTGTATCCCCAAAATACATTTATGGGTCCATTATACAATGAATATGTTTATAGAAGAAGAAAATAACATAACAATACCAACATTTATGGTTTAATATCCTTAAAACCATTCACACAAGAAATATGGTTAATCCCTTTAACTCGTTACTTTCATCAAGGAAAGTTTCTTCAAAACCTCAAAATTATAGGCCATTCCAAAGCTCTTTTATATTACCATGGGTTTTCCTTTAAAAATGAGATTAGGTTCTTTGTTTTTAAAACTAAGGCTTTCGAAACCTTAGACCTTTTCTCAAAAACATTAGAACATATCTTTCGAAAGCATTCAAATCTTCTTTTAAAAACACTTAAACATATGCCTTTCGAAACACTTTAAAATATCTCTTTCAAAAGCATCAAAACCTTCCTTTCGAAACCATCAAAATATTCCTTTCGAAAGTATTAAAACATACCTTTCCAACTTATAGAATCATAGCTTCGAAACCATTTGAAAGTACCACTTTCGAAACCATTAGGTTAAATCTTTAAATATAACTTTTGGGTCAAAGCGATCGTAAACGAAAGTACCCATTTCGAAACCATTAACCTTCAAGTAAAAGAGTTCAGGGAAAATAGATGGCCTCGGAACCATCCTTTCGAAAGCTTTAATCTTTTAAGTAAAACAATTGGAAGGATAGCTTCGAAACACCTTTTGAAGCTATTGTCTTCGAAACCTTTGGTATAAGTGGCTACTAGAGCCCTTTCGAAAGTATTGGGAAGTGGCTTTATATTTATAAAACAAAAGCTTGCCTTTCGAACACATTGAAAACTTTCAACCTATTCGAAAGGTATGAAGACGACAACATGGTTTCGACTAGGTTCAAACTACCCTTTCGAAAGCTCCATTTTAAAACACAAAACATGGAAACTCGTTTGAAAGCCACCCTTTTAAAACAAGAAGGCGGCAACCCCTTCAAAAGCTATATAAAAGTGATTCAACCCTTTCGAAAGCGTCCATTAAAAGGTAGGAAAGTGGCATCTCTTTTGAAAGCAAAACAAAGACCTTCGAAAGCTATTTAAAATGGCCTCGACCCCTTCGAAATCATGGTTTCGACCATATACCTTCCACCTTTCTCCAATCCACTACGTACTAAAGCATTGATACCATGTGTATTGGTTTCGACTTGGTTGGGGGCAGAGGTATGAGGTCGAAAGGTTGCAACTAGAAGTGGCGAACAATAAATCTGTACAAAACTGTTTTGCTGCCTTCTTAAGTAAATGCTTTTCAACTAACCTGCCTATTTGTAAAAATATAATTGGTTGCCATAATCATTACCAAAATGTTTTCCAAAGACTCCCGAATTTATCCAGAATTAATTAAAAATAGTTTACAAAGTAGCCCTTCCCTTTAACAAAACAATTAAAACATTTAAGTCCTCCAACTTAAATAATTGAATTTACATAGCAAATTACTTAGAAAAAATCTCCAAAAATCATAAAAATTCACTTTTAATATGTTATCTAACATATATTGTTGGATCATAGGTTTTGATTGCTGACATGAAACAAAAATTCACGAATCTACGACTACGATAACATCCAGACTCATCGGCTCAATATATGGTTTGTATAGTTAACAAGAGTCATCAAATGAGTATATAAAGTCTAGTTTAGTGCTTTGTTAAAATCTTTCCTCAAGAATCATCATTCACATAAACTTGCATGCATATTTTAATCAAAATAAAGTTTTCAAAAAATGCATGGAGCAAGGCTCGAACCCTGGTCACTAGTTTGGAAGGCAAGTACTCTAACCAAATGAGCTACTATAGTTTTTGCTTAACAATAGAATTCAGTCGACTGAATAACCTATAATTCTACATTTGCGGAAGGACAATCTACTCAAAGACCCCCTCTATTCAATGGACTAAACTATAATTATTGGGCTACAAGGATGAGGATTTATATGCAAGCAACAAGTTTTGAAGCCTGGAATGCAACTCAAGCAGAACTCATTGTACCCACAATGGATTATTCTACATGGACGCAAGCTCAGAAAAATGAAGTTAGTGCAAATGCCAAAGCTATGAATATGCTATTTTGCGCTTTGGATATAAATGAGTTAAATCGTGTTAGCATCTGTACTACTGCACATCAGATATGGAGTACACTTAAAACCATACATGAAGGCACAAACAAGGTCAAGCAAACAAAGATCTCCATGCTAAAGAACCAGTTCCAAAACTTTAGAATGCGACAAAATGAATCCATCAATGACATGTACTCGAGGTTCCAAGACATTCATCATGCCTTAATAGGACTAGGAGAAAAATACACGGATTTTGATATTGTATCTAAAATTCTAAATTCACTCACTGATGAATGGGAGAAAAAAGTCTTAGCAATCGAAGAAGCAAATGATCTATCTACAATGAAACCAGAAGAATTAATTGAAAATCTTATGTCATATGAAGTAAATATGCAAGCTAAGAAGGATCAAGCACAAGAAAGAAAAAATGTAGCCTTTCATGCGGAAAAAGAAGAATCAGAGTCTGAAGATGAGGATTTAGCATTTATAGCCAAAAATTTCAAGAAATTTTTAAGATATAGAAAAGAAAATAAAAACGGTTTCAAAAAGAATTTCTTGAACAAACCTACATCCTCGAATATAGAATGCTTCAACTGTCACAAGAAAGGTCATATGCAAAAAGATTGTCCAGAGCAAAAGAAGGAAAATCAGAACAAAAACAAGAAAGAAAAATTCAAAAAGAAGGCATTCTCTGTAACATGGGACGATTTAGATTCATCTTCATCTGATAGTGAAAATGATAGCGACAATGAACAAGCAAATGTATACTTTATGGCTCAGGAATCTAAGGTTAGTAATTTAACTTTCGATGATTTAATTGATGTAAACACCGAACTTTTGAGTACAATAAAAAATCTTAAAAAGAAACTTAAGGAGACACGTGAAAATCAGAACAAGGCTGAGTTTGAAAGGGATATGTTAAAAGATGAAAAGAAATTTTTAAAAGAAGAACTTGAAAAAGTTCAAGAGTCTCATTCAAATTCGGAAACTCAACTATCACTTTTAAGTCAAGAAATTGAAACTCAAAAGACAAAAAATGATATAATTGTTTCTGAAAATCATGAATTAAAAACTCAGATTAAACATGTTAAGTTAGATAATAATAGTCTTCAAGTTAGATTAGATAACATCACTAAAAATGTTTCTAACTTTAACAAAGAAAGAGAAAATTTATCTAAGATTTTAGAAAATTCTCAATCTTCCTCAAATAAACATGGATTAGGATATAAAAAGGAGCCAAAAATTCCTAAAAAGAATTTTAAGAGGAATATTGACTCTAAACAACAAGTGTTATTAAGAGAACCTATTAGAACAAAAGAAGAAACTAAGTTTGTTAAAATTTGGGTTCCAAAGACTAATAATATTTTAATTAGAAATAAATATATTAAAACATTTATAGATAGTGTTCATAATAATAAAAATTATATTTATAAAAAGGATACTGAACCAAATTGGGTTTGGTTTCCTAAGTTCTAACTTTTTAGGACCCTATTGAAAGGTGGGTACCAATAATTTTATATTTATTTTCAGGTCCCACACAAAAAGAAGAAATGGATATTAGACAGTGGTTGCTCAAAACACATGACCAGTGACAAAGATATGCTTACAAACATCACATACTTTGATGGTGGCTCGGTTACCTTCGGAGACAACTCAAAAGGCTATATCATTGGCAAAGGAGATAAAATGTGTACGTAGAACAACCTCCATAATTTCCACATGAAGAACCTTCAGATCAAGAAGAAGAAATTCGTATCATTGAGCCCGGTTATAATACCAATCAATCTTTGGGTATCTTATCAAGGAATCAAAAAATTCTTGATAATTGCCTCAAGAAGGTAGATCACAAGCTTGACAAAATTAAAGGATTCTTCAACAAGCTATGGGATGCAATCTCGTGTTCAAGCACTACTACCGCTTCGACATCACGTGGAAAACGTCCGACGCCTACTTTTACATGGACGACATCCGAAGAACATACAAGTAGCAGCACAAGCGGAACTAGTAGTGGTCAAGGAGGAAGAGCCTATAGACCACCAACAGGAGGACCAGTCATTCGAGAACCTAGAGAGAGAGAAGGTTTTTACGATTGGGATAAAGATGAGTAATTTTTAATGGTTTGTTGTTCTATGATGATTAAAACCTTGTATCTGTTCTACTTATGCAACTTTGTTTTATTATTTGACTATGATATTCTCTGATAATCTTAGAATTTTATTGCTCAGTCATTGTGTGTGTATATCTATGATTATTACTTCCTGTTTGTCGATGACAAAGGGGGAGAAATCTATGTAGCTAACTTTGTTTTGTAGGAAAGATAAGTGCATACATTCAGGGGGAGAAGATTAGTAAATACATCTCTATAAACACATTAGTGTTGTCATCAATCAAAAAGGGGGAGAATGTTGATAACCGAAGATTTTGATCAATGACAATGTACTTCAACAAAAAGGAAGAGATATATGCAAAATCAGAGGAAGATCGATGAAGACCAAAGTGTAAACATGAGTATGATTTTTATAGGTCTAAAGTCTAGATTATTTGTTAAAATCTATCCTCAAGAGATTTGCACTAACATTAAAACACATCCGTAAAATTACATTGTTATGCACACATTCATTGTGCAGATTTTTATAGTTCAGTCGACTGAACAGGCATGGCCAGTCGATTGAAACTGGCACAGAATTATAAATATGCACAGTTTCAGTCGACTGAATTTCCTGTACAGTCGACTGAAAGCATTCCTGAAAATTTCCCTGTATATTTTCAGTCGACTGAATTTCCTACTCAGTCGACTGAATTTGTAACTGCGAATTTTTCATGAAAGGACACCTTCTTCCTCCCAAGAGTTGCAACCATTCTCCAATGGAAATGGAAGCATCTCTTGCCTGCACCTCTAGCAAACAAATGCACCTCTTCTACAAGTATAAATACATGTTTTTAACATTTGCAAATCACCAATTCTACTTGCTTTAATCTTTCCATTTACTTGAACATACTTTCAGATTCTTTTAAGTTTTCAAAAGAAATCATAAACCAATTGCTTGAATCTCTATTTTAACTATAACATCTTTTGATTCATAGCAATTCACATTTCCTAAATCTTCACAAACACTGTGTATACTCTCGAGGATAAGATTATAGGAAAGTTGTACTCAATTTGACTCATTAGTGTTATCAAGAACACAACAAGTCAGAAATACTTTTTAGTATCCAGTTCGAAGTCCTCTTCGGTAGTTGAGGCAAGAAATCCCATTCGGTTGTTCGGGTAAGTTGTAAACCTATTCCTCCGGGTTAAGTGAGGGTTGTTGGTTAGTTGAATTCCTAAGAGGATCTTAGGGACTGGACGTAGGACAAGAGGTCCGAACCAGTATAAAGTCTTGGTGTCTACTTTACTTACTACTTGTTACTGTCTACCTAGACCATTTCACTATTCCATATTATACGATCCTACCGCATAGACTCTTACATTTGGTATCAGAGCCTGGTATTCTATCGATCGTCACAACATCATAGAATAATGGCCAGAAAAAGATCCGGTCGAAATACAGCAAGCAAAAAGCCTGAAACTATCAGAGCAACGACCAATGAGGACTGTAAAAAGGTACATTCTGATTTACAAATTTCAGTAAGTGGTAATAATGAATTAATTAGTTTATGCGATAAAATCTCAAAGCACAATTTTCTTATTTTAGAAAAGATGAAATCAATCAAACTTGAAAATGAGAAATTAGATTTAGAAAATCAACATGGTGTTTTGAAAAATAATTTTGAGGCTCTTAAAGATTTTCTAGATGAACAAAATACCATATTTGAAAAAGAAAAAGAATTTTTTTCAAAAGAAATTACGGATTTGAAAAGACAAAATGATTTATTACAATCATCTTTAGATAATTCAGAATCTTGAATTTTTCTTCTCGAAAATGAGAACTGTACGTTAAAAAAAGGAGAATTCTGAATTAAACAAGCAAATTGATATTTTGAAAAACAGTGATATTTCTTTTGAAAATAATAATTGTGACTTTAAAGCTAAATTTGATAAACTTAACACTGAAGCCACAAAATTTAATAAAGGTCAAAACGATTTAAACATAATTTTATCCAGTTCTAGACCTTTACATGATAAAAGTGGTTTAGGATATAATAAAACTGATCGTAGAAATAGCACTAGATACGCTTTCATGTATAGTAAAAATGTTAGTGCTAGTACTAAATTTCGAGTAAAGTCTAAATCCAATTTTAATAGAAATTCAAATACTGCTATGACCAATAATGTTTATAATTTCTCTAGAAGTACAAAACCATTGACAGGAAATATGAATTATCTAAGTATTTGGGTTCCTGTTAATTTGAAAAATAGGGAAAAATACATTGATGATTATTTTGATATGGTAGTTAATAATGAAAATTATATTTATAAAGTTTCTACCACACCTGAATGGGTATGGTTTCCAAAAAATTAGGAAACTATAAGAACCTTAGGTATCGCATGCTTTAAATGTTAAATTTTTTTGATACCTTACATTATAAGTAGTAGTTATTTTGTTTTATATTGTTTTATGTTGACACTTATGTGGAATATAATTTATGTCATCATATAAACTCTCCTTTTTGTCGATGACAAAGGGGGAGAAAGATATTGCTCTAACAATATTTGCAGGAATAAACGATGCAAGCATAGATTAAGGGGGAGAAAAGATTAATTATGTACAGAAATATATAGCATAGATTCAGGGGGAAAAATCTATAAGTCAACAAAGCTTGTCGAAGATTCGTCCATAGCAAATGGAGTTGTCATCATCAAAAAGGGGGAGAATGTTGGATCATAGGTTTTGATTGCTGACATGAAACAAAAATTCACGAATCTACGACTACAATAACATCCAGACTCATCGGCTCAATATATGGTTTGTATAGTTAACAAGAGTCATCAAATGAGTATATAAAGTCTAGTTTAGTGCTTTGTTAAAATCTTTCCTCAAGAATCATCATTCACATAAACTTGCATGCATATTTTAATCAAAATCAAGTTTTCAAAAAATGCATGGAGCAAGGCTCGAACCCTGGTCACTAGTTTGGAAGGCAAGTACTCTAACCAAATGAGCTACTATAGTTTTTGCTTAACAACAGAATTCAGTCGACTGAATAACCTGAGTCAGTCGACTGAATCTGTGCAGTTTAACATATACATGCATGTTTTTAAATTCAGTCGACTGAATAATCTGAGTCAGTCGACTGAATCTGAACCCGAGAGTTTACACTCTGTAATCAGTCGACTGACTCAGACTATTCAGTTGACTGAATTCTACAACAGTCATTTTTTTGTGAAAAGTCACTTCCTCTTTTGAATAGCCTTCTTCCTCCCCAAGGGTTGCAACCATTGCTATTCGTAGATAACTCTTCACCAGAAGTTGCAACTCCTTAACTACTATATATATGCATGAATTTCAAGATCAAATCACTTCACTTACTTGCTTATACTTGACTCATATTTTCTGAATTAACTACTCTCTTGAATTCATACACTCATTGCTTACGTATTCATTTCCATATTCTTCAAGCAATTTGAAACTTCCTAATCTTCATATACACACAACTACACATATCATACTTGAGGAAAAGATTATAGGAAGGGTGTACTACAAGTGACAAATTCGTGTTATTAAGAACACACAAAGTCAAAAGTATTTTTGTATTTGTTGAAGTCTCGTTCTGCTGCTCAAGCATGTGAAGTCCTCTTCGGCTGCTGAGGCAAAATCATGTTCTGCTGCTCAGGTCCTTGTTCGGCTGCTCAAGGGTTGTATATACCTGTTCCTCCGGGTTAAGTGAGGGTTATTAGTGAAATTCCAGAAGGAGTCTGGGACTGGACGTAGGACGGTGCTCCGAACCAGTATAAAAATCTCTAGTGTCATTTTACTATACTGCTTTTATATTCCGCACTATTTACCTTATAATAATCATCACTACACTCTATATTATCATATATCCATATTACACGATCCATAGCGCACTTTCATATATAAATTTAGACCCAAAATCCTTTAAATAATAGCCGAGATAAATTTTAAACCCAATTATTTCTTTCTTTCTTTAAAAATTCGTAATAAATTATCCATAGCTTGGATAATTATGAAAATTTAAACCCATCTCCAAAATAATGTTTTACATAACATATTAAATCCTCATAGCATTCGAAACCCAATATATACGATTTTAACCTTAAAATCGAATCAAACATTCATCAAACATTCTTGTTTGAAACAAACAGGTATATAACCCAAGCATATCATTACTACAATCATCAAGACGGATTTAAATATAAAACCCGAAATCAAATGTTCATGAAAACAAAAATGAGATGGTTTTGATTATTATTCACCTTGCTTTGGATAAGAAAATTAAGATTTGATCTTGCTTAATTCCCATTGCTTGATTCCTTAGCTTCTAATTGAATTTTCTCCTCTTTTCCCCTAGGTTGTGTCCGGCTTGCTCTTGGGTTTATGTTTTAGAATTTTGAAATTGTGAAATGAAAATGGGAATAAGGGTTTAGGGGTTAAGGGTTATGGTGTTCCCATAATGCCCTTACTTATTCTCTTATTAGTTAACTTATGAAACCCTTTTCCATAAACTGATTCTTTTAATTTTATTTAATTAAGCACGACCTCTATTTAGTTTTCAAATCTCAATCGCCTTATCACTCTAATCTTTATATTATTCTATTTAATTTATCTAATTAAATCTCTTGAATAATGTTATTTAAAATTAGGGGTGTTACAGGCTCCCCTCCTTAAAGAATTTCATCCTCGAAATTCAGTAAGGACTAAATACTAAGCATAACAATCATATGTAACAACTCTTAATTATCGTACTAGCCTACCTGACTAGCAACAGTCTATATAAAGTTAATATAGAACATACCCTTACAACAGATCAGGATAAGTATCCTTAATCCCGTCTTCTGTCTCCCAAGTACAGTTCTTCTCATTGTCGCTCCACTGAACTTTCACCAACTTGACTGTCTTGTTTCTTAACGTCTTCTCATCTCTCGCTACAACCTGAACTAGTTGTCTAACAAAAGTCAAATTCGGTTATACTATCAAATCTTCCAACTCTGTCGGAGGAGTAGTAGTCTCTGGATCATGCACATACTTGCGAAGATGAGATACATGAAACCCATTATGGACACCTGCCATACTGCTCAACAACTCTACTCTGTATGTGAGCTTCCCGATCCTCTCTATAATTCAGAACGATCCAACATATCTTGGTGCCAGTTTCCCTGACTTTTCGAATCATACCATACCCTTCATCGGTGATACTTTAATGAAGACTCTATCTCCAACTGAAAATTCTTGATCTTTATCTATGTAACTCTTTTATCTAGACTGGGCTTCCTTCATCCTTTCTCGAATCAACTCCATCTTCTCCATCGCTTCTCTAACCAGATCTGGACCCAAGACTAATCTTCCTCAAGTCTCCAACCAACATGCTGGTGATTTGCATGGCCTTCCATACAAAGCTTCAAAAGGCGCTATTCCTATGCTAGTCTGATAACTGTTATTATAGGAAAACTCAACTAAGTGTAGGTGATCTTTCCAAGATCCACCAAAGTCCAACACACAAGCTCTTAACAAATCCTTGAGTATCTTATTAACTCTCTCTGTCTGCCCATCCATCCAAGGGTGATACACAGTATTCATCTTGAGCTTGGTACCTAACACATCCTGCAAACTCTTCCAGAATTCACTAGTGAACAAAGCATCTCTGTCAATGACTATACTACTAGGAATTCCATGCAGTCTAACTATGTTCTTCATTAACAACTTAGCTAACACAAGTGTCGTCCTGGCTGACTTAATTGGAATGAAATGGGCACTCTTGGTCAACCTGTCCACTATAACCCATATACTTTCATTTCCTCTATTCAACCTTGGCAACCCGTCTATAAAATCCATAGATATCGAATCCCATTTCCAAACTGGTATCTCCAAAGGTTGAAGCAATCCACTCGACTTCTAATGTTCGGCCTTCACTTGTTGACAGTTCGCACACTACCTAACCCACAAGCCAACATCCCTCTTCATACCTTCCCAGTAGAAGCTCTACTTCATATCCTAATGCATTTGGGTTCCTCTAGGATGAATCGTAAATTTGGATCGATGACATTCACTAAGAACTTATTTCCTTAAGTCTTCAAGATTCGGAACACACAATCATCCCTTCTTTCTCAACCATCCCTTTTGGTCAAGATTCAAATCCTTTAGATCATCGATCTCTAACCCAACCTCATGCCTTCTAATCTTCTCGGCCAATAATGGGTCCTCTTTTTGCTTAGAAGCGATCCTTTCGATCAACATTGGTCGAACTTCTAAACATGACACCATGGCGGTGCTCTGACTAGAACTAGCAGTCGATCTTAACTACACACTACAAGTAGTCAAAGCTTCTAAATATTTCCATTCTGCCAACATAGCTAACACCACATTCTGATGTTTTCTGCTAAGAGCATCCGCTACTTTATTTCCTTTCCCAGGTGTATACTCTATACCAAAATCATAGGCTGCTAAAAACTCCAGCCACCTCTGCTGTCTCATATTCAACTCTTTCTGAGAGAATAAATATCTTAATGACTTATGATATGTGTATAGCTCAAATCTCCCTGCTAAGAAATAATGTCTCTATACCTTCAATGCAAAGATCACCGTAGCCAACTCTAAATCATGAGTAGGATATCTTACCTCATGCGGTCTAAGCTGTCGTGAAGCATAGGCAATGACTTTACCCTTCTGCATTAACACAGCTCCTAATCTAGTTCTGCATGCATCGGTATACACCGCCAACCCTTGGTTTCCATTTGGAACCACTAACACAGGCGTGTTGGTCAACAAATGTTTTAACTTAAGGAATGCTTCCTCACATCTATCAGACCAAGTAAACTTCACGTCCTTCCTGGTTAACTTAGTCAAAGGGGCTGCTATCCGCGAGAAATCCTTAATGAATCTCCAGTAATAGCTAGCAAGTCCAAGAAAACTTCTAATCTCAGCCACCGTCTCTGGTCTCTTCCAGTTATTAACATCTTTGATCTTATCTTGATCTACTGACAAACCCTTCTCTGAAACCATGTAACCAAGAAACTTAACCTCTTTCTTCCAGAGATGACACTTGGAAAACTTCGCTTTCAGCTGATGCTGCCTTAGCGTCTAAGCACTACCCTAAGATGATCTTCATGCTCTCTTTCATCCTTAGAATATACTAAAATGTCATCTATAAATACCAATATGAACTTATCCAAGTACTCTCGGAAAACTCGGTTCATCAAATCTACGAAGAAAGCTAGTGCATTCGTTAACCCGAATGGCATTACTAACCACTCGTACGAACCATACCTAGTCCGAAATGCTGTCAATGGAATACTGTCCTCTGCCACTCTTAATTGATGGAAACTGTAACGACCCTGAATTATATATATATTTAAATTAATAATTAATTTAATTTTTGAATTAAAAATTGTGAAATTTATCGATAAATGGATGCGAGTTTCCCCAAAGTCCAATATATTTTGTATAAATCATTTAAATTTAAAAATATTATAAATATTGTATATATGGGAATATATATGTATTTGAGCATATATGAGTAAATTTGAAATAATATATATATGTATATATATTTGATTTGAATTTAAGTTTTAAATAAATGGTTTAAAAAATGAAAATATACAAGTAGAATAAAATACAAACAAATTGTACTTACAGAATAGAGTATAAAGATATATATAAGTTTTTAAATACAATTTTGTCAAATGATACTTTAATATATATTATAAAATAAGTAGTTTATAATAAAAAGATAATTTCTTTTATAAATCATTTCAAATTGATAAATGTGTAATTTATTTTAAATAATATTAATAAATAAAAATGTACATAAAGAAATACAAGTCTATAAATATTAATTTAGAAATATAAACATATAAGGTAAATTATAGATTATAAAGTAAAATATAGAACAAAAGAATACATCCCAATATCAAATCAAAATAAGTATATAGCCTAGAAAAGAAAAATTAATATAAGTATGTAAGCTTATAAACAGGAGCATGTATATGAAAGTGCTTGCAAAATAAACACCCCAGGTACAAAATATATGCAGGAATGTACACTTGAACAAGAAATAAAATATATTCAAGTATAAGTGAAGATTGCAAAAGAAACACAAGGTACATATGAATTAAAGGTTTGCATCTCTAAGTACATACAACATTATCAACCGAAAGGAAGTTTTATAAATAAAAATTTTATATTGTACAAGATAATAAATGCTTGTACACCACAATATCACTTCAGCCTACAAGCAAGGAAAATCTCTGATATAATTGTACAAAAGAAAATTAAAATATATAACATCACCCTGTATACTTATTTTATATATCAAGCTATTCATTTTTATTCGTTCATTCTTAGCCAAGAATCTGAAGCAATACCACCTCACTCTTATACAAACTACAACTTAAACAACAAATTTAAAGCCTGGTGATCAAAGTTTGAATTCAACAAGAAGCATAGCAAATCAGATTCGAAAAGCAATCTGCTGTTTTTTTAAGTTCAGTCTCAACACAATAATCATCAAATGCAAAGTCTTTGGCCTGGGATGATTATCTGGAATCCAAGGAATTGAACCATAAAACAACTTTCAACTTGGAAAAAAAAATCAAATTTTCCAGGCATAGATCTTCTCTCTGTTCATCTTCTCAAATCAATGTGAGCAAACTTTCAACCCTTAATCTTTTGATTCTGATGCATGTGATATATATGTGTGTTGATGATGTATATATGTTTGTCTGGATATATTCAACTTGAATATAGTTGAATTAGGCTATATATGGTATGCATGTCAGAGAAGCAGGCAAAAATTTTTGCCTCTGCTTTGCTAACAGGTTCCAAAAGCTGTTCAAAAAAAAAGAAAAAAAAAGAAAAGTCTCTGTATCTAATTCTTTTTAGATTATAAGTTATAAATGAAACATGTTTACATTATCAAGATCTAAGCTTTAAAAAAATTTCCAAGTGAATATATTGGGAATTTAATCAGAAAATAGAAAATCACAGTGGAAATGGTTCAAAATCAGAAAAATTGATAATCTGGATTTCCAGTTTTGATTATGCATATGGAATCGAAATGAAAAACAATTAATTTTAGTAATGAAGTCAAGATTTTTAATTTGGTATTGGATGTGGAATTTGGGTTTGAACGGAATCACGTTTTTCGCCAATTCTCGATGATCAACCGGAAGTCGATCTTCGGGATTGATGTTAGGGGAAGTTCAGGTGGTGGAGTTTGCCGGAAAATTGGTCACTGATTTTTTAGATGATCGTGGAAGTTAATTGACGAGGTAGTAGGGTTTTGACATTAATATGGGTGGTCTTTGATTTCGAGGTGGTTGCATAGTCGATCGATCGCCGGAGTGAATTGCGAGTGTGGAAACTAGTTCGTTGAGGTCAGGCGAAGCTCTGACCAGAATTTCGAGGCCTCTGGTGGCCTGAGGCGATAGTACAAGGCGTTTGTTGACGATCGTGTTCGTTCCAGTTGGGTTCGATAGCAAAATTTCGAGTTCGTCAATGATTTAGAGTTCTGGGTGGTCGGGACGACTGAGGGGGAGATCGGCGACTGGTTGGTGGCCGGAACGTTGGTCGGAGACGACCTGAGCGCTTGTACACGTGCACGGTTTGTGTTGTGCATTTGGGTTTGAAGCAATATTGGGGAAGACGAAGACGAGGTGGAACTCGGGGACGACTCGGGGGATTCATGAATTTGCTCGAAGCAAGAGTGGGTTGCGGGTTACTCGGGTGTGGGTTCGAGAAAAATTTGCATGGGCTCGGGTTTTGGCCTAAAAGGATTTTCTGTTTGAAGCTAAAGTAAAATTTCTGTAAAACAAATCAAGTTTTAAAATTTTAAAACAAGGTAAGTGAAGTTTTTAAGTTATGTGATTTATTTAACTTAAACTTGTTAAGTTAAATTTGTATTCATTTTTAAATCTTAAATTTAAAATGAAATTTTGAAATAAATTTGAAAGTAAATTGTTTTAAATGTTTTGTTAATGATAATTTAATCATTAATAAGAATAAAGTTTATCTTAAAGATAATTAGGATTTAATGATTTGGATTCATTAAATTATTAAGATAATTATGAATGGATAATTTATTTATTTAATTAATTAATGATATGAATGATTAATTAAGTAAAGTTTAATTGATGATAATTAATTAAAGATAATTTCTTAATGAAAGTAATTAAGGTTAATTAATTAATGATTTAAGTTTGATTAACCAAGTAATTAAAGAATAATTAATTAAAGGATAATTAATTATGTGATTAACTAATTAAGGTAATTAATTTGAGGATTAATTATTAATTTAAGGTTAATTAATAGAAATGGTTTGCAATTAATAATTAATTAACCAGGATTTGTAGTTTATTCATAAGTAATTAATCTTGTATAAATTAATTATAATCAGATAATAATTGATCTTACTTATGGATGTTTGGATTCTATTGAATGTTGAATCGTTTGATATCCCTGATATATGATGCTTTGTGATACATCCTGATTTATGTTGTGATCTGTAATTTATTTACCTAGGATGCATGTAATTGATTATCTGTGATATATATATCTGTGAATCTGTAAATAAAGTTAATCGTTATATATTATACCGCTTATCGATATTACTATGCTTAAATCTGTAATGATTGATGATGTTGCACTATTGTGTGAAACCCCTGGACTACACCATACACACACAAATATGGATTTCACGTGGAAATCGGTTAAGTCACAGATGATTTAAATTTAATGTTTTTGAAATTGAAATTTTAATTTCAATTGATTTTGAAATTGGAAATTGGGATTTAATATGAAAAACTTTTGAAAGGAGTTTTAAAGATATTTTGGATATCTTGAAATTTAAATAATTTGATTTAAATTTGAATTCAAGTTTGAAATTGAATTCTATGATTTAAAACTAGGGATTAAAGATGCTGTACAAGTTATATATGGGTTAAACCATTTTAAAGGTATGAATTTGGGAATTTGAATTTAATTCAAGGGTTTTAACTCGTGTAAATATAACTGGATTTTTCCGAAACGAAAACTACTTGTTTTCAAATAATAATAGCTTTCATTTTAAGAAAGGATTTCCAAATTGTGTTGAAGGGTTTCAAGTTTGAAATGGAATTGAAATGTTTTGAAAACTATAAAATGAGTCTTTGATTTCAAAGACCGGACGAGTTAATCCAACTTGAAATAGAATTGTTTTGTAAGGCTATGAATGAATCTTTGGAAACTAGTTTTGAAAGCTATAAGTTAAATCTTGACTTAAAGATTTAACGAGATTAATTCAATTGAAATGGAAATTGTTTTGAAATCCATGAATGGATCTTTGTGAACGAGGTGAACTTTGTGAATTGAATCTTTTTGTTTAAAAGATTAAAAATATGGAAAAATTTTTAAACCAATGAAGGTTGTTGAAATGAATCTTTTTGTTTAAAAGATTGGCAATGGTAATTTGTTTTAACCATTCGAATGAAAGGTTTTGGGCTTTAAGCTGTGATTTAACTGAGACCCCAGTATCCATATGATTTTTTTAAATTGCGCTCGTTATTCGGGTTAGTCGGGAAAAGACCTTTGTGTCATATAACCCATTCTGAAATAATGATACGTCGTATATGGATTGCATTTGAAGACCGATGGTGAAGACCGGATATTTTCAAAAACGAAAGGACAACTCGTCGAATGTCTCTGCACCGACTGGTCCCCGGTATAGAGATTTTATCACCCTTTGTGATGGGAAGTCCGGACGTGATTAGAAATTATCCGGATTTCAAGGGCTTCTTTGGAAGTGCCTTCGGTTCCGTTCGATCCCGGAACGGACTTGTATGGATGTGTGTCTAACGTTACACTTTGAGATGTAAAGCTGGTTTCTATCAAATACATTTCTGTTGGTGGCGGAGAATTTATTCTCTTAGCTTAACACCCTTCTCTGAGACGTACGAGCTCAGAGGTTATGTAGTTGATGGTTACTAGTGATACATTCCCAATTTGGTAATGTGGCATACGAAGTGCTGTTGATCATTTGTTGGTCAAAGCGTTGCTTTGTGAAAAAGTGTGGCTTTGTGAAAAAGCGTGGCTCTGTGGACGAGACTTCGTCGTGCCTCACAACCCGGTAATGGTCGAAACAGGAATGTTGCGGCAAAGGTTTGTAGGGGTAGCGCCCCTAGGGTATGTCATTTCCTTCTGGATAAAAGGTGATATCATGGTATGGAGCCCAGATATTTTACCTATGTTGATGCTGCAAATTTATTATACTTTGTGGTTGTTGCTTTATGATCGAGGTACCTCGGATAATGGTCGGTGACGATCGGGGTATGACATAGCTCGTGTGTTAGTTACCTAGTTACAGCTTGGTTAAAGCGTGAGGTAGCGTCGGCCTTGTGTTTGCAGAGATCCGGTTAGGTTCTCGGGGCGTCTTTCCAGAGGCGTTTCTATTTCGGTGTAAGGAAGTTCCTTTGTCTGACCATTTGTTGGAAATCCAAAGAAACAATACGAACCCTGTACGGTTTGTGTTGTAGAACCTGCCATTAACTTATGGTGGCCACCACTATTTAGATGGTAGCTATAGTAGGCATACGATGAAATGTTATATGCTGGCTAAGATTAATATTATACTTTCGAAATGTTTTCCACTATGCACTAGTAATAATATCAAAAGAGTTTTTCTTGCGTAGTAAGCATGTTTGACTATCATAAGAAGAAATCTCCTCCAATTCTGCGTTTGCATTGTGTGTGTGGCGGGAGCTCTTATGGTAGTTTCATTTTCCAAAAGCATTGCGAATGTCTTTTACTTCCTTTTGTGTTTATTTAAAGATAAACTGTTTTTGTTGCTCACACCAGTCCCATGACTGATCCGGAGTTTATTGTTCCCCTCCTAAACTCTGGGTGCCCACCATTTTCCACACGGGCAGTCTAGAGTTGGGTTTCTCAGATATTCAGGTTTAGTAGATTATCTGGAGCTAGTTCAGTCCTTGGACGACTGACCTCGCTTATCTTGGTGCATTGGTTGGTGTTTCGAGCTAGCTATGGATTGGAGCATTCTATTGGAGGCATTCCATCCGCTGCTGGTGTTATCTACTTTCTTTCCGCTGCTATTTCTTGTATCATATCTTTGATGTATATTGATATATGTTGTATCATTCTGTTGTATCATATTGTATCAGATTTTGTATCTGTCATTGTATCAATGTTATATATATTGATATATTCTTTCTCTTCCGCTGTGTTGTTGTACTTAATGGTGTTATAAGCTCCGGTGAACCAGATTCGGCGTTTGAATCTGCGGCATTTTGTGTACAAGTGAAGTACGGGTGCCGATTTTCAAAGGCCGATTTCAGGGTCATTACAACTGGTATCAGAGCTGAGGGTTAAAACTTTAGCTCAGGAGTATAACACATTAAGTAGCTCATTCGAGATAGGGTGAAGTATACCCTAGAATGATTAATTCTCAGATATCTGTCCGTATGCCTCAGTAAATTCTCTTACTGTCTACTGATAGTAAGTATGAGTGCAAGAAGAGGATGAGATAGGGGAAAGGGAAATACGACTATAAATGGTCAATACCCTGTGACAACGAGGATGCAATCTTTTCTCTATCAATCTCTTTGTTCGTCATCTTTTCTCAATTCTTCAATAGTTCCTGGTAGATCCAGGAAGGAGATTCGATATATTAAAATGGGACGTAAACTCCGGATGGACCAAAAGTTGTTTGTTAGGATGAATTGGTTGCTATGGTTGATAGGTATATTTTAGTTCTAAATTGAAAGTTTGGAAATTGTATCCATATATCTATCTATTCTTTGGGTCCTAATATATTCTACGAATGGTTAGTTATCCCTTCGAACTGACCGACGCCATTGTATACTTCGTAGATCTGGATAACCCGAGTATCTTGTGAAGTGTTAAAACAGATTCTTTTTCGTATCTATTATTGATATTCTGATTTGGTAAGCCAAATGCAGAATAGATATTCTGTTGATTTGATGAAATATTCTTCATCTACCTTTGTGTCTCCCTGGCAAATTTCGAGGACGAAATTCTTTTAAGAGGGGAAGTCTGTAACGACCCTGAATTTTATATATATTTAAATTAATAATTAATTTAATTTTTGAATTAAAAATTGTGAAATTTATCGATAAATGGATGCGAGTTTCCCCGAAGTCCAATATATTTTGTATAAATCATTTAAATTTAAAAAAATTAAAAATATTGCATATATGGGAATATATATGTATTTGAGCATATATGAGTAAATTTGAAATAATATATATATGTATATATATTTGATTTGAATTTAAGTTTTAAATAAATGGTTTAAAAAATGAAAATATATAAGTAGAATAAAATACAAACAAATTGTACTTACAGAATAAAGTATAAAGATATATATAAGTTTTTAAATACAATTTTGTCAAATGATACTTTAATATATATTATAAAATAAGTAGTTTATAATAAAAAGATAATTTCTTTTATAAATCATTTCAAATTGATAAATGTGTAATTTATTTTAAATAATATTAATAAATAAAAATGTACATAAAGAAATACAAGTCTATAAATATTAAGTTAGAAATATAAACATATAAGGTAAATTATAGATTATAAAGTAAAATATAGAACAAAAAAATACATTCCAATATCAAATTAAAATAAGTATATAGGCTGGAAAAGAAAAATTAATATAAGTATGTAAACTTATAAACAAGAGCATGTATATGAAAGTGCTTGCAAAATAAACACCCCAGGTACAAAATATATGCAGGAATGTACACTTGAACAAGAAATAAAATATATTCAAGTATAAGTGAAGATTGCAAAAGAAACACAAGGTACATATGAATTAAAGGTTTGCATCTCTAAGTACATACAACATTATCAGCCGAAAGGAAGTTTTATAAATAAAAATTTTATATTGTACAAGATAATAAATGCTTGTACACCACAATATTACTTCAGCCTACAAGCAAGGAAAATCTCTGATATAATTGTACAAAAGAAAATTAAAATATATAACATCACCATGTATACTTATTTTATATATCAAGCTATTCATTTTTATTCGTTCATTCTTAGCCAAGAATCTGAAGCAATACCACCTCGCTCTTAAACAAACTATAACTTAAACAACAAATTTAAAGCCTGGTGATCAAAGTTTGAATTCAACAAGAAGCATAGCAAATCAGATTCGAAAAGCAATTTGCTGTTTTTTTTAAGTTCAGTCTCAACACAATAATCATCAAATGCAAAGTCTTCGGTCTGGGATGATTATCTGAAATCCAAGGAATTGAACAAGAAAACAACTTTCAAACTAGAAAAAAAAGAAAAAAAAATCAAATTTTCCAGGCATAGATCTTCTCTCTGTTCATCCTCTCAAATCAATGTGAGCAAACTTTCAACCCTTAATCTTTTGATTCTGATGCATGTGATATATCTGTGTGGTGATGATGTATATATGTTTGTCTGGATATATTCAACTTGAATATAGTTGAATTAGGCTATATATGGTAAGCATGTCAGAGAAGCAGGCAAAAAAATTTGCCTCTGCTTTGCTAACAGGTTCCAAAAGCTGTTCAAACAAAAAACAAAAGTCTCTCTATCTAATTCTTTTTAGATTATAAGTTATAAATGAAATATGTTTACATTATCAAGATCTAAGATTTAAAAAAAATTCCAAGTGAATATATTGGGAATTTAATCAGAAAATAGAAAATCACAGTGGAAATGGTTCAAAATTAGAAAAATTGATAATCTGGATTTCCAGTTTTGATTATGCATATGGAATCGAAATGAAAAACAATTAATTTTAGTAATGAAGTCAAGATTTTTAATTTGGTATTGGATGTGGAATTTGGGTTTGAACGGAATCACGTTTTTCGCCAATTCTCGATGATCAACCGGAAGTCGAGCTTCGGGATTGATGTTAGGGGAAGTTCAGGTGGTGGAGTTTACCGGAAAATTGGTCACTGATTTTTTAGATGATCGTGGAAGTTAATTGACGAGGTAGTAGGGTTTCGACATTAATATGGGTGGTCTTTGATTTCGAGGTGGTTGCATAGTCGATCGATCAGCGGAGTGAATCGCGAGTGTGGAAACTAGTTCGTTGAGGTCAGGCGAAGCTCTGACCAGAATTTCGAGTCCTCTGGTGGCCTGAGGCGATAGTACAAGGCGTTTGTTGACGATCGTGTTCGTTCCAGTTGGGTTCGATAGCAAAATTTCGAGTTCGTCAATGATTTGGAGTTCTGGGTGGTCGGGACGACTGAGGGGGAGATCGGCGACTGGTTGGTGGCCGGAACGTTGGTCGGAGATGACCTGAGCGCTTGTACACGTGCACGGTTCGTGTTGTGCATTTGGGTTTGAAGCAGTATTGGGGAAGACGAAGATGAGGTGAAACTCGGGGGTGACTCGGGGGATTCATGAATTTGCTCGAAGCAAGAGTGGGTTGCGGGTTACTCGGGTGTGGGCTCGAGAAAATTTTGCATGGGCTTGGGTTTTGGCCTAAAAGGATTTTCTGTATGAAGCTAAAGTAAAATTTCTGTAAAACAAATCAAGTTTTAAAATTTTAAAACAAGGTAAGTGAATTTTTTATGTTATGTGATTTATTTAACTTAAACTTGTTAAGTTAAATTTGTATTCATTTTTAAATCTTAAATTTAAAATGAAATTTTGAAATAAATTTGAACTTAAATTGTTTTAAATGTTTTGTTAATGATAATTTAATCATTAATAAGAATAAAGTTTATCTTAAAGATAATTAGGATTTAATGATTTGGATTCATTAAATTATTAAGATAATTGAGAATGGATAATTTATTTATTTAATTAATTAATGATATGAATGATTAATTAAGTAAAGTTTAATTGGTGATAATTAATTAAATATAATTTCTTAATGAAAGTAATTAAGGTTAATTAATTAATGATTTAAGTTTGATTAACCAAGTAATTAAAGAATAATTAATTAAAGGACAATTAATTATGTGATTAACTAATTAAGGTAATTAATTTGAGGATTAATTATTAATTTAAGGTTAATTAATAGAAATGGTTTGCAATTAATAATTAATTAACCACGATTTGTAGTTTATTCATAAGTAATTAATCTGGTATAAATTAATTATAATAAGATATTAATTGATCTTACTTATGGATGTTTGGATTCTATTGAATGTTGAATTGTTTGATATCCCTGATATATGATGCTTTGTGATACATCCTGATTTATGTTGTGATCCGTAATTTATTTATCTGGGATGCATGTAATTGATTATCTGTGATATATATATCTGTGAATCTGTAAATAAAGTTAATCGTTATATATTATACCGCTTATCGATATTACTATGCTTAAATCTGTAATGATTGATGATGTTGCACTATTGTGTGAAACCCCTGGACTACACCATACACACACAAATATGGATTTCACGTGGAAATCGGTTAAGTCACAGATGATTTAAATTTAATGTTTTTGAAATTGAAATTTTAATTTCAATTGATTTTGAAATTGGAAATTGGGATTTAATATGAAAAACTTTTGAAAGGAGTTTTAAAGATATTTTGGATATCTTGAAATTTAAATAATTTGATTTAAATTTGAATTCAAGTTTGAAATTGAATTCTATGATTTAAAACTAGGGATTAAAGATGCTGTACAAGTTATATATGGGTTAAACCATTTTAAAGGTATGAATTTGGGAATTTGAATTTAATTCAAGGGTTTTAACTCGTGTAAATATAACTGGATTTTTCCGAAACGAAAACTACTTGTTTTCAAATAATAATAGCTTTCATTTTAAGAAAGGATTTCCAAATTGTGTTGAAGGGTTTCAAGTTTGAAATGGAATTGAAATGTTTTGAAAACTATGAAATGAGTCTTTGATTTCAAAGACCGGACGAGTTAATCCAACTTGAAATAGAATTGTTTTGTAAGGCTATGAATGAATCTTTGGAAACTAGTTTTGAAAGCTATAAGTTAAATCTTGACTTAAAGATTTAACGAGATTAATTCAATTGAAATGGAAATTGTTTTGAAATCCATGAATGGATCTTTGTGAACGAGGTGAACTTTGTGAATTGAATCTTTTTGTTTAAAAGATTAAAAATATGGAAATTTGTTTAAACCATTGAAGGTTGTTGAAATGAATCTTTTTGTTTAAAAGATTGGCAATGGTAATTTGTTTTAACCATTCGAATGAAAGGTTTTGGGCTTTAAGCTGTGATTTAACAAAGACCCCAGTATCCATATGATTTTTTTAAATTGCGCTCGTTATTCGGGTTAGTCGGGAAAAGACCTTTGTGTCATATAACCCATTCTGAATAATGATACGTCGTATATGGATTGCATTTGAAGATCGGTGGTGAAGACCGGATATTTTCGAAAATGAAAGGACAACTCGTCGAATGTCTCTGCACTGACTGGTCCCCGGTATAGAGATTTTATCTCCCTTTGTGATGGGAAGTCCGGACGTGATTATAAATTATCCGAATTTGCAAGGGCTTCTTTGGAAGTGCTTTCGGTTTCGTTCGATCCCGGAACGGAGTTGTATGGATGTGTGTCTGACTTTACACTTTGAGATGTAAAGCTGGTTTCTATCAAATACATTTCTGTTGGTGGCGGAGAATTTATTCTCTTAGCTTAACACCCTTCTCTAAGACGTACGAGCTCAGAGATTATGTAGTTGATGGTTACTAGTGATACATTCCCAATTTGGTAATGTGGCATATGAAGTGTTGTTGATCATTTGTTGTTCAAAGCGTTGCTTTGTGAAAAAGCATGGCTTTGTGAAAAAGCATGGCTTTGTGAAAAAGCGTGGTTTTGTGGATGAGACTTCGTCGAGCCTCACAACCCGGTAATGGTCGAAACAGGAATGTTGCGGCAAAGGTTTGTAGGGGTAGCGCCCCTAGGGTATGTCATTTCCTTCTAGATAAAAGGTGATATCATGGTATGGAGCCCAGATATTTTACCTATGTTGATGCTGCAAATTTATTATACTTTGTGGTTGTTGCTTTGTGATCGAGGTGCCTCGGATAAAGGTCGGTGATGACCGGAGGATGACATAGCTCGTGTGTTAGTTACCTAGTTACAGCTTGGTTAAAGCATGAGGTAGCGTCGGCCTTGTGTTTGTAGAGATCCGGTTAGGTTCTCGGGGCGTCTTTCCAGAGGCGTTTCTATTTCGGTGTAAGGAAGTTCCTTTGCCTGACCATTTATTGGAAATCCAAAGAAACAATACGAACCCTGTACGGTTTGTGTTGTAGAACCCGCCATTTACTTATGGTGGTCACCACTGTTTAGATGGTAGCTATAGTAGGCATACGATGAAATGTGGTATGCTGGCTAAGATTAATATTATACTTTCGAAATGTTTTCCACTATGCACTAGTAATAATATCAAAAGAGTTTTTCTTGCGTAGTAAGCATGTTTGACTATCATAAGAAGAAATCTCCTCCAATTCTGCGTTTGCATTGTGTGTGTGGCGGGAGCTCTTATGGTAGTTTCATTTTCCAAAAGCATTGCGATGTCTTTTACTTCCTTTTGTGTTTATTTAAAGATAAACTGTTTTTGTTGCTCACACCAGTCCCATGACTGATCTGGAGTTTATTGTTCCCCTCCTAAACTCTGGGTGCCCACCATTTTCCACACGGGCAGTCTAGAGTTGGGTTTCTCAGATATTCAGGTTTAGTAGATTATCTGGAGCTAGTTCAGTCCTTGGACGACTGACCTCGCTTATCTTGGTGCATTGGTTGGTGTTTCGAGCTAGCTATGGATTGGAACATTCTATTGGAGGCATTCCATCCGCTGCTGGTGTTATCTACTTTCTTTCCGCTGCTATTTCTTGTATCATATCTTTGATGTATATTGATATATGTTGTATCATTCTGTTGTATCATATTGTATCAGATTTTGTATCTGTCATTGTATCAATGTTATATATATTGATATATTCTTTTTCTTCCGCTGTGTTGTTGTACTTAATGGTGTTATAAGCTCCGGTGAACCAGATTCGACGTTTGAATCTGCGGCATTTTGAGTACAAGTGAAGTACGGGTGCCGATTTTCGAAGGCCGATTTCAGGGTCATTACAGAAACCCATCACCAAATCTAACTGGGAAAATATTCTTGCTCTGTATAACTGATCAAATAGATCATGAATTCTTGGAAAATGATATTTATTCTTGATCGTGCTCTCGTTCAACTTACGATAGTCGATACACATCCTTAACGACCCATCCGTTTTCTTCACGAACACTGGGGCCGCACCCTAAGGTGAACTGCTTGGTCTAACAAAATTTCTCCCTTTAAGATCCACCAGCTGCACCTTCAATTCCTTGTCTTGATCGGTGTCATCCCTGCTGGGTAGTCTACTTACAGGTTCTGCTCCTGGTACAAGATCTATCTGAAACTCAACGACTCGTTTAGGTGGTAATCCTGTAACTTGATCAAAAACATCTACAAATTCTCTTGCTATTCGAACCTGACTTAACTCTTCTTTTAATTCCATAGCACTCAACAGACTACAAGGACTCAAGTCAAAATCCTCCATTAAGAATATAATTCGGTTATGACTATCAGGGTGTCTCATCGATATTTCCCTATCTTGGTAAAATATCCTGGCCTCATATCTACCCAACCAATCCATGCCTAAAATGATTATGAAATCTACGACTCGAAAACATACAAACTGCATGCAAACTTATGACCTAACAAATCTAGTTCTAACTGGTCACATCTCATTCCCAGAGTTGCATACCCTCCTATCAGATTCGCAACCCTTAAGGAAGTAACAAGGCATGTGGGTTCTAAACATAACCTATCAACCAAACACTGAGATATAAATAAATGTGATGCACCGGTATCAAATAGTACCCTAACTTGTATACTTGTATCAAATAGTACCCTCACTGTTATACATCAAATCAAAAGTGTACCTTCCATCACCGTCTTTCCTTTCTCAGCAGCAGTTGGCCTAGCAAACGCTGGTCCAACAGCAAAGACTTTTCCTTTGTCCGCCCTGAATAGTTCTGGACACTGATTCTTATAATGCCCAACCTGGTCGCAGTTAAATCACTTCATACCCTTATTGTCTACGGCCTTCTTCCCCTTGCCAGTTCGGTATTCAAGAGCATAATGACCCTTCTTATCGCACTTATAGCAAACTAGATTATCCTTTGCCTTCTTGGCAGCTTCTCCCTTATGGGTTCCCTTCTTTTTGAAGAACTTCCTCTTCTTGCCAAGAGAACTCTAGGTTTTAACTTGATTCTCCTTCCCATAGGTAGCAAGCATCTCCTTATGTCGGATTGCCATTTCCACAACAACATTATAAGGATCACAAAGATGTGGCAAGGTCGCCCTAGCAATCTCGGGTCTCAATCCCCGAATAAATTTCTCATTCCTCTTGATGATGGTGTCAATGGTAGCATCTCCATACCTGGATAGCTCATCAAACTTCGTGGCATACTCAATCACCAACATCTCAGTTTGCACTAAATCCATGAACATCCTCAACAATGCTGACTTGGCAACTTCAAACAAGAACCTCTCTTCGAATCTCCTTCAAAATTCCACCCAAGTCAACTCTTCCTCGGGAATTCCAGTAGTGACACTATTCTACAAATAAAGCGTTGTTCCCTGCAACTGTCTAGAAGCAAGCCTCCTCTTCTACTCATCATTCAACCCCAAGTCAGTGAAGATTCTCTCATAATGAAAAAGCCAATTCTCAACCTCTATAGCATCCTCCGTTCCCAAAAATGGCTTCCCACCAAGACTGGTATAATCTCTGCTCAACTTAGCATAGTTGTTTCCAATTGGAGCCACAGAATTAGCTCTCCAACATTCCTAGCATTACCCCCAGCTACTCCTACGGCAGCTCCTGCTTGCACCAGATTGACGAAGAACTGATACATCATCCCCATATTTACTGGCAGATTTCCAGCACCTACATTGGCATCTGCATTTGGATTAGCATTTTCCTGCGAACCCGGATTCCTCTTGGTGGGTCGAGCATTTTCGTTTGTTGTGGTGTTTCCTCCACTGAGATTTCCTCTTCTGTTTCCTGCCTCCATATCTTCCTTTCTCGTAAATCTGCATAAGAGCCTTAGTAAGATACAGAAGAACGGTCCAAGAGAGAGGGGAATAAATACTTATATATATATATCAAATACAAGTACATTACTACAGCATTAACCCAAACACTGGTCTTATTTTCTAATTCATTGGATTATGTTTTAAAAAAATCTTTTTAAGTTTGAATTTTCTTTTAAGTTTTCATAAACCTATGCTCTGATACCAACTTGTAACATCCCCCACTTGGAGGCCCAAAACTAACGGCTATGGATGATGCAGTCAACCATAGTTATTAATCCTCGGTGACCAAATGCGGTAAAGTTAGATACATTGATATAACAGGAACCCATGGATATGGAAAATAATATAAAACGATTAAATAGATTTCTCATTCCATTTCAATTCATATTTCAAATTCATTACATAATCCCAAATTCGAGAACCACGTTCAGAGAAAATATAATTATTACAACATACACCAAGAGCGACATATGAAGATGCCCACTTGGATGATCAAAGTCTAAACACAGACAATTAAACAACTTTTCCTTTACAACCAAAATACAGCTGAATATAATAGAAAAGAACTCCTAATAGCTAGCTTGCCTCCTGCACGTTTCCGAAAGCTTATTCATCTAAAAGAGAACCTAAAAAACCTCAAATCTCAAACTACTCAAAATCAATTGAGTACTCGAGAGTTTAAGGGAAAATATAAACTTCGAGTCAGACATAAAGCTTGGTATGAATAATAACCTATCATCTCGAACCATTTAGATAACTAATGATACCACGCCGCTTAGCGGAACGAGTTTTCCCCTTACTAGTATCTTGCACAAAAATTTATAATAACCACATACTGTGCTCCTGCATCCACAATGGTTAAAAACATAGCAATTTAAAATATCATGATGATATGCAAACAAGTAAAATATCCTGGATTTCCCATCCCCATACATTTGACTATCTGTCTCAATTATAGTTTCTATGGTCATTATTAACCTATTAATTTTCATGGGCAGACTAATAACCTGTTCAAGGCATATGGACTATCTGTCTGGTTTCACAGTTTTAATGGGATCACTAGGAACCTATTGGCCCCTTCCGATAACTACAGCATTTCATGGGTTCTCTTTGAACCTATTGGTATCTCCAGTAACTTCTCTTATATCTTAATTTTCATGGGTTGACTATGAACCTATTAAACTCTATCAATAACTTTATCCAAATATATTTTTCATGGGATCACTGCGAACCTATTGGCCCCTGCCAATAACTCTCTCCAATCATAGTTTTCATGGGTTTACTACAAACCTGTCTAAACTAACAACTTCTTAATCAGTCTTTGGGCATCCTATGTTCTGGTCAACCCGACCTCCTGGATGCAACTCTATTCATTCAGGAGTTAACTCAATTAAATTCACTATTGGGTCAATCTAGCTGGTTATTCTGCCATGTATCCCCAAAATACATTTATGGGTCCATTATACAATGAATATGTTTATAGAAGAAGCACATAACATAACAATACCAACATTTATGATTTAATATCCTTAAAACCATTTACACAAGAAATATGGTTAATCCCTTTAACTCGTTATTTTCATCAAGGAAAGCTTCTTCAAAAACTCCAAAATTATAGGCCATTCCAAAGCTCTTTTATATTGCCATAGGTTTTCCTTTAAAAATGAGATTGGGTTCTTTGTTTTTAAAACTAAGGCTTTCGAAACCTTAGACCTTTACTTTTTGAAAACATTAAAACATATCTTTCTAAAGCATTCAAATCTTCTTTTCAAAACACTTAAACATATGCCTTTCGAAACACTTTAAAATATCTCTTTCAAAAGCATTAAAACCTTCCTTTCGAAACCATCAAAACATTCCCTTCGAAAGTATTAAAACATATCTTTCCAACTTATAGAAGCATAGCTTCTAAACCATTTGAAAGTACCTCTTTCGAAACCATTGGGATTAATCTTTAAATATAAATTTTAAGTCAAAGTGATCGTAAACGAAAGTACCCCTTTCGAGACCATTAACCTTCAAGTAAAAGAGTTTGGAGAAAATAGATGGCCTCGAAACGATCCTTTCGAAAGCTTTAATCTTTTAAGTAAAACAATTGGAATGATAGCTTCGAAACACCTTTCGAAGCCATTGCCAGTATAAGTGGCTACTGGAGCCCTTTCGAAAGCACTGGAAAGCGACTTTATATTTATAAAACAAAAGCTTGCCTTTCAAACTCATTGAAAATTTTCAACCTATTTGAAAGGTATGAAGATGACAGCATGGTTTTAACTAGGTTCAAACTACCCTTTCGAAAGCTCCATTATAAAACATAAAACAAGACAACTCATTCGAAAGCTGCCTTTTTAAAACAAGAAGGCGACAACCCCTTTGAAATTTATATAAAAGTGATTCAACCCTTTCGAAAGGATCCATTGAAAAGCAAGCAAGTGGCATCTCTTTTGAAAGCAAAGCAAAGACCTTCGAAAGCTATTTAAAATGGCCTCGACCCCTTCGAAAGCATGGTTTCGACTTTATACCTTCCGCCTTTCTCCAATCCACTATGTACTAAAGCATTGATACCATGTGTATTGTGTTTACTTGGTTGGGGGTGGAGGTATGGGGTTGAAAGGTTGCAACTGGAAGGAGCGAAACAATAAATCTGTACAAAACTATTTTGTTGCCTTTTTAAGTAAATGCTTTTCAACTAACCTGCCTATTTGTAAAAATATAATTGGTTGCTATAATATTTACCAATATCTTTTCTAAAGACTGCCAAATTTATCCAAAATCAATTAAAAATAATTTACAAAGTAACCCTTCCCTTTAACAAAACAATTAAGACATTTAAGTCCTCCAACTTAAATAATTTAATTTACATAGCAAATTACTTAGGAAAAATCCCCAAAAATCATCACAATTCACTTTTAATATGTTATCTAATAAATATAAATTTTAGACCCAAAATCATTTAAATAATAGTTGAAATAAATTTTAAACCCAATTATTTCTTTCTTTCTTTAAAAATTCATAATAAATTATCCATATCTTGGATAATTAAGAAAATTTAAACCCATCTCCAAAATAATGTTTTACATAACATATTAAATTCTCATGGCATTTGAAACCCAATATATACGATTTTAACCTTAAAATCAAAATCAAACATTCTTGTTTAAAACAAACATAGCATATAACCGAAGCATATCATCGTTACAATCATCAAAACGGATTTAAATATAAAACCCAAAATCAAATGTTCATGAAAACAAAAATGAGATGGATTTGATTATTATTCACCTTGCTTTGGATAAGGAACTTGAGATTTTATCTTGCTTTATTCCCCTTGCTAATTCCGTAGATTTTAATTGAACTTTCTCCTCTTTTCCCCTAGGTTGTGGCCGGCTTGCTCTTGTGTTTATGTTTTAAAATTTTGAACTTGTGAAATTAAAATGGGAATAAGGGTTTAGGGGTTAAGGGTTATTGTGGATTTCCCATAATGCCCTTACCTTATTCTCTTATTAGTTAACTTATGAAACCATTTTCTATAAACTCATTAGTTTAATTTTATTTAATTAAGCACAACCTCTATTTAGTTTTCAAATATCAATCCCCTTATTACTCTAATCTTTACATTATTCTATTTAATTTATCTAGCTAAATCTCCTAAATAATGTTATTTAAAATTAAGGGTGTTACAAGCTTGTTACCTCTTCCTTCAAAGCCGATTTGAACGTGCATTTATTTTTGAGCTTCCAGCAACAGATTCATGACTACTGTACTCCAAAGTAAGCATCCATTTGAATAGCTTAGTTCTTGAATTAAATCCTTTAAGTAAGGTTTTTGTTGAACTATTAGATTGGTTGAAATCACCTCCAATTTTTAATCGCTTGCAATATTTCTTCGCCATTTTTTAACAATGAATTTCTGCAAAAGTGATGTATCACATTGACTTATTGTGATAACAAGAGGGTAGATAATTGATTAGCCGGATATCATTTCATATTTCATCTCTGATGTCATGCATGATACTGCTTCATAACGTGCCCCAACCTACCGCATTTTATACTTTACTCCTTTTTTGTAACATTTTTGTCAAAATTTTCTAATAATCGGTACGTGTGAATTTTCCTTGCCCGGATGTCACCTATTTCGATTAATAGAGAAGAAGCCTAGTAATCTCTTTTCTGTTGTATGTCAATATATGGATATAACACGTACTCTTTTTCATTACAAGGTACCCATCTTGGTTAGGGGGTTGTAATGTTTTGATGAGGCATATTGTTGAAGTATATGAACTATTATAGTAGTAAATTACCAAATTTCAAAAAAAGGTTTATAGGCCATTATTGTATTTTATAAAATAATGGAATAATTTTATAAAATACTAGAAAAGGATATTGAACTTTTATTGAAAAGAATTAGTAAATAGAAGTAAGATTTGATTATTAAATAATCAAATTGTTTATATAAATATACGTGTATGTATATGGGTGTTATGGACAATTTCGCCCACGTGACCGAGGAGGTGGAAAGATTGGAAGATAACACTGACTCGGTTTAAAAGAAGGTGACACAGTAGGAAGGGAAAGTGCAACGGAAAAGAACAGAAGATGCCCAACCTCTCTGTTGTTTGATACCCACGGTACTAAAAAATATTTCCTATTCGTTAAACTAGGATACCGAACAGAGTATCTTGTTCGGTACCCCAGGGTACCGAGCAAGGCCCTTTGCTCAACAATGTGGGGGTGCCACGTGAAGACCAAGTACCAGTTAAGCCCTCCGAACCGAGAAGGGATGCATACACCAAACCGAGCCACCAGAGAACCTACCGGACCAAGCACCTAGGACACCCACCGACCAAGAGAGGAAAGGCATGAACTTAACCATTAAAGAAGCCATGTATGTACCACTAAATCGATCAACCGTGAACAGAGCTCCCAGGCGAACCGAGCATGTCGTATACGGAATGAAATCTGCATATATTAGGAAATTATCAATTATATTTGTCATATTCAGGAATATTCCCTTTGGGCGAGTTACATCGCATCTCGAGGATCGGTTTAGAACGGAACCAAACAGGGGAGGCAATGAACTAGGGGCGGACATGGCTAAACCTCCTTGACCTAGGCAACACCCTCTAGTATTGACAGAAGTGGATGTTGATGAAAGGTGGGCTCATCGTCGTAAACAGTCCTGAAAAAGGGAATGAAGTTGGGATCGTTGACCTACTCATCATAGAAGGCATAAGAGAATCTCTCGCCTTGATGGGAGAGGTCGACCCTTCTTTGCTCATCCCATGAACCAGAAGATCGCATAGTACGGCTCATAAAGGAATTTATTTCATCATGAGAAGATAGAGCGTGGAATTGGCATAAGAGTTGGCAGCCCATTTTTTGCAGAAATAGAGACTGCCTAAAATCTAAGGACCTTTATGCCTACTATGGTCCTTATCAAGGGTTGATTGATCCCATAGTACATCTCCAACGATATACACAACATATGCTAATGAGTGGAGCTACGGAGGAAGTTATGTGTAAGTGTTTTGCCCTCTTCTTAAAAGATTTGGTGACTATGTGGTTCTGCCGTATTCCTCCCGGCATGATTCACTCATGGGAAATGTTGAAGGAAAAGTTTATCAATCAATTCCGAGTCCACATAGAACAACCTAAGGATCCATATTCTTTGCCAGATGTAAAACAATAAGAGGATGAGACTCTACGGTAGTATTTGATTTGCTTCAACATTGCAGCTGCCAGTATTTAGATCGCTAATGGACGATTGACTCTAATGGCATTGTGTGGAGGTGTACATCCTGACACGAAGATGGCTTGGAGATTGACTAAGGAGAAACTAGCTACACTTCAGGATTTATTCTATGAAGCTATAAAGTAAATACGGTTGGAGAAAACTGCAGCCAAACCATCTGGAGCTTCTAGTAGTGTGAATGCCATGGTTAAAAACAATGAAGGTGGTAGTGCGAAGAAAAAAAGAAACAGTAATCCAGGCAATTCTAGTTGGAATAAAATGGACGAAGGGGGGCTCAAGCCTAGAAATAGGTTTGACACCTACACAAACTTGGACGGTATTATATAGAGCATCTACCTAACCATGCAGGCGAAGCTCATGTACAATAGGCCCACTTCCAAAAAAGAGACCGAAGATGAAATGAATATTGGGAAGTATTGCAGATTCCATGAATCTTATGGGCATAACACCAACGAATGTCGCCATTCACGGGACATAATTGAAGAACATATTAGGAGGAGGAACGTAAAGTGATACATTAAGAGCATGGAGGCTCTTCCTACTCCTGAGAAGTAAGCTCCGAGACAGCTCCTACTAGGGAATGGAGGTGAAAGGTCCAGTGCTAACCATGGAAAAGACGGGAGACCGATAATTAACATCATAACTGGGGAACTGCATGCGGCAGACATGAGTTAGGCTGAAATGAAGAGGTATGCAAAGTCTTTAAAGAATGGAGAGGCCTACGTATGTACTATAGGCGAGGAGCATAGGGCTAAGACTCCACGTAGAGAGCAGGATACTATAGCCTTTGATGATAATGACTTGCGATGAAAGCAATTTCCACATACGGATCCAATGATTATTATGACCCTGCTTGGTCTGATGGAGGTACATCAAATTTTGGTAGATAATGGAAGCTCAGTGAACATTCTGTTCAAGGACAAGATAGGATTGTCCATTGAAGATGTTACACCCTGGAACCAACGACTACATGGGTTCATGGAAGAAGGCACCGTGCCCTTAGGAAGGTTGGATTTGTTTGTTGAGATAGGAACCCATCCCCGATCAGCCATACAAAAGAAAACTTTTGTATTGGTGGATGGATTCTCGGCTTACAATGCCTTTCTAGGACATCCAGCCTTATTTGATTTTCATGAAGTAGTGGCTTTATAGTGCTTAACCATGAAGTTCTTAGTAGCTAGCGGGATAGGAGTAGTGGAAGGAACTAAGACATAGTCAGTGAATGCTATGTTGCAGAGCTTTAAGAAAGCAAATGGAGGGAAAAAGAAGGGCACGAAAATCACTTTCTATGCCAAGAAATCTCTTGCATAACAACTAAAGGAGGGTCCCACTCTCGAGTTGACAAGTGATCCTCATAATGAGCTTGACTCGAGAGATGGAGGAGAGGGGCCCATAGCCGAGCCCGGAGAGTTGATGATTTTGTGAAAGTCGATGATAGTTATCCTATAAAGCTTATGAAAATTGGATCCAGTTTGGAACAGGAAATCATGATACAAATGATTGGGTTTCCACGGGACAACGAAGGTGTGTTCGCCTGGTAACACACAGACATGTACGAAATCTCTCCCTCGATTGCTTGTCATGCTTTGAATATTGACCCAAGGAAGCCCCCCTCGTGAAACAAAAGAAAGGAGCATAGGCTCGGAACGGTGTGTAGTAATAAGCGAAGAAGTGAAAATCTAGCTAGCAAACGGCTTTATTTGGAAATCATTGTACCCGGAGTGAGTTGTGAACCCGATTCTTGTTAAGAAGTCAAATGGAAAGTGGTGAACCTGCATCGACTTCTCCAACTTGAATGATGCATGTCCTAAAGACTATTTCCCACTCTCAAGGATTGATCAGTTAGTAGATGGAAATACTGGGCATGAGCTTTTATCCTTTATGGATGCTTATTCTGGGTATAACCAAATTGCAATGCACGTCTCTGATCAGGAGCGCACAAGTTTCATCATCGACCTGGGCCTCTACTATTACATGGTCATGCCATTCAGACTCAAAAATATGGAAGCAACATACAAACGATTGGTAAACAAGATGTTCATTGAGCAAATTACGAAAACATGGAAGTATATGTCAATGACATGCTAGTGAAATCGAAGAGGGCTTAAGACCACATATCACACTTGAATGAAATATTTCAAATTCTATGGAGATATGGGATGAATTTGAGCCCACTAAAATGTTCTTTCAGAGTAGCTTCTAGAAAATCTTAAGATTTATCGTGCATACTAGGGGAACTAAGGCTAATCTAGAATAGGTCTGGGCTTTAAGAAGCATCAAAATCCCCAAAACTCGAAAGGAGATACAAAGTTTAAATGGGAAGGTAGCAGCTTTAAGCAGGTTCATATCTAAAGCTTCAGAAAAGTGTGTCCCATTCTTTGAAGCACTCAAAAAGGAGAGAGGTAAATTTTATGGACAAACGAATGCCTTACCGCCTTCGTAAACTTACTGGAGCACCTACAGAAACCATCGGTTCTCTTTACACCAATCAAGGGGGGAGATCTTTACCTATACTTATCAGTGTCACACCATGTGCTGAGCGCAACATTAGTTAGAGAGGTAGATTGAGTACAACGTTTAGTGTATTATGTAAGCAAACACTTTACCGAGCTAGAGTCTAGATATCCTAAGTTGGAGAAGTTGGTATATTGTATATTGATTGTGCCTCGAAAACTAAGGCATTACTTCCCATCACATCCTATCCGAGTACTCACAAATCAGCCCCTGAAGCATGTCCTGCACCGACCAGATACTTCAGGGAGACTTACCAAATGGAGCATTGAGCTAAGCCAATATGAGATAAGCTTTCTCCCGCGGAGTGCAATCAAGGGGCAAGTGCTAGCAGACTCTCTTGTTGAGTTTACTATTCGAGATGAAAAAGTAAAGCCCCAGGAGGAGGAAGCTCTCAAGTAGCGAGTATATATTGATTGAGCATCTAATGATCATGACTTTGGTGCAGGTATAGTATTGCTGACACACGAAGGGAGAAAGTTAAGTTATGCAATTCGACTAGGATTTAAAGCAGTGAACAGTGAGGCAGAATACGAGGCTTTGATAGCAAGGTTGGAGATAGCAAAGGAGCTAGGGGTCAAGTCGTGCATGCATAGTGATTCAAAGTTGGTTGTGACTAGGTACTTGGAGAATTCAAGGCCAATAGAGAATGCTTGAAGTCTTAACTGGAGAAGGTGAAGGTCTTGCTTAATGAAAAGGAGCACTACGTGATCAAAAACATTTTTCGAAAGGAGAATCAAGATGCGGATGAGCTAGTGAAGTTGGAAAGTTCAAGAGATAGGCCTTTGCTGGAATCGGTACCTGTTGCAACCCTGCACAGTCCCAGCCGAGGAGGTGAATGTGGTTGCGGCTATTGAAGATGAGGAAAACAAGATGACACCATTGGTGAGGTATCTAAATGAAAGAGTACTATCTAATAGCGGGAATGAAGCTTAGAAGGTTCTACGAAAGGCACCCCGTTTTATCATCCAAGATGGGATTTTTTATCAAAGAGGATTTCCTAACCTGCTGCTAAGGTGTGTTGCCGAAAAGTAGGCCAAAAAGGTGTTGGAGGATGTACATCAAGGAAGCTAAGGAGACCATACAAGGGTACAGACTTTGGAAAAAAAGTATTATGGTATGGATACTTCTGGCCGACATTGAATCATGATGCAATGAAGTATGCGAAGAAATGTGATAAGTGCCAGCAGTTCAGCAAGATTCCCAGGATTCCCCTAACTGAATTAACTCGCATGGTCAGTCCTTAGCCTTTTACGGTTTGGGGGTTAGATTTGATTGGAGAGCTTCCAATGGTACAAGGTGGAGCTAAGTATGTCATAGTGGAGGTTGACTACTTTACTAAGTGGGTAGAGGCAGAGCCCCTTACTCAAATGTCAATGCCCAAAGTCATAAACTTTTTAATCCAAAATGTGATATGCAGGTATGGAGGCCCCTTCAGATCATATCCGACAATGGATTGTAGTTCAATAGTAAGGTGTTCACTGACATTTGTAAACAACATAGGATAAAGAAAAGTTTTTCATCCATGGCATACCCACAGGCTAACGACCAGGTAGAAGTATTCGATGAAGTTCTAAAGATTCTTATAAAGAAGCTACTAGAGTAGGCTAAGGGAGCATGGGTGGACGATCTTCCTCTGGCATTGTGGGCCTATCGCATTTCTTTCAAGACAACAACAAATCATACTCCTTTCTCTTTGGCTTACGGGTCAGAGGCAATGCTGTCGGTAGAGACAACAGTACCATCACACCAAAGGATTTACTATTACCCAAACGAGAATGAGGAGTTGTTGAACATGTTACTTGACTTAGTTAACGAAAGACGCGAGGAAGCTGATTTGAAACATGAAGCACACAAGCGTAGGATAGCTGCACAATACAACTCTAAGGTCAAAATACTGCCCACTCAAGAAGGGGGACTTGGTGCTAAAAGAATATTTCCCCGTTGGGGGGGCACTCGATCCGATCAAGGAAGTAAAGGATTTAGGAAATGGGGCTTTCATTCTTAGTACCATAGCTGGAGCCATATTCAGAAGGGCTTGGAATGCCACCATCTCTGTCTATTTTACTTGAACTTTTATCATACTACTTATGTTGTAACCTTGTAATTGAAACAATTATGAAATGGATTTTAATAAAGTGTGCTTTCCTTAATCTATTATCGTGTCAGGTAATTATTTTGAAATGTAACCTCGTAACACCACTCAAACGCAATAAACTAACAATATCACCTTGAAGGAGCGTCACTCGAGTCTTAGGAGCTGACTCGGGGGAAAAGCCGCACTAGGCATGGCGTCATCCTTCAATCTTCTTAGTCGGCAGTGGTGGATTGGAGTGATCCATATTCGGGTGTCTACAGCTGACGAACGGCTCAACCTTCTCAGCAGGCAGTGATGGACCAGAGTGATCCCTATTCGGGTGTCCACGGATGACGATCGGCTCAACCATTTGAGCCAGTAATGGTAGGCTGGAGTGATCCCTCTTCGGGTATCCACAGTTGACGATCAGTTTAACCTTTTTAGCTAGTAATGGTGGACCAAAGTGATCCATGTTTGGCTATCCACAGTAGACGATTGGCTCAACCTTCTTAGCTAGCAGCGGCAGACTGGAGATATCCCTATTCGGGTGTCCACAGCTGACGATCGACTCAACCTTCTTAGCTGGTAGTGGTAGAATAGAATGATCCCTATTCGGGTGTCCACAGCTGGCGATTGGTTCAATATTCCCAATTGGTAGTGGTGGACCGGAGTGATCCTTATTCGGGTGTCCACAGTTAACGATCGGCTTAATTCCTTCCATAAAAAATGGTAAGCCAGAGTAACACTACTTTGACATTCATTATTGTCGATGGCCTCAAACTCACAAAGGGTCAAGGAGAACCCGACTTACCGGCAGTCAGGACATGACAGCCACCTAGTTGGTTCTCCCTAGCATACAGATGAGTTCGACGATATTAAATGGTGATTAACAGTTCAGATTTGCCCAAGACATATGAGGGTTGCATCATACGCAATAAAAGACAATAAAGGAAATAGAAATCCATAAAGATAATAACAGATACAAAATCATGCATTCAAGTCATACTCGTCAGACATCCAAATGATTATTAGTCAAAAAATCATAAAGCATCAGGAAACAATATATGCTCGACCTCAACAACACATCAAAAATTGGTCCAACGTGAGTGGGAATGTTTAATACAAAAAGTATGCATGCACAACGAGTTTGTTTTAAACAAAAAGAAAAAGACTCGGATAAAACATAGATGTGGCATCATTTGGACCCAAACTTGGAAATGGTCTTCTTGCTGTGGTGCCTCAAGCCCTTGTGTTCACCCTCCATTTTCTCCTCTTCCTTCTTGGCGGTGGCAGTTGTGTTAAGTTCATCTTGTTTCTTCTGCATTTGTTTCAGCTCCTTGTGGGCCTCAAGCTTAACCCTTGTCAAGTCATCAGGATATTTCAGTGGGACTTGTTGTCCTAGCGCTACCTCCCTATCAAAGTCCTCTATAGGATAAGAAGCACCCATGATCTCAACTCAATGTCCTCTTGGAGAGAAGCAATCATCTCATGGTCGGTTTCTCGGACTGGTGGGTTAGATGAGCCAAGGGTGTGGCACCTAATGGTGTAATATCAGAAGTAATCACATGGCCAGTAGGATCTGTCATGAGCTCATCACCTACAGGGAAGTAAGGAGGGTAATTAGGCATAGGCTCACTTAAACGAGCTCGGACGTATTGAGCGGTGACCCATGGACTGTAGAGAAAAATCTTACCTCCCTTAGAGGACCTAAGGGCATCACTGGAAGGTTGAATGTGATCTGAAGGAGGAGATTTTCCCAAAGGTTATCCCCTAGTTGATGGATCTAAAGAAATGTGGAAAACAGTTAGTGGAACATTGTGCATGGGGGCATAAACAACCGGTTTCGAATGTAGCCTTGCATCACCGTTTCAGAGGTCTAGCAACCCTTCTTCCTTTTAACCGCTTCTTTCTTTCGGCCCTTATCAACTTCAGCTAATTTAATGTAAACCAACCGAATGACCTCCATTTCATCTACAGAGAAGCGAGAATCAATGGCCTTATGGTTGAAAGGCAGCCTCCTTGCTCACTAGCGGCCTTTGCTTCTCTTGTTAGCCACTTGTGGATAGAAACCATTACTTCCTGGTAATCTTCCATCCATGCTAGACTCTTCTCTATGAACATTCTATAGTAGATTTTGTCTAAGAGTCCCTCCACCTGATCCAGTTGGGTATTTAGTTCATCACACTCGGCTTGCAGTTTGTTGGCCCTGGAAGTTTCAGCAGCCTTGCCCACGACTAAAGCCTTGACCTCTGCTTGGAGAGAAACTCTGATAGCTCTCCGCTCTGCCACTTTCTTTTTCAACTCATCTAGGTTGGGCTCCACCTTCTCAGCTACCGCTCAAATCTCGTCCAGCTTTTTAGTGAATTTGGCCGTGACATTCTTGTAGTCATCGAAGAACTGACTAGCCATATCGTTTTACTCCTTTTTAGCGGCTTTAATATCGTCTGAGCACTCCCTCTTCAACCATTCGGATTCTTAGGTATGGGCAACTTTGAGCTTCTAGATCTCCTTAGCATGAGATCTTTCTAGAGCATCTAACACTGGTTTATGATCCAAGCTATTCTGGTGCAACTGTTTTCTTAAGTCGAAGATTCTTAGGTTCTGATCGACACCGTTCTTACCGATCTCCTTCCCTGCCTTAACCACTCTTTCATGGAAGTCCAACAAGGCCTTGACGTTGCCTAAGCCATCTGCGAGAAGCTTGATCAACCCCACGAAGGAGAGGGGAGGTTCCTCAACAAGCAAACTTGCCAGAGGATCCCTCGTAAGGCTGCTGGAAATCATCGATGCGTGAATCTAAGGGGTCGGTAATGACGGTTTCTCCCTCAATCTCCTTCCCTTTATCTATCTGCCCAGGGGAAATAATTATTGCTCCTCTTTTATCTATTTTCTCCTACTACTTGGAGGCTTCTGAATCAAACAATGGGAAAAGAGAAAGCCAAAGAGTCTTAGAAGGCCAGATTGGAGTTTGGGATCCTGACTACCACCGAGGGAGCGGGATCTCTTTTGCAATCCATTCTTGGGCTATTGGCCACCTGTGTCCCCAACTAGGTGGTAGTGAACAGTCTCCCCTATTTTCAGCTCTACGGGTGGCTGCCCAATATTTACACTTGGCCCAAATAGAGAAGCCGCCTCTTTCGTATCCTTGGGAGGCGCTTTTGGCCCTATCCGCTTCATCTTAGAGAGAAAATTTTCCCTTCTCAAGCTTATGCTACCTACAATGACAAAGTAACATAAGTTAGAATCAGAATAGACACAAACCCTTAGGGTCCTTATGGGTCTCTACTTGTCGTTGGATTTCCGCTATAGACGCGGAGTCCCCATAATTAATCCCAAGCTCCGGGTCTTGAAGGTAATCTGAAACATTTAGATCTTCGAGGAGGAAAGTTTCCTCCTCCTCGGGACCCTAAAAAAATGGTGCAAGCCCTCATCTACCTCTGAGTTGGGCGGGGTAGCTAAACCGATATGTCTACAGGAATGTGCTTCATCACAGTCGGAAGTACGGTCGCTGTCGTGAGAATGGGAGCCTGCCTCTCCTATTGTCTTCATATGGATGTTATCATCCTCCCACTCCCTAATGTCTTAATCCAATTACTTTTATGAGTTTCAGCCCTGAAGGGATCTAACTCCCGCTCCTTTGAATCCTAAGGATGGTTGGAGCAGCACCATGTGGGTCTGTAGTTAAGAGGGCACCAAAAATAAAAGTCTGATAGGAAGGCACGTCGTTGCTTGTTTCACCGGTAGCCAAATCCTTTTCTTTCTTTTTCTTCATAGGCTTTTGCGTAGAAGTTTGATCGCCTATCCCAATTGAGCGACCGGCTGCAAGCAATCCAAACTACCTCAAATTATCGTCGGTGACAAGCCGGGGAACCTCTTGGAGCTCCTTCGGGATACTTTGTAGTCTGCGCAACATCTTTTCTAGGTCATCTCTAATTGTCGCTCTCACTACACCCGAAAGGAAATACAAAGAAAGAAAAGTTAGCCTCAAGCGTGAGATTATTTTGGAATGATGAAGGAAGATAATTAGGAGGAATAAACTTACATCTTGAGTGCCATTGATGGAAACACGGAGAGTTGTTTCGAATGAAGAATTATTCCCGCTTAAACATACTGTACTTGGAATATATATTCTCAACCGGTTTGTATTTTCTCCCTATCTCAAGATAAATAAAGGGATAACCCTTTATCTTACTCTTTATAGTGTATAGAAATCTGATCTGGAGAAGAGTCGAGGGCACCTGTAACTCCCTCGTGAAGATAGAGTACAAGCTAGTGAAGATAGAATATCCATTGGGATGCAACTGAAATGGAATGATTTTCAAGTATACAAGAAACCTAGAAATCCACTGAGGAAGAGGGGATGGAGCTCCCGATTGTGCAATGGTAGCGGGAGGAAGCCATATACCTTTCGGGTGGGGCGTGCTCTCATTGTTCTGGAATAGGCAGTAGGGGTTCCTCCCTTTGGATATCATAGGTGGCAATAATGAAGTCTAGCTATTTGGCGATCAAGCTCGAAGCTTTTGAGTCGATGGGGTTCACAGCAGTTCAGATGGTCTATATCCGTGCATGAGAGAATGAGTAGAGCTAGGTTGATTAGAGCGATGCCTTGATTGCACATAACTTGAAGGTGCAGAAGAAGGAGACTAATCTCCAAAAGTAGTATGGGAGAGGGTCTGTTGATGGTCTGACATACCATTTAACATGATAAATTGTCTCATGCATTATCACTAAAGATGGAAGTGTTAACATGTGTGCATGTGTGTGTGTGTCCACTATAAAAAATCTTTACACTTCTGTCCGGCTACTAACTGGACCACTCCAAGCCCTAATCCTAGCATGAGTGTTGAACAAAGCAGGGAGCCTAACATAGCTAATCTACATGAATTAAGGTGTACGGATTGATGGAATGAACGCTAAAAGTTAAAGGAGGTTCTCACCAGGTCACGAAGTAGTCTTGAGTTGAGATTGGGATTGGATTGGAAGAGTGTAAATTGGGAACGATAATGGCAGCTCGGAGGTGACGAGGGGTCGCGGGATTTTGAGAAGCCTGGAAAGTAAATGAGTTTGTTCGGTGGGCTGCATGCATGAGCTTATATAGGGATGGAAGTACCGGACCAGTCCCATACCTAGCCAATAGCATGCCAAGCCAAACCAGCAACTCCCATCGGACCATAAAGATACCGGACCGAAAAGGAGAAAGAGAAATAGTAGTGTGTGTCTACCAAAGCATTCATCCGAGGAGTAAATTAAAAAAAACCCATCTCGTAGTTGATGAGATGAACTTTGGAGGGAAAGTGTTATGGGAAATTTCGCCCACATGGCCGAGGAAGAGGAAAGCTTGGAAGAGAACATATACTCGGTTAAGAAGAAGGTAACATAGCAGGCAAGGCAAGTGCAAAGGAAAAGCAGAAGGCTGCCCTCCTCTCTCTCTATGTTGTTCGGTACCCATAGTACCCAACATAATTTCCCGTTCGATACACTAGGGTATCGAAAAGAGTATCTTGTTCAGTACCCTAAGGTACCGAATAGAATATCTTGTTTGGTACCCCAAGGTATCGAACGAGGCCCTTTGCTAAGAACGTGGGGGTGCTGTGTGAAGACCAAGCACTTGTGAAGCCCTCCATACCAAGGAGGGATGCATACACTAAACCGAGTCACTAAAGAACCCACCGAACCAGGCACCTAGGACACCCACCGGACCAAGAGAGGAAAGGCATGAACTTAGTCATCAAAGTAGCCATGTGCGTACCATCAGATTGACATACCCCGAATAGAGCTCCCAACCGAACCAAGCAAGTCATATATGGAATGAAATCCGTATATCTGGGAAATTCTCAATTACATTTGGTATATTCAGAAATATTCCCTCTGGGCAAGTTATAAATGGAAACAACGTAATTTTCTAGACTAACGACACCACTTCCTCATCCCTATAAATCTGCAAGCATTTGGCATTCATAGGAAAGTTTTTTCTATGATCTACGAGCCTCCGAGCCATAATGTCAACTACATGGAGCATCCAAATCCTCTTTTTCTATTATAAATTCATTTATTTTGCATCAAACCCTTTATGGCTGAACCACTATAAACCTAGTGTAATTCATTTTTTATGCACTATATTTTCATTTAATCACTGTTGAAAAATTTATTGGAGGTGTTTGCCCATTTTTCATGCAAACAATGAGAAAGTATACGTATATGTGTATTTGAGGTTATATAATAATAAATACAATTCTTTTATTGTAATTAGAACTGTTAATAATGGTTGTGCAAATGTGAATATGAATGTATGGATATATTTGTGTGATTGATAATATATGTGTATGGAAATATCCATATATGCATATAAACACATTATAAGCAATCTCTTGTAGCCGTATTGAATATCGTGTGCACTAAGTTGCATAAGAGGACACCGTGTCAAGTAATCTCTCTAGCGAAGCTCGAAATGTGATTTGTATAGTGTAGTGTGGTAGTGTATGCATGTGTGTATTAATGTGTACAAATAGGTGTATCGGCACATGTGTAGGCATTACATGGAGCAAGGAGGTCGGTTGTGTTCGTTTTAGCGTGTTAGAGAGGTCGCATCGAAAGAATTGCCATGCGGATCTCTACACTCAAAAGAGTAGTTTTTAGTATCGAAATCAGTTTTTGGATAATTAAAAAACCACTTCCAAATACTAACCAATGGACTTCGGAAGAGGTCTGATGTGTTGAAGGCAGGCTAGGGGAGCTAGTGACTCATCAGGCAAAGCAACGGAGAAGATAGAGCTCGAATCGGCTATCGGTGGCATGGTTTTCACCTTCCTTAGGTTTCCTACCTAGGACAAGCCACAACCAATCCAAGGTAACTTACCATTGGTACACCAATAGTGCATCAGCCTGGGTAGTAAAGCCCAGGAAATATGCATTCAATTGGGGATTCTTCTTCTGTTTTGGATGCGGGTTCGTGTGGAGCTTTGGTGCAACTTCGGGGAAGATGATAGGCTGCTGGGGAAGGCGGAGTGAAAGGCAAAACTCGGATTCAAATACTAAAGTTAAGTGGTTCACATAGTATCAACCATGATCGGGTAGAGGATCGATATGGCGATTGGTCACACGATCACATGCGACCAAGGTGTACGATCGAACAAAGTAAATCCATAACTTCAGGCTTTGACCTCGAGGTGCACGTAGTTCAATGAATTATATCGGTCTTATATTATTGACCGTACATGGTATTGGTCTTATATTAGTGATCATACATCGTATTAGACTTATATTAATAGTCGTGCATATTATTGGTCTTTTAGTAGTGACCATATGTTTAGATAGATGATGACGTGATATTAGTCTTCGTTTGTAACAGACGTATATGTTTACGTGATGTTATATATATATATATGGTATCAGTGTTCCTTTATGGTCTTGATGGCATATTATATGGGATACGCCTATCATTATCTTTTGTAGAGACGTTATGTGAGTTTGTTAAGAAATCCATGATGGCATAGGGAAGATGTAATGATCATCTACAAGTGGGTCACATATCGCTTATTCTTGTTATAAGGGTACAATGAGATCCATATAGTTTCAAATATCTAGAGTAGGTCATTTATCACTTATGCTCGTTATACGGGTATGTTGAGATCTACATGAGTTCCATCAAAGCTGGATGCAGCTCGGAGTCTATGGTACATTTAGTTACCAACTCTATTTATTTTAGAACCTCGACATGAACCATTGGATCACGATAATTTAAATCATAGATGGATGTCCAATGCGAACTTGGGTTTTAAAAGATACGTAATGTGAGTTTGTTAAGAAATCCATGATGGCATAGGGAAGATGTAATGATCATCTACGAGTGGGTCACATATCGCTTATTCTTGTTATAAGGGTACGGTGAGATCCATATAGTTTCAAATATCTAGAGTAGGTCATTTATCACTTATGCTCGTTATAGGGGTATGGTGAGATCTACATGAGTTCCATCAAAGATGGATGCAGCTCGGAGTCTATGGTACATTTAGTTACCAACTCTATTTATTTTAGAACCTCGACACGAACCATTGGATCATGATAATTTAAATCATAGATGGATGTCCAATGCGAACTTGGGTTTTAGATACCTAGAGTAGATCATATATCACTTATGCTCATTATAGGGGTACGGTGAGATCTACATGAGTTCGATCACACTGGATGTGGTTCAGGGTCTATGGCACAATTAGGTACCGACTCTATTTATCTTGGGCACAAGTCTACCACAGACTCCATTTATCAGCAATGATGAGTATCGATTTATATTCTTTGTCTATCGCTTATCAATATATTGTGTGTGTTATATTAGTTGGTTGATAATATTATTGTGTATTCTAGGATAAATTTATATTATGATATTATATTGTCTTTGCATTTGTATATCAGGTTACCTTATCATAGTATACTGTTATATATCTGTCACACTACATTGGTTGAATTGATTCGTTGATTACAGGAAAAGAGCAAGTTATGGTATGATTCCTTACTTTTGTGATAGGTTTACTTTACTTATTCATAGGCTATCTAGATTACCCCTGAGCCATATTTATGGAGAGGACCGGATATGCCTATGTGGATTCATTTTTGATGTATGTAAATAGTTTTTATATATAGTATTTTGAGATAGTTCCCCTCGCACCAGGCTTCATATCTGACCCATGTTTTGTCTTTGTCTGTTTATGTCATTACAACTCTCGGATACTTGACTGGGTAGTTTGGGAGTCAGGTTCTTTTGGGAATACGTTATTAGAGTGGCGCAACTGAAGCTTTGGAGGAGAAGACGATACTTGGACATATATATACTTGATATTTTATTAGTACATGATAGATGTTATTTGTACATAAGACTTATTCTATCATATATTATATTTTGACTTCCTCTATTGATATTTACTTATCAGTTACTTCCGCTAGTGCAGTATCTTATATATTGTTCTTCCAATTATGTTCATGTATGTTGGTACATTATATATTATCATTCCGCTATGAGATTATATCGTTATGCCTAGGTATAATGTTTGTTTTTAATTTTGCAACGACAATCTGTCTTTTGTGGTATTTGAAAGTTAGGCGTTGATGTTCAAAGTTGCTTTTCTGGTGTCATGAAAGATTGGTTGTTATAATGTAGAGTAAAAGTCTCTGGCCAAAGCATCTCGGTTGATTATTGATTATTATTAGATTGTGTAAAAACCTTCATTTTTTTAACGACTAGTTATTTAAATAGTTAGTTTAAATATTGGATCGTTAATTAGTTAAAGGTCCAAAATTTGATTTTTTTTTCCACATGCAGTGAAATTAGGACTCGAGACCACTTTCATTGAGTCAGGATCGACGTTTTGAATTAAAAAATATAAATATCGCTATACTTGGAGTCATAGTATTTTTACAATTTACGTATTGTTATATGTATTCTATAAAACTATGAGCGTAGTCGAGTCTGGTAGGATCTTGACCGATGGCTTATGTTTCTAGGATGAGGAATTTATTAGGAGAGTATGGTAAAGGAATTTATGAAATCAGGCAATTCGATGGCCAAAACAACCACGAAATGCATGAAATTATCATCCCACGGCACTATCTCGGATAGTGATGAAATTTATAAGATCGGGACCAGAAAAATGAGGTGTTATGCTCCTATGAGTTTCATAGCGATCGGATGTTTTGTGCGGCCGTACGAGCTCGAAAGGTATGGAGGTTTATTTAAGAAATTAAGTAAAATATATGTTATATTATATACTCATCCCCTAAAATATTCCTCTCTTACTTTTATTTTCTCCTTCTCCATCTCTATACAATAATCTAACATAGGTGCTTCCTCCTCATTGATTTTAATCAAAGCTACAAAGATTGTGTGGACAAACTGAGAGTAGCACAATGTTCCTCTAGGCGAGACACGCGTAATGATATCCACCAATTCCGATGCGGTGGTGATTTGACATAAGCGACATTTTTAGGGTTTTGGTTTCTTGGCTTAAGGAGGAGCTGTAGGTGGTGTTTGGAAAATGAAGTGTGGGGATGGACTTAGGGGAGGGAGACACATGGATATCACCAAGTGATGTGCGATTGCCATTTTGGGGTCGCATTTCCACCTGGATGCGGGTTCGGGAAGGAGTTGCATTTGGATTTTGGAGTGCGGAGTTCATTGCGGTGGCGTGATTAGGTTCAGCCCACGAAGTGAAGGAGCTTGGTGGTGGTTGGAGGCTCTCTAATGCTTCAGAGTGGCAACTAAAGGCAAGGGGTGGTGTGCGCTCATGGGTGTAGGCGGGTGATATTTAAATGGGAAAGAAGTGGGATTATAAAGGTACTTAGGAATTAATTAATTTAAGATAATTAATTAATTTTTCTAATTCATATTCTTATAAAATTCATATCTCTTGCATACAAGGTCCAATCGAGACGAGGTCTTCACCGTTGCACTCATATGGGATTATTTACGACATGGTATGGGATTGGACCAAGTTTGGACACTTAGGAATTTTTAGTTTAGATAAGCGAAAGTATAACTCTAAATTTATATTTTAGTATAAATTTCCTTAATATTATATATCAGAAAATATCACATAGAGAGGTAGAATAATATATATAAGTAACTATTTCTCCCATTTGGTTGGATTGGTTTCAGTAGGTATTTGTAATTGATTAAGATCATGTATATGTGGATTTTGTATCCTATTCACATTGAATAGAGTTGGATAGAGTTGATATTAATTTATAACATGTATAAATTAATTAAACTCTAATTTGTAGTTAGATTAGTGATATGAATATTATTATATATTTTGTTGTTGATATATGGGATAATAGATTGAGATTCCATATATATAAATATTGTGTTCTATTCGTATTAAATAGAATTAGATAGAGTTGATATTATTTTATAACATGGTTATAAATTAATTAGAACTCTAACTTGTAGTTATATTAGTTTTAGAAATTTATTATGTGACGACCACCTTACACTTTCGATGTTCATATAACCAAATAGTGTGCTGCTGGAGCATCCAGCCGACGTATGATGATTGTCAAGGTAAAGAAAAAGAAATAAAGGGGAGGAATAGAAAAGAAGAAAAGAGAAAAAAAGAAAACATCACACAATCACTTAACATGTCGTATATCTCATGGCGCATCAAATAAAATATAATAGTCCTTACAGATATAAAACAGGCGAGATAGTAATGGCGACATAAACCACAAAATCAGAGTACACATGCTCGTACAGTTATACAAAACATTAATAGAGTTTACACAACTGATAAATAAATTCAACTAATAAACTGTCTCTAATAATAATAAGTTAATATTGTCAAGGCTCCACAGTGTCACATAGTAGAATAAACAATAATAAACTCAAAATATAAGTATGAGAAGGCATCACCTCCTGTTAGTCCATCTGCATAGCTCCAAGTGTTGTTTACACCTGCTATCTAGTCTACTCATCTAAGAATACCCGAGATAATAAGAAGCAAAGCATAAAACCTCGAATCAGGCAACAGTCTGGTGTTAGTGATAAATAATCTCAAAACACTGTAATAGTTGGTACAGTATATGGAACAGAGGATATGAAGAATCATACTTGACATATCCCTACATCCATGGAGCTAGAGCATAACACATGGTATATGCTACTCTATACCATAATCGTCATGGGTGTATTATACATCAAAGTACAAATGGTGTCTTGATATCTGCATTGAAAATATCTACATCATGCGACATCCTTAAGATGATAAAAAATCAAGCAAACATAGCATCCATCATCCATCCTCACGTCACTCACTCAGTGCGTCGGATATATGATACTGCATCTCGTCATCAAGGACTACTCAACGTCCTCGACCACTTGATCAATTAGAGTACAAATAGGGTTCTAACATCAATGAACTATGCCATATCGCCACTATGTCCTTACGTCAATGGACTATAGTATATAACCTTACCCAGGTTCTAATGTCAACGGACTCTGGGTTATAGGCAGATTGGGTCCTAACGTCAACAGACCCCGATCACATCCTCATATAACCTTGTCTGCCGAATGTGCCCCATCATCTCGAGTATCAATAATCCCTTTGCACATGTCATCACTAGAAGAGCACATCCTGGAACCGTTGTCACAACTCTCGTCTGAAGTCATCTTTGTTGGGAACTACACTAGACAACCATCATAAGTCATATAGTGTCATCGTGTGTCCCGTAACCTTCCTTCAACAGTTCTTTCAATACGACTCATAGTCTACTACTCTGCTATCGAATTACAACTATCCATAATCGAAGCCATCACTTCTTATCATGGAATCATCATCGTTGAATCATGGAGTCATCGCGTTGAAGCATCACATCTTCGTTTCACTGCCAAAACCACTCATCAAAGAGCGGTAACACCAAAATCGAATGTCGAACAAACGGACGAACCATCACATCGTGCTCGTCGAAGAATTTCCATAGTCCATGTCAAAATCTGGCCAAATCAAACATCATCAATAATGGTAGATATTGACCACTCCATATTAGTCGATAACGACCACTTTGGTGGTGCACTTAACCAAAAATGGTTAAATATAAACCAAATGAAAATGTCTGGTGTAACGACCTGGAATTTCACTACTTTGCTTAGTGAATATTTATTCAATTTTAAAAATTCAATATGTAGTTTTTATAATGAAAATAAACTCATTCTAATAAATTAATAATGATGGTAAAATCGTTTTCAAAATTTGTTTACCAAATTAAATAGTTCGTAGAAAAATAGAAAATGTGATCGAAGAACGTTTTCCAAAATTTCGACCTTTCGACACCGGAAAGTTGTCGGGAACATTGTTCTTCTTTGTGCAACATATACACATATATATAAGAGTCCATTAACTAAATAATAATACACTTAGAAATAAATTATCTTATGTTAATTTGGATTAGTAAGTGATGCGACAAGACAGTTTTAAAAATAATAAACTTATATATATAAATATATATATATAAGTATTGTCACATCTTAGGGTTTATATATATATATTAAGTATTATCACATCTTAGATTATAATCATTAACCATCATTATCCCTTGTCACGTCTTAGCTTTAATTAATAATTTAACTTATATATTATATATACTAGTGCAAACCCGTGCTTCGCACACTGGTTGAGTGAAATAATTTGTTCAAAAATAATGATTGAAAATAGGGTTTTCAAATGAATTATCAATTCAGGGCATTAACGAAGTCCTATTGGTACTTGTGGTTTGAAAGTTTAAAAAGTTTGTACGTTGTTATTTCTATTTAGTTGGTAACATATGTCTTAATGATTGTTTTCAAAAGAGTAACACGTCATAATGTATAAGGTACTAAAAGTTCAAAATAAAATGTTCCTACTGTTTATTAACAAATAAATACACACCTATCTAACCGTTAACACGTGAGCAAATAATTATTTTGTCATTCTTGAAATAATGTGTATATTACCATACAACTTGGACAATTGATATATACAATAATTACCAGCCAAAAGTGTGCAACTAATTCGCAATGAAGAGAAAGTCTGTAGCAACACAGAAATTGTGTATTAAACCTATTGATTCAAGAGCTATTATGAATTCCCACAAAATAAAAACAATGCCCGAATAAAATGAACAAAAGAGTAAGACATAAAACCTGAATAAAATGGCCAATGCAAATTCCATTTATTACAAACAGGTCGCATGTGTAACATATTTTATGAAATTAATTGGCAATGAATCCCAAAAAAACAAAGTTGGTTGAAAGTACGAATGCAAAATGTAGGACTATTCAATATCAGCAAATTCAACTTCAAACGCGGGAGCAAATGCAGGAGCTGAATGGACTAATATTTACGTTTAAAAAGCAAGTCAATGAACAGAGGGAAAACATGTGAGAAACATCTGCCAATGGCATCAAATCCAAACGCTCCTTCCAATTTGTTGCCATCTTCTTGTTCCTGCAAATGAGTTTAGGGCAACATGTTAATAGAGGTTTGAAGTATAGGATAATGCAGGCCAAAATATAGTATTGTTTATACTAAATAGTATATCAGATAGAGCTTAACAAATGTAGCAGCCTGAATGGAGCATTGCCCCAATAATGACTGAGGCATTACTTCAGTGTAAACTATGGCATTTGTCACGGTCAGTACTACAACAATTTCCACATCCAGCTTCTTTAGTACCGACTGAGGCAATCGAGTATGTTCAATTGAGGAAATTGCTATAGTATCGATTGCGGCACTACCTCAGTATCGATAGAGAAAGTTGTATGCGTGGTCTGCATACAAAAACATTGTTGTTTGATATCATTCATAGTACACAAAAATATCATGGTTCCATGCAATGGCACCAGCTGTTCATTTATTTTTAATATCTAAAATAATGCATATAATGCTGATTCTAAGTGGAGTACTATTTTGAGGGAGAAATTCAATGGCACTTAGCATTTATATGACTCGGAGTAGATTTCCAGTAAGGCAAATGGTTTCTTAGAAGGTAGGAAAATCAAACATTATAGTCTACGAATAAGTTTGTATGAAAGAGTAATCTTCTATGTAGGATTCAATGTAAATAGCATTATCAAGTCCATGAGTTGGGTTATGATTCATATCATGAAACTAAATTATCTCAAGACTTGGTTGTACAATGTCTATGTACAAAAATGCAATCTGGTTAAAAATGGCAACCTTGGTTAATTGATATAGATGCATGACTGTTAGATTATGAGGTAGTTGTTGAATATGGAACATGCATGGATATACTTAATAAAGATGAGATAGCAAGGAGGACAGTTATTTGGTCCTGAAAGTAGCAAGCATTCAACCACTTTAACAGGCGTGATTGAACTAAAAAACCGTCAAATTGTAGATAATTTTGAAAAGTAAATCAAATTGAAAATTTATGGAAATAGTATAATAAATTAATCGGTTACGCTAGGGATATAACCAACTATTTGTCAAAAGCTATTTATTTAGTGAATAGAAACAATAATCTTTGTCATTTTTGATTTGATAAGATAACAAATATAATCCAACATTCACTGAGAGTGCATTGTTAAGAATGTAACAAAACAAAATCTTGTATATAACCGTACTAAGCATATTTGAAAACAGAGCAAGTTTACAACGATGTTTAAGCGCATATATGAGCCTCATCCTCCTACCCATATTCCTTTACATTACATCAAGAAATGCTTGCTTTCCCATGCCAAAATACCATCAGAAATACTTAAATTATCATACACTTGAAAGCACAGAATTAATAAGGACTTCTTTAGTTTAAATAAAACAATTCAAGAAGGTGCATTGAACTTTTTAGTATAATTTATGAAATTTTCATTTAAATTGTTAAATAATCATTCCAAATCCTTTTCATAATTTTTAATAATCAAATAAAATTTATAAATGAGGGATCAAACTCCAAAATCAATTTATTTCTTAACAATCCAATAATTGAGTCAATATTCCATTCAAATGAATACCTTAGCATTAGATAATTTTATATTCGAATTTATATTCTAGTAAAATATTTTTATCTTCGTTTTAAAGAAAAAAAATTAGATATTTTAAGTCTATATTTATAACATCATCCTCAATAACTATTTTTTTAGATTAGTATATATAAAAAATATTCTTATAAGATATAATCAGAATGTAATACATGAACAATCATAAAAAAGTAAATACATGAATTTATAAAATAGCATGCCCCCAATAAAAAATATAGTACCTAGTTACTATATTTGTCAATAACTGATGTGTACATAAATCTACTAAAGCGTCTCCGCTATTCTTGATAATGTGCTATTGGAAATCAATAAGTAGGACGGCTTATACGTGGAGACCAATACTTTATTTTATCTATAATTTTTGTTCTTTTTTTATTATTACTCTATGACTAAGTAAACATGAAATAAATGGCCCATCACTACGTTTTAGGAAAATATACTTAATTTCAAGTTAAAGTATTCAAACTTCATTTTTAGAAATATAATTCGATTTTAGATAATAGAATGCAAAATAAAATAAACTATAAAATTAATTATCATATAATCTTTGAGCTAGACATTCCATTTCGTTTTTGTACTTAGCACTATGATAACATGCATATAATTTGCTTCCATGGAAAATGAGATGTTTGTTTCCAAAATATTGGATTATATTATCACTATTCTCTTATATTTTGGCATTCCTTGAAAATACATGTTACTATTTTCACAAACTATTGGGTAATGGTTTTCAACCATGGTCTATGGACCAAAAAGCCGTATAAATTGGTTAGAAATCAGAAGTTTGTAACCTGTAAACAATAATTATTTTATCAAGTGTTGCTACTTCATCCTAAATACAGAGAATGAAATGGACAAATTAAGACACTTAAAAGTTGTTAATTATTTCTTCCCATAAATCTAGTAATAATAGTAATGAGTGATATGACCTGACATATACTCTATACAAATATTTATCAATTTTTAAATAGTAACAGTTAAATTCAATCAAATATGTAATTTTCATTACCTTTACCCACACATATAGAAATACCTTTATTAACACTTAAAGTAAATTATTGATTTTCTTATTTTGATATTTTATTTTAATCCGCTATGCACAAAGAAATTATTAACATTTAAATGTACCCAGAATAATTCCAAACTTTGTAGCAAATACACTTGAAAAATGATAATGGTATATATCTTTAGCATATTAAGTTTCCAATATATGATCTATTTCAAAAGAAACATGAATTGTTATAAATACGAACAATCAGAATATAAAATATGATTCATTTATTCTTTCCAAATTGTTTCAGTTTATATATAGATCAGTGCATCGTTGAAAAGAGGCATGTAAGGTTAATGTAAATCCATTCCAAACTTATTATGAACAAAAAAATATAGGTAAAAAATCAAAGAAAAAAATAAATTAGAAGGCAAAGAAAGATAACTAAAGCGCTTTTGAGTTTTCTTGACTACGGTGCATCTTATATACCTCTATTTTCTAACCGACATAGCAAAAATTACTCTTTACAAACAATACATTATCAAAATTTACTTTCATGCAAATTTTACATTTGTTATTCAAAACCACAAAATATATTTCTATTATAAATTGAAAATATGAAAACCAATATAGCTACTAACAAATTTTCCACCACTTTCATTTATCTTTTTCCTTATTATCCAACAAAGTGAGCAAGTAAACTAAAAGACTCCTACTTTAATAACGGTGAGCATTATTGTATTATACTATTGAAACATACGCGTTATACATACATACATACATACATACATATATATATATATATAGTTAATGGAATATACGCTACTTATTATAATTAAGTGAAAAGTGGAAAGGGAAATGAACTGAGATACTTTTCTCCTCTTTTATTCTTATTTCCCTTGTTCGAAAGCATATGTGTCTAATGAAGGCCACTCATGCCAATTTTTTTATTAACTATTGTTTTCTAGTTTATAAAGAACAAAAGACAAAAATTAATTTCCTTATAAAATCTACAATTAGAGCTTCTGGGTACTTAAAGGGATCATGCTGCTACCATGATTCATACCTGAAAGTTTTGTTTATATCTATATCAATATCGTTTTATTTTTACATATGCATAAACATGTTGAGTTGAGTGGTGCACTAAGAAGTGTTGAATATTATCTTGGTAGTGTAAACTATTTCAAAGTTTACTGCATGCGATGATGAGAGTAAGCAAGGTGGTACTAACTAACTAATAAAGCAAGGTTGTAAACTGTAACTTCATTAGCCGCTAACAGAACAAATTATGGGATTAAATAAGCTTAAGGTTGAATCTTTATGAATATACAATGATGTTTGACAAAGCCTATACATTGCATCAATCAAAAAAAGTATCATTGAACAGGGTGAATTATTCTTTTAATATCCGACTAATCAAAAGATATTCACTTCTATAACAAAAATGCATTGAAACCTAAACTGATTACTCCATGTAAAAACAAATTCAAAGTTCAGAAAGGGGAAAATAAAGAAACTTGAATACAAACCTAAAGTCGGAGTCTTTGATGGATCCAAGCCAACATCCATGTATGCTTGTGACCATCTGCTATAGATCCAATGCTCAAAGAGAGCAATGGTGGTTGAAATTAATAAAATCTTACAAATTGCCATGTTTTATTGTTTAAATTACTTTTTAATAGTCTTTGCTTTTTGGTATAACTTGCATGGAAAGGGAACATAAAAATGATATTAGAACACATAAACATTTATTCAATAGCATCCAAAATAAAAAGGTTATAAGTAGTAGGTGTACAAAGGTCAAAAAAGTTCTATACGAAGATATATTAAAATTTCATTATTATATAAAGATGATGAAAAAGCAAAGGAAACCCAATGATAGCCACATCTTTAGTGCAACAAAATTGTGGTAATAAAGCTTTATCTTAAAAGTGTCATCTTCACTATAAAGTAGACATCACATGCATTTTTAAAAAGTAGGTAGAAGCTTCATAAACTATTCAAACATCAGAAAAAAAACAATTCACGTAATATGATTTATTAATTTGTTCCAATTATTGATTCTTAATTAAAAATCAGAAAATGTTATTTTAGTTGGATTTTTGGTATTAAAATATGTATAAAAACGATAAGTAATGTTTTATTTATTGAATTGTAGAATTTAAGGGAAGAAAATTATTCCAAAATTAACCAAATACCATTGATAAACCATTGAATTGAAACTTCCATATTTTAATTATCTAACACAAAGTTAAATCATTAGAGTGCAATGAACAAAGCATCATCAGTACAGAATAAATGAATACATTCGACAGTGGAACATGACAATCGTACCTTATACTAAATGTTTAAGTTAAGTTTAAGTAAGGCTGCAAATAATTCATTAGATCCATATGATTTGATAGTATGCAAGGAGGTAAACTTGTCATTGTAATTTTCTTTGATCAGCTGAAACATAAACACAATTTCTAGTTCAGCTAAAACACTAAAATTTAGATGAGCAACCAAATCTCTAAGTTTACTTTCATAGATACAGAAAGGGGGGAAGTTGACTAATGTAGCATCCTATATTTTAATTTATAACCAAACGTACCAAGACTTACCAGATTCACATACCATAAGTTGTGCATTTCACCATAACATGTTTGAATAATATAGGCCCATTAAGTTTGTTTTTGTTATGATATAGAACAAATTATGCCATGTATGTTTTCATGTCAGTACACTTAATTAATATGTGCAGAATTTTGTGTCTTCTTTGTCAAGTATTAATGTATATACATAATTCACAGCAGAACTAACAAAATCAAAGCATATCAAAATCAATCAACTTACTAAATAGGTTATACGATTAAATCCAATAAGTCATTTATACTTGCTTGCGCCAAACAACCTTTAAAAACACCAATCACAACTCCAAACCTACGTCCAAGAAAGCACATTATCACCAATAGTAAAGTCTGAAAGTCAAGCAATGGTCAAGTCAGAGGAAAACAAATACGTAAGGAGGTATTAATTTGCATAGTAGCCAGACAGAAGCAAAATAAAATTATAGTTTACATTCAAAAGTCGATAAAATTTGCATTCAAAAGAGACTTATCAATATACAGATAATGACGATAACAGAAGCCAAACAATCAATCAACAAACGTATGCAGATCAGATTAAAAATAGGAAACCTTAATAGATCTACCTCGATTTAAAACAGATCTAAAAATTCATCACCTCCAAGCTCGAACAAATCGAAACTCGATCTCAGGTAGCTTCTGTCTCAGCCGCAGATGCTAGAAATTCTTGAATTCAATCTAGTTAGATAACAGAAGATGAACAAAAACGAAAAAAAAGCAACAGTTCGAATCTGAGAAACCCTAGAAAAACAAACTCAATCTAGCAGAACCGCCTTGGATACCATATCATTTTCTGTATACACAAAGGAGGAAGTAGATTGGGCGGAGGTTTGGAGCTGTAGGGAAATGACTGTTATCAGAGGAAAAGCCGACTTAGATATATTAGCAAAGGAGGATGTTGATATTTAGGGTTTGGAGGATAAAAGAACGAAGCGGAGAGTAGGGTACGAACACGAAGAAATAAGAAACGCGACTGTTGATTTCAGAGGGCTTGTACGCTCTTCAAATTGAACTGACAAATAATATATAATATAATAATAGTATAAATAAATAATACAATAATATAGACATAAATTTGGTGACTGTTCAGTTGCCAAATTTCAAGGGGGCATGTGTGAGCTTGAAATTTAACTCACTAATAATAATATAGTATAGATAAAGTGATGTGACTAAACATAATAATTATATATATATAAAAGAAAGTGATGTGACTAAACATAATTATATATATATAAGAGTGATGTGATTAAAAATAATTATATATATTATAAAAGATATGTGATGTGACTAGATATAATTATGACAAGTTATATTATTTAATTAATTTTGCCTATATATACACCCACATAGGTTCTTTTTCTTTTCTCCTTACTGTAGGAAATGCAGATTATGGATCTTAAGGCTGGAATAACACTAGAGGGGGGTAAATAGTGTTTTATGTATTTTTTAAATCTTTTTGAATTTTGTTCAATTTAAACACCAACAAATGCAATTCACAAACACAGACATAATCACAGAATCAAACACTGATGCAAATACTAAATCAAAGCAGTAAAGGAAAGAACACACCAGGATTTTATACTGGTTCGGAGTTACCCTACATCCATTCTCGTACAATCGTACGGATTTCTTTTCAAAAATAATCTCCCAGATTACACCCTCGGTTTCAAGGCTACGACGTACACCCTCCTGTATTCGAGTTCAGGGCAACTCTCTTGATTTAACCAGGCTACAAGATCACCTAATTGATTTCCGAGGCTACAATCACACCCAATTGATTTCAAGGCTCAACCGCATCTTTTACTCAATAGTTTGATTTACAAAAGATTCTATAACTCTGAATAGCACTGAGATCTTATGGAGAGAGTGGCAGAGAATCAAACAAGAGACAATCAAGTTTGATTTAATTGGTATTTTGGTAGAGTATAGTTTAGGATTCTTAAGAATAAATGTGGAAGATGAAGAGGAGAGAAAATAAATGAAAATTTGGTTAAAATTTGTTTAGAACTTACTGGTATTTATAATAGAGCAACGGCCATATCTATTCGTGAAAGGATACGACGAATAGATACTTCTTTTGAAAATTGAAATTTGAAAATAACGGACACCATGTCGACATGGGAGGTTGAGGTATGTCGACATGCTCAAGGAAAAATTGATGTTTTGATTTTCTTATTAAAATTGGTTTCTATAATTTGTCAAAACAATTTATAAACTTTGTAAATATATTTGAATATAGTTTAAACATATAAAAAAGTTTAGAAAATAATTTTTAATATATATAATCTTAATCTATAAAGTGATTTAAAATCTGAGTATATAAATATTTTAAAGCTAAATATTTAAAACAAGAGATGGTTTAAAAACAAGGACAATTTTGAAATCAAAATATTAAAAATGATAAAAATAGTTTTGAGGCTAAAATATTTCAAATAAGAGAGATGTCTTTTTGAAAAGAAAGTTTTGAAAACATTTTAAAAAACAAGAGATAAATTTTTGAAAAACAATTTTATAAAATTAGTGGATATCAAAATAGGACCACTATATGTTCCACTAGATATTGTCATGGGTTCCATCCCACTGGGGTTCCATCACACTGGGGTTCCATCCCTTTAACAGGCTCGAAGTGGATTCCATTCCACGAATAAATTTCGAATAAAGATGTAAGTGCTTTCAAGAAGTTTTAACATAATTCTAGACTAACTACATTATCTTGTACTGTTTGAAATCTTGAACTTTTGATAACTTGATTTCTTGATACTCATGAGTCTTCAATCTTGATATCTTCGATCTTTTAATTCATCGATCTTGTATCTCTAAACTGTACAGTCTTCATTCTTGGTACCTTCATGTTTATATTCTTCATATACATATATATCTAAACCATAACGTTAGTATTTACATTTTATAATAAGTCCTAAGGTTGTTGTCATAAAAACCATCATCTCAAGGACTAACAATCTCCCCCTTTTTGATGGTGACAACCTATGTTTATAAAATATACTTCACCTTCACTATAACTCCCTCTAAAACTATTAACTCCCCCTTAATCTAAGCCTAACTACTCTATTTTATACTTCTCCCATTTGTCATCAACAAAAACTAATTCTAAACTAATATAGCTCCCTCTTGGGCTTATACTGGAGTACTTGTGATAATATATGATGGAATATATATATATATAATAACATGAGTTAATGACAAATATGAAAGTTTAATCCCAACAATTATATACTATGTTTAATATAATGTTATACAATCCATTCAAACCAAATCAATTCTAAACAAATCAAATCAAATCAAATCACACAATTCTAAAACAAACAATTCAAACCATAAGAAGATCAAATATTTCTAGGAACTTCAACCCATCCTTCTTCTCCAAAGATAGGATCCTTTTTAATAACTTCCCAATCTTCATTATCTTGAATCAAAGTTCCTACAGGATTTACATCGAGATCATCTTTGTTGAGGGCATAAATCTTCCAACGGAGGGCATCGAAATGCTTCTCTTGTTCTTTTATCATCTGCATTTGACTTAGTTCTAAGTGCCTTTGATTGCGGAGAATAAAAGTAAGTATATTCTTGAATGAATTGAGAGTTTCTTCAAGATTATCACTTAGAGTTTAAGAAGAGGAAGCCATTATTGATAAGAACTGAAGAGTGCAAAATAGAGATAAGTAGAAATGAAAAGATTACAAATTTATGGAAGAAACAGGTGTTTAAATAGGCAGAAATTTATTTAAAATGAATAGACACGAGTTAGTTATTTTAATTTCAAAATTTAAAAATAACCAAATCTGACTGTTATATGTCAACATAAGGGGTAGAGGCATGTCGACATGGGTTAGTTAATTTATGTGTCTTATTTATTTTGTGAATAAGTATGTGTATATATATAAACTTATATACTATATTAACATTTATTGCAGAGACACGATAAGGTAGGAAAACATAAGAAAGATGATTTTTATACATAGATGAGATGATACATAAGATATTACATAATATGATAAAAAAAATACAAGCTTACACAAAACAAACTAATACATCACAACCTAGTTCTTAGAATGTGCTACATGATGAAGATGATGATGATAAGCCAAGTTTCCAACCAACTTTAGCAAAGAATTTGTTCATATTAGTGGACATTTTATCCAATTTCTTACTAACGGATCTTTTGATAATCCATTGATTTTCCACTATAATCTTTTGATTTTTGAGGAGAGTTTTGTTGGAAGGATTGTTAGTATTGGTAGGATATTCAATACTTTCCAAGGAGGTTTCTTCATTATCTTCTTCAATTTCCATTTCCTCCCTTTCTTCTTCTTCTTCTTCATCATCTTCTTCCTCCATATCTTTATGTGCCAAATTTTCATCCTTTTCGGCAAGAGATTCATATTGTTGAAATATGAAAGGAATTTTCATAAGAGAAATGTTGGCTTGATTAAACACTTTTCTTGAGACAAATTATTCCCTTTTGTAATCAATGCCAAAATAATTAAAAAACTGAGTGAGATAGATTCCATGATATAAGGTATTCTCACCCATTTCAAATTCTTAGGACAAAGTTCATCCATAATCACTTGCGCCCAATTAATGTCATAATGACCAAAGATAGCAAAAAGAGCTTTAAAAACTTTTAAAGTCGGGTTATTGAAATTTCCCGATCTAGGAGTGATAGTATGTTGCAAAAGAAGATTGACAATACGTGCTTTCGGACGAAAGTTACGATTTTTAAATTCAAAGTTGTCATCTCCTTCAAAAATGTGATGAAATGTCTCACGACCATGTTCATCAATATTAAAAGTAGAAAGATCTATTCCCGAATTTTCGCAATTGAGAATGTTGCCCAAAATTTCACAATTTAAAACAGTTTTAGTGCCTTTAACACTACTCCAAATTTCATCTTCATTTCCTTCATAAAAACCATGATTCAAATTCGCATAAAACATTTTAACAAGATTTGGGTAGTAAACAAAATCATTTTGAGAATTGTCAAAAAGACTAAGAATATGATTCTCTTCAAGAAGAGTATTGATTTCATATGTAGAGAAATCACTAAAGATAGCAAACTTTCCCGTATGAACTTTCCTGAAATTAGCATAGCTTATATAAGCCTTGATTGCTTTCAGATCATTATAGAGATACTCTTTAATGGTTTTAGACAGCCTCATTGTGGATGGAGTGCTTGAAGAAGCCATTTTTGAAGAGAGTAGAAAGTTTGAAAGAGTGAAAGGGAGTTTGAATTTTAAAATGAAAGTGAAAAGGTATGATAAGATAATGGAAATAAATAGATATTCAATAGACATGTTCTCTGGTCAAGAGGTACTTTTCCAGAACATTGAATTTGGTGAAAAGGTGGAGGGAAGTTCAAAGATTTGAATTCAAATTTGAATTCCAAATTTCTGACAGGGATGTCGACATCATGGGTAAGGCCATGTTGACATGGGTCAGAGAATTCATGTGACTTATATTTTCCTATATACTTTAATATCTATATACATATATTATTTTTAATGTCTATATATTTTCTGGAGTAATATAATAATATTCTTTTAATAAAAAAAATATTATAATATTAAAAATAAAAATAAATATAATAAAAAATTTAAAATTCTAACAACACATAATTTCAAAAAACAATCAAACAACCAAACAATTTTAAGCAAACAATTTCAACCAATATATTGTAAACATGTACCTTATTCTAGATTCGTATCTCTGAGATCATCGGAATCATGAATAATCGTAAAGCACATATTTGAATTTTCCGTCTTTTGATCATCATCACTTGACGATGAATCTGAGTCTGAATCGTCTAGTGTAGCAGTATGCTCTTTTCCTTTTCTTTGTATAATCATTGCTTGCATGAAACTTTTGCTTATCAGGATGCAGACAGTCTCTTTTGGGATGGCCTGGTTCGTCACAGTTGAAACTTTTGACGTGGTTTGGTACTTCATTATGATTTCCAGAATTCCTGTGATCCTTCTTTTTGAAGTTGTTCATCTTTCTGTATCTCAGAAACTTTCGAAAATTCTTTGTCATGAAAGCTATTTCTTCATCATCATCACTTCCCGAGTCTGATCCATCTGTTAATGTATTGAACGCAATTGACTTCTTTTCGAATGCCTTGCTATCTCTTCTCCCTTGCATTTGTACTTCGAATGACATTAGATTTCCAATCAATTCTTCAATCTTTAAAGTACTGATATCATTTGCTTCTTCGATTGCAAGAGTTTTCTGATCCCATTCTAGAGTAAGAGAATTTAGAATTTTTCTGACTTGGTCTTCTTCGGAAAAACATTTTCCCAATGAAATTATAGAATGCACAATCTCCTAAAATCTACTATACATATATGAAATGGACTCATTAGAATTCATTTTGAATAATTGAAACTGATTTGTGAGTATGGATATTTTGGTCTGTTTGACTTTGCTTGTTCCTTCATGAGTAACTTGTAAAGTTTTCCAGATATCATATGCAGACTTACAAATAGATACTCTATTGAATTCATTCCTATCAAGTGAACAAAATAAAATATTCATGGCTTTTGAAATATTTTGTGCAATATTCTTTTGCTCAGCAGTCCACTGTGCAAAACTAGTTGTGGGTTCAGAATATTCAGTTTGTGTGATATTCCAAGTGTATAATCCTATTGACTGTAAATATATTTTCATTCTACATGCCCAATATGCATAATTACTGCCATTAAAAGGTGGTGGTCTGGCAGTAGACTGATCCTCTACAAATGAACTAGTGATAGTGTTAACAGAACCAGTGTTGGTAGCCATTTTTAAAACATTTCAAAATTCAGATTATGAAAACTTTGAAAACCTTGCTCTGATAACAAATGTAAGAAATGAGGATTACGGATCTTAAGACTGGAATAACACTAGAGGGGGGGTGAATAGTGTTTTATGTAATTTTTAAATCTTTTTGAATTTTGTTCAATTTAAACACCAACAAATGCAATTCACAAACACAAATATAATCACAGAATCAGACGCAAATACTAAATAAAAGCAGTAATGGAGAGAACACACCAGGATTTTATACTGGTTCGGAGTTACCCTACATCCAGTCCCATACAATCGTACGGATTTCTTTTCAAAAATAATCTCCCAGATTACACCCTCGGTTTCAAGGCTACGAGGTACACCCTCCTGTATTCGAGTTCAGGGAAACTCTCTTGATTTAACCAGGCTATAAGATCACCTAATTGATTTCTGGGGCTACAATCACACCCAATTGATTTCAAGGCTCAACCGCACCTTTTACTCAACAGTTTGATTTACAAAAGATTCTATAACTCTGAATAGCACTGAGATCTTATGGAGAGAGTGGCAGAGAATCAAATAAGAGATAATCAAGTTTGATTCACTTGGTATTTTGGCAGAGTATAGTTTAGGATTCTTTAGAATAAATGTGGAAAATGAAGAGGAGAGAAAATAAATGAAAATATGGTTCAAATTCGTTTAGAACTTACTGGTATTTATAGTAGAGCAACTGCCACATCTATTCGTGAAAGGATACGACGAATAGACACTTCTTTTGAAAATTGAAATTTGAAAATAACGGACACCATGTCGACATGGGAGGTTGAGGTATGTCGACATGCTCAAGGCAAAATTGATGTTATGATTTTCATATTAAAATTGGTTTCTATAATTTGTCAAAATAATTTCTAAATTTTGTAAATATATTTGAATATAGTTTAAACATATAAAAGAGTTTAGAAAATAATTTTTAATATATATAATCTTAATCTATAAAGTGATTTAAAATCTGAGTATATAAATATTTTAAAGCTAAATATTTAAAACAAGAGATGGTTTAAAAACAAGGACAATTTTGAAGTCAAAATATTAAAAATGATAAAAATAGTTTTGAGGCTAAAATATTTCAAACAAGAGAGATGTCTTTTTGAAAAGAAAGTTTTGAAAACATTTTAAAAAACAAGAGATAAATTTTGAAAAACAATTTTATAAAATTAGTGGATATCAAAATAGGACCACTATATAGTCCACTAGATATTGTCATGGGTTCCATTCCACGAATAAATTTCGAATAAAGATGTATGTGCTTTCAAGAAGTTTTAACATAATTCTAGACTGACTACATTATCTTGTACTGTTTGAAACCTTGAACTCTTGATAACTTGATTTCTTGATACTCATGAGTCTTCAATCTTGATATCTTCGATCTTTTAATTCATCAGTCTTGTATCTCTATACTATACAGTCTTCATTCTTGGTACCTGCATGTTTATATTCTGCATATACATATATATCTAAACCATAACGTTAGTGTTTATATTTTATAATAAGTCCTAAGGTTGTTGTCATCAAAACCATCATCTCAAGGACAAACACTTACTTCCATTTCCTTCTTCTTCTTCCTTGTTAAAGTTTTTAAAGGCTTCTTCTTTTAGCCTTGAGAGAAGAAAATGAAAAAAAGAAACAAAAAAGAAATCCTTAGAAAACTTGTTCAAAATCCACTCAAAATATTCTCCATTTTCATCCTACTTCCTACAACCACAACTTCCACCATTCTGCTCCAAATCATGATTTTCATTTCTTCAAACCATATATAAATCCAATGGCTACAACTTTCAGTTAACCACTTCCTCAAGTTTTTAGTCTAGCTATGTCAAAAACCCTTGTCTTTAAGACTCATTTTCAGACCTATGTTTTGAAGGCCGAAAATACCACCTCTTCTTTTGACCATAACTTTCTCAAAAATGATCCAAGTGAAGTGTTTCTTTTCTTGAAATGATAAAGAAAAGAATTTCCTAAAACTTTTTTGTTGATTACTTTTCAAAATTTAAAGAGTAAATTGGTGAAAAGCCGAGGGCAAGATGACCTATTTTCTGGTTACTTTTTGGAGTTGTAAAGCTTTTCAAGTTCTAAAACATTTCAAGATTAGGATAGCTTTGTGGTGAGTAAATTCTAATCTTTTTAGGAAAGATTTTTCCTATGTATATGTTTGTCATTATGGCTAAATGGATGATGTTTGTTGTATAGATTATGACTTGGTTCTGATAGACATATATGTGCTAATATGTGGTTAGCATTAGATATGAAAACAATGGTTTAAGTGCTATGTTTGGATATAAAGTTGTAAACTTGATATGTTATGCAAATGATATGCTTGTGTATGTGAGATCTTGGATTTTTGTCGAATTATTATGGAGAGATTAATAGTTTGGAATATCGAAATGACTTGAGATCCATTTGGAAATCTAATCATTTACTAGTTTTGAGTTAGTAAATGTTTTTGTTTAAATTCCAACTCGAGTTAAGGTTTTCAAAACCCTTTCTTTTATATATTAAAAGATAATACAAAGTGGAAGGTTAAAGTTTTAGATGGTAACTTAGAGAAGCAAATTCTAAGTTATTGCGTCCATAGCGATAGTCGTTATGGATGCAGTTCGAAAAATTTTAATTTCTAACTTTAAAGTTTTCTTTTAAAAATGATTTGAAAACCTATTTTCAAACATAATTAGCAACACATAATTTAATTATAACTTGGTTAAGTATGTTTAATAATTTATTTATTTATTAATTAAGGATAATTATTTATTAATTAATCAGTAATTAGGTTAAGTAATTATGACTAATTAGTGATAATTAAGTAAGTTATTAAGAAGTTTTAATTAATGATTAATTAAGTTAAAAAGGGTAATTATTTTTATTTAATCAAGTTTAATTATTTTAATTTTTATTTAATCAAAGTTGAATTTTTTAATTAATTATTATTTGATTAAAGATCAATTATTTACTTAATTTTTACTTAATTAGGGATTAATTTTAAGTAAATGTTTATTTATTTAAAGTTTAATTATTAATTTACTTTTAATTAATTAACACTTAATTATGACTGGATTTAGACTATTTAAGATTTAATTAAGCTTTAATTTACATTAAATTATGATTTAATTATTAAAAGTTATTTTAAACTTTATCGGTTATGTTTTAAGTTAGGTTCTTTTCTAAGTGGTTTGATTTTAACCAAAGGATCTCTTATCCATGATATTAAATAGACAAACAACCGTGAATAAGTTAGAATGTGATTGTTTATGTTATATGGACATTCATTAGCAGAATAAAACACCGCTCTGCTATAGGGTAATTGTTTGGACATGTGTTTAACATAATAAATTTCCGTTCTGCTATTAATTGATTAAATTATTTTGGATATCTATTTAGTAGGACAAATCACCATTTTGCTATTATGTTGTTTAGACATGTATATGCTAGCTGAGTTGTATTGACATGTTATTCCCTGATTTGATAATTTGTTGGATTTACATATATGTTGGCCTATGTAAATAATTGATAAATGCCTTGGAATTAAATTGAAATAAAATGGTCACTTAAATCGGTACCATTGGGACTGCTAAGCCACATTTGGAATTTATAAAGTATGGTTTTGAATTTACTTAAATTCTTTAATCAATTTAAGACTAAGGGTTTATAAATGGTTTTTCAAGTTATATAATTCTAATAAAGGTATTTAAAAATGATAACTTGTGTATAGAAAGGAGTTTTACTATCGGAAAGGGTTATTAAGGTGTTTTACAAATGATGTTTTGTAAATGATATTTATAAAAGAGTATAGAAAGGTTTCTATAAAGAGTTTTAAAAATAGAAAAAAGGTTTATAAATCATTTCAGAGATTTGGAAAGAGGTTTATAAATTAACTTAAAGGTTTATAAAAGTGGGTTATAACTTTATTTTGAAAGTTATAAGTTAATTGAAATATGAGATGAGATTTTAAAAAGGGATTTTTTTGATAAAGGATAACCAGAATGTTCTATTTGGAAGAATGTTTGGTTATTTAATATGGGATTTGGAAAGAAGAAAACTTTGAAAAGTTTGTAAATATACTTATACTGATAAGGTAAGTATATGATTTTGTTTCAAGGCATGAAAAGTAAAATGTTTTGGTAATATACTTATAACATTGAGATAAGTATATAAATGTTTCCTAAGTATAAGAGGAAATGTAAGGGGTTTGGGAATAGTGTTTTGAAAAGATCTTGTGATCAGGTTTTATAAAGTGGTTTTATTAACTAAGGAGAATTAATAAAGGCTTAGTGGATCCCATATGGAAATTAAACCATGGTTTGATGTTTGTTTATTTGATAGTTAAATAAACAACTATCAAATCTGTAACTTTGGAAATATCTAGGAGATACACGAGAATTATATGGTATAATTACCGTCGAATGTGCTATACTGTACGTATGAACTTGTTTCGTTCTTCTAGGACGAATGATAAGAAAATCCGTCCATAAATGGTTAGGAGGTGAATCCGCTCTTGTCATTTGTCTGTTTATTTCCTAAAGAATCGGGTTTGAGTTTATCGGAAATATCGAAAGTTGTTTCGAAGAGACCGGGATCGGGTATGCTATCTGAAAACCACTTCGATCCAACTCAAGCGTTTCGAAATGAAGACTCCTTGAAGCATGGGATCGAAGACGGAGCCATTGAAGTGCAAGGGATACTTGCTACTAATCCTGAGGGTGGTTCCAAAATGGATGTAGTAGAAGTAGTGCCTTCGGTTTTTCCTTATCCTGGACAACTTGTATGGATGAATGCTGGCACTGCATTACTGCCTGGAGGGCAGTGCTAGCATCCCAGGAGGGATTGCTATTCAAAAAGGTAAAATGTAGCCTCATGCCACATCAACCAGGAATGACTAAACAGGGGAGATGCAGTAAGGCTATGTGGGTCGCATCCATTAGGGTATGTTGTCACTCTTCTAGATACGATACATCTACATATTTATGGATTGGTTGTGCATGAGAGCTCGATATGAAAAGTGTTGCAAAGCAACCAGGGTGATGACATATTCGGTACTATCTCGTAAGGGGTAGGCCAGTCTTGTATTGGCAGGGGTCATTAGGTACGATATCGGTACATTTTCTAGACATGTGCTATGATGGGTGGTACCTCAGTAGCCCAGTCATTAGTTGGAATCCATTCTCCAATACGAGCTTTACAGTTTTAGTTGTATACTAAATATGTTGGAACATGAGATGTAAGCATTTCAGCAATTTTAATAATTTACTTTGAACCCTTAGACATTATTATAATATCACTGAATTTCTATAAAAGTGTTTTGGTTATTGTAAGGTAAAAACCCGTCCGTGTTTATGTGTGGCATGGTCTTACGAGATACCTTTGATTTAAAAAGAGTTTTAAAAGTAATAATTCAGTTGCTTTGAGTTTACTCACACCAAACCCATGTCTGACCCAGAGTTTTATTTTCTTTTCCTAAAACTCTTGGGTGCTCAATTTTTTTCGAGCAACCAAGTAGTTCAGGTTTCTACGGATGCATTTTTTTGGAGGAGCTTAGAGCAGGAGGCTTCATCGATAGATAGTTATCATCTTGTTCCACTGTATATTATGTACTCTATATCTGTATATAAGGACAAGCTGTTATAACTGTCTAAAGTAAGAAATTGTGTTAGTATGACTCCGATGTATCATTTTGTAAATGACTTTGTAAAGTACTATGTGATTAATATATGTTATTCCGTTGCATTGTGAGATTCTGTGTTTGTTCTTAGTTCTTCTGTCTTCTATCTTCTTCTTTTTTCCCCTAACGATCGGTGTATTTTTAGTACTTGAATACTCGGCATGTAATACAGTGGACATATTAGTGTCGATTTTCGAGGATCGAAAAGCCAGGTTCATTACATTTAGTATCAGAGCTAAAGGTTAAGCGAGAACCTTGGCTTTGGTGGGGTTAACTCATTAGAGATAGGGTAAGTGACGCCTTAGAATGAGTTTGAGTGTATAAATATAAGCGCGTATTTATTAGTGATTATCAAATGTTTTATATTATGTTGATTTATCGGTTTAGTGGCATATGAACTCTAGTTGATACAGGGTGTACAACTGTACCGATAGTGGTTTCTAAACACTTAAACTAGGCAAATCGATAGGGTATTGTTTTGGAATTAGGTAAATGAAATAATTTTACCCAGGGTATATTTTATATATAAAAAAATGATTTTCACAAATAGTGTAATATAGTTGGTTGAGGTGTTAGGAGATAATAATATGTTCTTATTATTATCATTTAGGGTTTGTTTAATCATGCTCGTCTAGTTGAGCATTTACTATTGTTAGTATGTTCCTTTTAAAGATATGGGTTGGGTAGATAATGATTAAGAAAAATATGGAAATGAACATCTTGTGAATTAAGTTTCAAAGTTTGACTAAAGGGCGTTCGATGTTAATGTTAAGGTAGAATTTGATTTCAAAGTTGAATATTTTGGGATAAATATTTAAAAATGGTTTAATAGAAGTGATTTATAAAATGGGTTTATAAAAATGTATCGTTTAAGTTGGAAGAAATTTAGGTTAAAATCTTGAGAACCTAAATCCTGGTGCTTTTGAAAAATGATTTTCAAGGTTTTGGGAAAATAATAATAATAATAATAATATTTGAAACCAATTTGGTTTAAGTATAAATTTTTGGGAATAAAAGTGTAAGTAAGAACTGTTATCTTTGGATTAGTACGGGGAACAAGTCTTGATTGTTTGGTGATGATCAGAATAATCTTCTAAGTGACGATCAGATGTTTTCCTAGGTGAATGTTGTGGGGGTACTTAGTTAATTATTCTCTTTATCATTGTACGATCGAAACAAGTTCAACCCGAACAAACCCAAAGTGATTTGGTGATATATGTTGTTGGAAAATGTAAAGTATTGTTCCAAAAATAAGAATTTGAAAATAAAAGGAATATTTTTAAGTTAACTAGTTCGAGTGGCTTGAAAATAACTTAAAATTTGGAAAGAGATGTGTTCAGATTGTAAACACTTCTTTGGAGTATTACCCTTCTTAGTAAGGGAATGTATGATACTGTTTGGTGATACCCAGTTCCTTATTATCATTTTGGAGTACTTGGGCTATGTATATATATTTGTATGATTTGAAGTATAGAGTTCCATTTCAAAACGTTTTTGAAAATAAAAGTCGGGTATTTGGATCTTGAATTTTCTTAGGAAAATAAAAGCAAAATGGAATAATGGAATCAGATAGGGATATATGATCTTAGGATGTGGTGGAGTAGCCTACAAGTTAAACCTAAGAATAGTTTATGAAATGTTTTCATAAATAATTTGGTGGAAATAGAATTAGAATTAGGGAGAACCAATCAAGTAAGTGTGTAAGTTGGACGTAGATCATTTCTCTTTCCATATAGAGCGATCCAAGATTCGAGTACATGGCTTTGAGGTGCTGCACCTTTCCGAATAAGGATCTATTACTCAACCTTTGATGGTGAGCACTTAATGAGGGTTCTTGGTGTGGGACCAAGGTTTTCTATCATAGTTACAACTATGTAAGGAGAATAGAGGTTCCAAATCAAGGAGCCTAATAGGAGTCTGCACTAGAGAATCGGGTGAGCAATACTAGTTCGGTGGAAAAGTTATGTGTTTGAGTTGAGATCGAATCAGATTTTTCATAAGAATGATCTATGTACATCATACGAGCTGATGTATAGTGTTGTTTTTCGGGATAGGTCGAGGTGTAATATCGAGGATGAAACTCTTTTAAGGGGGGAAGAATGTAACGACCTGGAATTTCATTGCTTTGATTAGTGAATATTTATTTAATTTTAAAAATTCAATATATAGGTTTTATAATGAAAATAAACTCATTTTAATAAATTAATAATGATGATAAAATCGTTTTCAAAATTTGTTTATCAAATTAAATAGTTCGTAGAAAAATAGAAAATGTGACCGAAGAACGTTTTTCAAATTTCGACCTTTCAACACTAGAAAGTTGTCGGGAACGTTGTTTGTCTTTGTGCACCATATACACATATATATAAGAATTCATTAACTAAATAATAATACACTTAGAAATAAATTATCTTATGTTAATTTGGATTAGTAAGTGATGTGATAAGACATAGTTTTAAAAATAATAAACTTATATATATATATATATATATAAATATATATAGGTTTTGTCACATCTTAGGTTATATATATATATATATATATTAAGTATTATCACATCTTAGATTGTAATCATTAACCATCATTATCCCTTACCATGTCCAAGCTTTAATTTTAACTTATATATATATATAAAGAAAGTGATGTGCCTAAACATAATAATTATATATATATAACAGAAAGTGATGTGACTAAACATAATAATATATATATAACAGTGATGTGATTAAACATAATTATATATATACTATAAAAGATCTATGATGTGACTAGATATAATTATGACAAGTTATATTATTTTAATTCATTTTTCCTATATATATACCCACCTATTCCATTTCTTTTCTCCTTGCTTCCATTTCCTTCTTCTTCTTCCTTGTTAAAGTTTTCCATGGCTTCTTTTTTTAGCCTTGAGAGAAGAAAAAGAAAAAAACAAAAAAAATGAAATTCTTAGAAAACTTGTTCAAAATCTTCTCCATTTTCATCCTACTTCCTTTGTCCATAACTTCTACCTTTCTGCTCAAAATCATGATTTTCTTTTTCTCAAACCATATATAAATCCAGTGGCTACAACTTTCATGTTGACCACTTCCTCAAGTTTTTAGTTTAGCTATGTCAAAAATGGTTGTCTTTAAGACCCATTTTTGGACCTATGTTTTGAAGGCCGAAAATATCACCTCTTCTTTTGACCATAACTTTCTCAAAGATGGTCCAAATCAAGTGATTCTTTCTTTGAAATGATAGAGAAAATAATTTCATAAAACTTTTTTGTTGATTACTTTTCGAAATTCCAAGAGTAAAATGGTAAAAAGCCAAGAGCAAGATGACCTATTTTCGGGTTACTTTTTGGAGTTGTGAAGCTTTTCAAGTTCTAAAAAATTACAAGATTAGGAAAGCTTTATGGTGAGTAAATTCTAATCTTTTTGGGTAAGATTTTATCTATGTATATGTTTGTCATTATGGCTAAATGGATGAGGTTTGTTGTATGGATTATGACTTGGTTTTGATAGACATATATGTGCTAATATGTGGTTAGCATTAGATATGAAAACAATGGTTTAAGTGCTATGTTTGGATATAAAGTTGTGAACTTGATATGTTATGCAATAATATGCTTGTGTATGTAAGACCTTGGATTTTGGTAAATGGTTTTGGAGAGATTAATAGTTTGGAATGTTGAAAGGACTTGGGATCCATTTGGAAATCTAATCATTTACTAGTTTTGAGTTAGTAAATGTTTTTGTTTAAATTCTAACTCGAATTAAGGTTTTCAAAGCTCTTTCTTTTATGTATTAAAAGATAACCCAAAGTGGATGGTTAAAGTTTTAGATGGTAACTTAGAGAAGCAAATTATAAGTTATTGCGTCCATAGCGATAGTCGCCATGGATGCAGTTCCGAAAAGTTTAATTTCTAACTTTAAAGTTTTCTTTTACAAATGATTTGAAAACCTATTTTCAAAAGTAACTAGCAACACATAATTTAATTATAAATTGATTAAGTATGTTTAATGATTAATTAATTTATTAATTAAGGATAATTATCTATTAATTAATCAGTAATTAGGTTAAGTAATTAGTGACTAATTAGTGATAATTAAGTAAGTTATTAAGAAGTTTTAATTAATGATTAATTAAGTTGAAAAGGGTAATCATTTTTATTTAATCAAGTTTAATTATTTTAATTATTATTTAATTAAAGTTGAATTATTTAATTAATTGTTATTTAATTAAAGATTAATTGTTTACTTAATTTTTACTTAATTAGGGACTAATTTTAAGTAAATGTTTATTTGTTTAAAGTTTAATTATTAATTTACTTTTAATTAATTAAGACTTAATTATGATTTGATTTTGATTATTTAAGATTTAATTAAGCTTTAATTTATATTAAATTATGATTTAATTATTAAAAGTTATTTTAAACTTTATCGGTTATGTTTTAAGTTGGGTTCTTTTCTTAGTGGTTTGATTTTAACCAAAAGATCTCTTGTCCATGATATTAAATAGACAAACAACCATGAATAAGTTAGAATGTGATTGTTTGTGTTGTATGGGCATTCATTAGCATAATAAAACACCGTTTTGCTATAGGGTAATTGTTTGGATTGTTTGGATATGTGTTTAGCAGAATAAATCATCATTCTGCTATTAATTGATTAAATTGTTTTGGACATCTATTTAGCAGGACAAATCACCATCTTGCTATTATGTTGTTTAGACATGTATATGCTAGTTGAGTTGTATTGACATGTTATTCCCTGATTGTTGGCTTATGTAAATAATTGATAAGTGCCTTGGAATTAAATTGAAATAAAATGGTAACTTAAATCAGTACCATTGGGACTGCTAAGCCTCATTTGAAATTTATAAAGTATGGTTCTGAATTTAATTAAATTATTTAATCAATTTGAGACTAAGGGTTTATAAATGGTTTTTCAAGTTAAATAATTCTGATAAATGTATTTATAAATGATAACTTGTGTATAGAAAGGGGGTTTACTATCGGAAAGGGTTATTAAGGTGTTTTACAGATGATGTTTTGTAAATGATATTTATAAAGGAGTATAGAAAGATTTATATAAAGTTATTCATTCGGTACTATCCAGTAAGGGGTAGGCCAGTCTTGTGTTGGCAGGGGTCGTTAGGTACGATCTCGGTACATTTTCTAGGCGTGTACTGTGATCGACGGTACCCCAGTAGCCAAGTCATTAGTTGGAACCCATTCTCTAATATGAGCTTTATAGTTTTAGTTGTATACTAAATATGTTAGAACGTGAGATGCAAGCATTCAGATATTTTAATAATTTACTTTGAACCCTTAGACATTATTATAATATCACTGAATTTCTATTAAAGTGTTTTGGTTATCGTAAGGTAAAAACTCGTCCGTGTTTATGTGCGGCGTGGCCTTATGAGATACCTTTGATTTTAAAGGAGTTTTAAAAGTAATAATTCAATTGCTTTGAGTTTACTCATACCAGATCCATGTCTGACTTGGAGTTTTATTTTCTTTCCCTAAAACTCTTGGGTGCTCAAAGTTTTATGAGCAGCCAAGTAGTTCAGGTTTACGATTGCATTTTTTGGAGGAGCTTGGAGCAGGAGGCTTCATCGATAGATAGTTTTCATCTTGTTCCGCTGTATATTATGTACTCTATATCTGTGTATAAGGACAGGCTGTTATAACTGTCCTAAGTAAGAAATTGTATTAGTGATGTATCATTTTGTAAATGACTTTGTAAAGTATTATGTGATTAATATATATTATTCCGTTGCATTTTGAGATTCTATGTTTGTTCTTAGTTCTTCTATCTTCTATCTTCTTCTTTCTTTCCCCTAATGATCGGTGTTTTTTTGGCACTTGAATACTCGGCATGTAATATAGTGGACGTATTAGTGTCAATTTTTGAGGATCGAAAAGCCAGGTTCGTTACATCTGGCATCTATCCAAAAATCTGCAGCACATCTCCAAATCCATCTTTTATCTTCATATCGATCGATGTGCATGATACTCTATACACGAAAGCCTATCCTATGGGATATATCCTAATACTATATCGCCTTCGGATAGCATTTTCAACCAAACTATGAAAACAAGCAGACTAATGACCAACAAGCATAGAAATGTCTATAGTAGCCTACCTACATCTATAATAACACAATAAAATACATCCAAGCAATCAATATAGGATAAATATCTGTAATAACCTAAATCTATCAATATTGTCAAAATAGTGCATCAATGGGAAAAATGTGTTATTTAATTTAAAACCATTTTAAATGCTTTTAAATTCATTTATAGAATAATATATAGGCTTAAGTATGTCAAAAATCACGTTTTTAAGTTAGAAATTATTTCAAAACGTAGTTTTAATACAATACTAACAATCACAGTATGGTAAGAGACAATATCACTCACCTCATCAAAATCGGTCCAAACAATCGCCAAGTCATAGAGCTCTCCATCACGAGCGCAACGCAAGATACCACGTCCAAAAAAGACCTCATATTCAAAAGATACACATGATATAAGATAACCGATTAAATAAATATTTAATTAACCTAACTGAATAATTAACTTGGTTAATTACCTTCATTAATCTATTTCTTCCTCCATGATGCACACTCGTACATGCTTCTACAAGAATACCCAAAACCTACTTGCTTCCCCAATCAATTTCTCACCCGTCTCTCAACGATTCTCGATGTCGTCTTCACCAAATCACCTATCTACGCAAACTCTCTGCGACGGTACCAAAAATGAGAAGCTTGACCACCCTTCATGATGTATGACTTGGGATGCTCCCTCCCTAGCGTGAACTGATGTGATTTGACATAGGGCTTCGAAGATGTTGAAACTCGGTGGCAAGGTGTATATCGGTAAGAGAAAAACAATGTAGGCCTTCGTTTTACGTATCGTCGCTTCAACCTCGACCAATATGAAACCCTGGCTATGGCCATAAATGGGTCGATCTCGACAGTGGTGATCGCACTCTATGATATAGCTATGGGCTCAAAGCTTTTCTCGATATGGACTCAACATAGTTGGTTTCATGATTTTTAGTAGAGTATATCATTGGATTTTAATTTTTGAAATCATGAAGGAAGAGGCGGCCATGTCCTTGTTCATAGAAATGGAACAATGACAATGGATTTAGGGGAAAGAGGGTTTTGATTATTTAGATAATAAAATATTCTTTTATTTGATTTCTCAAATAATCGGTCGTGCGTTTCGAGCTCGCACGATCAAACGGTGCGTTAGATCATCACGAAACTTATCTGCTTGCATCACCTCATTTTGTGGCCCTGATGGTATAAATTTTGTTGCTATCCGAGATAGCACTTCGAGATGGTAATTTCATGCTTTTTGAGACCATTTCGGCCATCGGATCGCCCGATCTCCAAATATAGCGAACCTTATACTCATTTTAAATTGCTACGTCAATATGAACTCAACGAAAGTGGTCTCGAGTCCTGATTGGATCGTATGCCAAAAATCATATTTTTGGGACTATCAATTAATTAATGATTCAATATTTAAATATCCAATCGTTAAAAATATGGGTGGTTACATTCTTCCCTCCTTAAAAAGATTTCTTCCTCGAAATCCCAAGGACGAAGTAACACATCCCAACATCCTCACATATGCAACGATCCAAGAAAAATCTTCACTTATCAACTCATGACAATAATCCCAGCAAGCGATTACAACAAAGGGAATAGACTCAGAATTAGATGGATTCATTATCCTCATCCCTAAGTACAATCAGTATCAAATCCGAAATCAATGTGACTAAACCAAACGTCTAAGTTACGCACTTATTTACAAAGAAACGGACAATGGAAACCAAATGCGCCAACTTACTAATCGAAAGGCAAGTCAACTAAATATCATACATTATCGACTCTCTCAACTATTGGCAATGTCTAATATCCTATACATTGACTTTTCTCTCAATTTTGGCTTATGACACGGAAAATTTCGACAGTTTGCGCGGTTAGGTCCGAGAAAAATTCCAATACACACACACACACATCTCATATCCGAGGCATCTCGTTTTCGAGGACAACCAAACATATATCACCAAATCTACACTGCAGATGTTACATATTTATAGCAAGAGCAAACCATTTAGATGCGAATATAAGTGGGTAAGCATCCAAATAGCCAACACTTGCTTCCATGTACCTGAATATGTACTCAACAAAGAGGATTAAGCACAATAGTAACATCATCATGTAAATAAGCATACTAAATCGTATATATGGTAATCATCTCAAATAAGCATGTTATATCAAAACATAACTATCTTGCATGCCTAACAACCACATAAGCATAAGAAATCGTATCTAATTCCAATAATCAAACATCAAATAGGCATATAAGATCAAACATAAAAAAGTAACATCCATATTTCTCCTACCATGCAGGATACTAAACTATCTAATATAATGCATCAACCATTATATCTAATATGAAAGCTGGCGAAAAATAGAAATCTCCCTTAATGAAGAGCTCCGGACCAATGGTACTCATGCTCTCATTGGCCTATCATGTGCAATCGTGTTTGTTTTCACTCAACTAAACCTTTACTACTCCATCACCTTCCTTCTAACCTATTTCATTTCACGTTTATTGGTACGAATAAGCCTACGAGGTCTCGAAGTCTCTGGTTCAGTCTCGATATCATTTAATCAATTTGTTGCCAATTTTCCAAATGCCTCTTATAAGTTCTCCCAAAACCCATCAATGAACAATGGGTTTCAGCCACTTACTATGCTCTTTGACACACTGTGGAATTACACTATCCATTCCATATATAGCTCAATAAATTCAGATGTCATTCTACTAGACTTAAGAAATACAAATATAGCATTCTCCGTCAGTCAATCGACTGTGACTCAAATGCTATCATATTGTCCTCGGTCCTCGACAATCCATTGATGTAGACTATAGATATTTATTCCCATTACTCAGGAACAAACAAAGTCTTATCTCTATGGAACCAACAGTCTCGGTCGAGTTCACACTACATCACCTCTACAGACACTACTCATTCCTCTAATTTGGCCATGATCTCTGTTAGTTTAGTTTCACGCCTCTGACTAGTACAATCCGCTAAATCAAAGTAGGTATGATATCCAAACTAGCCTCATCTTGGCACTAGCTCGCATCGAGTTCTGAAGTCATAACCAGCAATAAACTCAAGCAATGTCCACACTAGGAATATTGCTCCCGAATCGGTATGTCTTCCACTCAAAGCAAATACTATAGCTACCAACTCAAATCATGAGTTGAATACCCCCTCATGCGGTTTCGATTATAGACTAACGTACTCGACAACCTTACCTTTCGGCATCAATACCGCACCTAGTCAAGTTTCACAAGCATGTGTGTACTATCGACTCCTCATTCCCGCTCGGAATGAGTAACATCGGTGCACTCGTAAACCTTTATGTTAGACTCATTAGCGCGTGTCCGCTACTCGCATCCTAAATAAAAAAGTCTTATTCTTCTCGTCTAATCAGTTAACGGTGCCTCTACCCTTGAGAAGTTGTTGGTAAAACGTGTATAACATCTCGCCAATCCAAGGAAACTTCTCACTATCAATGGGTGTTTTCTCAACACCTATAATACAATCATCAATCGTGCCTTTTGCTCCCCTTTCATCCATGAGTAAATGAAAGTATCATCAACAAGCACAAGCACTGACTCACCTAAGTGATCTCTTGAAACACGGTTTAACAAGTCAAAAATGCATGCTGACGCATTGGTTAGCCCGAACGGTATAACCAACTAATCAAAAATTAAAGTAGCGTACGAAATGCTATTTCCGGCACACTCTCTCTAGATAGTCCCAGTGGATGAAACCCCATCGCAAGGTCCAAATAAGAGAACACCTTTGTGCTATAGAGTTGATCGAACAAGCCATCAATAAGTGGGAGTGGCTACTTGTTCGTCATCTAATTCAGCTTATGCTAATCAAATTCCAACTTCAAAGAGACATCCGCCTTAGTGGCAAACACTACAAGTGCATCCCACTCATATATTCTCCTACGAATGGACCCTCGCCTCAATTGGTCATCTGCTCGCACCTTTAGTCTCCTCTGCTTTTTGAGCATCATCTGCATTAAAGGCATGACTACTGGTTTAACAGTCTAACCAGATCGATATGGAACTCAATCCCGATATGGTGGTAATCCGATCACCCCATCAAATGTGCCCAGACACTCTTTAGATACATGCACAGATGAAAACTTGTTGTGTAGGATATCAAGCAAAAATAGAAAGATAACCATCGCCACATCATCAAGTGGGTAGCCAAACACTACCTTTCGCTCACCATCGGTCCCTATCATCACCAACGGCCTCTCATAATCCACCACTATTCCATACCCCTTCCGCTGGTAAATTCCTAGACTATAATACCGAACCCAATTAAACCTATGACAAATTAATAACAAACAAACAAACATCAATGACTCGATAATGCTAAGTATAGCCAAACCATGTTGTAACATTCCCTATTTTGAGGCTTGAAACTAAGCACTACAAATGCTGCAGTCATCCATAGTATTAATTTCCGATGACAAAATATAGGATCTTACATATGTATAGGCTGGCTGATCTCCCAACAAGGTTCATCAACAATTTCGGGTCTCAATCCCGGTCTATCTGCAAATCACTATATATAAAGGAATGTGAAACCTTGACTTCAAATAAAATACGTATGGAAATTCCATAAATTAAAAGCATACCCTAAATGGTAATGCCCTTCCCTTCTCTTTCATGTCGATAGAGCACTCGACGAAACCGGAATAGCATTCAATGCATATGTTTTCATTATCTGCCCCTACTCAACTTGTTTGAGACATCAAATTGGGTACAAGCTCTCACATCATAAAGCCTTTTCAATCAACTTGTCGAAGCTCTCGTCAATATGAACAATCAATCACTTCCTAAGATGATTGCTAAATCCAATGATAAATTCTTCATTCTTTCTGAGTGAAGTATCAATGGAACATAGACCGTACTTCGACAACATATCGAATTTGACCACATACTCCAACACAGACATATCGCCTTACTTTAAGTCAGCGGACTTTCTAAACAACATCGACTTTTGAAAGTCGAGATAAATTTTCTTCAAAGCGAACTATGAACTAATCCCTAATAAAATGTTCCTTGGTAATTGAAACTTTATGGGCACTCCACCAGTTCATTGTTTATCCTTGGAATCATCTAGAGGTTAACTTCTACCTTATTGCAGCATTTAACTCCAAGTCATCAAAGATCCTTTCGCAAATATCCATCCCGTCTTACACCTCAATAGTCGACTCCGTTCTAAGGAATGGTCTTCCTCTTAGACTCACATAGTCTTTATACAACACGGTAAAGTCGACTCTAGGTGTTTTGCACTTGAGCACCATAATCATTTGGAGCAACTTGGGCATTCTAGAATAAGGTTTCACACCATCTCTGCAAATATACTCTACAATGGAGTTTAACGGTCCCCAATCTTGCCTACTCCTCTACTTCGGAGATGGAGTCAATAATAGCATTCCTCGTATGCTAGACCACTCTTGATACATGATAAGAATGATCAGTCTGTCATAGAGAAAAACGCATCAGTAGTCCCCGTATGTGCTCTACAACTTATATAATATATATACTACTAAATAGTTTTAAAAACCAAAATATATTAAAAAATGCTCTCTTGTATATAGGTACTCCCTTGATCCAGTCTAAGGTAACAACTCCACCCTATCTCTACTGAATCACGGTATCAACTTAGGTTAATCGCGTAACCTAAGCTCTAATACAAATGTGATGACTGCCATATACCTCAGATGCTCATATAACTGAATAATGCACTGCTAGAGCATCCAACCGATGTAGGACAATTGTTAAGAGAAGGAAAAAAGAAATAAAGGATAGGAATAGAAAAGAAGAGAATATAAGACAAGAGAAAGAAAGAAAACATCACACAATCACATAACCTATCATATATCTCATAGTCCATCAAATAAAATATAACGTTCATCATAGATATAAAACATGCAAGATAATGATAACTACATAAACCACATAATCAGAGTACATAGGCTCATACAGTTATACAAAACAGAAATAGAGTTTACACAACTGATAGATAAACTCAAATGATAAACTGTCTCTAATAATAATTAGTTAACACTGTCAAGGCTCCACGGTGTCACATAATGGAATAAACAATAATAAACTCAAAATATAAGTATGAGAAAGCGTCACCTCCTACTAGTCCATCTGTACAACCCCAAGTGTTGTTTATACTTGCTATCTAGTCTAATTATTTAAGATACCTGAGATAATAAGAAGCAAAGCATAAAAAATCGAGTCAAACAAAAGTCTGGTGTGAGCGATAAATAATCTCAAAACACTCTAAAAGTCGGTATAGTATATGGAACAAAGGGTATGTAGAATCATACATGACCTGCCCCTGCATCCACAAAGCTAGCACATAACACATGATATATGCTACTTTATATCATAGTCGTCATGGGTGTACTATACATCAAAGCACTAAGGGTGTCTAGATATCTGTATCAATAATATCTACATTGTGTAGCATCCCTAAGGTGATAAACAATCAAGCAAACATAGCATCCATCATCCATCTTCATGTCACTCACTTAGTGCATTGGATATATGATACTCCATCTTGTCATCAAGGACTACTCAACGTCCCCAGCCACTCGATCCATTAGAGTACTAACAGGTTCTAACGTCAATGAACTCTGACATATCATCACTATCTCCTTACGTCAACAGACTATAGTATATAACCCTACACAGGTTCTAACGTCAACGGACTCTAGGGTATGGGCAGATCAGGTCCTAATGTCAACGGACTAATAACATCCTCATATACCCTTATCTCTCGAGTGCGCCCTATCATCTCGAGTATCGATAATCTCTTTGAACATGTCATTACTAGCAAAGCACATCCTGGAACCATCATCATAACTTCGGTCTGAAGTCACCTTAGTTGGGAAATACTCTAGACAACCATCATAAGTTATAGAGTATCATTTTGCATCCCATAACCTTTCTCCAATAGTTCCTTCAATATGACTCATAGTCTACTACTTTACATCTCGAAGTATAGATATCCATCATTGAAGCCATCACTTCCCATCATGGAATCATCATCGTCGAATCATGGAGTCGCCGCATCAAAGCGTCACATCTTCGCTTCACCACCAAAACCACTCATCGAAGAGCAGTAACACCAAAATCAAACGTCGAACGAACCATCACATCATGCTCCTTGAAGCGTATGGATCGTCCATGTCAAAATTTGGCTAAATCGGCCATCATCAATAGTGGAAGATATCGACCACTCCAGAGTAGTCGATAATGACCACTTTGGTCATGTACTTAACTAAAATTGGTTAAATACAAACCAAATGAAAACGTCTGGCATCTATCTCGAAATCCGAAGCAAATCTTCAAATCCATCTTCCATCTTTATATCAATCGAAGTGCATGATACTTTATTTACGAAAGCCTATCCTATGTGATATATCCTAATATTATATCAACTTCGGACGGTGATTTCAACCAAACTACGCAAACAAGTAGACATACAATCAACCAGCATAGAAATGTCTATAATAGCCTACTGACATCTATAATAACATAATACAATACATCCAAGCAATCAATGTGGGATAAATGTCAGTAATAGCCTAAATCAATCAATATCGTTAAAATAGTGCATCAATGGAAAAATGTGATATTTAATTTAAAACCATTTTAAACACTTTTAAATTCTTTTATAAATTAATATATAGGTTTAAGTATGTCAAAAATCATGTTTTAAAGTTAGAAATCATTTTAAAATGTCATTTTAATACTATACTAACAATCATAGTATAGTGAGAGAAAATATCACTCACCTTATCCAAATCTGTCCAAGACATCACCAAGTGGTAGAGCTCTCTATCACGAGCGCAACATAAGAAACCACATCCAAAACGGATCTCGTATGCAAAAGATACACATAATATAAGATAACGGATTAAATAAATATCTAATTAACCTAACTAAATAATTAGCTAGGTTAATTACCTCCACTAATCTATTTCTTCCTCCATGATGCATACTCGTACATGCCTGTACAAGAATACCCCAAAGCCCACTTGCTTCCCCAATTCATTTCTCACCCGTCTCGCAACGATTCTCGACACCGTCTTTACCAAATCGTCCGTCTATGCAAACTCTCTACGACGGTACCAAAAATGAGAAGCTTGGTCACCCTTTATAATGCACGACCTGGGCCACTCCTCCTTCAACATGAAATGACATAAGGCTTCGGAGGTGCTGAAACTTGGTGGCAAGGTGTATATCGGCAAGAGAAAAATGATAGCAGCCTCTATTTTGCATATCGTCACTTCAACCTCCACCGATATAAAACCCTAGCATGACCATGAATGGGTTGATCTCGATAGTGGTGATCACACCCTACAATATGGACATGGGCTTGAAACTTTTCTCGATACGGACTCGACAGAGTTGGTTCCATGATTTTTAGTCGGGTATATCGTCGGATTTTAATTTTTGAAATCAAGAAGGAAGAGGCGGCCATGTCCCTATTAATAGCAATGGAATAGTGATAATGGATTTAGGGGAATGAGGGTTTTGATTATTTAAATAATAAAATATTCTTTTATTTGATTTCTCAAACAAACGGTCAGGCGTTTCGAGCTCACACGATCAAACAGTGTGTATGATCTCCATGAAACTCGTTTGCATGCATCACCTTATTTTTCTAGTTTCGATGGTATAAATTTCGTTGTTATCCGAGACAGGGCTCAGGGATGGTAATTTTGTGCTTTTCGAGACAGTTTCGGCCATTGAATCATCCAATCTCTAAATATAGTGATCCTTATACTCATTTTAATTCGCAACGTCAATACAAACTCAACGGATGTAGTCTTGGGCCCTGATTCGATCTTATGCGAAAAATTCATATTTTTAGGACTGTCAATTAATCAACGATTCAATATTTAAATAAATTATTTAACTATCCAATCATTAATATAGGTCGTTACATATTATATATTTTATTACAAATTAAAAATTAGAAGTATGACCTTTAAAATAAGTTGTAAAGCTAAAATAATGATTTAGGTAGGTTAAACTTGTATTAAAATGGCTTTGAAGTTTATCGGACCTTGATATTGGTTTGGTATAGTGTAAATCAATAATTAACCAACTAGCAAATTTCTGTAAAGGCAATTTAAGATGTTAAAAATTATGAAGAAGTATCGTATTATTTAATAGGTTTAGATTATGGTTATAAAATCTAGAATATTGTAACAATGTGACTTATTAACTTTAGACCCTCAGAAATGATTTGAGATATATGTGTATACATATATAGATATGATATAAATGAGCTATATAATATTTTGAGGCCTTATTGATAGCTAAACTTAATTTAGATAGAAGAATTAAGTGAAAATAAGCATAGTATGATTGACAGGAAAGTTCATATTTTATACAATAAGTATAAGACTTCTATAAAATAACACGAAGAAGATATAAAATTGTTAGGTAGGTTACATAAGTATGATGCATTTTTGTTGAATTGTTTATATAATTGTATGTGTGAATTGTTATTGATATTAAGACAATAGATTTGTTACATTGGTTGCGTATTTCCTTTATGTATGTAAATGTGCACAATATGTGTTTATTAGTTCCATATAGTTGGATTGGTTGTGTGTGTGTGTATACTTGCATATTGTTTATATGAGTTATGTATGTTTACATTTATAGTTTTGGTATGTCTAACTTAGGGCTACTAGGAGATGCATGGAATATTTTATATATATTCATTGATATGCGGTTTAAAGCATTTATATATAGTTTTGGTACGTCTAACTTAGGGCTACCAATTAGTGCATGGAATCCATTGTACCAATAAGGTGCATGACCTATAGACATGGTCCCGAAGCCGGGGTGGAGTCATAGAGAGAGATTGGGACGCTAATTTAGAGTAGGTCGTATACTATTCCATAGTACTCTAGGGTGCTGCGACAGGACCTATAGGCCAACTTCTTTTGTGATGTTGGTTTTTAGAGGAGTCCACGATATAGTTGTGGCTCTTGATAGGTCTTTTTAATAGCGAATGGAATTTTACACAATTTATCGATGTGCAATTTAGGCGTATATATAGTTCGATATGCTCGACTTGGGGTTATCGGATAGTGGACGAAATATATTATACGAATGTATAAATACGTAGTTTAAGTGATTTTTACATATAAATATAGATGCACGGTTTAGGCGATTTATATATGTGTGTGTGTGTGTTAGGTATGCCTAGTTTGTGGCAACTGGGTAGTGCAAGGCACTTCAAGAGCAAATCACGATCCACATGGGGATGAAAATACTTTGGTGTTGTGTAGCCATGTGGAAAGGGTGTAGGTGGGGTTTAACATTTACATACTGTTGTAGTATGTCGATATAGACAATTGAAAGGAAAAGGACACTAGCGAGGGAATCCATTGTACCATTAAGGCAGACGACTTACAAACATGATCCTAGAGAAAGGGCAGAGAGAGATTGGAACGTCAGTCTAGAGCAGGTCATATACTATTCCATATTGTTCTTAGATGCTGCCACTAGATCAACATGCCAACTTCATTTGAGGTATTGGTTTTCAGGGGAGTCCACAAGTTAGTCGTGGCTCTCAATAGGCCTATTTAGTAGCTAATAGAAATTCTAGACGGGCGTCAGTCATAAATATCCGTATTTTAGTTTAGATATGTATATGCTATGTTAGTAGCATTGTTATATCACCGTACTTGTTTAGCATTTTAGATAATTCGATGGGGATCGTTGAGTCGATTGGTGTCTATAGTAGACTCCACCCATCAATAATGATGGGTATTAACTTATTCTATGTGTGTCTCGTATCATTATGATTATGCATGTTATATTGGTTCGTTGATTATTATTATTGAACATTGTATGTTAGACTTATATTGGGATGTTTATATTACTCCTGGATTGGTACATATATTTTATGTTTTAGTTATATTATATTAGTTGGTTAACTCGTTGATTACATAAGAAGAGTAATTTATGGTACGGTTCCCTACCTTTGAGTCAAGTTTGCTTTACTTGTTTATGAGCAGTTCGGGTTATCCCTAAGCCACATTTATGGAGAGAACCGGTTGTACTTCAGTAGTTCCCTATTTATTTATATATGGTTTTGATATACAACATTTTGAGATGGTTCTAGTCACACCAGGCTTTATGTCTAACCCACGTTTTGTCTTTGTCTGTTTATGTCATGACAACTCTTGGGTACTCGATTGAGTAGTTTGGAAGCTAGGTGCTTTTGAGGATACACTTTCAGTTAAGATGGAGCATTTGGTGGCGAAGTCAATACTTTGGATATATACTTAATATTATGGTAGTACATGGCAGATATGATATTTACATATGAGACTTGTCATACCAGATATTTATTCTGACTTTCTATATTGATATTCATGTATCAATTACTTCCATCAGTACAGTCTCTTGTATATTGTTTATCCTATTGCTTATGTATATTCAGTATAATATATATTATTATTCCGCTATGAGATTTTATCATTGTGCCTTTGTGAAGTTTATTTTTTTATTTTACCCCAACGGACTGTCTTTTGTTGTATTCAGGAGTCAGACATTATCACTCAACATTGATTCAGGGTATTACAAAGGACGAGTCATCGCAGTTGGTATTAGAGCTTAGGCTCAACCCTTAGGACCAAGTAGGCTAGGTTTGGTTAGGCAAACCAGTAGATGGAGATACGTTGGGAGAGCGTACCTATATTTTCCTACTATATTATATTGCAAACACCACTTGTCACTTGAACTTTGATTTATTCAGTCACCAGTGGCTAGGATTTCTTTATTTAAGGTTATCTATATTAACAAACAGGGTGCACGAGCGACTAAAGATAGGCAGTTTGAGATGTCTGATTGGTTCAGTGACTATTGGAATACCACAATGAATGTTTCACCACCCGCGAACATTCCGATAGCTGCAGTAGGTGTTGGAGGTCGTCTATCCCTCAGAATATAGTGATAGAAGAGCTTAACGAGCAGGCCATGACTTGGATTGATTCTAAATGTCGCTTTGAGTCTCGGTTTATTTCTAAGATCAAAAGGGACGTGCAGCTCAAGCATTTCATCCATTTACATCATGGTAGCTTGTCAGTGAAGGGTATGTTAGCCAATTTGATCCTTTAGATAAATACGAAACAGAGATGATTATCACTCCTTTGGAGCAGGCAAGGAAGCTTGCCTAGGGTCTTAATGCATAGATTTGGGATCTATTGTTACTCATATCCCATTCTTGACCACTCATATTGTAGGTAAATCCTTTTGAAATGTTTAGTTTGGTATAGGTAACCATGAATATTGAGCTAAGGTATGGAGACTAAGAGTACTTCCATTCAAACTTGATGGATGAGTTTTTGAGTAAAGTGGGGCTGTTCGATGAAGTGTGACTTGGATCTGTATCCAAGTAGGATCCGGTGGTTGCCCAAAAATGAGCAAGGACTAAGCAGATGACTTCTACATTTTGCGTTGAGTCATTCATGTTAGAAGCGTTTAATTTTGTGTTGGCACACCTTAAGTGCTGGGATTAGTCCCATGAACTACTTAGGTACTTTTATGGATCGGTCCATTCACGAACCAGTTCTTAATCCCTAGCTCAAGTGTAGGGTTTCTTAGTGATTTGCACCAGTTGGGCAAGGGTTTTTCACTTGATTCTTAATAGCGAGCACTCGAGTCGGATTTTTGAGGTGATTGAGAGATTTCCAAAATGCAACTCTAGTCATGCGAGGAAATTTCGGTGGTCAGACCAAGGAACCAGATCGAAGTTTGCATGTAAGGAGTCAGGTGGCCGACCCTAGTTTAACAAGAAAAATCATGTGAGCAAAGAAAAGATTGGATCATGCATCATTATTATTTTGGATGATCTTTATTGTTGTAAAATTATCGTACAATATAGTTAAGGTTGCTTGTGATAGTTTAGGAAAGGACTTCTTGACCAATTTTGTGATGATTCAGATAATCTTCTAAGTGGTGGATACTTGCTTAGGCGAGCATGGTTGTGTACTTAGTATATTATTCTTATTAACATTGTACGGTTGAGGTGAGTTTAAACCGAATGAACCCAAGCATTTGTCGATCGTCATTTATCGATGAATTTATTAATAGTGTTTGCTCCTTTGGAGAGTGAGTTCTATTCGGAAGGGAAGGAAAAATTGAGGCATAATTCACTTCATTTATTCGAGAGTTTTGAGATTCGATGATCTAACATATCGTATTAGTTTTCCTTTTCATGGCAAGAGGTGTAGTAGTCTTTCGTGTATTGTATTCATGAAAGGAGTTACACCACATAAGAATTTTTCTTGTCTTAGTGGTCGAACAGACTCATTGGAGTTTATAGTTTACCATGCACATTTCAACTATTGGTAGTCACCATGCTTATCGGTATAAACTCTTTTGTATGTTTCATTATTTTATATGCTTGTTGTTGTTTGTTATTGCTTGTTATTATTTGAATATTGATTTATTGTTGTTGCTTGCTATTGTTTGTTGTTGTTAATTATCGATTGATTGTTTATTTTTGATTGATTGATTGCTTGCTATTGCTTAATTATTGATTGATTATTTAATTTTTTTGATTGACTGCTAATTGATTTTTGTTGTTTATTGATTGCTTGTTGTTGATTGTTATTGTATTGTGTTAATATTCCTATTCCATAGAAGGAGTGCACAAAGTATTGCATGGATTCTATTTGTATAAGAGTACAATTCTAACAACGTCACTGTGATGAGTCGACCAGAGAAAGTGGATGTGAATCGAATGTGGCTTTAGACCTGGAGGGCTTATTCATTTTTGAGAATAGGGCTATATGGCTTCGGAGCGATGGGGTTAAGCTTGTCCATGTTCGGTGGTGCTTTATACTAACATGCTTCCAATTACATAAGGAAATTTTTGTTTTCCTTTGTGTTTTGTTAAAATGTAAGAAAGCATAGTGTAGATCTTGCTTTGTTGCTGCTTGTATTTTACACGTGTTCTTGTTGTTTTTAATGGTAACATGTTTATTTGAGAGGCTAGTTGCATTACATGTGTTTGTTGCATAGTTAGTGTAACATATTTATCTAAGATGCTTGTTGCATGGTTTGATATAGCATATTTATTTGAGAAATTTCTATATATGATTTAGCATGCTTAAATCCATGGTTTAATGTTACAATTGTGTTTAATTCTTTTTGTTGAGTACACAATTAGGTACATGGAAGCAGTTTGTGCTACAGAATGCTTATTCGCTTGGATTCGCATCCAAATGTCATGCTCTTGCTATGAAAGAGGTATGTAAGATCTACAGTGTACATGATATGGATATATATGTTTATATGTCCTTAGAAATGAGATGCCTTGGATATGGGATGCTTTAGATATGAGATGTGTGTGTGTGTGTGTTGTTTTGGAATTTTTTAGAGATAGCCATGCAAAGGAGGTGCTGCCGAATTTTTCCAAAACAAGAGGAGCTTTAGAGTCCTAAGGGTTAGGAGTTGTACTATGTTCTTTGGTTAGCCGGGTTACATTGTCGCACTTATAGGAATTTCGGGGTGAAATTCTTTTAAGGGGGTGAATGTAACAACCCGCATTTTTTAACAACTAGATATTTAAATAGTTAATTTAAATATTAGATCACTAATTAATTGAAGGTCCAAAATCTGATTTTTTTTCCATATACGGTCGAATTAGGACTCGAGCCTAGTTCCATTGAGTCAGGATTGACATTGAACATTAAAATGTGTATAAATATCGCTATATTTAGAGTTATAGCATTTTTTATAATTTACGTATTGTTATACATACTTTATAAAATTATGTGCACAGTCGAGTCTAATAGGATCTCGATTAACGGCTTGTGTTTCTGGGATAAGGACTTCATTATGAGACATATGGTAGAGGAATTTTTGGAATCGGGCAATCTGATGGATGAAACAACCTCAAAATGCATGAAATTATCACCTTGAAGTGATGTTTTCAATAGTGATAAAATTCTTACCATCGGCACCCGAAAAATAAGGTGATGTGCGCCGACAAATTTCGTAGCGATCCGATGTGTTCTGTGATCCTACGAGCTCAAAACGTGTGGCGGTTTATTTAAGAAATTAAATAAAATATACATTATATTATAAATACATATCCCCTAAAATACCCCTCTCTTACTTTTTTTTCTCTTGCTCTATCTCCATACAGTAAATGAACATAGATGCTTCCTCCTTCTTGAATTTAATCAAGAGCTGCAGAGATCGTGTGGACAAACCGAGAGCGGCACGACGTTCCTCTAGGCGATACACACGTGATGATATCCACCAATTCTGATGTTGTGGTGATTTAACATAGCTGAAATTTTTAGGTTTTCAATTTCTTGGCTTTGGGAGGAGTTGTAGGTAGTGTTTGGAATGGAGTGGGGGGATGGACTTAGGGGAGGAAGACACAGAGATATGTGATCAGCAAGTGTTGTGTGATTATCGTTTTGGGGTCGCATGTTCCATCTAAACGTAGGTTTATGAAGGAGTAGCATTTGTATTTTGGGTTGCAGTGGCCATCGTGGTGGCATAGTTACGTTCGGCTCACGAAGTGAAGAAGGTTGGTGGTGGTCGAAGGCTATCCAACGCTCAAAGGTGGCAGCCAAATGCAAGGGGTCATGTATGCTAATGGGTGCATTAAAGATAATGGGTAGCGGCCAGAGGGATTATAAAGGTAATTAGGGATTAATTAATTAATTTAAGTTAATTAATTACTGTTTCTAATTCGTATTAATATAAAATTTGTATATCTTGCATATGAGGTCCAATCGAGATGCGGTCTTGGTCATTGCACTCTTAGTGGGATTATCTACGACATGTTATGGGCTTGGACTGGGTTTAGATGCTTGGGAATTTTCAGTTCAGGTGAGCGTAAATATAATTCTCGATTTATATTGCACTATAAATTCCCATAATTTTATATACTCAAAAATATTACCTAGGAGAGGTAGAATAATATATATAAGTAAATATTTCCCCTATTTGGTTAGATTGTTTTGAGTAGATATTCGAAATAATTGATTAAGATCTCATACACACACACACACACACACACACACACACATATATATATATATATATTATGTCCTATTCATATTGAATAGAGTGAGATAGAGTTGATATTAATTTATAATATTTTTATAAATTAATTAAACTCTAATTTATAGTTAGACTAATGATAGAAATATTATTATGTATTATATTGCCGATATACCGGATAATTGATTAAGATCCCATATATATAAATATTGCATTCTATTCGTATTGAATAGAATTAGATGGAGTTGATATTAATTTATAACATGGTTATAAATTAATTAGAACTATAATTTGTAGTTGTATTAATGATAGAAATATTATATATTTTATTACCAAATGGAAATTAGAAGTATGACCTTTGAAATAAGTTGTAAAGATAAAATAATGATTTAGGCAGGTTAAACTTGTATTAAAGTGGCTTTGAAGTTTACCTGAACTGATATTGGTTTATTATTGTGTAAGTCAATAATTAACCAACTAGTGAATTTCTATAAAGGTGATTTGAGAAGTTAGAAATTCCAAAGAAGTATAGTATTATTTAATAGGGTTTGACTAAGGTTATAATCCCGAATACTATAATAACGTGATTGATTAACTTAGCCCCTAAGAAATGGTTTGAGATATATGTGTACACATATATAGAAATGATATACATGAGCTGTATAATATATTAAGGCCTTATCAATAGCAAAAATTAATTTAACTATAAGAATTAAGTGAAAATAAGCTATAATATGATTGATAAGCAAGTGCTTTTTATATACAATAAGTGTAAGACTTCTGTAAGATAATGCGAAGAAGATATAAAATTGTTAGATTGGTTACGTAAGTATGATGCATTCTTGTTGAATTATTTATATGGTTATATGTGTGAATTATTATTGATATTGACATGATTGATTTGTTATTCTAGTTGTGTATCTCCTTCGTGTGTGTAAATGTGCACGATATGTATTTATTAGTTCCATAGAGTTGGATTAGTTGTATATATATACCTGCATACGGCTTATGTGAGTTATATATGTCCATATTTAGTACGTCCGACTTAGGGCTACTGGGGGATGCACGAAATATTTTATATACATATATTCATTGGTATATGGTTTAAAGCGTTTATATATAGTTTCGATATGTTCGAGTTGGGGTTACTGAATGGTGCATGAAATCCATTGTACCATTGAGGCGCACGATCTGTTGACGTAGTCCTAGAGCATGGGTGGAGAGAGACTGAGACGCTAGTCTAGAGTAAGTTGCTAGGGGGAAAGTTGGGCTAGGTTATTGGATCAAGACAAGTGGAGGTAAACTAAGGCCATAGTCATAATGGAATTCAAAGTGGCATACTTTGTTATATCCAACATGAAGGTCTTTCAACATAACAAAATCCAAGTTAAATATCCAATGAGGTGATGATTCAAGTTATGTCAAGCAAGCATCCTTTATTACAAAATTTCAATTACAATTTTCCCTAATGGCCATAGATCCCCAATTCCAAGCTTTATTTACAAAGTAGAATAAATTATGGAAATGGAGGAGAAGGAGAACTTGAGAAATTTGAAGCATTTTTAGGGGGTACCCCACTATTTATAGAAAACTTGAGCTACTGGATTCCCGATATGTGGCGCTCCATTAGAAATAGATTATCATAATCAATCCATATGGCACATAGCTGAAATGACATATGGCACCTTGTTTGGAATACTCCATAATAGCTTTTAACAATGCGTAATGGCACTTGTGAGAATGCTTCATGATAGCCTTAATTTATTGCTACAAACAACAAGTAATTGTAACGACCCATGATTTGGTCGCTTTAACTAGGCAATTATATATATTTTATATAGTCAATAAATATATTTTTATTTATAAATAAACTTATTTTAATTAATTAATAATGAGGGAAAAATCATTTTCAAAATTTGTTTGGCAAATTAAATAGTTCGTAGAAAAATAGAAAATGTGACCGAAGAACGTTTTTCGAAATTTCGACTTTTCGACATCGAAAAGTTGTCGGGAATATTGTTCGTCCTTATGCACCATATGTACACATATATAGTAGATAATTAACTAAATACTAATACACTTAAGAATAGATTATCTTATGTTAATTATAATTAACAGGTGATGTGACAATTCATAACTTTAAAAATAATAAACATTATATAAAAATATATATTATTAAGTGTTGCCATATCTTAATATTTTCATAATTAGACATCATTACTCATTATGGGCTTAAGGATTTGACAAGAGAAGGAAGGGAAATATGACAAGAGAGAGGGGTAGGAATGTGATGTGACTTTTCAAAAATCATGACATATTATTTATTTATTTAAATCTTTTCCAAAGGTTATTTTAAATTAAACCGAATGTATTTTAAACCAATATTCTTATCAAGGTGAATTGATTCCAAACCAAATTATCTCTTGTTTGGACCATTAAGTAGACGAATGAATCAACGGAGTGATTGAAAACGTTGACTCGTTTATGGAAAGTAAGTGACTTATGTTTAGCATGAATGTTGGATATCAGAATTGTGATAAACATAAGGAAGTTAATTTTGGTAAGCAGGTCATGATAACCTAAGTATGGAATGTGTTTCCATATGTTAATCTCCCAATTGATAGTGAAGTTGTTCACTATTAATAACTTGACCCTTTTAAATTATCGAATGTTGGTTTGAAGAGATCGGGATCAAATGACAAGCTGTTATACAAAAACCACTTCAAACCAACGTAAATGTTCGAATTGGAAGTATTGAAGTCATGATCAAGATTCAAGACTTGAAGTGCAAGGGCTATTTGCTTCTAACCCTGAGGGTGATTCCAAAACGAGTGTACTGGAAATAGTACCTTCGGTTCGTTCATCTCCTGAACGACTTGTATGGACGAATGCTGACATTGTGTCAACATTGGAAGACAATATTAACATTCTAAGAGGGAAGTGCTAATTGAAAGGTAAAGCGTGGCCTCAATCCTCATCAACTGGGAATGACTAAAATAGGGGATATGCAGCAGGGTCATGTGGGTTGCACCCATTAGGGTATTGATTTTCCCATCTAGAACGAGTCCCTACTCTCATAATTAAGTCCTAGAATGGTTGTTGATCACAACCAAGGGGATGATCATATTCGGTACTATCCAGTAAGGGGTAGGCAGTCCTGTGTTAGCAGGGGTCGTTAGGTACAACCATGGTACATTTTCTAGAGGTGTACTGTGACGGGCGGTACCCCATTAGCCCAATCATTAGTTGGAATCCATTCTCCAATACGAGCTTTACAGTTTTGATTGTAAACCTAATATGTTGGAATGTGAGATGCAAGCATTTCAGTTATGTTCTCTATTTACTTTAAACCCTTAGACACTATGATAATATCACTGGATTTTGATATAAAATGTTTTGATTATCGTAAGGTAAAAAACCGTCCGTGTTTATGTGTAATGTGGTCTTACGAGATACTCTTGTTTCCAAAATTGTTTCCAAATCATTATTCTATTGTTTGAGTTTACTCACAACAAACCCATGTCTAACCCGGAGTTTATTTTCTTTTCCCTAAACACTTGGGTACTGAATTTTTATGAGTAGTCAAGTGATCCGGGTTTCTCTCGAAAGCATGATGGAGGAGCTGGAGCATGATGGAGGAGCTGGAGCAGGTGGACAAGCAGTTGTAATTGTCCTAGTCTAGAACTTGTATCATTGAACTCTGATGTAATATTTTGGCTTTACTATGTAATATACTACATTATCTATTATATGTTGTTCCATGCGTGGTAAGATTCTGTGTTTAATTAGTCTTTTATCTTTATTATTTCTTCAACCCATAATGATTCGTCTTTTGAATGCAGGAAAGGCGGTTCGTTACATTTGGTATCGGAGCATTAGGTTAAGCAAACCCCTACTTATCTTTGGGTTAGGATCAACTCCGAGAGAGTGTATTTGTAATTTTACTCGCATATATAAATATATATCCCTGATAGGTAGATCAACTTTGATAGTTTGATTAGTGCTCTCCTTTTTGGAATTTTTCTCGTTCAAGGTATTCTAAGAAGTACCTTGCAATGTCCAGGTAGTAAGAAATGAGCACTAGAGGAGGATGAGGTAGAGGAACTAGCAGCACTATGACCACCAATGGTCGGTCTCAGACTTGATGGGTTGGAACTGTCGAAGAGCCAACACCAGGGCAGCCAAGGGTGAATTTTGCAACTTTATGTAAGGATTACACAAATCTGGGAAGGAAATCGTTTAAGGGAACCGAGTCTATCGTAGAAGTTCAAGCTTGGTTGCACACTTGTGAAAAGGTTTTCAAAGGTCTGGATCTACCAGATGAGCAGAAGAGATTTTTAGCATCATGGTAATTGCAGGAAGGAGCCGCACCTTGGTGGGACTCGCTCACAGCTAATGTTCCAGAAGAGGAGTTTGCTTAGGCCCATTTTAAGGAAGCATTTGAAGATCAGTTCCTGCCTGCAGCTGGTAAGACTCGGATGTACAGAAATTTCTTGGACTTAAAGAAGGGAGATTCATCGGTGGCATAATATGAGACAAAATTCAACGAGCTATCTTGTTTTGGATTGGGATTGATCAACACCCCGCTAAAGAAAAATGAGATGCTCGTTTTGGGAATGAGGGAGAATTTCCATGAGAGGACGACTGCCCATGTTAAGGGTTCATTTGTGGACTTGGTAGACACGGCATTAAGGTATGAAGTCTTGGACAAGAAGAAGCATACCTCAGCAGCAACAAATGATAATGCCGGCAGCAACAATTCAAACAAAAGGAAGTTCAACCCAAACTGGAGTAAGCAGGGTAAAAGAAAAGGAAATCCAGGAGGGAATAATGGAAACAAGTATAAGGACACCACTTGTTATATCTGCAAGTAGAAAGGTCATATAGCCAAATTCTGTAAAGACTCTTAAACTTCCAAGTGGCTAGCAGGACCTATCACTCCAATGGTCAAGAAGACATTATGCTTCAACTATCACTAGCCTGGACATATGATAAAGGACTGCTCACTCATGAAGAAGGTGCATCAGGCTAAAGTATATGCGGTTAAGGACGAGCCATCAACCTCAGGAGATGTGAAGGGAAAGGGCATTCTTGAAGGTACTCTATTAATTAATGGTATTTTTGTTCGAGTTTTTTTTGATACTGGTGCCTCCCAAAGTTTTATCTCTTTAGAAGATGTAAAGAAATTTCATTTTATCCCAAGTATTGTAGAAAACCATATTTTCATATCTAATCCTATAGGGGGTGTAACTCATTTGAACCTAGTATGTGAGGACGTGCCAATTTCCTATCTTTCCCATCATTTTACTTGTAATCCATATATCTTAGATTTTAAAGGATTTGACCTTATTTGGTATGGATTAGTTATCGATGTATGGAGCAATCTTAGACTATAAAGAAAGAACTGTGACATTAATGACAAAATTAGGAGGCATTGCTAAAGTACCTTGTGAAGACCCTGGTATTCATATGTGTAGTTTCTTGTATGCTTTGGAAGCATCTCAAGAAGTGTTGGGATCCATAGAGATTGTTAAGAACTTTCCTGATGTGTTTGAAGAAGTTAGGAATTTATGCCCACATAGGGAGATAGAATTTCACATTGATCTAGTTCCTAGTGCAAGACCCATAGTCCAACCTAAGAGAAGAATGGCTCCAAGCGAAAGAGAGGAGTTAGTAAAGCAAACCCAGGACTTATTGAAGAGAGGATTGATTAGACCTAGTCAGTCGAGCTGGGGATCAGCAGAAGTCTTCGCAGCTAAGTTGGATGGATCTTTAAGATTGTGTGTGGAAGAGAGTTGAATAAGTTGACTACTAGAAATAAATATCCCTTTCCCCATATCGATGACTTATTTGACCAACTTCGTAGAGCTACGGTATTTTCCCAAATGGATCTAGCTACCGAATTTCACCAATTAAGGGTTGCTGAGGATAGTATACCCTGAACTGCCTTTAAGGGACCTGACTTTTTCTTTGAATGATTGGTTATGCCTTTTGGGCTGACCAATGCACCTGCATATTTCATGGATCTTATGAATCATGTTTTCTGAGAGGATCTAAATAAGTTCATGCTTGTTTTTATCGATGACATTTTAATTTACTCCAAATCGAAAGAGGAACATAGATATCACTTGGAAGTAGTTTTAGAAACCCTGAGGAGGCATGTTTTGAAAGAAAAGTTTTATAAATGCCATTTTTGGCAATCGGAGGTAAGATTTTTAGGGCATATTGTATCAGGAGATGGTATCTCAGTGGACCCAATAAAGGTGGAAGCAGTACAAAAATGGAAGCGACCTCAGACTCCTACTGAAGTTCACAGTTTCTTAGGATTGGTCGGTTACTATAGAAGATTCATTCAGTATTATTCTGAGATTTCCTCATATTTGACTAACCTAACGAAGAAGGGTGAAAATTTTATATGGACTCCAAAGTGTGAGGAGGAATTTGTGGAATTGAAGAAGAGGCTGACCAGTGCCCCGGTCTTGGTTGTCCCATATGGGAGTAGTGGATTTACGGTTTATACCGATGTGTGGAGTGGGATTGGGTGCTATTTTGATGCAGAATGAAAGGGTGATTGCGTAAGCTAGTTGACAGCTAAAGCCTCATGAAAAGAATTATGCTACACATGACTTGGAATTGTTAGCTGTGGTCTTTGCATTGAAAATGTGGAGGCATTATTTGTTAGGTAAATTCTTTCCTTCTTCATAGTTTTCTTCTTTCTTCTTTCTTTAGATATTCTAGTAAGTAGGATTTTCTTCTTCTTCAATTAGGTGAAAAATTCGAGCTCTATACTGATCATAAGTCCCTGAAGTATCTTTTCACCCAAAAAGACCTGAATCTCAGACAACAAAGATGGTTAGAGTTCTTGGCGGCATACAACTTGGACATTCTTTATACGTCGGGAAAAGCTAATGTAGTCGCCACGCCTTAAGCAGGAATGCAGCTTTGTCTCTTTTGGAAGTTACCCCGACTCTTCAGCTAAGGATAATGGAGAACCAAAGGAAGGATAGTGCTATGGAGAAGTTAATTCGAGGAGTCAAGGAAGGTCGATGTACAGATTTTGAGATGGATCACCAAGGTGTTTTAAGAATCAAGGGAAGGTTGTGTGTTCCGGATATAGATGGACCGAGAATGGAAGTGTTGTCGGAATGTCACAAATCTAGATTGAATATTCACCCTAGAGTCCATAAGATGCATAAGGTTAGGAGGAGAGTCTTTTGGTGGCTAGGAATGAAGAAGGATATCTCCACCTTTGTGAGCAGATGTGCGAGTTGCCAACAAATTAAGGGAGGCCATCAGAAAATAACCGGATTACTTCAACCTTTGGAGATCCCTAAGTGGAAATAGGAGATGATATCAATGGATTTCATATATGGTTTACCCAGAACCAGGAAAGGAAACGAAGGAGTTTGGGTCATTGTGGACCGGTTAACAAAGAGTGCACATTTTATCCCAGTCAAGCTAACTAGAATGACAACTTCATTGGTAAAAATTTATATGAGGGAAATAGTTCGTCTACACGAAGTTCCAATAAGCATAGTAAGTGATCGAGATCCTATCTTCAAGTGCCAATTCTGGGGAGCTCTACAAATAGCTTTTGGAACGAAGTTAAGTCTAAGTACTGCCTACCATCCTCAAATCGATGGCCAGACTGAAAGAGTTAATCGCATTTTGGAAGATATGCTGAGAGCTTGTATTCTTGATTTCAAAGGATCATGGGAGGATCATATTCACTTGGTTGAGTTCTCTTATAACAATAGCTATTAAGCTAGCATTGGAATGGCGCCTTATGAAGCTCTGTACGGGAGACCGTGCAAATCGCCAATGTATTGGGTAGAATCTGGAGAATGTTTAGTGCTTGGTCTAGATATGATTTGAGAGGTGACGGAGAAAGTTGAAATGGTTAGAAGAAGGATGAAGGAAGCTCGGGATCACCAAAAGAGTTATGCTGACAAGAGAAGGAAGGATTTGGAGTTCGAAGTCGCCAATGTTGTGTATGTGAAGATAACTCTTATCAAAGGAGTCGTACGATTTGGAAAAGACGGAAAGCTAGCATCGAGATACATTGGACCACTCAAGATCATGGAAAGGATTGGACCACTCACTTACAGTGTTGAGTTACCCGAAAATTGGTTAGGAGTTCACAATGTGTTCCACGTGTCCCATTTGAGGAAAAGCGTGCATGATCCATCTTCAGTGGTGGAAACTTCAGGATGACTTGGAAATAGAATCGAACCTGACGATAGTTAGGCATCCAGTCAGTATTGTGGATCAAGATGAGAAGAAATTGCACAACAAAGTGATGCGATTGGTTAAGATTCAGTGGAGCGATGATCCCAGAGATTGCACTTGGGAAACTGTGGATCACATAAAGGAAGCTTATCCGGGATGGATGTTAGGACAGTTGTTGTGAACGTGTCATGGATGTATTATTGTTTCGGATTCTTGTATACCTTTTTTACGAATTTTATGATATGAATATATGATTCCTTTGGATTAACTCTTGTTAGTAATTTCGGGGACGAAATTCTTTTAAGGGGGGTAGACTGTAACGACCCAGGGTTTGGTCGCTTTAACTAGGCAATTATATATATTTTATATAGTCAATAAATAGATTTTTATTTATAAATAAACTTGTTTTAATTAATTAATAATGAGGGAAAAATCATTTTCAAAATTTGTTTACCGAATTAAATAGTTCGTAGAAAAATAGAAAATGTGACCGAAGAACATTTTTCGAAATTTCGACCTTTCGACACCGGAAAGTTGTCGGGAATGTTGTTCGTCCTTGTACACCATATATACACATATATAGTAGATAATTAAAATAATAATACACTTAAGAATAGATTATCTTATGTTAATTATAATTAACAGGTGATGTGACAATTCATAACTTTAAAAATAATAAACATTATATATAAATATATATTATTAAGTGTTGACGTATCTTAATATTTTCATAATTAGACATCATCACTCATCGTGAGCTTAAGGATTTGACTAAAGAAGGAGGGGGAATGTGACAAGAGAGAGGGGTAGGAAGGTGATACGATTTTTCAAAAATCATGACATATTAAATCATTAAAGGGTACTTTAGTTATTTTCTCCAAATCTTTCTCCTTATAAATATACATCCACACACACACATTCTCATTTTCTTTCTCCTCTTCACTTTCTAAAATCTTCCTCTCCAAAATATCCATGGCTTCCATAGTTTGCAAAAGTTAGGAATAAATCAAGTTTTTCCACTTCAAAACACATTTTCCTTAGCTAAAACCCTTCTCTACCACCTTACACATCCTCCTCCATCAAGAAACTACCCACATTCCCACCCTACACCCCAGGTTGAGCCAATAGACCATTAGGTTGAGCCCATTAGTAGCCAAAAATCCAAGAAAGCAACTTCCTTTTTGAGCTCTAGGGTCATTAGCAAGGTCTAGTGAAAGTTAGAGTTGAATCCGTGGAATTTCGATGGGTAAACTACCTTATTTTGGAAAAGGATTTTACTTTATTATTAAGTCATTATTATAATGATAATAAAGTGTAGAAGTTGAATAGTAACCATGTGGTTTGATTATGATTTGGATGGTTTATTATAGCTTGATTTGGTTATGGAAATCGATGTTGTATTATAAAGTTAGTAAGCATGTATATATGGATGTATACTTGCACCCTATGATGAAGATGGTTTGTGTTAGTAATGTGTTGATTGTAAAACATGAGCTATGGCATGAGTTTTGGTACATAAAGTTAGCTACTTTGTGTAATTACGACGGATTTGAGATCCGGTTGGAATCGAAGTTGTTTTTCAAAGTTTAAAGTTTTGAAACGGATTAAAGTTTGTAGCTATAGTTTCAAAAGTTTTTTTTCTTTTAAATTTTCTAAAGAATGTTTCAAACCATGAAAAAAGTAAGAGGTTGTGAAGTGGTTCGCTAAGAATATGTTAGAACGAACTGCGCCCATAGCGATAGTCGCTATGGATGCAGTTCGACGAATTTATCGATTTTAGTTTCAAGTAGTTTTAACTTGAAATTGTTTTGTAAAAGTTTTCAAAAAAACTTAATTAGTAATTAAAAAGTAATTTTTGTAATTTAATTATTTAATTAATTAGTTAAATAAAAAGGTAATTAGCCTTAATTAGTAATTAAGAAGGTAATTAGTATTTAATCAACACTTAAGTTAAGTTAATGACTATTGTTTGATTAATTAAGTTTTAATTGGTATTTAACATGGTTAAGAAGTAATTAATGGTTAATAACTATTTAATTAAGTTAATTAGTTAATTAATTATTATTTAGTTAAGTGATTATTTAATTAATATTATAATTAATTAGGGTTTAACTAATAATGATTTGATTTAACCTTAATAAAGATGCATTACGAAGTTAATTATGGCCTGACTAAGTTCATTAAGTTTAACTAGAGTTTAATTATGATTTAATCTTGATTTACTTTGGATTAGTTAATATTTAATTAGGTTTAAACTGATTTATTTGTTTGTTTATTTAAATCTTTTGCAAAGGTGATTTTAAATTAAACCGAATGTGTTTTAAACCAATATTCTTCTCAAGGTGAATTGATTCCAAACCAAATTACCTTTTGTCTGGACCAATAAGTAGCCGAATAAATTAAAGTAGTGATTGAAAACCTTGACTCATTTATGAAAAGTAAGTGACTTTTGTTTAGCACGAATGTTGGATATCGGAATTGTGATAAACATAAGGAGGTTAATTTCGGTAAGCGGGTCATGATAACCTAAGTATGGAATGTGTTTCCATATGTTAATCTCCCACCTGATAGTTAAGTTTTTCACTATTAATAACATGACCCTTTTAAATTATCGAATGTTGGTTTTAAGAGACTGGATCGGATGACAAGCTGTTATCCGAAAACCACTTCATACCAACGTAAACGTTCGAATTGGAAGTATTGAAGTCATGATCAAGATCCAAGACTTGAAGTGCAAGGGCTATTTGATTCTAACCCTGAGGGTGATTCTAAAACGGGTGTAGTGGAAATAGTACCTTCAGTTCGTTTATCTCCTGAACGACTTGTATGGACGAATGCTGACATTATGTCAACATTGGAAGGCAATGTTAGCATTCCAAGAGGGAAGTGCTATTGAAAGGTAAAACGTGGCCTCAAACCTCATCAGTTGGGAATGACTAAAACAAGGGATATGCAGCAGAGCCATGTGGGTCGCACCCATTAGGGTATTGATCATCCCATCTAGAACGAGTCCCTATTCTCATAATTAAGTTCCAGAATGGTTGCTGATCCCAACCAAGGGGATGATCATATTCGGTACTATCCAGTAAGGGGTAGGCCAGTCCTGTGTTAGCAAGGGTCGTTAGGTACGACCTCGGTACATTTTCTAAAGGTGTACTGTGATGGGCGGTACCCCAGTAGCCCAGTCATTAGTTGGAATCCATTCTCCAATACGAGCTTTACGGTTTTGATTGTAAACCTAATATGTGGGAATGTGAGATGCAAGCATTTAGCTATGTTCTCTATTTACTTTAAACCCTTAGACACTATGATAATATCGCTGGATTTTGATATAAAATGTTTTGGTTATCGTAATGTAAAAACCAGTCCATGTTTATGTGCGATGTGGTCTTACGAGATACTCTTGTTTCCAAAAGAGTTTTCAAATCAATATTCTATTGTTTGAGTTTACTCACACCAGACCCATGTCTAACCCAGAGTTTATTGTCTTTACCCTAAACTCTTGGGGACTCAATTTTTATGAGTAATCAAGTGATCCAAGTTTCTCTCAAAAGCATGATGGAGAAGCTGGAGCAGGTGGATTCATGGATAGTTATTAATATTATTAAGTATTCCATTGTGTATGTATGTATGACCTATGTCTTTTGTGGACAAGCAGTTGTAATTGTCCTAGTCTAGAACTTGTATCATTGAACTCTGATGTAATATTTTGGCTAGACTATGTAATATACTACGTTATCTATTATATGTTGTTCCATGCGTGGTAAAATTATGTGTTTGATTAGTATTTCTCTTATATTTCTTATTTCTTCAACTCATAATGATTTGTCTTTCGAATGCAAGAAAGGAGGTTCATTGCAGTAATGATCTAGAACTCTTTATAATGGCCAAAATTACTCCAAAGTCATTCACAATAACCTACATTTGCTCTTTGGATCTTCTCACGAAAGCTCTAATCCATCTCATGTGAAAGCATGATGAAACTTCCCATGATGGTTTGACTTAGTACTTGGAGGATGGTATGCAAAGGCTTCATAGAACTCCTCACGATGGCTTAGTGGCCTTATTTCACAATTGCCTTGTGTGTTTCATCACAATAGCATATGTTAGCCGGATTATGCACGATGACTTTATTGAACTTTCCACGGTAGCTTCAATTCGTCATTTGAAGATTGCATGCAATGTCTACACCAACCTCCTCACGATAACCATGATCCATCATTAAAGCATTGTTTATAATAGTCCTTATGATCTTTCCAAAATAGCTTTGGTCCATTATTTGAACAAAGTGCACGATGGCCTTGTTGAACATCCCACAATGGCTTTATGGCTTTGCCTTACGACCACCCCAAGAACTGTATCACAACAACTATAATGGTCTTCCAATGATTTCATAAGATTCCCTACAATGGCTTTGACTTCCCTCCTCATGATTCTATACGATGGTAGTATAGAAAACTTCATGATGACTTTGATGTTCTCATTAATACATCATGATAGCTTCGGTTTTTTGTGTTCGATGACATCACGTAAATGCTCATGTAAGCTGCTTCATGAAAGCTTCTATCTTAACATCACGAAGGCCTTTGATTGTCATCGCACGATGGCTTCCCTGACTTGTTTCATGATGACTTTGTCTTTTGTAATTCTCCTTTTTCATTGTCCTGGATGAGTTAACATATTTAGGTATAACACTTGCCCCCACCCCTCTATTACAGATTTACGGTATTGTTTTATACTTTAGTATAAATAACATTTCATATTCTCAAAACTGTTCATCCTAGTCATTGATATTCCCTTTCTTTTAATCTAATGGTAACCTTACTTTCTATAAATTGCCCCTTCCTTCCTTGTTTTCTTCTTTACTTGCTTTTGAAAATTTTCCAGTCTTATCATATTCCCAAAATTAAACCCTCATCTTTGAGATTTTCATCTGGTACATAAATTTTTGATTAATTTGTTTATCGTTTATCTCATTATTGGATCTTAATTCAATCTGGTTGATCTCGACCTTATAAAGGTTCGATCGATCTAGCTGCTTATTAATATTATTCGGATAATTTCTTCATGCTTTCTTCCTTGGCTTTTAGTTTAGTCAAGATTTTTTATTTAAGTGGCCACCTTTCTATTTATGGGTTTTAGGTTTAATGGTTTATGTACTCATTTCTTAACGAATTTGAACCATCAGTGTATGATAAGTTTCCTTTTGAAGACTTAATACACAAAAGCTAAGCTTTCGTGCGCAATCTATGCTAAGGCCTTAACTTCATATTTTACTCATGAGGGCTACATTTATTTAGCTTACGAAAGCCTTTTTTATGATAATTTGGTTTGCTACAGAGGCTTTGTCTTCTTGGTTACACACGATGACTGTGCTCAAACTCATCATCAAGAGTTCTAAATGCGAGGACTACGTGGGCTTTACCCATGAAAGCCTATGTTTCCAAATTGTCTCATAAGGGCTTGTTGATTTTATTTCATGATGGTTACGTTTGAATTTAATTCACATGAGCCTTCCTTTCTATTGCATGAAAACTAAACCTTTTGGTTTAACATGCGAAAATCTTGCCTTTAGTTCTTTTCACGATGGTTATGTTTGGGTTTAGTGCGAGAAAGTTTTGTTTCAAACTTTTTCCATGAGAGCTATGTTTTTTAGTTTAACCCTAAGTTTTATATATGACAGCTTTGCACACGATGACTGGTCATTGGATAACCAATGCTTACCATTAAATTACCACATTACCACATGACCGATTAATATCATTCACTTTATGCCTTCACATATCTTACTATTAAGTTACCACACGATAGCTTATGAATACGCGATTAGTTGTCATTTTTTGGTTGACTTTATTTGTGGTTGTTTGCTAGTTAGATGGTTTATTGTATACTCATATTGGCTATGCCAATTAGCTTGAACCATAAGTATACAATTCATATAATGATCACTTGAATGACATGGCAACGGCTTCTACAAAAGAATTAGTTAAAGAAAGTTTTACAAGGGCTAGAAACATACTTACGCAACTATCTTACCTCATTTATAACCAAAAAAATTATAGAAGTTTTTAGGTATATGTGTGTTAGTCTTGACCACTATATATACACACACGCGTGCGCTCGCATGATCTCTTGTATATTTAACTGTTTGTTGCAAATTTGTTTATTAGTAGTTTTTCTCTTTATTTTTTAAGTTAGGAAGATTTTTTCCTTTTGCAGTTGGGATTTTGTTTAAATAATTGAAATCATTCTATTGTAGATTTCAAGACTGGAGACAAGAAACCGGCTTCCAAAGAAGTGTCAAAATCCCCCAAGCTTGTGGGTACTTCCAAAAAATAGTCATACACTTCTCATCAAATCTACTTCATGAGGCAAGAATATATCGACTTTATCCTCGGCCTTTTTAGCATTTCAGAGATCGAAATGAGGGTTCTAGACCCAAATGATCGAATCAACACTCCTCTTGAAGGGTTCTTTGCTTTCATTCCACTTCATATTTATCACTCATGTTATCTACCTTTCAACTCCATTATCCATAATGTCTTGTCCTTCTTGAAGTTCGCTCCTATTCAATTAAATCCTAACTCCTATAGTTACACAAATTCTTTGTTTATCCCATTCAAAGAACTCAAGTTGGAAGAGCGGACTCCCTATATCCTTTGCTCCCTGGTTACTCTTCAAAAGATGAAGAATCATCCTGAAGGTTCTATCTATTATCTTAGTTTTGTCGATAGTGGCATAGTAATTGACTTTATTAACAAGCCTCGGGATTGGAGTCACCAGTTTTTCTTCATGAGATTTTATTCTCCAGATATTACTGGAAGGTTCCGGTCTTTTATATGCATTCTTGCTAAAAAAATTCACTCACTTTATGCTCATATTAGTTTTTATCGATTTACGTGTTTTTTATGATGAATGCTAGTTGTTTATTCAAAGAATGTCAATTCTCGGGTTTTGGCTAAGATTCCTAGCTTTGGGGATGCTACAACATTCTCAAGGAGCTGGTTGAGGCTTCTTACTAAAGAGAAATTGAGGAAGTACTCTCTAATTTTTCCAACTCATCGAGTTTTGGGCAAACCCTCCATGATGAAAAAGAAAAGGAATGATCCACTAGCCCTCACTACTAATAAGCTGGACACGTTTTCTGCAAATTCTCCAGAATAATGCTCAACGACAGATAGCCCTAGATACTCTCTAGGTTTTGTTTCTTGCTCTTCCTTTTCTTATTGGTGTAGTGAAGTAAAATTCTTTAACGCTTTTCTTTACAAATAGATGCTTTTGAAGTCCATCTTGTAAGCATAGATACCTTATCGCCTAGTAAAGGTACTTCCGAATTACCTGCTTTGTCCAAGGAGACAGGGAAAGTTGCTTCAAAAACCACTTCACTATTTGTTGTTTTTACCACTGAGGACGCTATAGCGAAGGCTAGGGATGATATTAAATAAAAGGTTCTAAGGTTGCTCTAGCCCCATTTGAGGTTCCTTCTAAAAGTCCCAAAGGGGTCAAACCTATTGTACCCCTACTTCCCACTCCTTCCAGTACTGTTGCCATTGTGACTACTCTTCCAGTACAAGATTCTACTGCCAATGTTTATGATCCTTCTCTTCAAGAGCCTATGACTTCTTTACACCAGACTTTTGGGCTTGATACTCCTCTTGAAGACATTCCTCCTTTTCTTCCTGGGTTGGGATCTTCTTGTTCTACCAATTTTATGGACTTGTTCACGAAGGTCCTATGTTCTTTCATATTTGCTTCTCCGAGCTCTTCTAAAATGACCTCTTCTTTTTCTGCAGAATCCTTGGAAAATATTTTACACCTCCTTATTCAGGTAAATTTCTCTTCCCCTATTATGGTTTATTTATTGAGTTTAGTTATTCTTCAACTTATGATTTTGTATTTCCCCCTTATTTAGGTTGGTCAATGCTTATTTGATTTTCAACCTCTTCCTAGGGTATGGCCAAGATGTAGGAACTAAATTCCCTTTTGTTTGAGAAAATATCTACTTTAGAAACCTAGCTTCATGACTTCCAATCTAACAACGAGTTGCTTTCTCTTGAGAAAACGGCGACCATATCCTTGTTGGAACTAGAAATGGAAAAATCCAAGATGTTAGAGGAGAGGACAAAGCTCTTAGAGGAGAAACTTGAGAAGTCTCGTGAACGGGAGGGGAAAGTAAAATCTTTAGAGGGTAAACTTTCCCAAGTTCAACTGGAAAAGTCCATTCTTGAGACATCCTCGGCAAGGGTTCCCACTTTAGAGAAGGATTTGGATGAAAAGAATCTTGCTATTGGCAAACTTAAATCGCCCCTTCATACCATGAAATTTAGGGTTTCCTCCATTTTGAGCGACTCCATCCCTCAACATAAAGAGCAATGTGCTAAGGCAATTCTATTTACTGCTTATAAAGACAACATTAACCAGTAGCCAGACATGGCTTTTACTTCATTTGATGACTCGAGGGTGGATTATAAGAAGAGATTTGACATTTTACTGGGGCGTGTTCCTGGTGATTACTCTGAGGTTATGGGAGAAGACGTTATTGATCCCGCCAAATCCTTGGCTTTTGATGAATATCTATGGACGCAATAAGGGACCAAGGGACGAAGGAACTGATAAATAAAATGAGGATAGTGATGATGACGACAATAAGGGTGATAATGATGGGAACGATGGTTTTAGTAGTCCTTTTGGAAAGGATTTTCTAAGAGGAGATGGGAATGGTGATCAAGGTGGGTCCAGAGCCCCTTAAGGTCCAGGTTATATGTCTAACTTCTCACCTTCGAGGACTACTAAAGGTGTTGATAAATACTCATCTCCTAGACACTCTCCTTCTAAGTCAATGCCTCTTGAATCTGGTGAAAGTTAGGCTAGGTTATTGAATCAAGACAAGTGGAGATAAACTAAGGCTATAGTCATAATGGAATTCACAATGACATACTTTGATATATCCAACATAAAGGTTTTAACATAACAAAATCCAAGTCAAATATTCAATATGGTGATGACGCAAATTATGTCAAGCAAGAGTCCTTTATTAAAAAATTCTCAATTACAATTTGCCATAATGGCCATGGATCCCCAATTCCAAGCTTTCTTTACAAAGTAGAAAAAATTATGGAAATGGAGGAGAAGGAGAACTTGAGAAATTCGACCCTTTTTTAAGGGGTACCCCTCTATTTATAGAAAACTTGAGCTGTTGGATTCCCAATACACGACGCTCCTTAGAAATAGATGATCATAATCAATCCACTTGGCACATAGTTGAAATGACATATAGCACACTTGCTTGGAATACTCCATGATAGTAACTATGCACGATGGCACTTGTGAGAATTCTTCACAATAGCCTTAATTTATTGCTACAAAACAATAAGTAATGATATAGAAATTTTCATGATGGCTAAAATTGCTCCAAAATCATTCATAATAACCTACAGTTGATCTTTGGATCTTCTCACAAAAGCTCTAATCCATATAATGTGGTAGCATGATGAAACTTCAAATGATAGCTCAACTTATCATTTGGAGGATGGTATGCGAAGGCTTCATAGAACTCCTCATGATAGCCTAGTGGCCTTATTTCACAACTGTCTTAAATGTTTCATCATGATAGTATATGTTATTCGGATTATACATGATGACTTTATTGAACTTTCCACGATAGCTTTAATTCATCATTTGAAGATAGCATGTGGTGTCTACATCAAACTCCTCACAATACCATGGTCCATCATTAGAGCATTGTCCACGATAGCTCTTTCGATCATTAGAGCATTGTAGCTTCATCTCACGACCTCCCCCAAGAAATGTATCACAACTACTATAAAAGCCTTGCAATGATTTCGTAAGATTCCCCACAATGGCTCGACTTCCCTCCTCATGATTCTATATGATGGTAGTGTAGAAAACTTTACGATGACTTTGATGTTCTCACTAATATATCATGGTGGCTTTACTTTTTTGTGTTCGAAGACATCATGTGAAAGCTATTGTAAGTTGCTCCATGAAAGCTTCTATCTTAACATCATTAAGGCCTTTGATTGTCATCACACAATGGCTTTCATTGAGAAGCTGAACTCAAGGCACTTGAGAATTAATCAACAATAGCATTTACATGATGGGAAATCAACCAAGAAAGTTAGAGTCCAACCACAAAAAGAAGTGGTACACCATGTTCGTCTCGAAAACAATGTGCCCCTCGATTTGATATGCAAAATACGAAAATAGGACAACTTTTTGGACCTAAAAAGACACCGAAGGTGAAGGAAGAACTTCAGTTCATGAAGAGGAAATTAGAAGCTACACACGAACTTATTGAAGCATTATTTTCACAAAAATCTTCATCAAAGAGAATAAAAGGGACGGAGGAACAAGAAGTTGAGCCTTCACCTAAAAAAGCAGTAGAATCAAAATTAAGAAGTAAGAATATTGGGAAGAGTAATTTAGGATCGTAAAAGAAGGAAGAAAGACTCCTGACTCAAAAGCCGAATAAAAGCTCAAGATTACAATCTACAAGCTCTGCTTCGCAAAAGCATTATAAGCCGAAGTGTGAAAATTACGTGGATAAGGAAGCGTATTTTAGGGACTTGGCTAATAAGATGACAAAGGACATGGTTGAATTAAAGGGAAAGAGAACGATGGAATCTAAAGTCAATAATAATTTTTAAGGGAGCACCGTTCACCAAAAGAATTATGGCTATACCATTGTCTCCTTATGTTAAAATCCTATATATTAGATAAGACGGTACCACTGATCCGGATGATCACTTGATGGCATTCGAAAGTCAAATGGATATGTACAATGCTCGTTACATAGTTCATATACTATTCCATTGTATCCTTGGGTGTTGTGACAGGTCCTACATGCCAACTTCTTTTGAGGTGTTTATTTTCAGGGGAGTCCATAATATAGTTGTGGTTCTTGATAGGTCTCTTGGTAGCTAATGGCAATTAGACATGATTTATCGCTATGCAATTTAGGCATATGTATAGTTCGGTATGCCTGACTTAGGGTTACCGAATAGTGGATGAAATATATTGTATTGATGTATAATTATGTAGTTCAAGTGATTTATATATATAATATTGTTTGGCCGATTTATATATATATATAGGTTTGGTATGCCTGATTGTGGCAACCGCGTAGTACGATAATACTCGGTGTTGTGTACCCATGTAGGAAGGGTGTAGGTGGGGTTTAGTGTCTACATACGGTTTCGGTATGTCGATGTAGACAATCGAAAGGAAAAAGATCCTAGTGAGGGAATCCATTGTACCATTAAAGCGCACAACCTGTGGACGTGGTCCCAGAGTAGGGGTAGAGAGATTGGAATGGCAGTCTAGAGTAGGTCATATATTGTTCTATAGTATTCTTTGGTGTTGTGGTAGGACCTACAAGCCAACTTCTTTTGAGATGTTGGTTTTTAGAGGAGTCCACAGGTTAGTTGTGGCTCTCGATAGACCTCTTTGGTAGCTAATGGAAATTCGAGACGAGTATCAGTTATAAATATTCCTATTTTAGTTTTGGGTATGGAGATACTATATTAGTAGCATTGTTATATCACTGTATTTGTTTTTGCATTTTAGATGTTTCGATAGGTATCATTGAATCATTTACTGTCTGTAGCGGACTCCAACCATCAATAATGATGGGTATCAACTTATTCTATGTATATCTCTTATCGTTATGATTGTGCATGTTATATTGGTTGGTTGATTATTATTATTGAACATTCTATGTTAGACTTATATTGGGATGTTTATATTACTCTTGCATTGGTACATTGGGTTACCTCTACCATGGTATGTTGTTATGTTTCAGTCACATTATATTAGTTGTGCTGACTCGTTGATTACAGGAGAAGAGCAGGTCATGCTATGATTCCCTACCTTTGAGTTGGGTTTACTGTACTTTTCTATGGCAATCTGGGTTATTCTCGAGCCTTGTTTATGGAGCAAACCGACTGTACTTAAGAAGTTCCCTATTTATATGTATATGGTTTTGACATATAGTATTTTGAGATTGTTCCACTCACACCAGGCTTTATGTCTGATCCGCATTTTGTCTTTGTATGTTTATGTCATGACAACTCTCGGGTACTCGATTGAGTAGTTTAGGATCCAGATGCTTTTAGGGATACACTTTAGGACAAATTGAGCACTTTGGAGGCAAAGTCGATATTTTAGATATATACTTGATATTGTGTTATTACATGGCAAATATGATATTTATATATGAGACTTGTCATATTAGATATTGTATTTTGACTCCCTATATTGATATTCATTTATCAGTTACTTCTATCAGTAACGTCTCTTATATATTGTTTATCTTATTACTCATGTATATATAGAATATATATTATCAATTCGCTATGAGATTCTATCTTTGTGCCTTGATGATGTTTAATTTTTTTATTTTACCCCAACCAACTATCATTTGTGGTATTTAGGAGTCAGATGTTGTCACTCAACTTTGATTCTGGGTATTACAAAGGGCGAGCCGTCACAGATTGAACCATGGACTAATGTTGGACTATGCAATTAAATACAGATATTAATATAGTTTTGACCATAGATTGGGCTCTATATATTTAATTGATACAACGATGACAAAGAGAAAACATGCATAATATATTATTGCTTAAGGACGTCGCTTTAAAAGACAAGTAATTAGATTTTACTTAGATAGTCTATAAGAAACTAAACTTATGTCCACTACCGTACTTCAGCAAAGTCCATACATGCTTTAATATTTAAATTAATTAAATACTACTAAGGGCCAAGTTCACACCTGAGAAACACATAACTGTAACTCTCGGTTTTCGACCAAAAATATATTGAAATAATTTAAATACTACTAAGGACCAAGTTCACACCTGAGAGACACATAACTGCAACTCTCGGTTTTCGACCAAAAATATATTGAAATAATTTATAAAGGTCATAATTTATTATTATGGGGAAATCTATACAATGGTTATTAATTAATTTATTATTACTTTTAATTATTATTAGAGGACGTAAAATTAATTAGTAAAATATATAATTATTATATATTTATTTTTGGGCCAATATAATTATTTAAATATAACAATAATATATATTTATTTACATACATATTATTTTAATAGCCAAAAGTTTTAAAATTATTTTAAAATTAGGCGAGCCTACATTTATGTGGGTGTGAATTAATTAAGTGAGATAAGGTATCATTTACAATAGGTCATAGCTTGGATAATGGATCTTGGTAAGATATTTTACATAGCTCATTAATGTGTTATAAATATACCTAAATGCCTCATTCACACACAAAAATTCATTCTCTCTCAATAAAAATGAATTACATCTCAATTGTGAACTTGCAACTCGACCATTGAGTTAGAAATGAGATCTCAAAAAAAAGTGATTGTTTCCCATGATGTCTTTTTGAAAAAGGAATTTCTATCGAAAGAAATTAACAATGAAGTTGTAAACTTGGATGAGATATGAGAAACTAACAATAAGATTGAAATAGTGGAAGAACCGAGTTCACTGGTTTAAGATTACACGCAACCTAGTAGAAGGTCTAGTAGGGAATCTCGCGCACCAAAGAGATATTACAGTTTCCTCATGGATAGCGAGAAGAAGGACTATTTGTTAGATGACGGCACTCCTCAATCTTTCCAACAAGCACTGTAGAGTAAAGACTCTGCACTATAGCTTTGAGCAATGAAATCCGAGATGTATTTAATGTATGAAAACAAAGTCTGGACTTTGTTGGATGTATTCGAAGCTATAAAACCCATCAGCTGCAAATGGCTTTTTAAGAAAAAGCTGAATTTAAATGGAAAAATAGAGACTTACAAAGCTAGGCTAGTTGCGAAAGGATTTCTCAAATTCAAAGTGTTGATCATGACGAAAAATTTTCACCCATACCCACGCTTAAGTCCATTCGGATAATGCTGGCCATGTAGCATTTTATGACTACGAAATATGGCAAATGGATGTTAAGACAACATTTGAAAATGGTGATTTAGAAGAGGTCGTCTATATGTCACATCCGGGGGTTTTGTGGGAAGTAGGAGTGAAGGAAAGGCTTGCAAGTTGTTAAAGTCCATTCATGGACTTAAACAAGCTTCAAGGAGTTGGAATAAGTGTTTTGATAGGGTAATCAAACAATTTGGTTTTTATGAGAACATGGAGGAATCATGCATATACAGAAATGAAAAGGCAAAACCATTATATTTAAGTGTTGTATGTTGACGATCTATTATTGATTGGTAATGAAACTTTGTTGTTATAATCATTGAAAGCTTGGCTTTCAAAGAACTTCTCGATGAAGGATTTGGAAGAAGCATCATATATACTAGGTATAAATATATAGAGATAGATCTAAGAGGTTGTTAGGATTATCCTAATCCCTGTACATAGACACTATACTGAACAGGTTCAGTATGCAGAATTTCAAATGTGGATATGTTCCAACGCAGTCTAGAATCATCCTTTCTAAAAAGGACACTCCTTATACCGATGAGGAGAAAGAGCGTATGAAGAGGATTCCTTATGCTTTAGCTATAGGATCCATAATGTATGTTATGCTATGTACTAGACCAGATGTAGCATGCGCATTAGGATATGTAAGCGGATACCAGTATAATCCTCGAGAAAAACATTGGATGGCTGTAAAATGTATACTTAAATGTTTAAGAAATACTAAGGAGATTATTCCTTATATAAGGGAAAGGAGACCTCCTTATGAAGGGGTATACAGATTCAAGCTTTCAAAGTGACATAGAAGATAGTAAATCACTGTCCGGTTATGTTTTTACACTTAACAACGGAGCCGTTAGTTGGAAAAGTTCCAATTAATAAACGGTAGATGTTTCGACGATGGAGGCCGAGTACATCGCCCTCAATGAAGCATCTAAAGAGGCAGTATGGATGTGCATGTTTTTGAGTGAACTCGAAGTGATTCCGATACCGAGAATCTTATGGCATTGTTCTGTGATAACAATATGGTGATGTAGATCGTAAAGGAGCCCAGAGTACATAAGAAGTCATGGCATATTCTTTGGAAGTTCCACCTTTTTAAAGAATTTGTTGAGAAAAAAGAGGTCGTGATACAAATGGTAGATACCAAGGACAACATAGCAAATCCATTCACTAAAGGACTAACCCGGTCGGCACTCGAGTAGCTGATTGAAGGGATGGGATTGAGATTCCATAACTGGCCCTACGTTCAAGTGAGAGATTGATAGAGTTACGGGTTTGCCATATAGGCGATGCTGTAATTTATTGTAAATTAATTAACTCTGTAATCAATCGTTTGTATTAAAGGTGTTTTGTTTCTGTTATATATTTGTTATAATGTGTTATAAATAATTAAATGTCTAACTAAAATATATTTAACAAAAAATCCATAAATGGTGTGTATGTGATAGTGATTACAAATAGTTGTAATCATGAGTATGGTATCATAATATAATAAACACATCATCTTAAATATTCCTAGTCAAGATACATCGATATTGGATATTGGTGTATCCATTGAGACTAGAGTACATAATGCTCTCCAAATGTTGGGTAGTATATTACTCATGACTGTTAGGGGCACCGGGAGGCTACCTACTGATAGTTATTGGATAACTATGGAATGACCCATTCGATAGTTTTCTGTTGGTTAATATAACTAAGGTGAAATAGAAAATAACGATGTGACTGATTTACACATTTCTCTCGACTTGAGAATACTGTTAATCTTCAATATGAAAGCTCTGCTTTAATTATAATCAAATCATGGCATGGCGTCCATTGAGTGACTATAGTTGGGTTGAGTGGAAGTATTGGAAGTAAAGCACTATTCAAGAGAGGATTCGTCTCGTCGGTTATATGGGGTTGGTATCACGGTCAACTTAAGTCAACTCAAAGTCAAAATCTCTAAGCAGGGTAGTTCAGTTAATAATGATTGTTATTATTGAACTAAGGACTTTGTGTTTGGACTATAGAGTTAAATACAAATGGAATTTTAACAATTACCTAATTTCATAAGCCCAAAGTGATATAGTTTTGACGAAGAGAATTGGTGTAAATCATAGTCACAATCAGTTAATGCTTAATAAAGTAAAATTAGATTTTACCAAAGTCAAGTAAGCGATAAATTTGGCCAAAATGTCACACCACCTACTAAGTGACATGTGAACATTAATATTTGAATAGTTCGATATCAATCGATGCTCAAATTTACACCTAACGAGTCACACAAACGAAACGATGAATACTCCTTTGACCAAAATGATTTAATTAATTTGTAGTTGTTATAAATTAATTTAATTAATTAATATTTATGAAATATTAATTATTAATTTGATTTTGATTTAACGAACTAATATTTTTAAATGTATTTATAAATTTATAAATATATTAATCAATATACGATATCGATAAGCATTTAAATTGGATTTGAATGTAAAATATATTTTTTTGGGCTTTAAATGGGTTTGAAGCCCATATGACGGACTAATTGGTCCTTCCATAATGGAACAAGAAAGAGCGGCTATGCGTGGGTTATAGGGGTTCGATTTGGATGGTGAAGATAGAAGAGAAGTAGCAAGAGATAAAGGAGGATCTAGATCCTAATTGTCTCTAAACTCTTCCCTATATAAGCATCTCAAATGACACTTTAAAAAGGACTTTTGAAGCTTCCAAACCCTCATCAGTTTTGGCTGAACCCTGCCTCCATCTTCCTTCATCAATTCAAGTTCAAATCAAATCAAATACAGTTCTATTCGATAGCTGGTGGTCATCAATTAAGGGACTGGCACTCTACTGGATTGGAAATCGGTTCAAGGAGCAAATCTCATCACTTCAAGGTGTGCTTTCAATCACTGGGTGTAAGGTACATTCTTAACAAATATATGATTATTAATGTTTACATATAATGTTTATATTATATATATGTGTATGTGTGTGTGTTATATTATTAATTAGGTGACGATTCCGATATACAAATATATTGTCACAATTAGATTGGTTGTATGTTTGAACATACTTTATAGTTATAAAAATTTTAAAAAAAATTAGTCAAATATACACCTATATGCTACTCAGCTCAAAAAAAACAATTTTTCATTTTTTAAATAATATAATATATAATATATATGTAGTTTATAATTTAAAATATTACATCATACTTTATGCAAATCATGGTTATATAATTTTGTATATTAGGTTTAATAGTTATAATATTTACGATGTAGACAAAATATTTTATTTATATATTATTATTTAAATCAATTAATCATATAAATTAATTATATATATATATATATTAAATTATATTTTATATTTTATAAAATTATATTGTCACTTAACAAACCTTTGGCAGAAAAATAAATTAAAAATAATTTTTTAAGATTTAAAATATTTAATTATAAACCAAGAATTTAAAACAAATTTTAAAATTAATTTTAAATTATAAAATTATATGTATATTAATAATTAAAATTACAAAATATTAGTTAGGATTTTATTGAAAGCTTAAAATTCAAAATCAAGTTTCAAATATATTTTTTATTATTAATTTAATAATATCCATACAAATATTTATATAAAATATATTTTAAAATTAAAAAAAATTCTGTGTCGTGCGTAAGACTTTGTGTATATACATATTTAAAATATATACTTTGTATTTTTAAAATTATTAGTATATATATTATATTATTTATTTATATATATGTGTGTATTTAATATATATGTATATGTTTATATGTATGTATGTATTGTTTTCGGTTTTATAAAAAAATTATAATTATAATTATTACAAACGATTTAAATATATATATATTTAAATATATACAATGTTAATATTTCATACATTTGTTTACAAATACGTATATAAATATTTATATGAAATTATTTAAATAAAAAATATAGTTTATATATATATATGTATATGTATATGTATATGTATATGTATGTATTTGTAACATTATATATATATATATAAATAAAGTATATAAACATACATTCGGATATATAAGACAAGCCAACATGTCCATTGTGGTGTAAATCCCAGAATTTGTACACAGACATGTTATACCTTATATGGATTGATATGTTACACCTGCACACAAATATATATGTATATGATACACGTATGTGTATAATATAACATAAATTAAATTATATAAAATCATTTTATAAATTTAACTAAAATCAAGATTTTCTTTAAAAGAAATTTAGAAATGTTTTAAATTAATTAGACTTTATAGACCCAATAAAGATCCAAAATGGTAAAAAAAATTGAAATTCACCTATTACTTCTACTATGGGCTAGCCTAATATATACATACATATATACGTACATACGTATAAATACAAACATGTATACATACACACATATATATTAGTTAAATGCTACATTTCAAAAATGTACATTGTTTGGAAATTCCCTTTTATATATCACAGGACATAAAAATATCAAATATACACATATTATTCTTCTTGGCCATACAACTTATTGTTGGAACTGGGTCAGTCGAAGCGGGTTAAATGAGTGAATTTTAATATTTTCTATTTTAATTTTAGTTAAGCTTATGAAGCCTAAATCTATTTTAGATCTGATATAAAATTTTGAATAAAATCTTCATTTTATTTCTTTTGTTTAAAATTAGCTTAAGTTTAATTTTAAATTGTATATATTGTAATGAGTTCATTAAATGCTTCCATGTGTGAAAGTGTAAGTGCAACATGTGGAAAGTATACATTGTTAATGTGAACATTGTTTAGGTGTTGGGATTTACACCGCAATGGCACATTTCCCCTTTATGTATGCATTTTTCATCCAAAATAGTTTTTTTAGTTAATATTTATATCGTGTATATATATGTATGTAGGTATATACATATGTACATGTATATACACACACCACAAAAATATGTATACCTGTTTACATTAGAATATACTTTGTTAGCATGACATGTATTAAAGTTAAAGTAAACAATTTTAAATAATTAAAAGGTGGTTTAGAAACAAACTTACAATATTTTACATAAAATCCCATTTTTTAAACCTTGAATTAGGAATATGTATGTATGTGTATGTTCATATACAAATATGTGCATACAATAATTAAATCAATGTTTTAAAACAAAACAACATGTAACAAATATATTTAACTTATTTATCATTTAAAAGACATGCTTACAAATAATAAAATTAATCTGGCTTAGATCCAATTGTTAACTTAAGAAAGAAATCAAAAGTTCTATTTTTTTTGAAAAAAACTTATGAATTTTAAATTGACATAATTTTATGTAAACAATAACTAAATTTTTTTCAAACCAACATGTAGTATAAGCATTCAATTCTTAACTTTATAATATGAAATTTAATCTATTAATAGATTTGTTTTCAAATAAATTTTTTTATTCTAACAATAATTTCTGAAACAAAAAGAATTAGACGACTTAGGCATATATAAATTCGTGATAATGAGATTCATATCTAAATAATACACAGTATGAAAAAACAAATAAACAAATGTTGTCATGAATCTAAATTTTTTAACATAGATAACATATGAATAACTGATAAGAAGGGCAAGGAGATGTTAAAACATTAACAAGAAGTGAATACAACTGATTCAGGGGAAGAAATTACATATCTAAATCATATTCCAAAATTCACGCAGGTGATAGAGATATAAGAGGTGGAGGATTAAAAGCATACAGACATGATGAATTTTATATAGATAAAATAGAAGATTATCCTGAGATATAACCAAAAGAAACACCTTGAATGATGAAAGGATTCCTAGATTGAATAAATCAATCTCTAGATCTTGCCACAATTAAAAGGTAACCACCTTTTTTATTTTTGTTTGATTTTGATTTAGAGTTTAGAACTCTATCCACTATAGAACTTTTGGCCTTGGAGAGATGTCAGAAGGAGAGCAAATGACAGAGGCAAACGAAAATAAAGGAGGAAATAAAGATGTCAGATATAATGACTTACCTTCCTTTAATTAAGATTTGCCTCTTCATTTCAAAACAAAGGACTCCTTATATCCCTCAAACCATAGCCGGCCATGCCATGGGTTTTTTAGGCCCTAAAAATTCCAAAACCCAGTTAGTATTAGTCCCACTTAAATCCAATTTAAATTTTCTATTGATATCGTATACCGATATGCATGTTTATAACTTTTGTATATGCACTTTATTAAATACTAATGGTATTCAAAAATATCAAATAAAATTTTAATAATTAATAGTTCATAAATATTAATTTATTTAAAACCTTTTTATTATTTATTCTATTTAACTCGACTTTAAATATTCTACCGACATTATATATCGATATCACATTATAACTTTTATGTACACAAGTTTTTAAACACTAATGGTATTTAAACAAACCAAATATAATTTAATAATTAATATTTCATAAATATTAATTAATTTAATTAATTTTCAATGATTTAAAATTAGTTAAATCGCATGATTAATTCGGAATATACATCGTTTTGATTATGTGACTCAAATGTGTGAATTCAGTCAGCGATTAATATTAAACAATTCAAATATTAACATTCACACGTCACCTTAGCCCATGGTGTGACATTTTGGCTGAATTTATCGCTTACACATCTGCTGTAAAACTCCAAATTTACTTATTATAAGGGGTCCCTGGTAGTAATGATTATTTACACTAATTCTCTTCATTAAAACTATATCACATTATGATTTATGGAATTTGGTTTTGGTTGAAATTCCAATATTGTCCACATTCAACTTTGTAAGTCCAAAAACAAAGTTCTCGATTCAATAATAACATTTATTATTAACCATACAACTTTGGCCGCAGATTTTGATTTTGAGTTGACTACAATTAACCATGATACTAACTCTATATAACTGAGGAGATGAATTTTTTATTAATAATATTTCACTTTCAATGTTTCAAGATCCAACTATAGTCATTCAATGGATACCATGCTGTGATTTAACTATAATCAAAGTGGATTTTCCGCATTGAAGTTCAACAGTATTCTCAAGTCAAGCGAATTATGCAAGACCATCACTTCAAGATTCTCTGTTTGACCTTTGTTTTATTAGTCAATAGAAACCTCTTAAGTGATTCATTCCATATTTATCAATAACTATCAATACGTAACCCCTTGGTGCTCTGTAGCCATAAGTAATACAATATCTAACATTTGGAGAGTGTTATGTACTCTAGTCTCAGCAAATGTATCAATATCTAGTCTCGATACATCTTGACTAAGAATATTTAAAACAATATGTTTATTACATTGTAAAAAATTGCTCATGATTACAACACATTATAATCACTATCACAAAACATAGCATTTATGAATTTTCTATCAAATATATTTAAATTAAACAATTAATTAATATAACATATTATATCAAGTATATAACAAAGAAAAAACACCTTTTATCTTGAACGATATTTCATTATTGTGTTAGTAATTTGCAATAAATTACAGAGTAATTATGGAATCTCAATCTCATCCCTTCGATTAGCTTGACAAGAACTAACCGAGCTAGTCACTTAATGAATGGATCTGTTATATTGTCCTTCGTATATACCCTTTGTATCATGACTTCTTTCTTCTCAACAAATTCTTTAATTAGGTAAAACTTTCGAAGAACGTGTCGCGATTTCTTTTGTGCTCAAGTGTAACACCCTGTAAAATTAACAATAATTAATAAGGCTCGAAAAATGGAATTTGACTATGAAACTTACACCATTATGTTCGTGGTGATTTTCTAAGCAACTTTTATATTTTCGCGACCGGAGCTCAAACGAAAATTTTATCAACGTTTGAAGTTTCCGAAGCGAAAATAACTAAAAAGAAAAAAGAAAATAAATGACATTAAATAAGGAACCCCATGGGTCGAGCCCTTCCTTAGGCCGGTCGACAGCCTATATAGGAGCAGTCGACCAGTTCGAATGTGAGGGCTAGGGTTTGATCCTTGGCCAACGCGTAGGATTTAATTATTTTAATCTAACATTTGCGATTGATTCATGCGCATATAAACAAAGGCCTAACCTCTCACTTCTCTTCTCATATTTTCTTATACAAGCAGCAAAGCTCTGCCATTTTCTCTTCTCCACTTCCAAAAATTATAAAATATTATGTATAAATATATAATTGGAGAAGTGTAGAAAATAAAAGAGAAGGAGCGAATCAATACTGTTGAAAAATGTAATTTTTATAATTATAAATATATATTTCCCTTAACCCCAAATCTCTTCTCAGATTTATAATTTTAATAGTATGTATACGCCTTGTTATACATATTCTTTTGGATTAGAAAGAAAAAGGAGTCAAGTAAAGGAATGAATTTAGATTTGGGATTTGAAAAGCTTAAAAGATGAGTGGAAAATTATATAATTTATTTATAACATTGAAATTTATGTAGTTGGATTTTATTTAATTATTATGCCTAAACAAGATCTGATGAATTGTAGGTTAAAACAAATGTATAGAAATATCGCATACATATTCAATACAATAGGTAATTGGAATAGGAATAGTATGTACAACATAATCGAAAAAGTTGAACTCAATCCTAAATATTTATTATTATAGAATGTTTGTTTATTCTAGATCTATAATTGGGTTGTAAAAGTGGCCATAGTTGACTTGGAATGTGAATTTCTTTTTCTTTTTTATTTATTTAGAGTGGGTTCTAGGTAATTTCCATAAATTATCCAATTCTAAAACATATATAAAAGCGCGTAGTTTGAATAAGGATATGGTGAGAGAACATATTTATATTTTTATCTATAATTATATAAGAAGAATTATGTGCTTAACTCTATAAATTCCGACTATAGAAGTAGTTGCGACCATATTCCAAAAGAATGGACAAGGCGATTAGGAGTTGAAAAAATAATTAGAGTCAAATTTATACTCCTACCCTGATTATCCTATAGGCAGAGGTCCTATCGTAAGGAGTGGACCAAGAAGAGCGTGAGCACAACATACAGAAGAATCCAAGAGGCTAGATGGTACTCGACTCCTTTGTTTGGCCTAGACCACCCTTATGATTGTGGATTTTGATGGATTGCCGATTGAAGATGCATATTTCATCAAGACAAATGGGAAGTAAGAACCTATATATTGCAAGCATTCAGAAGCAAGGTATGAAGAAGGAGTGGAGAAAGTTCCCGCAAGAAGGTGTGCACTAATCACCACAAGAAGATAAGTGTGACACCCCTAACTTTATATAACATTATTCAGGATTTTTAATTAGATAAATTAGATAGAATAATGAAAATGTTAAGTGATAAGGGGATTGAGATTTGAATAAAATTTAAGTGGTCGTGCATATTAACTTAATTGGGTAAAGAATGGTTAAAAGATTAATTAAGTTATGTAAGGGTATAATGGGATTTAGCTATACCTAACTTTACCCTTGTGTATGTGTGTGTAGGTTTACCCATAAGCCATTCACACTCATATTCAGTCTTCTCACAAAAATAAAAACGTAAGTAAAGAGGATCAGGCCGGCTATTAAAAAGAAAAGGGAAGAGGAAATACAAAGAAAAAGTAGAGAAAAATAAAAAGGGAAATCAAACTCATCTCAATCCATTTCCTTATCAAAGATTAAGGTGAATGATAATTTCCATCTCTATTTGTTAAAGATATGTTTCGGATTTAAGTTTAAGTTCGTATGTATGATATTTGATGATGATATGCTTGAATTATGGTTTATTTAAATTTAAACAAGATTGTTTAAATAATGGTTCATACGGTTGTAGATCAAAAACGTGTGTTATTGATGTTTAAATGCCATGGAAAAATTATATGTTATGCAAAACATGATTTTAGAGTTGGGTCTTAAGTTTGATAATTTTCAAGCTTTGGAAAGATTATTATGAATTTTTGAATGAAAATATAGCACGTTGGGTTTAATAATTTATTTCAGAAAATATATTGAGAATTTTGATTTGAAATTTTGATATGTTAGATATCATGATTAAAGTAAATTTCTATACATTTTGGGGATTTTTCTTATGTGGTTTGATACACGAATTAATTTTTTTGAGAAGAGGATCAAAATGATTTACGTGTAAATAAAGAGGAAGGTTTTATTTGCAAAATTTTAAGTTTGGTACTTATCCAAAATAAAACGATGGTTAATTTTGAAAAGCATGAGAAAAGTCAGGCAACCAATAAGAAATGAACACGTAGGCAGGTTAGTTTATATAAGTTACTTAATTTAGTATTTAACCTAGAAAAATAGGTTTTGCCTCTAATCAGAGTACCTTTCATTCCTTTTCTTTCGCCTTCTACTATGTCAAAACCACATTAAATTAAATTCAATATACATGGTATCATCTAGATAATACGTAGTGGATTGGAGAAAGGCGAAAGGCATGGTGTCGAAAGCATAGCTTCCGATGGGGTCGTTGCCTCAGTTTGTTTTGAAAAAATAAGCGTTTGCCTTTGTTTTACTAAGCTTTTGACTTAGTCGATACGAATGTTTTTGAAAGAAGTTTATAATGGCTTTTGAAGGGGTTGCCATGTTTGTTTTAAAATAAAAAGGGGTTTCAAAGGAGTTCCTTTAATTATAAATCAATGCTTTCAAAAGAAGAGGTTCCGACCTAATCAAAGCCCTGTTGTCGATTCTTGTGCCTTTCGATTGTATTGAAGTCATAAATACTGCCGAAAGGTATTGTTTGTTCTAAATCTAAATTAAGCCACTTTCTAAATGTTTTCGAAAGGTTTATGGGTTTCGACGACAATGGTTTCGAAAGGGGTTTCGAAGCGATCCTTTAGTATTTCAAATGTAGGCTTTCGACTCTGTCGAAAGAGATGGTATCGACGCCATCATAAATTCCTCAATATTTTTATATAGTAAAGAACGGTTTCAAAAGAGATACTTTCATTTATAATTACTTAAACCCAGATGATATTTTAAAAGATAAAACCAATGATGTCAAAAAGGGGACTTTCAATGCTTTAGGAAGAGATGCTTCCAATCGTTTCGAAGCTTTGCTTCTAATAATTAATAAGTAACACTTTATTATATTAGAAAGATTTCGACAGAAGGATTTTAAAGTATTTTTAAAAGGCAGAAGCCTAATGTTTTGAAAAAAGATATATGCTTTCGAAGGAGGCTATCCAGTGAGGTCGAAAGCAAGGTTTCAAAAGTATAGTTTTCAAACCAAATAACCCAATCTTATTTAAAAAGCAAAACCATGGCATATTAATAAACAAAGTATTTTGAAATGGAACTTATGAAGAAGTCTAAATGGGTTAAAGGAATTAACCGAGTTATATTGTTTACTTCTTCATATAAGTATATATTCAATTTATAATGAATCCAAAACCTATACTTTGGAAAAAGGTAGAATAACCAATTGGGTTGACCTAGTAGTGAATAAATAAAAGATATTGGTAGGGGCCAATAGGTTAACAGTAAGCCCATGAAAACTATCTAAGGGAAAAGATATTGGAAGGGCCAATAGGTTAACAGTAAGGTCATGAAAACTGTAAAGATATTGGCAGGGGCCAATAGGTTCATAGTTAGCCCATGAAAACTATGTATAATTAAAGATGTCAGTTAGACAGGTTTATAGTAAGCCCATGAAAACTATATCCGGATGATAAAATGAAATATTGACAGATAGTCAATAGGTTCCTAGTCAGCCCATGAAAACTAGGGTAAAAGAAAAATATTGACTGTTAATCAATGGGTTCCTAGTCAGCCCATGAAAACTAGGATAAAAGAAATGATATTGGAGTTACCAATAGGTTCACAGTAATCCCATGATAACTATATAATTGGACAGGGAGTCCTTAAAATTTTAACCGGTTATTAGTTAGCCCATGAAAACTATTAGGTTAATAGTAATCCTAGAAACTATAATTATGACAGATAGTCAAAATGAATTGGGGATGAGTAATCCAGAATTGATTCAATTGTTTTGCATATCTTCACATAATAATGTTTTGAATTGAATTAACCATTGTGGATGCAGGGGCATAGAAAATGGTTTATAAAGGTTTTAAGATACTAGTAAGGGGAAACCCATTCCGCTAAGCGATGTGGTCTCACTAGATATCTAAATGATTTGAGATGGTATATTATTATTCATACCAGGCTTTATGTCTGAGTTGAGGTTTATGTTTTCCCCTTAAACTCTCGGATACTCAATTGATTTTGAGTAGTTTGAGATTTGAGGTTTTCAGGTACCTCTTAAGACAAAAAAGTTTCCAGAGTCGTGCAAAAGGCATGCAGTTATTTAAGTTCTTTCTCATGTGATTTTGTTGTGTTGTTTTGTTAAGGCAAAGTTGTTTATTGCCTATTATACACTCTGATCACCAAGGGGGCATCTTCATATGTCGCTCTTGGAGTATATTGTAATAAATATATTTTTCTCAATGTGGTTAACGTTGTGGGATTATGTAATGAATGTTGAAATGAGTTTGGAATGGAATGTGAAAGTTTTTTTGAAATTTTAAACTTTTCTCCATATCCATTTGTTTCTGGTATATCAATTTATCTAACATTACCGTATTTGGTCATCGAGGATTAATAACTATGGATGACTGCAGCATCCGTAGCCGTTAGTTTTGGGCTTTCGAGTGGGGGATGTCACAAGTTGGTATAAGAGCATAGGTTTATGAAAATTTAAGTAATTAAAACCTAAAAGATTTTCAAACCATAATCAATAAATCAAAATTTTGATCAGGGTTTGGGTTAACGTGAGTGTAACGTACTTGTATTTGATATATATATATATATATAAGTACGTAATTCCCCATTCTCTTCGACCATTCGTCTGTATCTTATTAAGGCTCGTATACAAATTTACAAGAAAGAAGATATGGAAGCAGGAAACGCAAAAGGAAATCTAGGTGGAGGAAGCACCACAACTGATGGAAATGCTCGACCTAACACCTGAAGGAACCAAGGTCGACAGGCTAACGCTAACCAAAATGCGAAAGCTGATGTGAGTTCTAGGAATCAGCCAGTAGATGAGGGGATAATGTATCAGTTCCTTGCTAATTTGATGCAAGCAGAAACTGCTAGAGTGGTTGGAAATGTTGGAGGAGCAAATCTCATGATTCCCATTGGGAATAATTATGCCAAGCTAAACCGAGACTACACCAGTTTGGGTGGAAAGCCATTTATGGGAACGAAAGATGCTATAGAAGTGGAGAATTGGTCGTTACACTGTGAAAGGATTTTCTCTGATTTGGGTTTAGAAGATGCGCAGAAGAGAAGGTTGGCCTCTAGACAGTTGCAAGGGTCAGCACTTCACTGGTGGAATGGTGTAACTGCCGGAGTTCTGGAGGAAGAGTTAACTTGGGTTGATTTTCGAAGGAGATTCAAACAATGGTTTATTTTTGAAGTTTCCAAGTCAGCTTTGATGTGAAAATTTATGGATTTAGTTCAGGGAGACATGTCAGTTATCGAATATGCAAATAAATTTGATGAGCTATCTCGATATGGATACGCTATTATAGACACAGACATCAGAAGGAATGAAAGGTTCATTCGAGGACTGAGGCCCGAGCTTACTAGGGCGAGCCTGACTCATATCGATGATCCCTGTAATGTGGTGGTGGAGATGGCCATTCGCCATAAGGAGATGCTTGCTATTTGTGCTAGAGAGAAGCCAATTGAATCCCAGAGTTCTCAGGGAAGGAAGAGAAAGTTATTCAAAAGAAAGGAGCCCAGAAGGGAGATTCAGCCAAGAAGTCAAAAGTTGATTTAGTCTGCTACAAATGTGACAAGAAGGGTCATTTTGCAACTGAGTGCCAGTCAGACAAGGGTCAGAAGAAGGCTGTGGATAAGAAGCATATTAAGTGTTACAACTGCGATCAAGTTGGGCATTACAAGAACCAGTGTCCAGAGCTAGTTAGGGCAGAAAAAGGAAAGGTTTTTGCTATTGGACCACCGTCTTCTTCCAAATTAACTACATCAGAAAAGGAAAAGACTGTGATGGAAGGTACATTTTTTATTCAAAGTATTCCAGTTAGGATACTATTTGATACTGGTGCATCACATTCATTTATATCCCAGAATTTGGTTAATAAGTTATACTTAGAACCCACTTACCCTATTTCTTCCTTAAGGGTTGCAAATCCAATCGGAGGGTATGCAACTCTAGGGATGAGATGCGACTAGTTAGAACTTGATTTGTTAGGTCGTATGTTTACATGCAGTTTGTATGTTTATGATTTCGTAGATTTCAGGATCATTTTGGGTATGGATTGGTTGGGTAGATATGAGACTAGGTTATTTTGCCAAGATAGGGATATATCAGTAAGGCACCCAGATAGTCATAACCGGATTATCTTCTCAGTAGAGAATTCCGACCAAAGTGTTTATGTTGTGTTAGGTACCTTAGAAGCAGCGGGGGAGTTAAGTCAGATTCGACTTGCAAGAGAGTTTGTAGATGTATTTGAGTCGATTACAGGACAACCACAGAAATGAGCTATTGAGTTTTAGATAGATCTTGTACCAGGAGCTGAACCTGTCAATAGACCACCTAGCAGAATGACACCGGATGAAATGAAGAATTGAAGGTGCAGGTAGTAGGTCTAGAAGGAAGAAAGTTTATTATACCAAGCAGTTCGCCTTGGGGAGCGGCCGCGATTTTCGTGAAGAAGTCAGATGGATCATTGGGGATGTGCATCGACTATCGTAAGCTGAACGAAAAGATGATTAAGAATAGATATCCTTTTCTACGAATTGATGATTTATTTGATCAGTTGAGTGGAGCCAGAGTGTTTTCCTAATTAGATTTGGTGATCGGTTTCCATCAGTTAAGAATGGCAGAGGACAGTGTTCCTTTGACAACATTTCAAACTAGATATGGTTTGTATGAATGGTTAGTGATGCCATTCGGGTTGAAAAATGCACCTGCTTTCTTCGTGGACGTGATGAAATGAGTTTTCCGAGAACACTTGGATAGGTTCGTACTAGTATTAATAGATGACATTTTGGTGTACTCGAAAGATGAGAGAGAGCATGAGAATCATCTAAGAGTAGTGCTTGAAACGCTAAGGCAGCATCAGCTAAAGACGAAGTTTACAAAATGTCATTCTTGGAAGAAGGAGGTCAAATTTCTTAGTCATGTAGTTTCAAAGGAAGGTTTGGCAGTAGATCCAGTTAAGATCAAAGCTATTAATAAATGGAAGAGACCAAAAAGGGTAACCGAGATCGGAAGTTTTCTCGGACTTGCTGGTTATTATCGAAGATTTTTCGCGGATAGTAGCACCTTTGACTAAGTTGACCATAAAGGATGTAAAGTTCATTTGGTCCGATAAATGCGAGGAAGGGTTCCTTAAGTTTAAACATTTGTTGACCAACGCGCTAGTGTTAGTTGTTCCAGATGGAAACAAGGTTGGTGGTGTACACTGATGCATGTGGAACAGGATTGGGAGCTGTATTGATGCAAAATGGTAAAGTCATTGCCTACGCTTCTCGGCAGCTTAGACCGCACGAAGTAAAATATCCTACTCCTGGTTTGGAGTTGGCTGTGGTGATCTTCGCATTGAAGATTTGGAGACACTATCTCTTAGGGGAGAGATTTAAGCTATAAACTAATCATAAGTCCTTAAGATATTTATTCTCTCGGAAAGAGTTGAATATGCGACAGCAGAGGTGGCTAGCGTTTTTGGCTGCTTATGATTTTGGTATATAATATACTCTTGGAAAAGGAAATAAGGTAGCGGATGCCCTTAGCAAGAAACATCAGAATGTGGTGTTAGCTATGTTGGCAGAATGGAAGGATTTAGAAGTTTTGGCTACGTGTAGTATAAAGTCGAGATCGACTACTGATTCTAGTCAGAGTACTGCTATGTTGGCATGTTCAGAGGTTCGACCAGTGCTGATCAAGAGAATAGCTTCTAAACAGAAAGAGGATGCAAAAATAGCCAAGAAAATTAGAAGACTCGAGGTGGGATCTGAGATCAATGATCTTAAAGATTTTGGTATTAACCAAAAAGGATGGTTGAGGAAGAAGGGACGATTATGTGTCCGAATGTAAAGAACTTGAGAAGAGAAGTTCTAGATGAGTGTCATCGATCCAAGTTTACGATTCATCCCGGGGGAACCAAGATGTATCAAGATATGAAGAGAAGCTTCTATTGGGAAGACATGAAGAGAGATGTTGGCTTATGGGTTAGACAATGTACTAACTGTCAACAAGTGAAAGCCGAACACCAGAAGCCGAGCGGGTTCCTTCAGCCTTTAGAGATTCCAGTTTGGAAGTGGGATTCTATATCCATGGATTTTATAGACGGGTTACCAAGGTCGAACAAGGGAAATGAAAGCATATGGTTCATAGTGAACAGATTGACCAAGAGCACCCATTTCATTCCAGTCAAGTCAACCAGAACGGCACATGTTTTGGCGAAGTTGTTCATGAAAAACATAATTAGACTTCATGGAATTCCTAGTGGCATAGTTAGCGATAGAGATGCATTATTCACTAGCGAGTTTTGGAGATGTCTACAGAGAGTATTAGGTACCAAGCTCAAGATGTGTATAGCATATCATCTATAGACGGATGGGCAGACTGAGAGAGTCAATAAGGTACTCGAAGATTTATTGAGGGCTTGTGTATTAGGCTTTGGTGGATCTTGGGAAGACCACCTACATTTGATTGAGTTTTCCTATAATAATAGTTTTCAGACTAGTATAGGAATGGCGCCTTTTGAAGCTTTGTATAGAAGGCCATGCAAATCACATGTATGTTGGTTAGAGACTAGAGACAGATTAGTCTTAGGTTCAGATATGGTTAGAGAGGCATCAGAGAAGATTGAGTTAATCCGAGATCGAATGAAGGAAGCTTAGTCCAGACAAAAGAGTTACATAGATAAAAGGCGTAAAGACTTAGAATTCTCAGTTGGAGACAGAGTTTTTATTAAGGTGTCACCGATGAAGGGAGTGATACGGTTCGGAAAGTCAGGGAAGTTGGCACCGAAATATGTTGGTCCATTCCAGATTATAGAGTGGATTGGAAAGCTCACATACAGAGTAGAATTGCCGAGCAATATGGCAGGTCTCCACAATGTATTTCATGTGTCTCATCTTCGCAAGTATGTGCGTGATCTAGAGACTACTATTCCTTCAACGGGATTGGATGAGTTGGTAGTAGAGCCTAATTTGACAATTGTTAGACAACCAGTTCGAGCTGTAGTGAGAGATGAGAAAAGATTAAGGTCCAAGACAGTCAAGTTGGTGAAAGTTCAGCGGAGAGACAACGAGAAGGACTGTATTTGGGAGATAGAAGACAAGATTCGAGTTACTTATCCTGATCTATTTTAAATGGTATGTCTATATTAGATTTATATAGATGATCGCTAGTCAGATAAACTAGTATAGTTGTTAGGAGTGGTTACAGATGATTGCTATGATTAGTATTTAGTCCTTATTGAATTTCGAGGACGAAATTCTTTAAGGAAGGGATCCTATAACACCCCTAACTTTAAATAAAATTATTCAGGATATTTAATTAGATAAATTAAATAGAATAATGAAAATGTTAAGTGATAAGGGGATTGAGATTTGAATAAAATTTAAGTAGTCGTGCTTATTAATTTAATTGGGCTAAAGAATGATTTAAAGATTAATTAAGTTATGTAAGGGTATAATGGGATTTAGCTACACCTAACTTTATCCTTATATATATATATATATATATATATATGTTTACCCATACGCCATTCACACTCATATTCATTCTTCTCACAAAAATAAAAAAGTAAGTAAAGAGGATCAAGCCAGCCATTAAAAAGAAAATAAAAGGAAGAGGAAATTCAAAGAAAATGTAGAGAAAAATAAAAAGGGGAATCAAATTCATCGCAATCCATTTCCTTATCAGAGATTAAGGTGAATGATAATTTCCATCTCTATTTGTTAAAGATATGTTTTGGATTTAAGTTTAAATTCATATGTATGATATTTGATGATGATATGCTTGAATTATGGTTTATTTAAATTTAAACAAGATTGATTAAATAATGGTCCATACGGTTTTAGATCAAAACCGTGTGTTATTGATGTTTAAATGCCATGAAAAAATTGTATGTTCTACAAAACATGATTTTAGAGTTCGGTTTTAAGTTTGATCATTTTCCAAGCTTTATAAAGATTATTATGAATTTTTGAATGAAAATATAGCACATTGGGTTTAATAATTTATTTCAGAAAATATATTGAGAATTTTGATTTGAAATTTTGATGTGTTAGATATCATGGTCAAAGTAAATTTCTGTGAATTTTAAGGATTTTTCTTAAGTGATTTGATATACAAAATAAATTTTTTGAGAAAAGGATCAAAATGATTTACGTGTAAATAAAGAGGAAGGTTTTATTTGCAAAAGTTTAAGTTTGATACTTATCCAAAATAAAAAGGCAGTTAGTTTTGAAAAGCATGAGAAAAGTTAAGGTAACCAATAAGAAATGAACACGTAGGCAAGTTAGTTTGTATATGTTACTTAATTTAGTATTTAACCCAGAAAAATAGGTTTCGCTTCTAATCAAAGTACCTTTCGCTCCTTTTCTTTCGCCTTCGACTATGTCGAAACCTCATTAAGTTAAATTCAATACACATGGTATCATCTAGATGATACGTAATGGATTGGAGAAAGGCGAAAGGCATGGTGTCGAAAGCATAGCTTCTGATGGGGTCGTTACCACGGTTTGTTTTGAAAAAGGTAAGTGCTTGTCTTTGTTTTATTAAGCTTTCGACTTAGTCGATACGAATGTTTTTAAAAGAACTTTATAATGGCTTTCAAAGGGGTTGCCATGTTTGTTTTAAAAGAAAAGGGGGTTTTAAAGGAGTTCCTTTAATTATAAATCAATGCTTTCAAAAGAAGGGGTTCTGACCTATTCGAAGACCTACCGCCGATTCTTGTGCCTTTCGAGTGTATTGAAGTCACCAATACTATTGAAAGGTATTGTTTGTTTTAAAGCTTTATTAAGCCACTTTCTAAATGCTTTCAAAAGGGTTATGGGTTTCAAAGGCAATGGTTTCGAAAGGGGTTTTGAAGCGATCCTTTAGTATTTCAAATGTAGGCTTTCAACCCTATTGAAAGAGATGGTATCAATGCCATCATAAATTCCCAATATTTTTATATAGTAAAGAATGGTTTTGAAAGAGATACTTTCATTTATAATTACTTAGACCCGAATTATATTTTAAAAGATAAACCCAATGATGTCGAAAGGGGGACTTTCAATTATTTAGGAAGAGATACTTCCAATGGTTTCGAAGCCACGCTTCTAATAATTAATAAGTAACACTTTATTATATTAGAAAGATTTTGAAAGAAGGATTTAAAAGTGTTTTTAAAAGGCAGAAGCCTATTGTTTTGAAAAGAGATATATGCTTTCAAAGGAGGCTATCCAGTGAGGTCGAAAGCAAGGTTTCGAAAGTATAATTTTCAAAACAAATAACCCAATCTTATTTAAAAAGCAAAACCATGGCATATTAATAAACAAAGTATTTTGAAATGGAACTTATGAAGAAGTCTAAATGGGTTAAAGGAATTAACCAAGTTATATTGTTTACTTCTTCATATAAGTATATATTCACTTATAATGAATCCAAAAACTATACTTTGGAAAAAGGTAGAATAACCAGTTGGGTTGACCAAGTAGTGAATAAATAAAAGATATCAGCAGGGGCCAATAGGTTAACAGTAAGCCCATGAAAACCGTGTAAGGGAAAAGATATTGGCAGGGGCCAATAGATTAACAGTAAGCCCATGAAAACTGTAAAGATATTGGCAGGGGCCAATAGGTTCATAGTTAGCCCATGAAAACTATGTATAATTAAAGATGTCAGTTAGACAGGTTTATAGTAAACCCATGAAAACTATCCGGATGATAAAATGAAATATTGACAAATAGTCAATAGGTTCCTTGTTGGCCCATGAAAATAAGGGTAAAAGAAAGATATTGACTGTTAGTCAGTAGGTTCCTAGTCAGCCCATGAAAACTAGGATAAAAGAAATGATATTGGAGTTATCAATAGGTTCAAAGTTATCCCATGAAAACTATATAATTGGACAGGGAGTCCTTAAAAGTTTAACCGGTTATTAGTTAGCCCTTGAAAACTATTAGGTTAATATTAATCCTAAAAACTATAATTATGACAAAGAGTCAAAATGAATTGGGATGGGTAATCCAAAATTGATTCAATTGTTTTGCATATCTTCACATAACAATGTTTTGAATTGAATTAACCATTGTGGATGCAGGAGAACAGAAAATGGTTTATAAAGGTTTTAAGATACTAGTGAGGGGAAATCCATTCCGCTAAGCGGCGTGGTCTCACTAGATATCTAAATGATTTGAGATGGTATATTATTATTCATACCTGGTTTTATGTCTGACTCGAAGTTTATGTTTTCCCCTTAAACTCTCGGGTACTCAATTGACTTTGTGTAGTTTGAGATTTGAGGTTTGCAGGTACCTCTTAAGATGAAAAAGGTTCTGGAGTCGTGTAGAAGGCATGTAGTTGTTTAGGTTCTTTCTCATGTGATTCTGCTGTGTTGTTTTATTAAGGCAAAGTTGTTTATTTCCTATTATACACTCTGATCACCAAGGGGGCATCTTCATATGTTGCTCTTGGAGTATATTGTAATAATTATATTTTTCTCAACGTGGTTAACATTGTGCAATTATGTAATGAATGTTGAAATGAGTTTGGAATGGAATGTGAAAGTTGTTTTGAAATTTTAATTTTTTTTCCATATCCATGTGTTTCTGATATATAAATTTATCTAACATTACCGTATTTGGTCACCGAGGATTAATAACTATGGATGACTGCAGCATCTCTACTTGTTAGTTTTGGGCCTCCAAGTGGGGGATGTCACAATAAGTTGAACTTTTGATGGAGATGAGTTAAGGATAAGTAGGGAAGGAGTATCCTAAAGATAGGACAATTAAAGTCCATTTCTAAGTCTAACCCTATATGAAAGAATTTGATAAAATGATTTCTGAGAATTCCTTCAAATTTTTTGAATGGATTTTTCAAAAGGTTTATTGGGTAGTTGATTGTTTTGAAAAAGCAAGGACATTTAAAAATTCATAACTTGAAATTTTGTTGAGTCAAAAGTTTCCGATTTAAAGGTTTTTGGTAAAAAAAGGATTTTTCAATTTTGAAATGCTTAGTTTAAAATTGATTAAGTCAAAAAGTTTGTATTTAAAGTTTTTGATAAAGGGATATTTCGTTTTTGAAATAAATGTCAAATAGAGTGCGGGCTGCAGTCAATTATTTTTCCTATTTTGTAAATTTAGAAGTTGCATTTTAAAGTTCTTTATTTGGGTGGATAAGTGGAAATGGTATTTGATTCAAATGGGATATAGAGAATAGAAGGGTAAGAACGCCCGACAATTTAGATAGAAATAGCATTAGGAATATATGTGTATGTATGTATGTATGTATGTATGTATGTATGTATGTATGTATGTTTATATATATAAGATTAGTAATCTAGCTAAATAATATAGTAGAAAAATAATAGGAATAGGATAGGAAGAATGGATAAATTCCTTGGATAGGTAGTATTTGCACATATATTTTAGATAGATGTTGCAATTATGCATATCTTTTAGAAGCCCCCCTTTTGTGCTATGAAAATCTGCGTCAAGGGTGGAAGTGGAGATAACATGAGTAATATGAATATAATAGGATAAAAGTTATCATTGTCTACACCACTTTTCATTGTTTAAAATTACAAAAGATGCTTTTAGAAAAATGGTTTGGTATGATAATTGAGTTTTAAATATTTTGAGTCAAAAATCATACTTTTAAAAGAAGTAAATCTCTATCATAGAAAGTCCTTAAAAATGTTAAGTTGGTTAGAAAAGGGAAAATGTTTAATGGTTATTTTTGGTAACCAAGCAATTTTTTAATTTGATAAAAAGGTTTCTAAGTTTATAATTATAAAGATAAAAATTTTGGGCCAAATACCTCATGATTGTGAGGTTTTAGTTTTATAAAGAATGGTGAGAACCAAACCAAAATTTTAATATGGAGTAGATAGGGTTCACTACTTAGGTAAGATGGGGTAGGGTTTTAGGCTATGAATGAAATAGCTACAAGTGCTCATAGAGTTGCAACAAGAAATCTCCATTGAATATAAGGAATGTTGGTATGAAATTAGGATTAGTTTATTAGAGATGTGTGAAAGCCATGAGAAGAACCCTCAAAAGAATGGTGAAGGGTACCAAAGTACAATTTTGCGAGTCCCATGGTATACTCGCATGAAGGATGAAGGATGTAGAGAAAGTAAATACCAAAGTTTAAGGATACTTTCAAGAGATTTTGATTTAGAGAAGATAGTAGTATGATTGAAGAAGAGAGCAGTGAGTGTCAAACACATAGGAAGGATGTTGGTTAACTCAAAGCTGAAGAAGGCAAGATAGGTGATAGGGAATTTATTCCACTAAACCAATTTTTCTAATGAGTTATTCTCAATGAGCATAGTTCATAATTTTCTACCCACTATGGTTTGGAGATGCACAATTTATCTCATAATCAGGTATACTAATTGAAGTAACGAATGCATCACATTTATTAGAAGCCAAGAAGGAGAGTTCAGGAAAGTGGGTGATAGTTGAATGACATACTGGTAATGTCCATCTTAATTTAGCAAGGAGTGTTAGGGCTATAACATCATTAACACCAGTTGATGATGAACAGCTTCCAGCAAAATTTTCTTTTAGGAATTTGGATTGTAATTTCTATTTGTCTCCCTTAAGTTATTAGAAAAGCGTACAATATGGTATGAAATATGTTTCTGTTTTACCACCGTGTTGATTTGATGAATGGAATTGGACCACTATATAAATATAAATATACTGGAAAATAGTGCAAACAAGGAGATCTCATAAGGACACTTAACTAGCGATAAAATGTAAGTAAGATTGAATGTTTATAAAATTAGTTATGAAATTAAATTAGAATCTACAAATTAAGAATATTTAGATCCCAAAACTTTAGAATTTTGGGAAAAATAAATTTTAGCAACTGAAGGACAGGAAACGGTTACTGTGCAATCACGGGTGACTATCCATATGCCTTAAAATCTAAAATTTATAAATACGCTTGTATGTAGTTTGTTGTTTTAAGAATAAAATAAAAAGGTTCACTAAATATAAGATTAACTGCACAATACTAGGGTCAATCATATGAAGTAACCCATTACTAAGTTACAATTACGTTAAGATGTGGCTTAATTGCTTTAAGGATGTAGCGGCAAATGTGTTGAAAAAAAATTGCCTTTAAAAGCTTTGAGTATTTTTGTTTGAATGCTTTTGAGAAGTTATATTCAAATGTTTTGGGAAAAAAATTAAGTGCTTTCGAAAAAACAATAATAATAAAATAATATAATATATATGGTGTACAAATGCTTTTGGAAATTCTATTCTTCAAAACTATTTTGCAAGTTGGAAACTCTTTTGGAAATTGTGTTTAAAATTTTTCTTTTGAAATAAGAAAATTTTCTGATTTTCAAATGCCACATACTAGTGTAAGGAGCATCGATGTATTAGTAAGTATAAATTTTATTGTCCGACAAGGGTGAAAGTATACAAAATGTGGATAATAACAAGGGAAAAGACCGTTTTAGCTTTGAAATTTCTATTTCCAGACCTTATTGATAGTAAATAAAAACTTATGCTTAGGGTAATTATGCTTTAACATCCAAAAATAAACCTCCTTATGCAAATTGTACTTGGAAAAGTTAGATAAGTTTTGGGGGCAGAAGAGAAGGTTCAAGGTACAACAAAATAGGTATCACAAGAAGGGTAGAATTGTTAAATTTTCCATATGAATTCCTTTTCTGACATAGGAGTATAGATTCATAAATTGGATTTTCAAAAGTATTTGATGTTTAAAATTATGTGCTAGGTTTTGGATGATAGGGATTAGATGCAAAATTGGTTGAACCATACTCCTACTCGCAGGAGTGTGGAAATTATTGTATGAAAAAGGATTTTTGAAAACTTGCATACATATACTACGTTCAGTACATTTAGGCTGTTTGCATCATATTTTATAAATGTTTTTAAAAAGAATGCGTTCATATAGAAGGTGTGATTTAGAGTCATTCTGCATACATGTTTATATGTTGTGATACACCATGCACTTGTACACATTTGGCTGAAAAATGGGTTATACACTAATTGGTTGGGTAGCTTGGATTAGTTGCATGCCATCTTACATGATTCAACCTCTGGGAAATTTTGGGAACGAAATTCTTTTAAATGAGAGAATGTAACACCTCGTAAAATAAATGATAATTCATAGATAATTAATAAGGCTCCACAAATTGAATTTGAGCAATGTTGGAATTTGGCCACGAAACTTGCACCATTGTTTTTATGGTAATTTTCTGAGCGACTTTCATATTTGGAGTTTTGCGATTGGAGCTCAAATGAAAAAGTTATCAGCGTTTGAAGATTCCAGAGCGAAAATAATTAAAAATGAAAAAGGAAATAAATAACATTAAATATGGAACCCCAGCGGTCGACCTCCTCCTTGGGTTGGTCGACCACCTACATGAGTGCAGTCGAACTGTTTCAATGTGACGTTTAATCCAATATTTACGATTGATTTGTGTGCCTTAAATAAAGACCTAACCCCTCACTTCTCTTCTCATGTTTTCTTATCTAAGCAGTTAAGCTCTACCATTTTCTCTTCTCCACTACTTCTAAAAAATATAAAATATTATATATAAATATATAATCGAAGAAAGGTATATAATAAAAGAGAAGGAGCGAATCAATGATGCGGAAAAATGTAACTTTTATAATTATAAATCTATATTCTCCTTAACCACAAATCTCTTCTCATAACTATAATTCTAATAGTATATATACGTCTTGTTATACATATTCTTTTGGATTAGAAAAGAAAAGCAGTCAAGTAAAGGAATGGATTCAGGTTTGGAGATTTGGAAAGCTTAAAAGGTGAGTGAAAGATTATATAATTTATTTATAACATTGAAATTTATATTATTGAATTTTATTTAATTATTATGCCTAAATAATGTCTGATGAATTGTAGGCTTAAAACAAATGTATAGGAATATCTCTTCCATATTCAATACAATAGGTAATTGGAATAGGAATAGTATGTACAACCTAGTTTGGAAATTTGAACTCAGTCCCAAATATTTATTATTATAGAATGTTTGTTTATTCCAAATCTATAATTAGGTTGTAAATTAGATTACCCTAGTTGACTTGAAATGTAAATTTCTATGTTTTGATTTATTTGGAGCGTATTTCGTGTAATTTCCTTAAATTATTCAATTTCAAATACGTATAAAAGCACATTATTTGAATTAACAAGGGATGTACCAAAAAGGGAAAGAGACACGTAAGATATGAATATTCTTTTCCATGGTTTATACTGTCTATTTCAATAAAAAAAATTCCTTGTAATTTCAAACGAAGCAAAGATCTCACTTTTGGCTAATTTATGGAAAGTTATAACAATAATCCTTTCTGAAAAGGCGGCTCTGAAAAACGTGATAAGGAATGTTATAGGTTAAATTAACAGTTAGAATTATAAATAAATAAATAAACACAAATAACCACGCTTAATGATCAAATACACACACACACATACATACACACATACACACGATCAAATATATAGCGTAATTTACGACGATATTCGTACTAGTTATTAACAACGTAGTAACTATAGGGCTAAGATTCATCGACATTAATTACAGATTTAATGGACAATAAATTTGTGATTAATAGAGAGTTAAAAAGAAATTAAATGAGGACTGATTATGGAATTTAATACAGCATTTATATGGAAACTGAATAGGCATAATAAATGGATTTTGAAAGTGGTAAATAGATTAAATGAATTAAATGAGGATTGATTAGTGATGGCCCAATTTTGACATAAATGACCAATTATTATAGGTAATAGACATTTATTAGACATTACAAGGAAACCAGAGCCTAAGCGTATAAATTAGGAATAATTATGTAATGAACAAGCAAGTGTTAATACTATTAAATATACATAGAAGATAATATAATTTTCACAGTAGGAAATTATAAAGCTTTAATTATACGTTTAGGACAAGCGTGAACTATTGGGCCCAGTCCAACACTTAGGCTCTCGGTGGTAGGTTTGGTTTAGTGAGTTGGGATGCGAGGTCAGTAGAGTTACACAACAAAAGTCTGCCCTTCACTTGGTGGCTACCAGTAGTTATGTACATTTACTACTGATGCGGGACATCTCAAACCATAGGACCTATGGGTAAGGGAGATGCGTTACGGATAGGTAGAGAAAAATGTACTGAAGGTTCGCCTCGGATTTGAGGTATTAAATGGCCCTATGCTTTTAAGGAAATAAGGCCTGCTTTATATCCAATAAGAGGTAGTAAGTAACAGAAAGGGGCATCTTCCTTGACTTATTTATGTTAGTCTAAAAGGGGTGTCGGTTGTGGAAGGTCGACGGGTTATGTCAGTATTTTAGTACCGATATTTAGCAATAGATCTAGCATATAGGCTATAATCACTAGTGATTGCGAGCGAGCGGTAGCAAAGACTTGGGTTATGCCCCGTTGGATTTCACTTCCTACTAGTGTAGAATCCATATGAAAGACGCACAAACCTCAAAGTAGATGGTTAGATGAAAATTAGTTTACCAGGGGTGGGCTAGTTAGCCCTCGGATGAGTCTTTGAGTTGTGTTAGTGGTACGGAAATTAAATTATATATTATATTATAGAGCTATATATAGTGGTCATTGATTTCTGTAGCTAGAACCGATTGACTAGCATTGACATTGCGGAGGGCCCGCTTCGGGGACTTAAGGTAGTAAATGGTCGATGGGTCTACCTCCTCCTTATTTATGAAGTATTAAGTGGCTGGGGTTTTTAGGTAGTGAAATGTTTAGATATATATGAATATAGGCATATATATATATAATGATACCTTGGAGAAGGTTAGGCTAGGCATATCATACGTGCACATAATATTAATTAGTAGTAATTAATAAAAATAATACTTAAATGGAAACCAATCGGCATAAATTAATGGGATGGGTAAAGCATGTAATTTTCCAATCACCAAAAAGTTGTTTTGACGCCCCTCCTAATAGCAACCCACAAGTTAGGTTTAGAAGAACTAGATACTGGAGCGAGACATGAACTACAGATGGTGAAGTCTTATTATTCATGCTCGACACTGACAAGGCAATTAAATATGTAAGGAATGATATTCCAAGGTAGCAGCCCTAGCAATACGTATGTTCTGTCAAATTCTCAATTCCGCTATGATTATATTAATCTCTCTCTAATATGCTTGTGTTTATTAAAGGTTACCAAAACCAATGATCCGTACCCTAATGGACGGGTTATGATTTAGTCAAAATTCTGGTCCATTAAGGTGCGGCTTGTTACATTTAGTATCAGAACTTGGATTAGTCGATCACGGGAATTAGGATAAACCGAGAGAACTTATTTGTATTTTTACCTATAATTGTATATAAAAATTATATGCCTAACTCTATAAATTTCGACTATATAAGTAGTTGCGACCTTATTTCGAAAAGATGGACAAGGTGACTATGAGTTAGAAAAATAATTAGAGTTTAATTTATCTCCTACCCCGATTACCCCACGAGCGGATGTCCTATTTTAAGAAGTGGACTAAGAAGAGAATGAACACAACATACAGAAGAATCCCAGTGGTTGGACGATACCAGACTCCTTTGTTGGGACTAGACTACCTTATGATTGTGGATTTTGATGGATTACCAATTGAAGATGCACATTTCATCAAGACAAATGGGAAGTAAGAACCTATATGTTGCAAGCATCCAGAAACAAGGTATGAAGAAGGAGTGGAGAAAGTTCCCACAAGAAGGTGTGCACTAATCACCATAAGAAGATAAGCAAAACTTTTGATGAAGATGAGTTAAGGATGAGTAGGGAAGGAGTGTCCTAAAGGTAGGACAATTAAAGTCCATTTCTAAGTCCAATCCCATATGAAAGAATTTAATAAAATGATTTTTGAGAATTCCTTGAAATGTTTTGAATGGGTTTATTGGGAAGTTGATTGTTTTGAAAAAGCAAGGAAATTTGGATATCCATAATTTGAAAATTTGTTGAGGAAAAAGTTTTCGATTTAAAGGTCTTTGGTAAAAAAAGGATTTTTCAATTTTGAAATTCTTAGTTTAAAAATTGAATAAGTCAAAAAGTTGGGATTTAAAGATTTTTGATAAAGGGGTATTTTGTTTTTCAAATAAATGTAAAATAGAGCGTAGGCTGTGATAGATGATTTTTCATATTTTGTAAATTTGGAAGTTGCATTTTAAAATTCTTTTTTTGGGTGGATAAATGGAAATGGTACTTGATTCAAATGGGTTATAGAGAATAGAACGGTAAGAATGCTCGACAATTTAAATAGAAATAACATTAGGAATATATATATAATTGGTAATCTGGTTGGAAATAATACAGTAGAAAAATAATAGGATTAGGATAGGAAGAATGGATAAATTCCATGGATATGTAGTAATTGCATATATATTTTAGATAGATGTTGCAATTACACATATCTTTTAGAAGTCCCCTTCTTGTGCTATAAAAATCTCCATCAAGGGTGAAAAGATATGACATGAGTAATAGAAAAATAATAGGATGAAAGTTATCCTTGTTTTCTCTACTTTTCAATATTTAAAATTATAGAAGATGATTTTAAAAAAATAGTTTGGTATGATAATTGAGTTTTAAATATTTTGAGTTAAAAATCATACTTTTAAAAGAAGTAAATCTCTGTTGTAGAAAGTCCTTAAATAGGTTAAGTTAGTTAGAAAAGGGAATTTTTTTAATGATTTCTTTTGGAAACCAAACAATTTTTGAATTTGATAAAAAAGTATTTAAGTTTATAATTTTAAAGATAAAAGGTTTGGACAAAATACCTCATGACTGTGAAATTTTAGTTTTATAAAGAAGGGTAAGAACCAAACCAAAATTTAAATATGGAGTAGATAGGGATCACTATCTAGGTAAGACAAGGTAGGGTTTTAGGCTATGAATGAAATAACTACGAATGCTCATAGAGTTGCAATAAGGAATTCCAGTTGAATATAAGGAATGTTGGTATGAAACTAGGAATATTTTATTATAGATTGTGGAATTCATGAGAAGAACCCTCAAAGCAATGGTGAAGGGTACCAAAGTACAATTTTGCGAGTCCCATGATATACTCAAATGAAGGATCAAGGATGTGTAGGAAGTAAATACCAAAGTTTAAGGATACTTTCAAGAGATTTTGATTTTGAGAAGATAATGGTATGATTGAAGAAGAGAGTAGTCAGTGTCAAACACATATGAAGGAGGTTGGTTGACTCAAAGCTGAAGAAAGCAAGATAGGTAGTAGGGAAGTTATTCCACTAAACCAGTTTTTATGATGAGTTATTTTAAATGTACATAGTTCATATTTCTTACGCACTGTGGTGTGGAGATGCAAAATTTATTTCATAATTGGTTATAATAATTGAAGTAACGGATGGACTGCATTTATTAGAGTTAAGGAAGGTGGGTGATAGTTGAATGACATATTGGTAATGTCTATTTTAATTTAGCAAGGAATGTTAGGGCTATAACATCATTAACACTAGTTGATGATGAATGGCAGCTTCCAGCAAAATTTTCTTTTAGGGTCCTTGGGTTCTAATCATTGGTTGTCTCCCTTAGGTTATTATAAAAGCATATGAAATGGTAAGATACATGTTCCTGTTTTGTTGCTATGTTGATTTGATGAATAGGATTAGACCGCTATATAAATATAGATATATTGGAAAACAGTGCAAATAAAGAGTCTCATAAGAACACTTAACTAGCGATAGATTGTAGGAAAGATTGAAAGTTTATAAAATAAATTAGGAAGTTAAGTTAGCAGCTAGAAATAAAAAATATTTAGATCCCAAAACTTTAGAATTTTGGAAAAAATAAATTTTGGCAAACGAAGGACAGGAAAAGGTTGTTGTGTAATCATGGATCATTTTTTCTATGCCTTCAAAGCTAAAATTTATGAATATGCTTTTAGATAGTTTGTTGTTTTAAGAATAAAAGAAAAGGTTCACTACATATAAGATTAATTACATAATACTAGGGTCAATCATATGAATTAACCCATCAACTAAGTTACAATTACGTTAAGATGTGGCTTAATTGTTTTAAGGATGTAGCAGCAAATGTTTTTAAAAAAATTGTCTTTGAAAGCTTTGAGTATTTTTGTTTGAATGCTTTTGAAAAGTTGGATTCAAATGTTTTAGAAAATTTTGTTTCAAGTGCTTTTTCAAAAATAATAATAATATAATATTTATGGTGTTCAAATGCTTTTCGGAAGTCTATTCTTCAAAAATGTTTTGCAAGTTGGAAATTGCGTTTAAAATTTTTCTTTTGAAATGTGACAATTTTCTAATTTTCAATGCCATATAATAGTGTAAGGAGCATCGATGTATTAGTAAGTATAAATTTTACTGTCCGACAAGGGTGACAGTATACAAAATGTAGATAATAACAAAGGAAAAGACTGTTTTAGCTTTGAAATTTCTATTTCCATACCTTATTGATAATAAACAAAAACTTGCACTTAGGATAATTACGCATTAACACCCAAAAATAAACCTTCTTATGCAAATTACATTTGGAAAAGTTTGAAAAGTTTTGAGGGCAGAAGAGAATGTTGCAAGGTATAATGGAATAGGTATCCACAAGAAAGGTGGAATTGTAAAATTTTCCATATGAATTCCTTTTCCTACATAGGAGTATAGATTCAAAAACTAGATTTTCAAAAAAATTGATGTTAAAAATTATGTGCTGGGTTTTGGATGGTAGGGATTGGATGCAAAATTGGTTGAACCATACTCCTACTCACAGGAGTGTGGAAATTATTATGTGCAAAAGGATTTTTGAAAACCTGTATAGGTATAGAATTTCTAGTATATCTAGGTTGTTTGCATTATATTTTCAAAATGTTTATAAAAAGAATGCATTCACATAGGAGAGCCAATTTAGAGTCATTCTGCATACATGTTTATATGTTGTGATACACTATGCATTGCACGTTTGGTTGCAAAATTGGTTGTACACTATGTGATTAGGTAGCTTAGATTGGTTGCATGCAATGTTACATGATTCGACCCTTAGGGAATTTTGGGGATGAAATTCTTTTAAAGGGTAGAATGTAACACCCCGTAAAATTAACGATAATTAATAATTGATTAATAAGGCTATAAAAATGGAATTTGACGAACGTTGGAATTTGGTCACAAAAGTTAAACCATTGTGTTCATGGTGATTTTCTAAGCAACTTTCATATTTGGAGTTTCACGATCGGAGCTCAAATGAAAAAGTTATCAGCGTTTGAAGTTTTCGAAGTGAAAATAATTAAAAGCGGAAAAGGAAATAAATAACATTGAATATGGGACCTCATCGATCGACCCCCTCCTTAGGCTGGTCGACCGCTTATAGGGGAGCAGTCAATCGGTTCAAGCGTGATAGCAGGGGTTTGAACTATGGCCAACGACCCAGATTTAATCACTTCCCTTCTCATATTTTCTTATCCAAGTAGTGTAACTATGCCATTTTCTCTTCCACACTACTTCTAAAAATTATAAAATATTATATATAAATATTTAATCGGAGAAGTGTAGAAAATAAAAGAGAAGCGGCGAATCAATACTATGGAAATGGGTAATTTTTATAATTATAAATCTATATTCCCCTTAACCCGAAATATCTTCTCAGATCTATAATTATAATAGTATATATATGCCTAGTTATACATATTCTTTTGGATTAGAAAAGATAAAGGAGTCAAGTAAACAAATGGCTTCAGATTTGGAGATTTGGAAAGCCTAAATGGTGAGAAGGAAATTATATAATCTATTTATAACATTGAAAGTTATATCATTGGAATTTATTTAATTATTGTGCATAAATAAGATCTGATGAATTGTAGGCTTAAAACAAACATATAGGAATATTGCCTCCATATTCAATACAATAGGTAATTGGAATAGTATGTACAACGTAATCTAGAAATTTGAACTTGGTCCCAAATATTTATTATTGTAGAATGTTTGTTTATTTGAGATCTATCATTGGGTTGTAAATTAGGTTGCCATAGTTGACTTGGAATGTGAATTTCCATGTTTTGATTTATTTAGAGCGGGTTCCGTGTAATTTCCATAAATTATCCAATTCTAAAATATGTATAAAAGCACGTCGTTTGAATTAACAAGAGATGTACCAAAAAGGGAAAGTGATGTGTAAGATATGGATATTCTTTTCCATAGTTTATACTGTCTATTTCAACAAAAGAAAAGAAATAATTCCTTATAATTTCAAATGAAGCAAAGATCTCATTTTTGGTTAATTTATGGATAGTTAAAATGGTAATCCTTTTGAAAAGGCAGCTCTGATAAATTAAAACATGGAAATGAATGTTCTTGTTTAAAATTAATAGTTGAAATCATAAATAAATAAACAGTATAACCGTGGTTAACGTTCAAAAATAAAAATATATATAAATAGCATAATTTACGATGATATTTGTATTAGTTATAAACAACGTAGTAATTATAGGGCTAGGATTTATAGATGTTAATTACATATTTAATAGGCAATAAATTTGTAATTAATAAAGAGTTAAAAAGAAATTAAATGTGGGCTGATTAAGGAATTTAATACGGCACTTATGGCGAAATTGAATAGGCATAATAGATGGATTTCGAAAGTGGTAAATGGATTAAATGAATTAAATGAGGATTGATTAGTGATTGTCCAATTTTGACATAAATGACCAATTATTACAGGTAATAGACATTTATTAGACATTACAATGAAATCAAAGCCTAAGCATATAAATTAGGAATAATTATTTAGCGAACAAGTAAGTATAATACTATTAAACACGCGTAGAAGATAATATAATTTTCATAGTAGAAAATTATATAACTTTAATTATACGTTTAGGACAAGCGTAAATTAGTGGGCCTAGCCCAACACTTAGGCTTTCGGTAGTAGGTTTGATTTAGTGGGTCACGTGCGTGGTCAGTTGAGTTACACAATAGAAGTTTGCCCTTCACCTAGTGGCTACCTGCAGTTGTGTACACTTACTACTAATATGGGACATCTTCAATCATAGGACCCGTGGGGAAGAGAGTTGCATTGCGGATTGGTATAGTAAAATATACCGAGGTTTCGCCTCAAATTTGAAGTATTAAGTAGCCCGGTACTTTTAAGGAAATTGGGTTTGCTTAATGTCCAATAAGAGGTAGTAAGTAAAAGAAAGAGGCATTTTTCCTAACTTACTTAGGTTAGTCTAAAAGAGATGTTAGCTGTGGAAAGTCGGCATGCCATGTCACTATTTTAGTATCAGTATTTAGCAATAGGTTTGGCATATAGGCTATGACCACTGGCAATCCCGAGTGAGCAGTGGCAAAGACTTAGGTCATGCCCTAACAGATTTCGCTTTCAACTAGTTTAGAATCCATATGGGAGATGTACAGACCTCAAAGTAGATGGTTAGACAAAAATAAGTTTATTGGAGGTGGGCTAGTTAACCCTTAGATGAGTGTTTGTGCTACATTAGTAGTATGACAATTAAATTATATATTATATTATAGAGCTGTATATATGGGTCATCAGTCTCTATAGCTGGAACCAATTGACTAGTGCTGACATTACGGAGGCCCCGTTTTGGGGACTTGAGGTAGTAAATGGTTGATGGATATGCATCCTCCGTATTTAAGAAGTATTCAGTGGCAGGGGTTTTTGGGTAGTGAAATGTTTAGATATATATGAATATAGGCATATATTATATATATATATATATATAATGATACCTTGGAGAAGGTTAGGCTAGGCATATCGTAAGTGCACATCGTAAGTGCATATAAGATTAAACAGCTTAGTAGTAATTAATAGACATGATACTTAAATGGAAACCAATCAGCCTAAATTAATAGGATAGGTAAAGTATGTATTTTCTAATCACTAGAACGTTACTCTGACCTCCCTCTTCATAACAACCCACAGGTTAGGTTTAGAAGGACTGGATATTGAAGCAAACAGGAACTACAAATGATAAGTCTTCTTATTCATGTTCATAGGGCAATTAAATATCCAAGGAATGATATTCTGAGGTAGAAGCCTTAGTCAACACGTATGTTCTATTATATTTCTCAATTCCACGGTGAGTTTATATTAATCGCTCTCTGATATGCTTGTGTTTATTATAGGTTACCAAAATCAACGATCCATATTCTAATGGACTTGAGTTTAGATCGAAGCTCAGGCCCATTAAGGTGTGGGTTGTCACATCTAGGCTCCTTGGCGATATGCATCACCGCATTGTTGTCACAAAATAATGCCATTCGATTCTCCATGTCGGAAATCACTCCTTGCTCACTTATAAACTCATGCATCCATCCACTTCCTTACCTGCTTTATTGAGGGCGATGTATTCGACCTCCATCGTGGAATTAACTATTGTTTCCTATTTGGAACTTTTTCAACCGACGGCCCCATCGTTATAGTAAAGACATATCCTAACACTGACTTACTATCACTGATATCACTCTGAAATCTAGAGTCTATATACTAGGGATGGCAATGAGGCAAATTGGGGTAGGCTTTTTATGCCGCAGACTCGCCCTAGGTTTTTTAAACCCTGCCCCAGACTTGCCCCGTAGACCTGATGCGGGTCTGGAATTTCGCCTCCTACCCGAAAACCATATGGGTCAGGGTAGACCCGCCCCGCCCCAAGACATAGTGAGGCTTTACCCATTCATTCAAAATTATGTATTAATGTACATATATGTATTTAGTTTATTTATAAGATTGATTAACACTAAGTGATACAATAAATATAGATATCAATGTGTTTATAATGATAAGTAAGGTAATAAAAATGAGGTGTATGATAACGGTTTAAGAAAAATATGCATCGTTATTATATAATTATTAATGATGCAACTTAATATCATAAAAATCATATAACTTATTGAATAAAACATTAGAATATCCATGTTATAATTGCTTATGTATAAAATATTAATAAATCATCGCTATAGTAATAAAGTGACTTTATGATATCTTAGTACTGCGGGTCGGGTTGGTGTGGGTCAGCCAAGCCCCGAGCGTACCCTAAACTCGGAGCTTTTAAGAATGGATCATGGGTCTACCCGCCCTGGTGACCCAATGGGGTGGGTCTTGGCGGGTCAACCAGGTTTAGACTTTAGGCCCACCTCGTTGCCATCCCTACTATATACCCCTTCATTAGGAGGTCTCTATTCCCATATATATGGATTAAGTTCCTAGTGCTTCGTATATACTTTAGTATACAATTTACAATTATCCGATATTTCTCTCTAAGATTAGACTGGTATCGGTTTATGCATCTGTTGCATCAGAAAATGGTACAACTTTCTAATGTAGATAATATATAGCGGACCTAATCAAAAAGCAATAAAAAACAATAATATGGCATGAAGACTAGGTCATGCTGTATCACACACGAGAAGAAAACCGAGTCGGTATCGACATGATTTATGCATGCAAAGCCAATTTTATCTTCATGTTAGAGCTCCTTTCATCCATCTCTTTCCGTTTCCAGTCTTAAATTCATGGCGGTACCGACATGATTTGACTTCGGGTTGTGCTTCTGGCCAATCCTTGGTTTGCTTCAGGATGCCTTCAAGCCAATTTGAGGTTGAGTTTCCCTTGTGTTTTTCCACCTGCTTCAGGCTAGTCTTGGTTAGGTCGCGCCTTAAGCCAACTCTGTATCGACCTTAGGACTCCAACAAAAAATATGACTTTCCAAATTTTCAATTATTTTTTGTATTTCCTTTTTCTTTTCATTTTATGATGTTTCCTAAGTCCTTGGTCATTTCTTCATCGTTTGTTCATTCAATTCAATAGTTTAAGTCCTTTCGAAGACTGCATAAAATTCGACCGTAACACTTGCCCCTCCCGAAGTACGCCTTATGAATGTATGGTGTGCTTTGCTCAAGAACAGGTTTTAACAGTAGTCGACCTTTGGCAGTCAAGGTTTCCGACTATATATCGATTCCAATCATGATGAATCATTCGGTTCCTTCGGATTCAACTGCAAATCAAAGGTCATTATGGACCATCATAGCTAAGGATCTAGTCCTTGCTTTAATGTTAATCATAAATCATAATCAACCCATGTTCGTCCAGAGTTATCGTATCATATATCACTGTCACGGGCAACCCGTGCCTGGGGTTAAGTTATCATAAATCAATATCAATATCATAAGGCATTCAAATCCTTAGGCCAGGTCGAGATCTCTCCGGATCACATAATCAATATTTAGTCTAGGGTCTGATCTCTCTGAATCATTCAACATCCATTCTAGGGTTCGATCTCTTTAGATCGTTCAACACCAATCTAGGGGTTGATCTCTCTAGATCCATGCTGAGTCCAATCCGCTAGCTTTCCGGTAAGGGGCCCAACTTCCAAACAAATCCATCTTCTCACTCTCCAGCAAGGGGACTTACTTTCCTATCTAAACCATACATTCACACTTCGACAAGGGGGCTAGCTATTTGTACATGTCCAATCCACCTACTCTTCATCAATGGGAATTAACTTTATAATCATTGTCTCATCTCTCCAGATAGGACTACCCTGTTTAATCAATATCAGTCATCACATTCTAGTGGTTTTCAAAATCAAATATTTATTTGTAAAATATAAATCAATGCAACAAACAAATATCCTAAGTGTTCATCCCAGACATCCAACTCAAAGCTTGCCTAAAGACCAATCGAGATCTCGTACATGTGTAAGCAACCCAAGGTTATTATTTTCTTATTTATTCAAAATAAAAGGAAAAAAATGAGGAACCGAATCTGCCTCCCATCCATCCCAATCAAGGGATTATCATTCTCAACCCAGCTTCGTGGTCGTACCCAGACGTGTTCGTTGTAGATGGTGGCCGCTCCTGCTGCACCACTGCAATTTGGTTCCTCACATACTATTGTAACCAGTTGTTCCAAACCTGCTCCTCTATTAAATCACGAAGTGTCTGCACTCATTCGTTTCATGTCAGTCCATCTCGTGGAAAATGCAAAATCTTCCAAACTTGTTTTCCCAATCTGTGGACTCTCTCTTAGTTGGCTTCCGCGCTAGGATCTACCCCTTAGTATCTAAGTAAATCCTCTCAGGGGTTTTAGCTAGGTCGGTGTAGGAAGGGAATTTCGGTTCCCTCCTCTGCCGCTTCGGTTCTCCAAAGTTATCTTCAGCTTTCTGTTTTCCTTTGTCTCTACTATAACCTGCTCTAGACGGTCCTTCATCATCTACAGCATTAACTCTAGCATTCTCAGCTTCAGTGTCCTCCTGCGCAAGTATCTCTCAGCCTCTTGGTAAAACTCCGTAAGGTCCATTAGTGGATCCCTTTCCAAAGGAATTTTGAAGTCGGTCTTATTTGTGACTTCAAACACTATAGCCATAAGAACAATCGATGGATCCGGCTTATGAACCACAACGGGTATTTGTGACTCCTTAGGGTCTCTCCGGCCCTTTGCTTTGTGTCATCACATTCATTGGTCGGAAGATATGAACCTTGAACTATCTCAAAAACCTGTCCACCAATCCAGCCCATGTGCTTATGGACCTGTTCTCTAACTTCGTGAACCACATAGCAGCCAGCTCCATCAAGTACAATGAGAAACAACGTCTTATTACTTCCTCAAAAGCACCCAACCCCTCCATATGTTGTATCTCATCAGATAAACGGTCGGATCTATCCTCCCGTCGTATAATTGTAATGTCGATAGCTTGAGTTCGGGTGGATTCTTCGTTTATCAAATTTTAGGGGTGAATGGATTCCGATTCACGTCCTCCAACCTCTGGTCCGGAGGCCCATCTCTTACTATTTTGATCATCTCAGCTATTTGGCCATTGTCGTTTAATAGAGGTCTCTAATCCATAGCTACATCCTGCTACCCATTCCTATAGGGAAATTGTGGCACATACTTCTTTGGTTGCGCGTTTGCGTTCTAATTCACATCTCTGGCTCCAGCATCGTCCGCTCTTGGCATTCTAGCTCGTCCCAAATCCAAATTGACAATGCTTCCTTGTATATTCAAGTCAGTACCGACCTGATTCAGGTCAGTACCGATCTGATTTTATGGTGATGAATTGTTCTAGTTTGCTCCACTCCAGCTCAGATGCTCCTACATTGGTTTCTGACCTTTGGTTCTGAATTCCAACTGCTTTAGCTGTTCTTTGTTGATCCATCCTTCTGAAAAATCCATCTAGCATCTCCTGATGTTGAGCTATTATTTTGTCTTGCATCTATTTCATCATCCTCTTCATCTCTTCTTTAGTTACATAGACGAATGGATTTGAACTTGAGGTCACCTCCTGGTTGCCTCCATGCTCTCGTTAACTTGGCCCTATGATTACTCTAGTATAAGACCTCTTCATCTCTTCCAAACTTCAGATCCAAGCTTTAGGTTGTCCAATCTAGCTCTCTCTTAATGGAAGCACCAAAAGTGTTGCATTGAAAAATAGCTAAACAACCTAAAGTAGATAATATATAACAGATCTAATCAAAAAACAATAAAAAGACATAATTTTTACAATGGTTTGTGAATTCTTCGGCCTACGTCCACTTTAAATTTATTAGCTTATGTTTTCTCTTTGGAATACAAATATTACAACTCAAATTCGACCACAATCTAGTAGAACTTGAATTTAAGAAGTTTTAGGGATGAAGAAGATAGAGAAAGAATTTCCAAAAAAGTCTTATTCAAGTTGTAGGTAGCTTGCTATTTATAGGTAAAATCTAGCTTAAATATCGCAATCCAGCTCTGAAAATGTCCAATCTCCAGGATCCAATAATCTAGCATAAAGACTAGCTTACGTCGTATCATTCATGAGAAGAAAATTAGGTTCATACCGACCTGATCAAGTCAGTACCAACATGATTTATGCATGCAAAGCCAATTTTCTCTTCGTGTTAGAGCTCCTTTCATCTATCTATTTTCATTTCAAGTCTTAAATTCATGTCGGTGCCGACATAATTTGACTTTGCGTCCTTTTAGGCCAACCTTTTGTCTGTTTTTAGGACATGCTTCAGACCAATTTGAGGTTGAGCTTCCCTTGTATTTTTCCATCTGCTTCAGGTCGCGCTTCAGGTCAACTCGGTACTGCCCTGAGGACCCCAACCAAAAATGCGACTTTCCAAATTTTTGACTATTTTCGACTGTTTTTTCATATTTCTTTTTTCATGCATTTTTATGTTGTTTTCCAAGTCCTTGAGGTTATTTTTTGGTCGTTTGTTCGTCCAGTTCGATCGTTTAAATCCGTTCGAAGACTGTGGAAAATTCGGTTGTAACACTTTCCCCCCAAAGTATGCCTTATGAATGTAAGGTGTGTTTTGCTCAAGCAAGTTTCAATAGTAGTCGACCTCTGGCAATTAAGTTCTCTATCTATCTATTGATTCCAATCATGGTGAATCATCTGGTTCCTTCAGATTCACCTACAAATCAAAGGTCATTCTAGACCAACATAGCGAAGGACTCTAGTCCTTACTTAAGTGTTAGTCATAAATCATAATTAACTTGTGCTTGTTCGGAGTTATTATATCATATATCACTGTCACGGTCATCTCGTGTTTGCTCGGGGTTAAGTTCTCATAAATTAATATTTATATCATAAGGCATTCAAATCTTAAGACCAAGTCTAGATCTCTCCAGATCGTACAATCAACATCCAATCTAGGGTCCTATCTCTTTGGATTTTTCAACATCCAATTTAGGGTTCAATCTCTTTGGATCATCCAATGACCACTTTGGATCGTCCAACATCCAATATAGGGTTTGATCTCTCCAGATTCTTGTTGAGTCCAATCCGCTCGCTCTCCGATGAGGGGGCTCAACGTTTAAGCAAATCCATCCGCCTACTCTTCGGTGAGGGGACTTACTTTCCTAGCTAACCCATCCACTCACACTTCAGCAAGGAGGTAGCTATTTATACAAATCCAATCCACCCACTCTCTAACAAAGGGACTTGCACCTTATGGTCGTCAACCCGTTTCTTCGGATAGGACTACCATGTTCAATCAATGTCAGTCATCACGTTCCATTGGTTTTCAAAATCGAATCTTTATTTGTAAAATCCAAATCATCATAGAATGAACCATTTCCAATAGGGTTCAGTTCCTTCGCTCTGGAACACTGTTGTGTTGCAGAGTATACGGTGGAGTAATCTAAGAGATAATCCCATTATCTTTAATTATTATTGGAGCCCTTGTCAAACATGCTCGCATCTTCGATCAGATCAAAGTATTTTAATCTTATGGCTCGTCTAATTTTCGAACTCATTTTTATATTCTATGAATTTCTCATGGACATCAGATTTGTTCTTCATAAGATACACATGTCATTGTCTTGAGAAATCATCTATAAAGGTTAAAAAATAAGAAGTATTATCTTTGGTACCTATAGGCATCGTGCCATATACATCAATATGTACGAGACCCAAGAGTTCATTAACTCTTTCAATGCTTTCACTAAAGGGGGTGCTTGGTCATTTTTCTTTTGAGACATGACTTAGAAATATCAATTGTTCGGAATTAAATGATAGTAGAAAACCTTCAATTTTCATTTTGTTTAGTCATTTCTCACTTATATGACCTAGCTTAAGATAGTTATTATTACGTAAACATCAGAAGAGTTACTCATAACACATACATAATTAGCATTAATAACATTAATGCCATTATCCAGAATATCATCGCAGATGTTACTACCATTCAACATAATGTTCATAATATTATTAGCACAGTGAAATATGTACCCAATCTCAAACAATCTAGACACAAAAACAATACCACAAATAAAGTCTTTACACAATAGCAATTATTTAATATTAAGACTAATCCATTTGACAAACTTAAATGAAAATCTCCATTTGCTGCTGCATCTACTAGAGATCCATCAACAACTTGAAGCCTCATCTCCCTCTTTGCCACATGACATCTATTCCTAAATCCCTATAACGAATCATAGATGTGAGTTCTAGATACACTATCTTAAACCCAAGATAATTTATTGATTGCAAAACAATTTTAAATCATAAATGTACCTATAGGAGTAGCATGATGAATATACTTCTTCTTTTTGACAATCTTCAAGTACTCTAAACATTTTTCGTTTCTAGTTGCCCCTCTTGTGACAGCAATGAAATTCACCCTTATCATATGGAGAAATCATATTATTCTTCTTATTAACCATTTTTTGCTTCTTTTGACCTTTCGAAGATGACGCGTTCCCCTTAATCACATGTAACATCCCTCACTTGGAGGCCCAAAACAAATGGCTATGGATTATGTAGTCATCCATAGTTATTAATCCTCGATGACCAAATACGGTAATGTTAGATACATTGATATAACAGAAACACATGGATATGGGAAAAAATTACAATCGGCAAACAACTTTCTCTCCATTTCAAAACATTTCAAATTCATTACATAATCCCAATATGAGTACCACATTTAGAGAAAATAAATTTTGTTTACAACATACGCCAAGAGTGACATATAAAGATGCCCTCTTGGATGATCGGAGTACATATATAGGTAATTAAACAACTTTGCCTTTACAACAACAACACAATGGAATCAAAATAAAAGAGAACTCTAAATAGATATCATGCCTCCTGCACATCTTCGAAAGCTTATTCGACTAAAGAGGTACCTGAAAACCTCAACTCTCAAACTACTCAAAACTAATTGAGTATCCAAGAGTTTAAGGGGAAAACATAAACTTCGAGTTAGACATAAAGCCTAGTATGAATAATAATCTAACATCTCAAACTATATAGATATCTAGTGAGACCGTGCCGCTTAGCGGAACGGGTTTTCCCCTCACTAGTATACTAAAACCTTTTATAAAACCATATACTGTTCTCCTGCAACCACAATGGTTAAAACAATTCAAAATAATATGATGATATGCAAACAAGTAAATCAATTTTTGATCAATCATCCCCATTCATTTTGACTATTTGTCTCAATTATAGTTTCTAGGGTTACTATTAACCTATTAGTTTTCATAGGCCGACTAATAACATGTTTAATGTTTGTGGACTCCCTATCATATTTCATAGTTTTCATGGGATCACTAAGAACCTATTGGCCCCTGCCAATATCATCATTGTTTCATGGGTTCTCCCTGAACCTATTGGTAACTCTAATAACTTCCCTTTTATCCTAGTTTTCTTGGGTTAACTAGGAACCTATTGACTTTTGTCAATATCTTAATTCGGATATAGTTTTCATGGGTTCACTACAAACTTATTGGCCCCGGCCAATATCTCAATCTAATCATAGTTTTCATGGGCTTACCATGAACCTGTCTTCCCGACATCTTCGTTTATACATAGTTTTCATAGGCTTACTATGAACCTATTGGCCCCTACCAATATCTCAATATAATCATAGTTTTTATGGGTTTACTAAGAACCTATTGGCCTCTACCAATATCATCATTTAATGTTTTAGCATCCTATAATCTGGTTTTTCTGACCTCCTGGATGCAATTCTACTCATTCAGGAGTTAATTTAATTTATATTCACTACTGGGTCAACCTAACTAGTTATTCTACCCTTCCCCAAATTATAGTTATGGGTCCATTACAATGTGAATATATTCAAACACATATATGAAGAAGCAAACATAATAATACCAACCCCTTTGGTTTAATATCTTTGAAATCATTTTATATAAAACTTAGTTAATTCCTTTAACCCATTAACCAAGGAAAACTTCCTCAAAAAAGTCCATTTCAAAACACTTTATTTATGCCATGGTTTTCCTTTAAAGTGAGATTGAGTTATTTGTTTTGAAATCTTAAAACATCACTTTTGAAACCCCCGGATAACCTCCTTCGAAAGCAAAGGAAGCATTCTTTTCAAAACACTAAGTATACACCCTTTCGAAAGTGCTAAAGTATTAGTTAAAAATCCTTAGAAACATAGCTTCGAAACCAATGAAAGTAACTCTTTCGAAACCATTGGGTTTTGCTTTTAAAAACATCGTTTGGGTCATAATGGCTATATACAAAAGTATCACTTTCGAAACCTTTAATAAAATTGTTTGGAAAAGATTTGATGGCGTCGAAACCATCCATTCGAAAGCTTTAAAACCTTTAAGTAAAACTTTGAAGGTTAACCCCGAAACCTCCTTTCGAAGCCATTGCCTTCGAAACCTATGAACCCTTTCAAAAGCATTTAGGAAGCGGCTTAGTATAAGTTTAAAACAAAAACTACCCTTCGAAAGCATTGATGACTTCAACACACTTGAAACGTATAGAAATGGCAGAAGAGTTTCGACTAGGTCGGCACCACTACTTTCGAAAGCATTATTTTATAAGTAAATGATCTCATTCAAAAGCTCTATTTTTAAACAAAGAAAGGCGGCAATAGGTTCGAAAGCAACAGGGTATCAACTTGGTCGAAAGCACCCTTCAAAAACAAGGCAGGTGCATATCTTTTAGAAGTAAATAATGGTTTCGACTCTATCGAAAGCGATGCTTTCGACACCCTGCCTTCCGCCCTTCACCAATCCACTTCATACCGATCTCATTGATACCATGTGCATCGGCTTTAGCAAGTTTCAGCTAGGTTGGTTTCGACCGAGTCGAAGCGGAGGCATCGGAGTCGAAAGGTGCTTCTAAAGGAGGCGAACCAACTTTTCTGGGTAAGGCTGAATTGATGCTATTTTTAGTAATGACTTTATAACGAACCTGCCTATTTGTAATCCTTTGATTGGTTGCCTTAAAACTTTAGCAAATTCTTTACAAAATAACTGCCGCTTATTATCAGATTTAAATCAAGGAAATTTTAACAATTAAGCCCTTCCATTAAGCAAAACCAAAATTGCACTTAAATCCTTCTTCCAAAATAATCTATTTTCCAAAGTAAATCTCTTAGGAAAAATCTCCAAAAGTTACAAAAATTCACTTTCATCATGTTATCAAATATATCAAAATTTCAGACTCAAATTCTTCCTGAAATAATCGAAATTAATTTTTAACTCAATTTTATCATATTTTCCTTTGAAAATTCGTATTAAATTTTCCATAGCTTGGAAAATTACAAAAATTGAGACCCATCTCCAAAATTATGTTTTGCAGAACATATAATTTTTCCATGGCATTAGAAAATCATTTACAATCGGTTTTTCCCTAAAACCGTATAAATGCATATTTAAATATTTTGATTTAAATCAAACATATTCTAATTCAAGCATAGCATCATCCAAATAAGCATAAAAATGAATTTAATCATAAATTCGAAACATATGATCATAAAACAAAATAGAGATGGTATAAATTATTATTCACCTTGAATATGATAAGGACTTTGAGATTTTTTGTAGATTAATTTTGGCCTTGTTTAGATTTACGTTTGTTATGTTTTTGAGAAATGAAAATGAACGTGCATATGAAAGGATGCGTGGGTTATAAGAGGCGGCTATTCCTAATAAGCCTCTTATGTAAATTAGTTAACATGTAAAACCATTATAAGCCCATTTAATTGGTTAAGCACGACTTCTTATCATTTATTCAAATCTTAATCTCTTTATCATTCTAATTCTTACATTATTCTACTTAATTTATCTAATTAAATCTTTTGAATAATGTTATTAAAAATTAGGGATGTTACAGGCTTCTCTCCTTAAAGAATTTCGTTCTCGAAATTCAGTAAGGACTCATTTCTACACATAGCAACTATCTATAACAACTCCTAACAACCATACTAGCCTACCCGACTAGCAACTATCTATATAAGTCTAATATAGACATACCCTCAAAGCAGATCAGGATAAGTATCTCTAATCCTGTCTTTTGTCTCCCAAGTACGGTCCTTCTCATTGTCGCTCCACTAAACTTTTATCAACCTGACTGTCTTGTTCCTCAATCTTTTCTCATCTCTTACTACTACCCGAACTGGTTGTCTAACAAAAATCAAATTAGGCTCTACTATTAAGTCTTCCAACCCTGTCAGAGGAATAGTAGTCTCTGGACCATGCACATACTTGCAAAGATGAGGCACATCGAATATATCATGGACACCTACTATATTGCTCGGTAACTCTACTCGGTATGCGAGTTTTCCAATTCTCTCTATAATCTAGAATGGACCAACATATCTCGGATTCAGCTTCCCTGACTTTTTAAATCGTACCACACCCTTCATCGGTGATACCTTAATGAAAAGCTTATCTCCAACTGAGAATTCTAGATCTTTACGCCTCTTATCTGCGTAATTTTTCTGTCTAGACTGAGCTACCTTCATTCTTTCTCGGATTAACTCAATCTTCTATGTCGCCTCTCTAACCAGGTCTAGACCTAAGACTAATTTGTCTCCAGTCTCCAACCAACATGTTGGTGATTTGCATGGCCTTCCATACAAAGCTTCAAAAGGAGTCATTCCTATACTAGTATGATAACTATTATTATAGGAAAACTCGACCAAATGTAGGTGATCTTCCCAAGATCCACCAAAGTCTAATACACAAGATCTCAATAAATCCTCGAGTACCTTATTGACTCTCTCTATCTGCCCATCCGTATGAGGGTGATATGTGGTACTAATCTTGAGCTTAGTGCCAAACACATTCTATAGACTCTTCCAGAATTCGCTAGTAAATAAAGCACCTCTGTCGCTGACTATACTACTAGGAACCCTCTATAGTCTAACTATGTTCTTCATGAACAACTTAGCTAAAACAGGTGTCGTTCTAGTTGACTTAACTAGAATGAAATGGGCACTCTTGGTCAACCTATCCACTATGACTCATATACTTTCATTTCCCCTATTTGACCTTGGCAACCCGTCAATAAAATCCATGGATATCGAATCCCATTTTCAAACTGGAATCTCTAAAGATTGAAGCAATCCACTCAGCTTTTGATGTTCGGCTTTCACTTGTTGACAGTTTGCACACTTCCTAACCCACAAGCCAACATCTCTCTTCATACCTTCCTAATAGAAGCTCCTCTTCATATCTTGATGCATCTTGGTCCCTCCAAAATGAATCGCAAACTTGGACCGATGACATTCTCCAAGAACTTCTTTCATCAAGTCATCGACATTTGGAACACACAACCGTCCCTTCTGTCTCAACCATCCTCTCTGGTCAACACTAAAATCTCTTTAGATAATCAATCTCGGTTCCAACCTCAAGCCTTCTAATCTTCTTGGCTAATAATGGATCCTCCTTCTGCTTAGAAGCTATTCCCTCGATCAACACTGGTCAAACTTCCAAACAGGACAACATGGCAGTATTTTGACTAGAACTAGCAATCGAGCTTAACTACACACTACAAGTAGTCAAAGTTTCTAAATCTTTCCACTCTGCCAACATAGCTAACACCACATTTTGATGTCTTCTGCTAAGAGTATCTGCTACTTTATTACCTTTCCCTGGTGTATACTCTATACCGAAATCATAAGCTACCAAAAACTCCAACCACCTCTGCTGTCTCATATTCAACTTCTTCTGAGAGAATAAATACCTTAAAGACTTATGATCTGTGTATAGCTCAAATCTCTCCCCTAAGAGATAATGCCTCCAAACCTTCAATGCGAAGATCACCGCAGCCAACTCCAAATCATGAGTAGAATATCTCACTTCATGCGATCTAAGCTATCGTGAAGCGTAGGCAATCACTTTACCCTTCTGCATCAACACAGCTCCTAATTCAGTCCCACATGCATCGGTGTAAACCACCAACCCTTGGTTTCTGTCTGGAACTACTAACATAGGTGCATTGGTCAACAAATGCTTTAACTTAAGGAATGCTTCCTCACATTTGTCGGACCAAACAAACTTCACACCCTTCCTGGTTAGCTTCGTCAAAGGTGCTGCTATCCGCGAGAAATCCTTAATGAATCTCTGGTAATAGCCAGCAAGTCCAAAAAAACTTCTAATCTCAATCAGCGTCTCTGGTCTTTCTAATTATTAACAGCTTCGATCTTATCTGGATCGACTGACAACCTTTTTTCTGAAACCACGTGACCAAGAAACTTAACCTCTTTCTTCCAAAAATGACACTTAGAAAACTTCACCTTCGGCTGATGCTGCCTCAGCGTCTCAAGCACAACTTTAAGATAATCCTCATGCTCTTTTTCATCCTTAGAGTATACTAAAATGTCATCTATAAACACCAACACAAACCAATACAAGTGCTCTTAGAAAACTCGGTTCACCAAATCCACGAAGAAAGCAGGTGCATTCGTTAATCCGAATAGCATTACTAACCATTCGTACGAACCATACCTAGTCCGAAATGCTGTAAAAGGAATACTGTCCTCTGCCACTCTTAATTGATGGAAACTTGTTGCCAAATCCAACTGGTAAAACACTCTGGCTCCACACAACTGATCAAATAGATCATCAATTCTTGGTAAAGGATACTTATCCTTAATCGTCCTCTCTTTTAACTTACGATAGTCGATACACATCTTCAACGACCCATCTGGTTTCTTCACGAACATCGCGGCCGCTCCCTAAGGCGAACTGCTTGGTCTAATAAAATTCCTTCCTTCTAGATCAACTAGCTACACCTTCAATTCCTTCATTTCAGTCGGAGTCATCTTGCTAGGTGGTCTACTTATAGGTTCAGCTCCTAGCACAAAATCTATCTGAAACTCAACAGCTCGTTTCGGTGGTAGTCCCGTAATTGGCTCAAAGACATCTGCAAACTCTCTTGCTACTCGAACCAGACTTAGCTCTTCTCCCACTTCCATAACACTTAACAAAGCACAACTACTCCAGTCAGAATTCTCTACCAATAATATGATTCGATTATGACTATCAGGGTGTCTCAGTGATATCTCCCTATCTTGGAAAAATATTCTAGCCTCATACCTGCCTAACCAATCCCATACCCAATATGATCTCGAAATCTACAAAATAAAAAACATACAAGCTGCATGCAAACTTATGACCTAACAAATCAAGTTTTAATCGGTCACACCTCATCCCTAGAGTTGCATACCCTCCTATTGGATTCACAACCCTTAAGGAAGTAACAAGGTAGGTGGGTTTTAGGCATAATATATCAACCAAAGACTGAGATATAAATGAATGTGATGTACCAGTATCAAAAAGTACACTAACTGGTATACTCTGAATCAAAAGCGTACCTTCCATCATAGTCTTCCCTTTATCCGCTGTAGTGGGCCTAGCTGATCCAATAGCAAAAACCTTTCCCTTGTCTGCCCTGACAGGCTCTGGATACTGATTCTTGTAATGCTCAACTTGATCACAGTTAAAGCACTTTACATTCTTCTTATCTACAGCATTCTTCCCTTTACCTGACCGACACTCATTCACATAATGACCCTTCTTATCACACTTGAAACAAACTAAGTTAGCCTTTGACTTCTTGGCAGAATCTCCCTTCAGGGCTCCCTTCTTCTTAAAGAACTTTCTTTTCTTTCCCTGAGAACCCTGGATCTCAACTGGCTTCTTTCTAGCACAAATAGCAAGCATCTCCTCATTGTGAATTGCCATCTCCACAACTAAATTACTAGGATCACGGAGGTGTGGCAGGGTTGCCTTAGCAATCTCAGGCCTTAGTCCCCTAATAAACTTCATTTCTCCTGATGACGGTGTCTATAGTATTATATCCATAATTGGACAACTCATCGAACTTAGCAGCATACTCCACAACCGACATCTCTCCCTGCTCTAGATCTAAAAACTTCCTCAACGGGGTTGATTTAGCAACCTCAAACATAAACCTTTTCTTAAATCTCCTTCGAAAATCTACCCAAGTTAACTCCTCCGGAACTCCGATAGTAACACTGTTTCACCAATGAAGTGTTGACCCTTGCAACTTCCTAGAGGCTAACCTTCTCTTCTACTCATCATCTAAACCCAAATAAGCAAATATTCTCTCACAATGCAACAACCAATTCTCTACCTCAATGGTATTCTCCATCCCCATGAGTGGCTCCCCACTAAGACAAGTATAGCCTCTACTCAGCTTAGTATAGTTATTCCCAACTGGAGCCACGGATTAGCTCCTCCAACATTTCTAGCAACTCCTGCTTGCATCATATTGATGAAGAACTAATACATCATCCCCATATCCACTGGTGGATTTCCAGCACCCACATTGGCATCAGCATTTTGGTTAGCATTAGCCTGTCGACCAGGGTTCTCCTGGTGGGTCGAGCATTTCCATTGGTTATGGTGCTTCCTCCACCGAGATTTCCTCTTCCGTTTCCAGCCTCCATATCTTCTTTATTGTAAATTTGCATACGAGCCTTAGTAAGATATAGAAGAACGGTCTAAGAGAGAGGGGAATACATACTTATATATATACATACATACATACATACATATATATATATATATATATATATCAAATACAAGTACGTTATTATAGCGTTAACCCAAACTCCGATCTTATTTTTCGATTCATTAGATTATGTTTGAAAATATTATTGGTTTAAATTTCTTTTAAGTTTCATAAACCTATGCTCTGATACCAACTTGTAACATCCCCACTTGGAGACCCAAAACTAATGGCTACAGATGCTGCATTCATCCATAGTTATTAATCCTTGGCGACCAAATACGGTAATGTTAGATACATTGAAATAACAAAAACACATGGATATGGAAAAAATTTAAAATCGATAAACAACTTTCTCATTCCATTTCAAAACATTTCAAATTCATTACATAATCCCAATACGAGTACCACATTTAGAGAAAATATATTTATTTACAACATACACCGAGAGCGACATATGAAGATGCCCCATTGGATGATCAAAGTACATACATATAGGCAATTAAACAACTTTGCCTTTACAACAGCAACACAGCGGAATCAAAATAAAAGAGAACTCTAAATAGATATCATGCCTCTTGCACGTCTCTAGAAGCTTATTCGCCTAAAGAGGTACTTGAAAACCTCAACTCTCAAACTACTCAAAACTAATTGAGTATCCGAGAATTTAAGGGGAAAACATAAACTTCGAGTCTGACATAAAGCCTGGTATAAATAATAATCTACCATCTCAAACCATATAGATATTTAGTGAGACCGCGCCGCTTAGTGGAATGAGTTTTTCCCTCACTAGTATCCTAAAACCTTATATAAAATCATATACTATGCTCCTGCAACCACAATGGTTAAAACAATTCAAAATAATATGATGATATGTAAACAAGTAAATCAATTTTGGATTACTCATCCCCATTCATTTTGAATATCTGTCTCAATTATAGTTTCTAGGGTTACTATTAACCTATTAGTTTTCATGGGATGACTAATAACCTATTTAATGTTTATGGAATCTCTATCCTATTTCATAGTTTTCATGGGATCACTAAGAACCTACTGGCCCTGGCCAATATCATCACTGTTTCATGGGTTCTCCCTAAACCTATTGGTAACTCCAATAACTTCCCTCTTATCCTAGTTTTCATGGGTTGACTAGGAACCTATTGACTTCTGTCAATATCTTAATCCAGATACAGTTTTCATGGGTTCACTACAAACCTATTGGCCTCTGCCAATATCTCGGTCTAATCATAGTTTTTATGGGATTACTATGAACCTGTCTTCATGACATCTTCGTTTATACATAGTTTTCATGGCTTACTATGAACCTATTGGCCCCTGCCAATATCTTAATATAATCATAGTTTTCATGGGTTTACTATGAACCTATTGGCCCCTGCCAATATCATCATTTAATGTTTTAGCATCCTATACTCTGGTTTTTCTGGCCTCATATATGCAATACTACTCATTCGAAAGTTAATTTAATTTATATTCACTATTGGGTCAACCTAACTAGTTATTCTGCTCTTCCCCATATTACAGTTATGGGTCCATTACAATGTGAATATATTCAAATACATATATGAAGAAGCAAACATAATGATACCAACCCCTATGGTTTAATATCTTTGAAATCATTTTATATAAAACTTGATTAATTCCTTTAACCTATTAATCAAAGAAAACTTCTTCAAAAACTCCATTTCAAAAAACTTTATTTATGTCATGGTTTTCCTTTAAAGTGCGATTGGGGCTATTTGTTTTGAAACCTTAAAACATCACCTTCGAAACCGCTGGATAACCTCCTTCGAAAGCATAGGAATCTTTCTTTTCAAAACACTAAGTATATACCTTTCGAAAGTGCTAAAGTATTACTTAAAAATCCATAGAAATATAGCTTTGAACCTAATGAAAGCAACTCTTTCGAAACCATTGGGTTTTGCTTTTAAAAACATAGTTTGGGTCAAAGTGGCTATATACGAAAGTATCTCTTTCGAAATCTTTAATAAAATTGTTTGGGGAAGATTTGATGGCATCAAAACCATCCATTCAAAAGCTACAAAAGCTTTAAATAAAACTTTGAAGGTTAACCTTGAAACCCCCTTTCGAAGCCATTGCCTTCGAAACCCATGAACCCTTTCAAAAGCATTTAGGAAGTGGCTTAGTATAAGTTTAAAACAAAAACTACCATTCGAAAGTATTGATGACTTCAACGCAATCGAAAGGTATAAAAACAGCAGCAGAGTTTCGACTAGGTCAGCACCACTACTTTCGAAAGCATTATTTTATAAGTAAATGATCATCATTTCGAAAGCTCTATTTTTAAACAAAGGAAGGCGGTAATAGGTTTGAAAGCAATAGGGTATCAGCTTGGTCGAAAGAACCCTTCAAAAACAAGGTAGGAACATATCTTTAAAAGTAAACAATGGTTTCGACTCTATCGAAAGCGATGCTTTCGACACCTTGCCTTTCGCCCTTCACCAATCCACTTCGTACCAATCTCATTGATACCATGTGTATGGTTTCAGCTTTAGCAAGTTTCGGCTAGGTTCGTTTCGATTGAGTCGAAGCGGAGGCATCGGAGTCGAAAGGCGCTTCTAAAGGAGGCGGAACCAACTTTTATGGGTAAGGCTGAATTAATGTTATTTTTAGTAATAACTTTATAACCAACCTGCCTATTGTAATCATTTGACTGGTGCCTTAAAACTTTTTCAAATTATTTACAAAATAACTGCCGCTTATTATCAAATCAGAATCAAGGAAATTTTAACAATTAAGCCCTTCCATTAAGCAAAACCAAAATTGCACTTAAATCCTTCTTCCAAAATAATCTATTTTCAAAAGTAAATCTCTTAGGAAAAATCCCCAAAAATTGCAGAAATTCACTTTCATCATGTTATCAAACATATCAAAATTTCAAACCTAAATTCTTCCTGAAATAATCGAAATTAATTTTTAACCCAATTTTATCACATTTTCCTTTAAAATTCGTATTAAATTTTCCATAGCTTGGAAAATTACAAAAATTGAGACCCATCTCCAAAATCATGTTTTGCAGAACATATAATTTTTCCGTCACATTAGAAAAATCATTTACAATTGGTTTTGCCCTAAAACCGTATAAATCCTTATTTAAATATTTTTATTTAAATCAAACATATTATAATTCAAGCATAGCATCGTTCAAATCGGTATAAATACGAATTGAATCATAAATCCGAAAACATATGATCATAAAACAAAATAGAGATGGTATAAATTATTATTCACCTTGAATATGATAAGGACTTTGAGATTTGTTGTAGATTAATTTCCCATAGCTTTAATCATTGGCTTTAGGTTGAATTTCTCTTCCTTTCTTCCTTGTAATGGCCGGCCTTGCTTAGATTTATGTTTGTTATGTTTTTGAGAAATGAAAATGAACGTGCATATGAAAGGATGCGTGGGTTATAAGAGGCGCCTATTCCTAATAAGGCTCTTATGTAAATTAGTTAACATGTAAAACCATTATAAACCCATTTAAATGGTTAAGCATGACCTTCTTATCATTTATTCAAATCTCAATCTCTTTATCATTCTAATTCTTACATTATTCTATTTAATTTATCTAATTAAATCTCTTGAATAATGTTATTAAAAATTAGGGATGTTACATCACGAGTACCGTTCTTTGATCCTTGGATGAAGACACGGTTGATCTTGATATATTGACTAGCCCCATGAGACTTATGTTCAACTGGTTCATATAATATTTTAATATGAATGGCTTAAACCGAGGAGTAAGAGACCCTAGGATCAAGTCCACTTGCAACTCATTGTCTATCATCACATCTTACTGAGAAAATCTATCAATATAGCCTTTCATCATTAGAATGTACTCGTCCACTTTCATGCTTTTCATAAGTTCGCACCTTGCGGAACGAGGCTGTTCCCTAAACAAAGCTCTAAGGCTATTGAAAATTTGATGGATATTCATATTTTCGTGTTGTCTCTGCATACACAACATGTAAACTTGAGCGATTTCAAGGTCCATGACCCATTTGTTATAGAGTATGTGTAATTCAGGGTCTGCATTATCAGTAGGTTTTATCTTTAAAGGTTATGTTATAAACGACCATAGACATTCACATATTAGTGCTATCTTTATTGCCCTTAACTAGTCTATGTAGTTAAGTCTGGTGAGTTTGTCATTTTCAAAAAATAACTTGGGTGTAGACTTTTTCTACAAATTTTAATTTAGTAGATTTGGACATTATTCATAGTTGATGTTCTACGAATATTAGTAAGGTTAAACATTACATTTCATTTTACTAATAAGTTCCCACTAGTCTTTTATGCTTCTTAAAACCCTAAGATGAAACATAAAAGTTTTTCGACTTCACTAGTTGGTGTTAGGACTCGTATGCCTTAGGATTCTAACATTGAGGAAAGCTCAAAAAATCATAGTCCCTCATACGATGGATAATTCCTTATTGGTTGTATTATTTACAACTCCTAACCCTTGTGGTCTTTGTCCTAATCTCGTTTTTACCATGAGGAAAGCTCAACAACTAAAAAGAGATTAATCACTTGCACCTACCATTCTACAATGGCCTAAGTACAATTCACATACCTTGAGGAAATCTCAATAAATATTTGTAGTCACCTTACCTTATATATTCTGTATATATCAATAGTACTACACATCACATCCCTAGTGTTGCTCAATTTTTTTGCAAGTAGCTAGCATGCCAATCAAAGGCAATCTTGCCAAATCAATGCCAACTCGATTGATCCACCATTGACCGGAGAAGACCAGCCCAATCCCATGGTCTCAAACTAATCTTTCTACTCATCATGGCACCAAGATGAGGCCCATTTACTTCATCTCGAAGAAACCTTCACACTTAGACAAGATCTAGACCAGGTCTGGCTCATTCGGACCTTCTCCCCCATATCAAACTTCCAGCGCAGCTAAAAACCAACACAATTTGCCCGACATCACATTAACTAATGGCCGACTCCTATCCAAGCCTACCCCAGCAAGCAACACATCAGGCAAGAATGGCTTGAGCCTAGCCTGTCTTTAAGCATGGCTTCAGTATAGCCAACTCCAACCGACATCAGGCCTCCCTTCCAACCGCCTCTCGCCTAATCATTTACATGTCTTCTCCACGTGGTCCTCAGCAAGATTCCAAGTCTCTTCCATATTTTCGAGTCGGCCAGCTCAACCTCGTGGGTACTTAAGTGAACGACAAAGTTGTCCATTAATCCATTCGAAGCACTGTAGTTGGGCGGCTGAATTGATGTGGCTTAGCATCAACATTAAATATGCTTTAATGCAAGCCCACGTCTGGTACATAGAGGCAATGAATACTTTCTCATCCACTGCCCCTCTTCTAGCATAATTTGCAGCTATCGACCATCCACCTCTACAGTCAGATCAACGGTCAAGCACTTATCCCGCTAGCTCTACAACACAATCTCAACCGTTCACCATACACTTCAGTTATTATAAATAACCCTTGCTTTGCAACTTCAAAGCGATTGAGCTCAGGTTGAAACATTCAAGAATCCTGAATACTACGCACAATTCAGCGCTCTAGTTATCATATAAGTTCTTAAGATTACATAGCTTTGCTAGCCTTGAGTCCCCTCATTTTTCTTATTATTCTCCTGTAATTATCTGTAGTTACAAGAGAAATATCGTAACAACCCACCCCAAAATAGGCCTAAATTTCGATCCAGAAAAGACCCATAGAAACTTAGATCCATTCTAAGGTAAGTTATTGGTAGAACTAAGAAAATAACAGTATAAAGTCATAACTAAACTTTCAGAACTCATAGTGGATGGAAGAAAATAAAACAGAAAAGTGTAACCATTAATTTCAAAACCATAAAAATGTCATAATACAAAATTCCATAAAAAACCGTAACATAATATCCATTACAACAATTGTCTAAATACAGGGGTATATATAAAAGCAAGTAATAATAACAAATACTGCCACATGCCAAGCTTCTCCAGCTCTAAGCATCGTCACCGCCATCACTCCGTCCTTAACCTATGTTGTAATGAGGAGGGAGTTGGAACAACAAGTGTTTGATGAATAAAAATCTCAAGTCTAACATGTTCAATACTTGGGCAGTATATTTCAAAATAAGAATATGTCTACGAACATAAAACCATTAAAACCATTTAAAACTTCTTTATAAGGAAAGGAGGCGGGTCCAACCACTTAATACCTTCCATTTCCAGAAGCAGGTTTCTAAAATCTCATTTCCTAATCATACGTCATAAATAGCTAATAATGTGAGAAATGGTACCCAAGCCACTTAATACCTTTTATTGGAAAATAGGCAGACTGTGGTCATTTAATACCTTGATTAAGGTAGACCCTATCATTTAATACCTATTTCCAAGGCATGCCCCTCAATGGTACAATCTAGCTGACATTATATGGAATTTCTTAGGCCACTTAATACTTCCAAGTGGAAAATAGGCAGACTCTAGTCATTTAATACCTTAATCAAGGCAGACCCCATCATTTAAGACCTATTTCCAGAAGAGGACCCCTGTAGAGATACCACATAAGATGTCCTCTTGGCCATTTGATACTTCATCTGGGGAAAAGAGGCGGGTCCAACCACTCAATACCTCAAGACCCCGAAGTAGGCCCTTCGTCTTATATCCTATACTCATAATGACGTCTCATATTAGTTCGTTATTCGTAGGAACTGGTAGCAAGATTAGCTGGGTAGGTTTTCCCTACAGAATTTGGGACCAACCTCGCATCATTACAAATATTTATCATAATGGTATCTCACATTAATCAAAGTGCACAAAATTGCTGGTAGTCTCAAAGTGAAGGGCGGACTTCCGTCATGTAACTCTATTGACCTCGCATCCCTATGACTTAGCCATAAATCAATTATTCTTCATACACACACATGCTCATCTCACCGTTACATAGATAAGGCTTCATAAGGAATCTTCCTTATTATGCTTTAAAATAATAATCAGGCTATATAAGAGTTTCCTATTATTTTCACCTAACAGTCAATTACCGTCCTAATGAGAGAAATAATTGTCTGATTAACTACACCATATACGTAATAATTATGCGTTAATTATGCAATAAAGATAAATAAATATTCGCGTCTAATAAATTCTAAATGCATGGATTTTACGCTCTAAACTAACGTCAAACGTCAATTTCCTAACTGAATATTGTTACAAGTCCTTCTTCAAATTTCCAAGATTTTCATGAGATCCTAATATCCAAAACATGGAATAAATATTCATAACCAAAATTGTAATAATAGACTTGGAAATAAAATAGAAACTTAATTTATTACACCAATTCAATGGAACATCTTAAAAAATAAGAATTGCAATCTAAACCCCATATTCTATTCAACCGCTCTTTTACAAAAAAATAGATAAGAATACGTGGTGTAAACTACGAATAGAACTTGTAATCTAAACTCCTTATTTTATTGAAGAATCTCAATTTGACCCAAAGAAGAAGAAGAAATGGAATGGACTATGAAATTATCAAAAATTGCATCAACAAAACAAATTCCATCAAATTAATGTAAATAATTGAAAATCTTAACATAGAATTGACATATCGAAATAAAAAGGAATTTTGGGGGATTTTATCTATCATATTTTTGAAATCCCAAAATCCCTAAGGAATGTTCAAATCCAAAAAAGAAATACACTAAACAATTGTTGAAAAGAAATACTAAGATTTCCACTCACAGAATAGTCTTAGCTTCGCCTTCCTTGGATTTGCATGCCTCACAATCTCTTCCAGAATCTCTCTCTTTTGATATACACACACACACACACAATAGGGAAAAGGTATATATATTTACTAGATTCAGAATGGTTGGAGGTGAATAGAATAAAAATAGGTTGGAGGAAGAAGAAATAAATAGAAAATAGATTGGATTCTCACCTGAATTCTCTAAGGAGTTTCTAAATCTAATTTGGGGAGGCAATAATAGCAAAAATGCACTATTGTTTCTAAAATATTTGTGGATAAAAGTGAAAGGTCTAGGATCTAGTTTATAGTGGTTGGAAATGCACCAGAACCGCTGAATGAGAATAGATTAAAAATGGATAAATCTGGAATGTACAACTCATCAAAATAGGCTCCACAACAAGAAAGTGGTTGACCCCCATGCTCCAAGCAGTCGACAACCTCGCTGTAATGTTAAGTACAACGAGTTCCATCAAATCAACGGCCATTCCACGATTGACTGTCGCATACTCAAGGATGAGATCGAAAGGCTCATCTAGGAAGGAGTACTCCTAGAATTTGTTCGTCATCTGGTCAAGCAAAAGGAAAACCATGAAGAATGGCAGAATCAGCCACCTCATCACAACAGCGTCGGGGTTCAAGCCGTAACTAAGGTCCTAACCATATGCGGGGGAACGCATGTGGCCGGCAGTAGCCGGGGGCCCAGTCCCGATATCAAAGAGAAGTGGGCACTGCCAGACAGGTTTGCTCATTAGAGTGTTGAGCGTCCAAGGCTCCCCAATTAGAACTAGAGCAGTAGATCAGCTTCACGGTCTAGGGTAGGGAAGGAGTATCCTACCCCAATCACGATCTCACAGTCATTACTCATACCTTGGCCAATTCCAATGTGCATCGGGCCTCGTGGTTTGGGGCAGCTCGGTCAATGTCATGTTCAATAATGTCTTTGAAACTCTTAGGCTTCCTACCTCCAGCCTCACCCCATGCGCCTTGCCTATTTATGACTTTAGGGGAATAGGCATTGTACCATAGGTACAACCTCGCTCACAATGGCATTCAACCAAGAGCCCCTCGCTGCAAAGATCCAGGTAAACTTTGTAGTTGTTGATTGCCCATCTACTCATAACATGTTAATAGAAAGATCGATGCTTACCGAGTTAGATGTCATCGTCTCCTACAACCACTTCATCATGAAGTTCCCTGTCTAAGAAAGGGTTAGCGAAATCAAGGGCAACCTGCAAAAAACAAGGGAATGTTACCGAACTTCCCTTAGAAAAGCAAAAAAGGTGTTCTCATGTTGCAGTAAGAACATTCCACCATCAATGGTCGGTTTCTTAACAGTTCCAACAGACCAATCAACGTCATGGTTCTTTCAAAGACCACCCCAACCCTAAGGTATTGGATACAGCCCCTGCTTTCTCATAATTAGTCCCCCCATCTGAAAGCCAGGGGCATCACAACCTTAGGTCGGACTCATCATTACGGATAAGTTCTCCTCTTTTATAAAAAAAGTAATAACATTAATATTTTTGTCACCTATCTATTCCTTATGAATGGGTTATATATATCCTACCTTATCATCAAGTCCTTGTGATCGGATTGCATATAGCCCGCCTCACCATCATGTGACTCGCTTACACTAGAGTGTTTGAGCTAAGCAAATGCACTCTAGTTCAATTTGGGATCAACAGTCACGACTGGCGACATGTCACCCAGTTTAACTTCACAGTCCCATGCACTTGGGTCATGGGCTCGTCCGCCACTCTATGCTCGACCACTTGTCTCCCAAGTGAACCTGCAAAAATATTTGCATTTTAGCTTATGCTGGACAAATAGTCACTCTACATCCTGCCATTAGTTTGCTGTGTTAACGGTTGTATCCAGCCCACCTTATTATCATATTGATAGTTAGCATAATCCTTAAAAAAGAAAGAAATTTCTACAAAAAATGCAGAAACTATTGGATACTCAATGTATTCTGCTCGACTAGTCACACAGATGATCAAGCAACACAAAAAATTTCTCAAATCAGAGTTCACAACAAAAGATCTATTTCATTCAGTTCAAAAGAGCACGGGGGCATAATGCCCGTCCCAATTGGCGTACAGTGATATTCTCATCGCTAATTAGTTGAAAAGAAGAAAGAGAGCAAAGAATAAGCATGTCAATAGCTCTTCCAAAGCAAGATAGCATGCATTCTTATCGTCGCCTAGAAAGCCCCTGGCTTCATTGGAGAAGCACTTCAAAATGATTAAGAACTGGCTGAAGAAAACTAAGCAAGCTTCTATCTTCAAAGCACTTCAGATGCTTCGACCGATCCAGAAATTGTTGAAGAATAGGGAGTATGCTACCAAATCCAACGCCCTCTCCATCAAGTCCTGCTAGGGATCGCAGACAACCTCGTCAAGAAGCAAACCAAGGTTTCGATCATGGCAGAAGAAGTAGAGGCTACGACCTCTGTGCCTTCTAAAGTAGTGTAGAAGCATCCAAATCGACCTAGAACCAGGAGTACTAGATCCCCAGAGCAAGGAAGCATCCTAGCTTCACCTAGATCATTAGTCCAAAATCGACGCTTGACTACTGTCAAGACCTTAGCTGGCAGGTAGAGGTCCAATCCAAGTGGCAAGATATAGTCCACCCTAGGCAGAAATTTCTAACTAATAGTTTGAGCTGCAATCAACAAACAACAGTTCAAATACCAAAGAGCTTTCTCCACCCTCAACATCCCAGCCAAATTTGATAAAGATGCATGCATGCAAAAGAGTTTAGAAAGGAAATAAATGATGAAACCAGCGGTATTTTTAGTAAAGAATTGCGAATGATTCACAAGCTTTGAAAGATTTTCATGAAGAGCAATTTTGTAGGCTTATGGAAGAAGAAGAAGAAGAAGGGATAGTTATATACTCATGCCTTCAATCGCATGCATTGAATTCAAAAGAAAAAAAGAATCCCAACCGTTCAAGAGAGATCAGTATCAAGTTAAGTCATGCACATGGAGAGACATGACATGCCTCTGCCACGTTTGGAAAAACAAACCGTCGTAGCCAATTACACAGAGCCATTTGGAAAGCGCATTAATGTGTTGCAGAGCCATCAATCCACAAGATTTGTATGACTTTTCTCTAGCCCACACCTGCAAGCGGATATGGACTTAGGGGGTAAAATGTTGCTTAAATATTTTGTAAGTAGCTAGCGGGTTAATTAAAGGCAATCTGGCCCAATCAAAGCAAGTCCAATTGATCTACCATTGGCCCGAGAAGACCGGCCCAAGCCTGTGGTCTCAAACCAACCTTTCTACTCAGCAAGGTGCCAAGATGAGGCTCGGCCATTTCACCTCGAAGCAACCTTCACATTAGAAAAGATCTGAGTCATGTCCGGCTCGGTCCAAACCGGCTCTCCTATATCGAACTTCCAATGGCAGCTAAAAACCAACATAATTTGCCCAACATCACATTAGCTGATGGTCGAATCCTATCCAAGCCCGCCGCAGCAAGCAGCACATCGGGCAAGAATGGCCTAAGCCTAGCCTGTCTTTAAGCATGGCTTTAGCATAGCAAACTCTGACCGACATTAGGCCTCCCTTTCGGCCGCCTCTCGTCCGATCATTTACCTGTCTTCTCCACGTGGTCCTCAACAAGATTCCAAGTCTCTTCCATGTTGCCGACAGCCAATCGGCCAGCTGAACTGATGTGGCTTACCATTAGCACTAAATGCACATTTAATGCAAGTCCACGCCTAGTATAGAGAGGCAATGAGTACTTTCTCATCGACCACCCATCTTCTGGCAAACTTTACAACCGTTAACCATCCACCTCCATTGTCAAATCAACGATCAAGCACTTTTCTTGCCAGCTCTATAGCATGATCTCAACTGTTCACCATCTAATTCAGTTACTATAAATAACCCCTATTTTGCAACTTCAAAGGGGTTGAGCTCTGGTTGAAACATTTAAGATTCCTGAATACTGCGCACAATTCAGCGCTCTTATTACCGCATAAATCCTTAAGATATAGAGCTTTCTAAGTCTTGAGTCTCCACTTTTTTCTTATTGTTCTTTCATAGTTCCCTGTAATTGTAAGAGAAATATATAATAAGAGATCTTCATAGTGGGTGTAGGCAGCATTGCTGAACCACTTTACATCTTGTGTTATTTACCTTTTAGCTATGCATTTAACTCCTTTTTTCATTTTTAAGTCTGGTGATTAGCAAGTAATCTTTGCTTGCCATAATGCACTTGTATCATTCCGAGGTTGGCTAAAATATTAGTCAACACTTAGCTTGAGGAAAGCTCAACAACTAAGGAGTATGCAAGTAATTATTGATACATAAATGATAGAGGACAACTTATTACATTAAAGATTCAAAACCTTCAATATGCATATAATTGAGTGATATCGACTTATGGAATAATGTATTTCTTATGAAATATCCTTATGATTCAAGTGCAAGACACATCTAAAATCACGATATACGTACTATACATATGTATTTATTCCATAAATTTAATTAGGTTTCTTGTTGTTCCACCTTTTGTTATACATTCAGATTATATAAGTTTTAACTATTATATAACTTCTATAATTTAATTAACTTATATAATAATCTTATGTATAATCTTATATTAATATTATTAATCAAATATAATTTAATCAATTCAATCAATTAATTAATTAACATTTGAATTAATTATTGTTATCCAATTAAACATTTTATACTAAATATGAATACTATAACACTTATAGGTATGCACAAATATCTTTATATACATGTGTTATATTATATATTAATTAATATTTAATCTATTTATTTAATTAATCAATTTTAGTTTTGAATATTTGATATATACTTACATTACATTAAACAATTCAAGATAATGTAACATATATCATTATATATGTAATATATGATTTAATTAATTATTTAACTGGTTAATTTATTTAATTTATTAATCTAATTAATAGTTAATTTATTTTCCAAATTAATTTATAAATTTTTAAAACAATTTTGGAAATCATATTATAACAATTATAATATGCATCTCATTTTAACTTAACTTTTAAACTTAAAATTTCATTTGGATTTCTAAGCAGATTTTGAAAAATTAGCCTAAGGCTTAAATTAAAATTAGACAATTTCTATTAGGGATAATCTTTAGGCCACTTCATTATTCGGGCTAGGCCGGTAGTACGGTAGGGTGAGATACTTGATTGCCCAAACCCAACCTTGACATTATATTTCTAGCACCTTACTAAATGGGTAAGTTTAATTAGTTAACCATAACAAGACTAATTTAGACTGCATAGACTATTTGGTTTTAATATCAATGTTGGAACTAGGCCAGTCGGAAGCAGGTTAAATGGGTGTATATCAATTTTTTATTCCATTTTGATCTTAGTTAAGCCTATGAAGCTAAAAATTACTTTAGATCTAACCTAAAATTTTGCATAAAACCTTAATTTTATTTCTTTTGTTTAAAATTAGTTTAAGTTAAAATTTGAATTGTATATATGTTGTAATGAGTACTTCAAATGCTCCCATGTATAAAAGTGCAAGCGCAACATATAAAAAATGTACATAATTAATGCAATTGTTGTTTAGGTGTTGGGATTTACATCGCAACAGATACATTTTCCCTTTATATATGACTTCACAGTCCAAAATAATTAAAAAAAAAGATTTATATAGTTTGTGTGTGTACGTGATAACCCACACAACTCGACATACCGATCCAATGTTTAGGGTGACTTTCAGACCTGCGTTGGTGTCAAGAAGTACAAGCCATCGGGTTTTTATAATATTATAGAGACTAAAAATAAATAGATATGATCTAAGATATGCTACACTTTCAGAACTCGTGGCGGAATGGAACAAAATATAAATATAGAAAATATCCATCTCAGAAAATATCTCAAAACATAGTCTCAGAAAATAGTGCGTAGTCAAATACAGAGTATATAGAAATACCACTCATAGTCTGACACAAGAAATACTAAGTACTGATAAGATATACAGTTACATAGAGAGTAAATAAAGGATAAGTAACTCTTATGATGAGCTTGCCTCTCCACATACTGAGATTGAGCCAAATCACCTGCTGCTTTGTCCTCCCGTGGTAGGGAAAGAAAGGAAAAATGGCGGGTCAAACAAAATTCTGGTGAATGAGTGCATGTTTAATATATGATGATCACGTGTAGTTGACTTTAATTCTATTCTACACGAGCTAGGACATCCTACAAGTGTTCGTGTATTTATAGAGTCCTTTACTTAAGGGTCTTTATTTAACACGCACCTACACTACAACTTGTGTAAACTCCTACAAGGGTCGAACTAGAATCGAACCTCAACAACTAACGATCAGCCACCGCTCCTAGAGCTACTCAATATGGAAACACCGCTACTAGAGCTACTCAATATAGGAACACTACTACTAGAGTCACTCAATATAAGAAACAACGCTACTAAAGCTACTCAATATAGAAACATCCTACAACTCTTCCGTATAGGACAACGTCTTACATTACGCCTACGCGTCACTATCTCACATAGGTTTCCCTACAATTACCACATAAGAATAAATTTCTCACAACTATGAATGTATGTAACCCAACTACGCATCGAGGGAGAGCCCGCAATGCCGACTGGCCGGTGTGTCTCATCATCTGCATCCGTGTCCATCTCTCGACCGTAGTATACGCCTCTTATTGCACTCGGGATTCATCAACAACATAGTATCACGCCGTGTCAAAATCGTGAATACCAAGGAGTTTCGTTGTGCCGAGCCCACAAACTTCATCAGGCATTAGTTAGTGTTGTGCATCCACCGTAGAACCTCCTGTGAGTGCTATTTGCGATAGAATCGCCACTAGTCGAATAATCGACCCCACACTGGATAAAGAATATTTACCTAACACTGCAACGTCCTAGCTTCAAACTATAAGGAACTAGCTTCCCTATTATCTCTAACATCCACACATATGTATACAATACGGTTATACGTACTATTATTAAATTTATTTCCAACCTAGGTCTTAGGCCGAGGTTCAAATTACGCATTTCATTCATCAACCAGCCGACCGTTTGTGGTCGACCGCTCAAGGTGAACGGTCGATCGGTCGCAGTGTAAATTTTAGGATTTTAAAGTTTTAATTATTCGAATTTAATTATCTGTTAACCTAATAGATTCTAGACTTTCACAATGAACCCTAAGCATCTATTTACACTAACAAGCTTTGAAATTTTACCATACTTATTATTGATATCAAATCCATGGATTTATACCAGTTTAATTATGCTTGTTTGATTCAGGGTTAACCAAATTTTCAGGGTTCTATTGCATAACAAAAAGGGGTTTAACCTGGGTAAAATGATATTAGCCAATTTATACCAATTTCAATTTCTAATTCAAACTTTAGATTTAAACTATTAGGGTACATAATTTGATTAATAACATCCTAGTTAGATAGAATATGTTAAGATTAACTAAAAATAATCAACTTATTAAACTTGTTCCCACTCACCTCAGATCCAAACTCTAACTCTAGACTCCATCAGAGAGTCATCACCCATTAGCTTAGCCCTCCTTGGTCCTATTTACTAGTGCTCGCTTACTTTGTTCGTAAAGAAATTTTTGTAAGTGGAGAGAAGAAATTTTGGTAGAGTTTCAGTATTCAGTAAGTCATCTAATGAAATTAGGGTCAGGTTAGGTGTTTATTTATACGGGTTACATATTGATATAGAGCATTGGATTAACCATAGGAAATCTTTGCTCTCATCATAGACGCATAATAGAAACTTGGCATGGAAGAAAAATATTTTGTTCAATCGTATCCGTCTGATTATCATTCCAGATAATTAAAATCATATATCAACGGTCGACCGCTAGGGTAGACCAGTCGACCGCTTCATATCAACTGGCGCACCCTAGGATGCCGACTGTTGGCACTGTTTAATTAGGAAAGTTCTAAAATTTAATTTATTATGTTTTCAGATTTTCAAACGTTTGCAAGTTCTCCGTACTTACTCTGATTTCAAAGTGTTATATATGAAAATTGTCCATAAAATCGCTATGAACGCAATTGTGCAAGTTTCATAGCCAAATTCGGATGTTTGTGAAAATTCTATTTTAACCTTTAGTAAATTTAAATTTAATTTTGTTATTAAATTTTCTATTAAGTTTCCTTACATTATCTTCCTTAAAAGGATTTCGTCCCTGAAATCTTCGAGGATGGAAAAATGTAACTCATACACGTAACAATCACTAGCTACAGCCATCTACTCGTCCATCATCCACGAGCAATCATCGCCCTTAATAAATTTATAATGCGATATAGTATATGCAAGCGTGAAATGAACGTGAACCTATACTAATGCAATGAGTATGCAGTCTCCTGATCTAGTCGACCTTCTATCATGCAAGTGCTCATGCCATGAATATAAAATGTATGCAACATCCTAAATAAGTATACTTGTAATTCTACATGTATGCACAACCATTCAATCCATTCGCAACATACATATACATAATGCTTAATAGATAAACAAATAAACAAGTGATTATGCGAGTGTGTGTACTATCTAGAGGATATACTGTCCTAAATGTGTAATAGAAACAATCCAACTAATACATCTACTAGCATCCACCATCCATAACATGTCATAATGACACGTTTATAACCATCCCTACCATACAATGGTCTCTACCTAAAGGGTATACCTAGCAAGTCCTAATGCTTAAGTAATCTCTACTTACTAGACCTAAATTGGAAACATACCAAAAAAGAGTTGTGGGTGGGTAGCTTGGATCTTCTCCTAAGGCTCCTATGTACTCTCTGATGGATCGTCTCCCTATTAACCTTAACAAGTTTGATTTCTTCGTTATAGAATTGCTTTGTACCATGCTCAAGAATACAAGTGGGTACACGGCGAACAAGTGACTTCGTCTTTACCTCCACCTCCTTTAGTTGACTCGGTTTGACTATGGTAGTTGAATCTTGCAAGCACTTTCGCAAGTGCGACATATGGAAAACATCATGTACTCCCGCTAACTTCTTAGGAAGCTCTACTTTATATGCCAACTTCCCTATCCTCTTCGTAATAGGGAAAGGTCCTACGAACCTCGGTGATAGCTTCCTCGAACTACCATACCTCATGACATGCCTATGGTAAATGATTTCTAACTTCACACATCTCTAACTCCACTGCAAACTCTAACTCCATACATCTCCTACCAGCATAAGATTTATGCCTATCTTACGCGATTTTCATTCTTCTACGGATCAAGTCTACTTTCTACGATGTCCTTGTCACCATATCCGACCCAAGAATAATCCTATCCGTAGTGTCCCATCAACACGATGGTGATCTGCAAGGTTTACCGCATAGATTCTCAAATTATGGCATCCCAATACTCGCTTGATAGCTGTTATTATAGGTAAGCTCCACCAACGGTAAATGATCCTCCTAAGAGCCTCCAAAATCCAAGATGTACATTCGAAGAAAGTCCTCTAAAACCCGATTCACTCTCTCCGTTTGTGTGTCCACGTGTAGATGATAAGTTGTACTCAAGCTCAACTCCATGCCTAAAGCCTCTTGTAGACTCCTCCAAAACTCTGGTAAAAAGCGGATCTCGGTTGCTAACTATGCTAGTAAGAACTATGTGTAACCTAACGACCTCCATCATGTATAGAGTCGCCAAAGATGTCACCATCCTCGTACTCCTAATTGGTATAAAATAAGTGCATTTGGTCAGTCGATCGACTATGACCCAAATACTCTCATTCCCTATCCCACTCCTCGGTAAACCATCGATAAAATCCATAGAAATACCCTCCCACTTCCACTGAGGAATATTCAATGGTTTCAACAAACCTTCTGACTTCTTCTGCTTCGAATTTACCCTCTAACAGGTGATACATCAAGCTACATACTCCGTTGCATGTTTCTTCATACTAGGCTGATAAAAGACTATCTTTGTATCATGGTGCATTTTGCCTCCACCGGGATAAATGGTCATCCTCGAACAATGAGACTCAACTAATACTATATCAATTAACTCCATAATAAGAGGAACATATAGCCTGCCATATCTCGATAACCATCTCTTCGAGTCAATGACGTAACGCCTCAAATGACTTAATTACTCTCCTCTATCAAGATTCTCAAAAATATCTACTAGCTTCTTATCTTACTTTGATTGAATCCAATACGTTCCATAAGTGTAGGCTGCACATCCAAAGCTGCTAGCAATCCCGGGATAATATCTGATGATGGTCGGAAGTCAAATGTAGAAATGAACTTCAAATGCCTCCACTCTAAGAACAAAGGATTCAATACTGCATGTTTTCTGCTCAAGGCGTCGGTCACCACATTGCCTTTTCCTAGGGTATATGAGATATCGAAATCGTACGATGCTAAAAACTTCATCCACCTCTGCTGCCTTAAATTCAAGTCCTTTTGGGAGAACAAATACTTCAAAGACTTATGATCCATATACAACTCAAACCGCTTTCCTAAAAGATAATGTCTCCATGACTTGAGTGCAAAGACAATGGCTGCTAACTCAAGATCATGGGTAGGGTAGTTTCTCTCATAGATCTTCAATCGTCGACTAGCATAGCTCATTACCCTTCCTTCTTGCATCAAGACCACACCCAACTCCATGCCACATAAGTTGGTATATACTGTGAATGTCTTCACACCATCGGGCAATACTAAAACATATGCACTAGTCAACACCTCCTTTAGCTTAATAAAAGAATCCACACACTTCGTATCCCATGAGAAAACTAAATTCTTCTTGGTAAGGTGGGTCAGAGCGGTAGAGATCTTCGCGAAGTCCTTAATGAACTTTCGATAGTAGCCTGCCAAACCTAGGAAACTCCTCACTTCCATGACATTCTTCGAAACATGCCAATCCTACACTGCTACAACTTTACTGAGATCAAATAGCCCATTTTCTAAGACAACGTGTCCCAAAAAGCCACCTTCTCTCGCCAAAAGTAGCACTTTGAAAACTTTGTCTTCGGCTTATTCACGGAGTGTATCGAGCACTTCTCCTAAATGCAACGCATGCTCCTCCTCGCTCTTCGAATAGACTAATATATCATCCACAAATTCCACGATGAACTTGTCAAGAAACCCTCTGAAAACTCGGCTCATCGGATCAACAAAGTAGGCAGGTGCTTTGGTCAATCCGAAGGGCATGATTAACCACCCATAAAGTCTGTCGGGTGTATGAAATGTAGTCTTTTGGATATTATCCTCAACTACATGTAAATGGTGGAATTCGATAGCCAAATCAACTATGAGAACACCTCGATCCAACCAACTGATCAAAAAGACCGTCAATACGGGGCAATGGATATTGATTCTTCTTTGTCAGTTTATTCAGCTTTCTATAATCGATGCAAAGCCTTAGAGAACCATCCGCTTTGGTGGCAAAGACGACTGGTGCTCCCCACTTTGAAATGCTCCTCCTAATGAAGCTTTCTCCAACAACTTGTTTACTTATTTGTTCAACTTGCGTCTCACCTTTGGAGCCATATCCTCAAGGGTAAGGCAACAAGTCTAGCATTCTCCATAAGGTAAATTATGAACTTGATCTCTCTTAGGGGTAGGAAATCGGGAACCTTGAAAAAGACATCCGGGTAATCTCTGACTATAGGCACTGAATCTAGCTCATTGTGTGATAGGTCTAAAAAATATAAGTAACTCAACATAATCGATCCTCAGGGATTGCAATAAACCTTCAAGCTACGTCCACTACATGTGCTCAACCTAACAACCTTCCTATTACAATCTAGCTCCATACATCGTCATCCAATCCATGCCCAATATCAACCAAAACCCATAAAATCTTAAGACAAAAGCATCGCAATCAAACTCGATCCCTAAAATAAACCCCTACATACCATAGACAAATAGGTCGATCCTCCTACAAGGTTTGACATAACTACAGGGTTGTAACCATGCTAGTGTCTAAGTGTAACTCATCCACAAGTCTAATAGAAATGAAAGAGTATGATGCCCCCATATTAAATAAAGTGCGAATTGGTAAACTAGATAAAGTCAACACACTTTTAATCACGACCTTCTTTCCCTTTTCAACAACTGGTGGTGCACTCAAGCTAGGTACTGCATCTAGTGCATGTGCTATAACTACCTAGGTAGAGGTCTTTTGAGGTGTTGGATGCTCCTGTTTCATATGCCCAAACTAATTGTAATTATAATATGTGACCTTTGAACCCTCTGTCCTGCACTTCTTCGCAAAATGACCTTTCTTGCCACACTTTCTACAATGCATATCCTACTTCTTGATCTTTCCCTTGGGTCAAAATCCTCCCTTTCATTGATTCTACTGCTGTGCTTTCCCTTCAGTCTTCTTGGGTTCCTCATTTACTTCTTCGTTGGAGACGGTATTCAGCAAGACCATCTCTACTAAACCCTCATATGTAGCCCCATGGGAATATGACTTAGAGCTAAACCTTGAAGTGGTTGGTTCAGCCCTTTAGCAAGCTTCAAAACCTTTTTATATGGAGTATCGATCAGTCCCATCCCAGATCTTGCCAGTTTATTGAATTGATTGACATACTCCTTTACTGACATGTCTTCTCGCTTCAAATGGATGAACTTCTCTAACTGTACTCCTTCATTAGCTCTAGAAAGAAACTTAATCTCAAAGCATCTTTGAAACTCTCCCCAAGTGATCTCTCCTCCCTTGGTCTCTGCCTCAACTACCTCCCACCAACTAAGAGCCTCACTCTATAACTGCCAAGTAGCTAACTGTCACCTCATCTCGTCAGCAAGACCCATCAATCCAAAGATACTCTCAAAAGAATGAATCCATATCCTTGAATCTACATATGACTTAGTTCCCATATACAGCTTTCCTCCAAGGCTAGCGAAATCCTTACATAACTTAGCAAAATCTGCGATGGGTGGGTGGGAAGAAACTGCACATGTCACTCCCTCCGTGGGTCCTATAGTAGGATTAAGTTCGGCTTGTCCCTTCGCCTGAAGATACCGACGAAACCAAATTAGGATGTTCGTGCTCATAATCGTGATCGTGTAACCTTAGCCTGAACCTACGGGATCGCTCATCTTCTATCTGTGATTTTTAAGAATTTTATTAGCAACTTTTCGCAGATAGTATATGTATGAATAAATAGGCATGAATAAGAGAGAGAGAGATAGATTATGATATATAAAATTTTTGAATTTTTTTTGAAAAACTCATATATATACACATACACTTTGAAAACCCATTTTGAAAACTTTTTGGAAAACATTTTGAAAATCCTTTCAAAAAACCATTTTCTTTTTCATAAACTTTTCATGTACATTCTCTCAATATGCTTCTAATCCCCAAGGAACTTTGAACCTAGGTTTTAATACCAAATGTGATAACTCGTATCCCTCGACACACCGATCCAAAGTCTAGGGTGACTTTTGGACCCACGTCAGTGCCAAGAAGTATGAGCCATCAGGTTTTTATAACATACAGATACTAAAAATAAATAGATATGATCTGAGATATGCTACACTTTTAGAACTCACAGTAGAATGGAATAAAATATAAATATAGAAAATATCCATCTCAAAAAATATCTCAAAACATGGTCTCAGAAAATAGTACATGGTCAAAAACAAAGTACATAGAAGTACTACTCATAGTCTGATAAAAAAATACTAAGTACTGATAAGATAGATAGTTACATGAAGACTAAATAAAGGATAAGAAACTCCCGTGATGAGCTCATCTCTCCACGTACTAAGATCGGACCAAATCACCTGCTGCCCTGTCCTTTTATGGTGGGGAAAGAAAGGAAAAAGGGGTAGGTCATACAAAAGTCTTTTGAATGAGTATATGTTTAATATGTGATGATCATGTGCAGTTGACTTTAATTCTACTCTATGTGAGCTAGGATGTCCTATAAGTGTTCGTATTCCTTCCTTACTTAAGGGTCTTTATTTAACACACACCTATACTATAGCTTGTGCAAGCTCCTATAAGGATCGAATGACAGATCAGACCTCAACAACTAACGATCGGCCACCGCTCCTAGAGCTACTCGATATGGAAACACCATTGCTAGAAGTACTTAATATAGGGACACCGCTACTAGAGCTACTTAATATAGGAAACACCGTTACTAGAGCTATTCAACATATGAAACACCACTACTAAAGCTACTCAATATAAGAATATCCTACAACTCTCCCGTATGAGACTACATCTCACATTACGTCTACGCGTAACTATCTTATGTAGGTTTCCCTGTAATTACCACATGGGAATAAATTTCCCATAACTACGACTATACTTAACCCAACTACGTATTGAAGGGGAGCCCACAGCTAACTCGTTGGTTGTCTCATCATCTACATCCATGTCCACCTCTTGATCGTAATATACGCCTTGTATTGCATGCGTCGGGATCCATCAACAACACAGTATCATGCCATGTCAGAATCGTGACTACGAAGGAGTCCCGTTGTGCCGAGCCTAGACACTTCATTGGGCATCAGTCAGTGCTGCGCATCCATCGTAGAATCTCCTATTAGTGCCATTGACGATAGAATCCCCCTCAGTCAAATAACCAACCCTACGTTGGGTATATAACATTTACCCAATACCGCAACGTCTTAGCGTCAACTCATAGGGAATTAGCTTTCTACTATCTCTAACATCCACACATATGTATGCAATATGGTTATACATACTATTATTAATTTTATTTCCAACACGGGCCTTGGGTCGAGATTCAGATTACGCATTTCAGTCATCAATCGGTCGACCGCTCAAAGTAAACAGTCGACCGATCGCGGTGTAAATTTTAGGGTTTTTGAGTTTTAATTATCTATTAATCTGATAGATTCTGGACTTACATAGTGAACCCTATGCATCGATTTACACTAACCAATCTTTGCAATTTTACCATACTTTTTATTGATATCAAATTCATATATTTATACTAGTTTAATTATACTTGTTTAATTCAAGATTAACCAAATTTCTAGTGTTTCTATTCAATAATAGAAAGGGTTTTAACTTCGATAAAATGATATTAGCCAATTTATACCAATTTAAATTTCTAATTAAATTTTTAGATTTAACAATTAAGGTTTACAATTTGATTACTAACATTCTAGATCAAACAGAATATGTTAAAATTAACCGAAAATAATCAACTTATTAAACTTGTTCCTCCTGACCTCGAATCCAAGCTCTAACTCTAAATTTCGTCGGAGAATTGTCACCCGTTAACTTGCCCCTCCTTGATTCGATTTATTAGCGGTTCTTACTTTGTTTTTAAAGAAAATTTTGTAAGTGGAGAGAAGAAATTTTGATAGAGTTTCAGTATGCAGTAAGTTTTCTTTAGAAATTAGGGTTAAGTTATGTGTTTATTTATAGGGGTTACAGATTGATATGGAGCGTTGGATTGACCCTAGATAATCTTTGCTCTCATCACAAATGCAGATTATTTAATATAAAGTCCATGTTGTAAACCTTGTATTAAGAACAAATACACACACATATATAAAATAATTAAATTAATTATTTAAAACAAAATAACATGCAACAAATATATTTAACTTGTTTGTAATTTAGACACACTCTCAAATAATAAAATTAATCCGGCTTGGATCCAATTGTTAAATTATAAAAGAAATCACAAGTTTTGATTTTTTTCTTCTAAAAAACACCTTATGAATTTTGAATTGACTTAATTTATGTAAAAAATAAATAAAATTATTCAAACCAACATGTAGTATAAGCATTCAATTCTTAACTTTATAATAGAAACTTAATCTATTAATAGAATTGTTTTCAAATAAACAAAAAAATTATTCTAATCAATTTCTAAAATAAAAAGAATTAAACGACTTAGTCATGTATAAATTCGTAATGATGAGGTTCAAATCTAAATAAAACATACAATGTGAAGAAACAAATAAAAGCATTCATGAATCTAAAATTAACATAGAAAACACATGAATAATTGATAAGAAGGCAAGGAAACGTTAAAACATATTAACAAGAAGAGAATACAACAGATTCAAGGGAATAAATTACATATCTAAATCATATTCCAAAATTCATTTAGGTGAAAGAGATATAAGAGGTGGAGGATTAAAAGCACATAAATATGATGAATTTTATATGGGATTACCTTGAGATGTAGCTAAGAGAAACATCTTGAATGATGAAAGGATTTCTGGATTTAATAAATCAATCTCTAAATCTTGCAACAATTGAGAGATAACCACTATTTTTTTTGTTTGATTTTGTTTTAGAGTTTTGGAACCCTAGCCACCATGGAATTTTCTGCCCTATAGAGATGTCAGAAGGAGAGAAAATGACAAAGGCAAATGAAAATAAAGGGAAAAATGAAAATAAAGGAAGAAGTAAAGATGTCATTTAAGATATGATGACTCACCTTCCTTTAATTAAGATTTGCTTTTTCGTTTCTAAAACAAAAAGACCCCTCCTATCTCTCAAACCATCGCCGGCCATGGCATAGATTGTTTGCGCTCTAAAAAATTTCAAAACCCAATTAGTATTAATCCCAATTAAACCCAATTTAAAATTTCTATCGATATCGTATGTCGATATGCACGTTTATAACTTTTATATATGCACTTTATTAAATACTAATGATACTTAAACAAATCAAATAAAAATTTAATAATTAAAATTTTACAAATATTAATTAGTTTAATTTATTTAAAATACTTTTAGTATTTATTCTATTTAAATCAAATTTAAATATTCCACCGACATCGTATATCGATACATGGGTTTATAACCTTTATATGCACACCTTTTAAAATACTAATGGTATTCAAACAAATAAAATAGAATTCAATGATTAATATTTCATAAATATTAATTAATTTAATCAATCTTCAACAATTAAAAATTAATTAAATCGCGTGGTTCATTCAAAATATTCATCATTTTTGTTCTGTGGCTCAAAAATGTAAATTCAATTAGTGATTAATATTGAACAATTTAAGCATTAATTTTCATACGTCACCTTAGCCAGTGCTGTGATATTTTGGTTGAATTTACTGCTTACATGTCATATGGTGAAATCTAATTTTACTTATTATAAGAGTCTCCAATAGGAATGATTATTTACACTAATTCTCTTCGCCAAAACTAATCACATCAGGACTTATGAAATTTGGTTTTGGTCAAAACTCCAACATCATCCGCGTTCAACTTTGTAAGTCCAAAAACAAAGTCCTTAGTTCAATAATAACATTATTATTAAACGTACTATTCTGGACAGAGATTTTGACTTTGAGTTGACTACAATTGACCATAATATTAACCCCATATAACTGAGGAGATGAATTCTATATTGACTAGTGTTTCACTTTCAATGCTTCAACTCCGATCTAACTATAGTCGTTTAGTGGACGACATGCCACTATTTAACTATATTCAAAGTGGAGTGTTCACATTGAAGTTCACCGATATTCTTGAGTCGAGAGAATTATGCAACATTGCCACTTCAAGATTCTTTGTTTGAGCTTAGTTATATTAACTAAAAGAAAATGCTTGAGCGAGTCATTCCATAGTTATCCAATAACTATTAGTACATAACCCCATGGTGCTCCTAACAACCATGAGTAATACACCACACAACATTTGAAGAGTGTTACGTATTCTAATCTGAACGGATGTATCGATATCCGGTCTCGATACATCTTGATTAAGAATATTTAAAATGATATGTTTATTGTATCGTGACATATTGCTCATGATTACAACATGTTATAACTATTATCATAAAACATAACATTTAAGGATTCTCTGCTTAAATTAAACAATTGATTAATATAACATATTATATCAAGTATATAATAGAAAGAAAACCCCCTTATATTTCGAACGAGATTTCATAACAGAATTAATAATTTGCAATAAATTACAGAATTGCTCCTATGACACATCCCTAACTCTCACATATGATGTTCTTACATTATATTATTTTGATAATAATACGATTTAGACTAAATTATATTTTAAAGTAAATAAATGTTAAGATTTGAAAGCAAAATATGATACGCTTCTTATAAAATCTCAATAAAACATAAAATATGATTTAACTTTAATAACATTATTCATGATAACACTAAAAGATAGCGCATAACCATGAAAAAGAAATTTTTCCAAATTTGCGCCTTTGACCTCGTTGCTTGATGCGCCTGATCCAACAACAATGCCATCTTTACATGTAAAAGTGTATTTCATCTTAAAGACGAAAAATAAAGGATCTATAGTAAAGTGAAGATGTGTTATTCACCTCCCTTCATTTGACAAATCAAGAATCATTAAACGCTTTTTTCTCTTAATATTTATTTAGAAAATTGTGATTAGAGCCAGACCAGCTCTACTTGAAGTCCTCTTCTTCCCTTCAAGACCGAATTAAGAATCAAATGTAAAAAAATCAAAAAAATTAAAGATATACAAACCATTTTTCATTTTTCTTTTCACGTACAAACTTTTTATAAGAATTTTTTTTTCAAATACAAACCTATCACCTTACAAAGCTACAACAACGAACTTTGACGATGAAGCAGAACATGAAGAAGGTGTCGACGATTAAATCATTGTGTGGAGTTAGGTTATTTCTCTCCACTTTCGTTCTATTGAAAAACTGACCACACTTTGGGGCGACAAAGAGTGGAAGCAAACAATGAGCAGGGCATATACTTGGTTAAAATGAAACCAGGTTTGCGTAAATATATGGACAACCACGCTGGATCCAATGCGGGAACCCAACAACCATGTTAGGTCTCAACCCAATAGTTGTCTTCACCAAATAGAGATCCTAGCCATGTCAAAAACTTACCCACCATACTAACATTTTCAAATTCAACTAAATACATCCAAGTTTATCTATAATATACTCCATGATAATTTCCAAAATGAAACGAGTTGAAAATAAAATGTTATTAATGAAAGTGAAATGTTTAAAGAAGAAAATGAAGACCGAACGAAATTGGTTAAAGGTAAAAAGTTTGAAAGCGAGAAGTAAACGAGAGGTCTGCGTTAGAGTAAAGAAGAGGCAAGTCTATCAATGGATACCCAAAAAGTTCTAAATCCATCCGCATCCATATTCCAAAAGTTGATAGATCGTTGATATCTGACAAAATTAATATGTATGTGGATATAATGGCATCTACATCCGAAAATCATATGTTTGGTTTTTGTTAAATTGACTATTTATATTACGTATATTTTAATACAATGAATGATAAATATTCATAGTTTTATCAAGGCGATAATTTATATGTTAAAACTAACATTTCATATTTATATCTTTGGATTTATTAATTGTCAGTGGATATAATAATATACGATATTCCCCCATTTACATGAATACAAATATCCAATAAGATTTTTTGTGCATGTGCGATGCACATGCACTGATATGGAATTGTTAAATTTTACCTTTTTTATATAATTTTAATGAGTACAAGTTGAAAATTTTACGTAAAAATATTATTAACATTTTAGTACTTGAACTTGTGATTTTATTTATGTATCAAAAATTTCATTTGAAAATAGACATTATTTTTGTTTTGAATGAGATTCGAACTCCCGAGTTTTTGTTTGTATATAAGGGTATTTTTGAAACTTCGCAGTCGGACAAAAAATTTGTAATTTACTACATTATCATAAAAAAACCCCTTATACAATGATAGATATGATATAGTTAATTTTTTATTTTTTATAAAACTTTAATAAGTGTAAGCTGAAAATTATAAGGAAAAATGTTATTAACATTTTAGAATTTGAAAGTGTAATCTTATTCATGTATCAAAATTTTTATTTGAAAATAATTATTATTTTTGTTTTGAGTGAAGTTCGAACTTCTGACTTTTGTTTGTATATAAGAGCATATTTGAAACTTCGCGGCCGGTTCAAAAATTTGCAACTCTACTACAAGTATAAATAAAAGTAAATAAAAAAACATATTTATTAACAGTTGGAATATAAACACAATTTTTTGGTCCGATTGTGAACTATTATGTAACGACCCGTATTTTACGGATCGAAAAGTTTGTCAAAATCTGGAATTTTCTGCATTTTTGGTTGTTTCAGGTTTTGGTTGGAATTTGCCTAAGTCCTAGGTCGTACGCGACCTAGAGGTTAGTTAAATGTTGTTGGCGACTTAGGAGATAAGTCGTGAGCGACTTAGAGAAGGTCTGCGACCTAAGGGGATAGGCGAGTTAAGAGTTAGGTCGTAGCCAGATTAAGTGGTAGGTCGCACTGTCTTGAGTCGCACCTAAGTGTTAAGTCGTTCAGGTGATAAGTCGCAAGGTGGTTTAGGTCGTGGACAGTTTGGAGCGACCTATGGGAGTAGCAAGTTAAACCCAGTAGTTAACGACCTAGGGATGGGCGACCTAGTGGTTCCGAGTTAGCATTGTTAGGTCGGCAACGACCTAAGAAGTTTGGAGATAGCTGTGTTGCGACCTAGTATCTTGGTATGACCTATAGGTTAGCGACTTAAGGAGTATACGACTTAGGGAAGTTAAGTGGTAAGTCGTAGACGACTTATAGGGGCAGCGACCTAAGGAAGCTAGGGGATAAGCAAGGAGCGACCTATAGTAGTACGCGACCTAAGGGTTAGCGAGTTAACAACCCAGTATGTTGCGACCTAGTGGATAGCTTGTTAGCATAGTTAGGTCGTTAGGCGACCTAAGGAGTTAGGTCGCATAAGTTGTTAGGTCGCTAGGATAGTTTAAGTGTTAGGTCGCGTGGGTCTAAGTGTTAGGTCGTAACACTGGTAAGTCCCTGGGTTGGTAGGTCGTGTGAGTTGTTAGGTCGCTGGGTTTTGTTAAGTGTTAGGTCGTAACCTCGTTAGGTCGTAGGATGGAGAGCTCTGTTAGGTCGCTAAGCGCGTAAGTTGTTAGGTCGCGCGTGCGATAAGTCGCTGGGTTTGGCCATGTGTTAAGTCGTAAGGTTTGGGCAAGTCTTTAGGTCGGTTGGTTTTAGGTCGTAGGTCGTGGACGACCTAACTCCGAGCGACCTAGGGAAGATTTCTGCTATAAATAGAGGGGGTTGTTCTCACTTTTTGGGATCCGGATTTTGAAGCGACGAAGTGCTGCCATTTTCAGAGCTCGACTTCTACACTTCTTCACTTCTTTCCTCCACTCTAATCTAGTGCTTCCATCCATCCAAATCGAAGATCAAGATTGAAGATCCAAGAGCTAAAGTTGAAGATCTTCATCCATTGAAGTTAGATTTCTTCGTTTGAAGCGAATTCGTGATAGATCAAGCTTGATCCTTTGCTGTCCAGATCTGAAGCGTGTTGATTTGGGTTTGTTTTGGTGATTTGGTGAGTGGTGATTATCTCTCACATGGATCCAAAGGAGTATATCGGATTGTTGGCTCGATTTGGTGTTAAAATAGTGATTTCCATGCATTTTCTTCATCCTAAGTGTAGATCCATGTAGATCCATTGTTCATGATGATTTGACAACCATTTTACTAAGTGTTAACCTATGCAAATTCATTCATCAAGATTGTAGAGATATTTCTTATGATTTCATGCATGTTAGACTTTCAACTCTTTAATTACGAAAATGCCATTATTGTTATAACTATCTACTTAGATCATATTTGAATGCTTGATTGTTTGGATTAATGTTTGATTTGATTGATTGTTATGAATTAGATGATTGATGGTTTGATTTAGACCGAAGACGATTCAAAAGCTAAGGGAAAGGCTCTTGAATTGGGAAAGCTGCTCGTGGCATATGTAGCGGGATGATGAAGCTCTTATGCATAGATTTGATGATGTGATGTTAAAATGAGGCTTTGCGAGGATGTGATGAAGCGAGGCAATCATGTGATCAAGACTTGGTCTAATCCAGACGGGATCATTCCAAGCATGTTGATAACTCGGTGATATGATTCGAGTTGAGGATAATGAATGGATATGAGAATAGTCGTCGAGGAGGATGACTAGGAGGCTTGGATAGCATCGTTGTTAAAGGTTCTAGCATGCTCTAAGCAAGAGTACGTTTGGGCAGATTCGATAGTCCCAACGACCAACTGTTGATGGTCGAGTACTCTGGGCAGATTCGATAGTCCTAGGCGCGGGCTGCGACGACGTGCGGGAGTTATGTCTAGAACCGGGGTTTCCATTAGCCCTTGACGGACGGCTGAAAGAATGTGCCGGTCATTCAATTAACGGTGATATCGAAGCAATGATAACAGTGATAGCCAGAGTCATGGATGTTTGGTTGTATCGTCATTCGGACTCAAGAGCGGTATTTTCTGGGTGCTTATCTGATTTAGGCCTTGGTACTTGGAAAACATCGCCCTTGACTCGAATGATTATTACTTTACTTTAAATTGTATGCTCTGCTATGTTGCTTCTGCTTAGTGTGTGTCTAGGGGCTATCACTGTAGAAAGAGGTGGAGTGGGAGGGTTGTATTCCTATTCCTTTTCCTTTATGCTCTTTTGGTAGGTTGTTAGTTAATTTACTGCTCACTAAGACTGTTGTCTGACTCAAGGCTTTATGTTTTAATTCTTATTGCCTTGGGCTGTTCGTCCATTTTTGGGACGGGCAGACTAGGTAGCAGGTGACAGGTGCTGTTCTCTTCTCACGATGCTGATATCGAGGACGAGCTGGAGAGTTGCATATTATCTTCTTATTATATGTACTGGATGTTCCGCTGTTTTGTATTCTCTGAGTGTTATGTAGTGAGGCTTGATGTATTGGCTATTTGGATGCTTGTATTCAACTATTATGGAGTTTTATATGATGTCATTTTGTTCTGTAAAGCTTCACTGTACATATGTTCTATTGTATTTTGTCCATGCGCTGTGAGTAATACGATAGAATTCTGTTGTTTTAATCTACCCTGACAATCGTCCATGGTCGTCTGGCACACTTTACAGCGCACTATCTCTAGATTCGGTGCAGGGGTCATGAGCGGTCGTCACATTTGGTATCAGAGCATTGGTTAATCGATTTTACCCAACGTTCGCTGACGTAACTACGTATGAGAGACGTAATTGTATTTTGATGGATGGATACTATATATAATATAGTAGCTTAGTAGAGTTTGAGTCCTTTATGTAGTTGTTTCTCTAGATGTTCTAATCATTTCTTTTTATAGATATTGAGAATGAGTCGAAGAGGGAGACCAGCTGCTAGGGAAGGCCGTGCTACTGAGGGGACTGCTGATTATGCAGCTATGTTCGAAGCTATGATGACTTCGATCATGAGAAGGATACCAGTTCCGGGGGCAGCAGTAGATGTTGGAGTTCAAGTCCAAACTCCGAAACCAGTGGATTTTGCTAAGTTGTGCAAGGATTATACTGCTCTTGGAGGAAAGGTTTTCTTGGGAACAGAATCAACTATCGAAGTCCAGAGATGGATAGATGCTTGTAGAAGGATCTTTGGTGATTTGGGAATTGATGATGCAACTAAGAGGAAGTTGGCATCAAGGCAACTTCAAGGGAGAGCCTCTGATTGGTGGAACTCTATTACCATCAATACTGCGGAGAAAGAGATTACTTGGGAGCAATTCCAAGCTAGATTTGAAGCTAAGTTCATTTCTACAGCTCAGAAGTCTGTTCTGTTCAAGAGGTTTGTGGAGCTCAAGCAAGGTGGAAGATCTGTTCTTGAGTATGTTTCTGAGTTTGAAGCTTTGTCCAAGTATGCTCGGTCATATATTGAATCTGCTTATCAGAAGAATGAGAAGTTTGTGACCGGCTTGGATAGTTATCTTGGGAGACAGTTGGTGGATCATTTAGACGATTCATTTGAGAAGCTGGTGGAGAAAGCTCTTAGGCATGAGAGTCTGTTTCCTAAGGAAGGATCTGTTGTTGCTGTGACCAGGGAAGAGTCTAAACCCCAGCAGGGTGGAAACAAGAAGAGGAAGCAGCAGCAGCAGAAGGGTAAGGATGGCCAGAAGAAGCCGAAAGGCGAAGTGACTTGCTACAATTGTCAGCAGAAGGGCCATTTCTCGAAGGATTGTAAGAATCCGAAGGTGCCGATGAAGTGTCACAACTGTGACAAGCCGGGGCATTTCAGGAAGAATTGTCCAGAACCGAGGAGGGACAAGCAGATTGTGCAAGCTTATGCTTTGGGAGCTGTTCCGTCGTCTTTGAAAGCTCCTACCGCTGAAGAGAAAGGGAAGAGTGTGGTTGTTCAAGGTACTCTTTTCCTATGTGGTGTTCCAGTTAGAGTTCTGTTTGATACTGGAGCATCGCATTCGTTTGTTTGTAATGAACTTGTAGGCCGGTTAGATTTGAAGCCGGATATTGTTGATAGGCCATTGGTTGTGACTAATCCAGTTGGGGGTTCGTCTTGTTTGTGTATGTTATGCCGTGGTCTAGTTGTATCGAGTCATGGTTGCTCTTTTGTTTGTGATTGCTTTGTTCTGAACTTTGCGGGGTTCGAAATTATTTTGGGTATGGACTGGCTTAGGAAGTATGCGGCAAAGGTTGATTGCGAGAGGTTGGAAGTGACAGTCGAGAATGTGGAGGGGCGAAGGGTTGTAATACGATGTAAGCACGAAGAAGGCGTCTTCATGAGCTTCATGTATTCGTTGGTTGTTCCACGGGATGGACTGTCATCGGTGCCAATCGCTAATGGATTCGAGGATGTCTTTGACGAAGTCAAAGGGTTGCCGCCGCATAGAGAGATCGAGTTTCGTATAGATCTAGTTGAAGGAGCCAGACCTGTTGTGATGCCTCTTAGGCGAATGGCGCCTAGGGAACAGCAGGAGTTGAGGGTGCAAGTTGATGATCTTTTGCAGAAAGGATTCATTCGGCGTAGTGTGTCCGAGTGGGGTGCACCAGTTGTGTTTGCAACCAAGGCAGATGGGTCGTTGAGATTGTGTGTGGATTATCGTGAGCTGAACAAGGTGACTAAGAAGAACAAGTATCCATTGCCGAGAATAGATGACTTGTTTGATCAGCTTCACGAAGCTAAGGTGTTTTCTCAGATGGATTTGGCAACGGGATTTCACTAGTTGAGAGTAGCTAAGGATAGTGTGCCGAAGACTGCTTTTCGAACACCATCCGGTTTCTTTGAGTGGCTGGTAATGCCGTTTGGATTGACTAACGCGCCAGCATATTTTGTGAATCTTATGAATACAGTGTTCAGAGATCAGTTGAACAAGTTCGTACTTGTGTTCGTGGATGATATTCTGATTTATTCCAGAACAGAAGAGGAGCACAAGACGCACTTGTGTATTGTTTTGGAAATCTTGCGGAAACATCAGCTGAAGGCTAAGTTTTCGAAGTGTCACTTCTGGAAGAGTGAAGTGAGGTTCTTGGGCCATGTGATTTCTGGAAATGGAATAGCGGTTGATCCCGCTAAGGTGGCAGCAATCCAGGATTGGGTCAGACCTAAGAATGCATCAGATGTGAGAAGTTTTCTTGGATTAGCAGGATATTATCGACGGTTTATCAAAGACTTCTCCAAGATAGCTGCACCGTTAACAGGATTGACGAAGAAAAACCGAGTGTTCAGTTGGGATGCTAAATGTGAGCAAGCTTTCGGAATCCTGAAAGAGAGATTGACAAGTGCTCCTGTTTTGACTATTCCAAGTGGGAATGATGAGATGGTGGTTTACACCGACGCATGTGGTACTGGACTTGGAGCAGTACTGATGCAGAGGGATAAAGTTGTTGCGTATGCCAGTCGACAACTGAAGCCGCATGAAAGGAATTACCCAACTCATGATTTGGAGTTAGCGGCAATTGTTTTTGCTCTGAAGATGTGGAGACATTATCTGTTGGGAGTTCGATTCGAGTTGTTTACGGATCATAAGTCATTGAAGTATCTTTTCTCCCAAAAGGATTTGAATCTTCGACAGCAACGTTGGCTAGAGTTTTTAGCATCATATGATTTCGGTATAGCTTATACTCCGGGAAAAGGTAACGCAGTGGCAGATGCGTTAAGTCGAAGACATGCAGGATTGGGAGCCATGTTTTCAGAATGGAAGAATCTCGAGTATCTAGCTGGATTTGACTTCAGGCCCAGATGCGAATTAGAACCTGAGATGTTGGCAAACTTATCAATAAGACCCACTCTTGTGGAAAGGATTGGCGAGGGCCAAAAGCGAGATGATAAGCTTGTCAAGATTATCCGTGAATTGGAATCTGGATTGGATCCAGAAAAGGATAAATGATTCGAGGTCGATCGAGAGGGTTGGCTTCGGAAGCAAGGACGACTAGTTGTTCCCGATATAGATGAATTGAGGAGTGAAGTTCTGAAGGAAAGTCATCACTCGAAGCTGACAATTCATCCAGGAGGAAATAAGATGTATCGGGATATGAAGAGAACCTACTACTGGGAAGGCATGAAGAAGGATGTTGGAAATTTTATTTCCAAGTGTATGAACTGCCAGTTGGTAAAAGCCGAACAGAAGAAGCCAAGTGGATTGCTTCAGCCATTAGAAGTTCCTACATGGAAGTAGGAGCAGATATCGATGGATTTTGTTGATGGACTACCTAGAACAAGAACGGGAAATGAAGGGATATGGGTCATTGTAGATCGTCTGACCAAGAGTGCGAGGTTCATTCCTGTTCGATCGACTAGGACTGCATCAAAGTTGGCTGAGTTGTATGTGAAGTGGATAGTTCGATTCCATGGTATTCCGAAGAGTATAGTGAGCGATCGAGATCCATTGTTCACTAGTGGATTTTGGAAGAGCTTCCAGGAAGTTTTGGGAACCGAGTTGTGTTTGAGTACAGCTTATCACCCTCAAACAGATGGTCAGACCGAGAGAGTCAACCGAGTTTTGGAAGATCTTCTTAGAGCATGTGTTTTGGACTTCGGAGGATCATGGGAAGATCACCTTCATTTGGTGGAGTTTGCATACAACAACAGTTACCAGTCAAGTATTGGTATGGCACCGTATGAGGCATTGTATGGAAGACCGTGTGACTCTCCGACATGTTGGTTGGAAACTGGAGAAAAGCTGATACTTGGGCCAGAGATGATTCAGCAAACTTCAGATTGTATAGAGATCGTTCGGCAACGAATGAAGGCAGCCCAAGACCGTCAGAAGAGTTATGCTGATAAGCGTCGTAAGGATTTGGAGTTCGACGCAGGTGATATGGTTTTTGTGAAGATTTCTCCGCTGAAGAATGTTATTCGATTCGGGAAGAAAGGAAAATTGACTCCGAGATTTGTTGGACCATTCCCGATCATCGAGCGAATTGGAAAGCTCGCCTATAGACTGGAATTACCTGAGAAGATGTCGAGTGTGCACAATGTTTTTCACGTATCATATCTACGGAAGTATGTGCACGACTCGAATACCGTGGTTTCTGCTGATAGCTGTGAAGATTTCGAAGTTGATCCAATCGATAGAAGACCTTGTAAGCCGCTTCGTGTTGTTGAAACCGACACGAAACAGCTTAGAGGAAGATAGTTAAGTTGCTCAAGATACAATGGAGTGACGATGATAACGACTGTACGTGGGAGGTGGAAGAAAGGATGAAAGCAGCTCATCCTGAACTCTTCAAGGTATGGCCCTAAGGTGTCGTGTCATCTCACGATATTGTAACTTGTTCTAGTTTTAGAATTCTGTACGCTAAGCTAGAATTGGATGCATGGTTTGTTGATTGCTATGGATGGTAGGCGTACAGAATAGTCTTTGATTGCTTTGTTTGCTTGGAATTTCGGGGGCGAAATTCCTAAGGGGGAGAGAATGTAACGACCCGTATTTTACGGATCGAAAAGTTTGTCAAAATCTGGAATTTTCTGCATTTTTGGTTGTTTCAGATTTTGGTTGGAATTTGCCTAAGTCCTAGGTCGTACGCGACCTAGAGGTTAGTTAAATGTTGTTGGCGACTTAGGAGATAAGTCGTGAACGACTTAGAGAAGGTCTGCGACCTAAGTGGATAGGCGAGTTAAGAGTTAGGTCGTAGCCAGATTAAGTGGTAGGTCGCACTGTCTTGAGTCGCACCTAAGTGTTAAGTCGTTCAGGTGATAAGTCGCGAGGTGGTTTAGGTCGTGGACAGTTTGGAGCGACCTATGGGAGTAGCAAGTTAAACCCAGTAGTTAACGACCTAGGGATGGGCGACCTAGTGGTTCCGAGTTAGCATTGTTAGGTCGGCAACGACCTAAGAAGTTTGGAGATAGCTGTGTTGCGACCTAGTATCTTGGTATGACCTATAGGTTAGCGACTTAAGGAGTATACGACTTAGGGAAGTTAAGTGGTAAGTCGTAGACGACTTATAGGCGCAGCGACCTAAGGAAGCTAGGGGATAAGCAAGGAGCGACCTATAGTAGTACGCGACCTAAGGGTTAGCGAGTTAACAACCCAGTATGTTGCGACCTAGTGGATAGCTTGTTAGCATAGTTAGGTCGTTAGGCGACCTAAGGAGTTAGGTCGCATAAGTTGTTAGGTCGCTAGGATAGTTTAAGTGTTAGGTCGCGTGGGTCTAAGTGTTAGGTCGTAACACTGGTAAGTCCCTGGGTTGGTAGGTCGTGTGAGTTGTTAGGTCGCTGGGTTTTGTTAAGTGTTAGGTCGTAACCTCGTTAGGTCGTAGGATGGAGAGCTCTGTTAGGTCGCTAAGCGCGTAAGTTGTTAGGTCGCGCGTGCGATAAGTCGCTGGGTTTGGCCATGTGTTAAGTCGTAAGGTTTGGGCAAGTCTTTAGGTCGGTTGGTTTTAGGTCGTAGGTCGTGGACGACCTAACTCCGAGCGACCTAGGGAAGATTTCTGCTATAAATAGAGGGGGTTGTTCTCACTTTTTGGGATCCGGATTTTGAAGCGACGAAGTGCTGCCATTTTCAGAGCTCGACTTCTACACTTCTTCACTTCTTTCCTCCACTCTAATCTAGTGCTTCCATCCATCCAAATCGAAGATCAAGATTGAAGATCCAAGAGCTAAAGTTGAAGATCTTCATCCATTGAAGTTAGATTTCTTCGTTTGAAGCGAATTCGTGATAGATCAAGCTTGATCCTTTGCTGTCCAGATCTGAAGCGTGTTGATTTGGGTTTGTTTTGGTGATTTGGTGAGTGGTGATTATCTCTCACATGGATCCAAAGGAGTATATCGGATTGTTGGCTCGATTTGGTGTTAAAATAGTGATTTCCATGCATTTTCTTCATCCTAAGTGTAGATCCATGTAGATCCATTGTTCATGATGATTTGACAACCATTTTACTAAGTGTTAACCTATGCAAATTCATTCATCAAGATTGTAGAGATATTTCTTATGATTTCATGCATGTTAGACTTTCAACTCTTTAATTACGAAAATGCCATTATTGTTATAACTATCTACTTAGATCATATTTGAATGCTTGATTGTTTGGATTAATGTTTGATTTGATTGATTGTTATGAATTAGATGATTGATGGTTTGATTTAGACCGAAGACGATTCAAAAGCTAAGGGAAAGGCTCTTGAATTGGGAAAGCTGCTCGTGGCATATGTAGCGGGATGATGAAGCTCTTATGCATAGATTTGATGATGTGATGTTAAAATGAGGCTTTGCGAGGATGTGATGAAGCGAGGCAATCATGTGATCAAGACTTGGTCTAATCCAGACGGGATCATTCCAAGCATGTTGATAACTCGGTGATATGATTCGAGTTGAGGATAATGAATGGATATGAGAATAGTCGTCGAGGAGGATGACTAGGAGGCTTGGATAGCATCGTTGTTAAAGGTTCTAGCATGCTCTAAGCAAGAGTACGTTTGGGCAGATTCGATAGTCCCAACGACCAACTGTTGATGGTCGAGTACTCTGGGCAGATTCGATAGTCCTAGGCGCGGGCTGCGACGACGTGCGGGAGTTATGTCTAGAACCGGGGTTTCCATTAGCCCTTGACGGACGGCTGAAAGAATGTGCCGGTCATTCAATTAACGGTGATATCGAAGCAATGATAACAGTGATAGCCAGAGTCATGGATGTTTGGTTGTATCGTCATTCGGACTCAAGAGCGGTATTTTCTGGGTGCTTATCTGATTTAGGCCTTGGTACTTGGAAAACATCGCCCTTGACTCGAATGATTATTACTTTACTTTAAATTGTATGCTATGCTATGTTGCTTCTACTTAGTGTGTGTCTGGGGGCTATCACTGTAGAAAGAGGTGGAGTGGGAGGGTTGTATTCCTATTCCTTTTCCTTTATGCTCTTTTGGTAGGTTGTTAGTTAATTTACTGCTCACTAAGACTGTTGTCTGACTCAAGGCTTTATGTTTTAATTCTTATTGCCTTGGGCTGTTCGTCCATTTTTGGGACGGGCAGACCAGGTAGCAGGTGACAGGTGCTGTTCTCTTCTCACGATGCTGATATCGAGGACGAGCTGGAGAGTTGCATATTATCTTCTTATTATATGTACTGGATGTTCCGCTGTTTTGTATTCTCTGAGTGTTATGTAGTGAGGCTTGATGTATTGGCTATTTGGATGCTTGTATTCAACTATTATGGAGTTTTATATGATGTCATTTTGTTCTGTAAAGCTTCACTATACATATGTTCTATTGTATTTTGTCCATGCGCTGTGAGTAATACGATAGAATTCTGTTGTTTTAATCAACCCTGACAATCGTCCATGGTCGTCTGGCACACTTTACAACGCACTATCTCTAGATTCGGTGCAGGGGTCATGGGCGGTCGTCACATATTATTTCTAGGTTAGGCTGGAACTATTAAAACTAAGTTAAAATGGTTAAATTTATTTACAAGTTCAAAATGCCCCTCTACACTTAAAAATATGATCTAACAAATAAACGTCATTTAAACAAATACATATTATTTACAAATTCGTTGTTTATTACCTAATAATATAAATAAAATCCAAACTAACAAAAAATTAAACGTTGCAACTTAGAAATAAAACTTTATCTACACACGATTTCAACGTAAAAACATGACTAAATATTTTTACAAATCATTTTCTCTTGAATGTGTTAAGAACAATTCTTAGGCGAAGCAAATGTATCATTTTCGCGCGTCCGTAGTGCTTGTAAAATATAAAGACCTCAAAATAGTTTTGAATACAAAGCCGGATACGTAACTATTTGATCCTTTGAATCTTTTATTGCACTCTACAAAAACGATAAGGGGTGTTTTCGTCAAACCGTCGTCGCTTCTCCACTTCCTCCTCCGAATCATCCCGAAAGCCAATTCCTAACCCTAATTTCGATGGAGGAAAACAGCAGAATCATAGATCCGATCGACATCTCTGCTCTTTCCAACTATCATTACATGTATAAATCATCGCTTTCGACCTCACCAAAACCCTCGCATCTGAACACGTTCAACAGTTCGGGGCTGTTTCTGCTCATATCACCCGAAAAAATGTCGGTTAAGTATGTTGGAGTTCCTCAGCATGACCATGACGTCGGGTCAGCACAGTCGGACTGTCCCGCTCCGACAAAGACTGTGGCTTATTATTTTGAGATGACGGTTAAGAATGCGGGCGAAAAAGGCGAGGTTTTAATTGGATTTACTGGTCACGGATATAATCTTACACGGCAGCCTGGGTGAGTAATTTTATGAAAATTTACGGTGACTGTTTAGCTGTAGTGACAAGGAAAAAAGGAATGAAAAGATAAAAGATACGGATGAACATATATCAAATAGTTAATTTAATCTGAACCATGAAATTACAATTAATTTCTTGATTTCAATCTGAACTAAATTCGCAATTGCAATCAATTTCTTGGTCTTGTGATCAAATGAAATTATCACTGGAGTTTATTTTGGGTCCCTGCTCAAGGTGAGTCTTGAATATTCTTGGCCTCCCCACAACTTATCCTTCAGAGTATACATAGCAACAAACGTTTGAATTAAGTAAGGGATTTGTTGAACTTATCCTTCAGAGTATACATATCAACAAACGTTTGAATTAAGTAAGGGATTTGTTGAACTTATCCTTCAGAGTATACATAGCAACAAACGTTTGAATTAAGTAAGGGATTTGTTGAACTTATCCTTCAGAGTATACATAGCAACAAACGTTTGAATTTAAGTAAGGGATTTGTTGAACTTATCCTTCAGAGTATACATAGCAACAAAAGTTTGTATCAAGTAAGGGCTTTGTTAAAGAGAGAATTAAACTGGATCGGAGTACTATATTTTAGGGGGAAATATTAAAAAAAGACTGAAAATTTTGAAGGGGAGAAATTATGGCTGTCTACACCTTTTACATCATATAAACATTTACTCTCCTTCCAAAATTATTCTTCCTTGTTTATTTTCCTCTCTTTTCCTTTCATGTCACTATATTATTTCCCCCCTCTTCAAAACCTGCCATTGCTTTCAAAATCAGCCGTCGTCGCTCTCAAAAATCCGCCTCTTCCGAACCTAAGATCTTAAACACCCTTCAAAGATATCATTGGAACATTGAACAAAAGAAAATAAGTTAGATATGCATGTCATATTGTGTCGGTGAAGGTATCATATTGTGTTGGTGAATATTTAGACATATTGTGTCGGTGAAGGTATCATATTGTGTTGGTGAATATTTAGATGAAGATCGAGAAAATGGAGATTGAAATGGAATTGAGACGAATTCCCCTCCATTGACTTAAATTTTAATGAATATATATATATATATATATATATATTGACATAGAGAACTAGAGTTCAGGACTTGAAGATGAAGAGATAAATTGTTTTGGCGAGATAGATATACGTGAAAAGGAAAGAAGATGTTTATAAAAATGACAATTCCGTATTTTTGATTGTTTTTGCAAGGGGAGAATCAAATCATTGATCTCCCCTTTAACAAAAACATTTGGTTAGATTTTTATTTCTTTTCATTTCCCTTATCCAAATTGGTTCTTCCTTTAGCAATTTTGTCAAGTAATCATTGAGAATAATCACAATAGCTTTTAAGTTAACTAAAAATTGAGCATAAATTTAGTTACAAAATCATTATGCAATATATATATATATATATATATATATATATATATATATCCAAACAATTAAATCATTTAGTGGCTTACTTTCATGGCAACACAGTTTTGCACTGTGTCTCTTTGTTCATTGTTACGGTTGCTGTTTTCTCTCTTTTGAAATATGTTACATGGGATACTATTATAGATCTCATTATCACATTTTCATCTATTTCTTTGCTACTCATATTCTATTTTCTTTTAATATGTATTATTTCTTTCTTTCTCTCCGACTATATTATTTCTTGATTCTTTTTCTGTGCACATCAAAATATGCATCATGAGCATCGATGAGCTTACTTTTCTAAATTTATTCCAATTTTTATTTACTTCTAGTTAATTTCATTCTTCTTACTTTCGTATGCAGTGTTTTATTATTTTAATTGTTTCATGCTAACACATAAGGCCGTTGTGGTTTTGCAACAATTTATTAACTAAGATGATGAACAAGAACTTAGTTAATGATTGTATATTGTTGATATGTCCCCAATACATCAGTCCTATGGACTGATATGCTCATGATAAACAATTTAGATGCATAGTGTAACATAGCCGTTAATACTCAAATAGTTTATACCCGACAACAATACATGTTCAAATAAAAATCAGAAAGTAGAAACTTAATATCCAAAAACCATCCAAGAGTGTTCAGTAGTGTTCAAAAGCTTTTAGATGATGCCTTGGAAAATATACATAATTGAGCAATCACCTTAAAAGATTTGCGTGCTATTAATAGATAATTATGCTCTTGTCGATGCTTATAACATCATATTAATTTACTAGCACTGGATCATCTGCATGCACGATGTGCACAAGTACGCTAACCATGTGTTTTAAAAAATGAATAGTAACATGCTTCTAATATATATGTTAAAATTATTGTTCTTTTGTAGAACACACATAAAAATAAATAAAATACCAACTATGCTACTTTTTATAACCGAGTAATGCTACATATACTTATTGTTCTTTATTTCCAACTTTTCACACATTTAGTTTGGAGCATTATCAAAAAACCACACACAAAACATATTTCAAACCGAAACGATAAACTTAAAATTGGAATAACTTTTCTCTTAGTATTAGTTCAGAGCTTGACAACGATAATTTCACCATTTGACGAACAATTGTGGATATATTTGTTTATTGATAATGTTGTAGAAATTGCTAGGTGGACGCTAGACGGTAAGTATGGATTAAAGGTTAATCTTTTAAGTGGTGATTAGTCGAAGTTGGGTGACTCATGTATTTTAGATAAGCTGTTAGTATTTGTTTAGTATCAATTAATCAAAATTGAAAATTCGAGGGTTTGTATGGGCTTCAGAGTAGCCAAGGAGGTAAGATCATCTAAAATTAGGATGTAGATGATTATACGAGGCATCAATGCTCAACTAATGTCTAACTAGTTCCTAGATTCTCATTTGTGTTTTTAGATGATGCAGTAAGACTTGCCTAGACGGATGTCTAGGCAGCAAGCTTCTCCTAGTGCCTAAGTGGGGTCTAGGCAGAAGCCTATAAGGATTTTGACAACGTAGATTAATAGTAGAGATAGCTACCTGCACTTGATTATCAATGATAAATGTATTATATCATCGGTCTTCTTAGTTGTTGTATAATATATCCGATACACACACATTTGAGGGATCTGCTGCATCACATTATGAACATAATCTCCACATAAAAAAGATCATTTTGAAAGTTCTATCAATTTCAAGATTGGAAGTCTATCAAACATAAAAGTGTATATTTAAACCTTCCATTTGAAATATTATTAACATGGTAGCAAACGAGTTAAATTCTTATAAAGATGATTATGAGTTATACATTGATGCCAGCCATATTAATAAAATTTGGCTTCATTCAAATTTGTGTAGCTCAAAAAGTTACAAAGACAAGTAATGATGAATATTATAAATATAAGATATGATGAGTTAATAGCAAGGTTTCAAATCTTGGAATTTGGAAAAAAAATCTAGGATTGATCTCGACTGAAATGAAGGAGATTTAATACTCTGATAACTAACCAAGCTGTGCAATATCTCGGATTTCGGAGAAAATCTCGGACTAATATCTCGGGTGAAATGAGGTAGATTTAAAACCTTGCTTTATAATACCGAAAATAGCTACATAAATAGTAATACATAAATAGTAATGAATCTAATGATAATATGATATTGCACCGAATCAAAAAAGGGAAAATAAAATTTGATCAGAAGCTGATTGAATAAGGTAGTAATAACTAGTTGAGTATGATTACAAGTGGCTAAGTTTATTATAAGTTATATTTATCATCGGTGTTGCAAAATAAGTTGCTTTTTATAATGCTGACTGCACACAGTTTGTGACATGCAAGACAGGTAATTTATCCAACCTGTTTTAAACAGTCTTACTCTATCCATGGTCTCTATTTGTCAATTATACGTGCTCTCATTTTTTCCAGACATTTTAACTCGTATCCTTCTCACATGTTTTACATGATTAGCTATTGGTTAAAGTGAATTTAAAACATAGAAAAAGAGAAAAATGGATACAAGCTTTCATATTGAGAGTAGTTCGGATTGTTTAATTTGTTGACCATTGAAATGCGGTATTATAGAAGTGGAGTATAGCTTATCTTTCTCCTCGCGTACACACGTTATATATACATATATGCACATGCATGTACTCAACCATAGTCCCATACATTCACATACAGATTGATACATTGCTCTTATAAATTATGACATTGTGTATGTTATATTGGTTATTAAATGCAACAAATTAAAGCTCATTACTTTCCCAGTCGTTTAACTTCTATCTTTGTGTTTGTTGTAATGTTGTGAAATTCAGTAATCTGAAAGGAAAATACCTCTTTTTTCTGTCAGAATGAAATACTTTCACACATTTTCACAAGCTTTTATCAAACTGAAAAATGACAATCATACTGTTTTTTTTTTTCATCCTTCCATATTATTTTAAACCCAACAGTTTATAAACATCATGTATTTCGGGATAAAAAACAGAACTTCAAATATGACATTTATTTATGGGAGTCGGGAAGTATTTGTGTTCTTCCAATTTACGCAGAAGAATTGGTGAGGAGGAAAATCTTTCTTGTTGCGCCCATTTTGTTGGTGCCACAGGCCCACAAGAGTCAGTAATGTTTATTCTTTTGGAGAAGCGGTATTTACTATTTTCTTGAAATTTTGAAGCAAAGTGTTTTTTTTTCACTTTCAGTTTAATGAGTTATTCAAGGGAGATCGTCTTGAGGTACTGAAATTATTCGTTACAACTGACTTTAAGATGAATCGCAAAATGGAAGTTTGCTGTATTATGAATTTTTTTGGATTTTCTTAATTATCATTACTTGGGTACTTCTGGATTAATCTGTCTCAACAGTAGTGGCATTATGTTTAATTGTTTCTAGAACATAATCTCCATTATAACATGAACTCTATAATGTAGGTGTGATGCAAATAGTTGCGGGTATCGCGGGGATGACGGCCTTCTGTATCACCCAAAAACCAAAGTCGATCCTTTTGGGCCCAGATATACAACTGGAGATACAGTTGGTGCTGGTATTAATTACATATCACAGCAGTTCTTTTTCACGTAAGTTGGTTAACTTTGGTTCAGCATGCAACTCTTTTTGTTATTGTGATTTTTAGTTAATTTATGCACACAATAGTTGAATTTGTTCTTTTATCATCTAACACAATGTCTTAACGTCGAATTCTTATATACAATAATTGATTTGCAGGAAGAATGGACAGCTTGTTGGAACAGCTGAAAAGGATATTAAAGGACCTATATACCCTACAGTTTCTGTTCATAGCCAGAATGAAGAGTATGTTCTTGTAATTTATTTATGCTATACGTCAGTGATCAGGGAGTCCTAAAACCTTATGTATCCAATCTGTACCAATGAATTTGAACTTTATAAGATGTGCATGAAACCAAAAATGCGTATGTACCTTTAACATGTAAAGTTGTAAGCTGGCTGAATGGTAAAAGTGCATTGGACGAGAAGAGTTTGTATATATGCTTGCACACACACATATGCATTTCAGTAATTGTTTTGTTAAATACCCAGGGAAAAAAGTCCACTAAAATGACATTTGCATGCTCATTCTGTCGATTGTAACCATTCTCTCAAACCCTTTTTTTTTCTGCTATAACTCTCAGGCATGTATAGATATTCTTTAAAATAGTTTCTTCTTCTTCTTCATTCTTTTCTTTTCTTTTCTTTTCACTTCATGATACCAGCGTGAATAAACATAGAAGTGTCCTTGCTTCATGTACTTATTTGTGTTGTATAATCACTTCTTACATTAATTTGTACAACCCGGTTTTGCTCATAAAGTTGCTCTTGTGTTAATTTTGAAACCATACTTGCGAAAATTTCTCCAGGGTAACAGTGAACTTTGGGGAGCACCCATTCAGTTTCGATATCAAGGTACACATGCACTATTTGGGTATTATTAACTTACATGCACCTTAACATGAAGTATCAATCATACGATTTCAGTTAAAAGTAATTCTGATTTTTTATTGAATACAATGTTAGGCACATCACGTGCATATGTAAAACTGGGTACCAGATTTAAGGAGAGTTTCCTCTTTTACTTGTTAATTAATCACGTTTCATCTAGTCGATCTTTATCCTTGCTGCTTATATTGATCTGCATTGTGTGTAATGTATATATATGTCAGCAACTCAGCATTTGCATGGTTTCACTTCTAATACCATATGCATTGGCTTTGAAAAAAATGGTATATATCAATTTTTTATTCTTTACTTATTGGATTTCTTGACCTTTATTTAGGGGAAAAAATAATGTCGTGGGGAACTCGACATCATATTTAAGGCGAACTAACCTTTTTGTGTATTTGAGTCGCATACATGGAGTCTTGAAATATTTATTTCAAGGAAGGCCCTCCTAGACCTTTGCATAGCTGGCCTCATGCATTGCGGCCACCGTATATTTGTAGGGATGACTGACTTTGAAATTTCATGGAATTTGGTGTGCATGTGCAAATGTTTTGTGGGGATAAAATGTTAGAAAGGAACAGTGTTTTTTGTGCGGTAGGAATTATTTCCTGGTCATCTTAGCATATTTACTGTGAAGTCAGCTTTCTCTTAAGCCAGTCCAAATTTTAATGTAATTTGTGTACCAACTATTTCTATATCTTTTGCAAATTCAACATTAAATGAGTTGTTCTGTTAATGTCTTGAAGCATTGTCTTTCTCTTTCAGTTTAACCCACACCATGTTACTCGTGTCAATAATGTGCACAAACATATTGCTTTGATATTCTCTTGAAGCTTGTCTACATATATTTTAATTGCTTGTATACTTTCTTGTGTACAGGCTTACAGATCAGAGGAAAGGCAAAACCAGCAGAAAGTGATTGAAAAAATAACATTACAGCCTAATGTTAGTCACTGGTATGTTGCTATTTAAATTTACAAAAGTAATTTGCTATTCTTTAGTGCAGTTAATGTTATCGACAATTTTATAGCACACGTTCTTTTTTAAGTTGTCATTTTGGGTTTAATGTTTGGTGCAATATATCTCTATATTTGTTTAGCACAAAGACAAAAAAAACTTTTCCACTTCTTTATTGGCAATGCGGTAACATAACATTAACATAGTTGGATACTTAAATCACAAGCATGACCATTGAAAAGGACAAAAGAGGGAGTACTTTTTATCTAGGGAAAGTTAACTTTAAAATGCATTTTTTAAAACTTTTTTTATTGTAAATTTGAATAAGAACTCATCATTCATAGTGAACAATATAGTGCTTTATATGTTTTCATTTTGTTCTCAGTTAGGTGGTTGCACAATTAATTATAAAGTTAGAGCAAAGATTGGACAATCAATATATTAGATTTAACTCTCCAATGCAAATTTTATAAGGATTGCCCACTCTTCTCTCCCTAATTCATTCGGTCAAAAGCTTTTGGATATACAATTATTTCAGTATTAGAATTAACTCTCCAAAGTAAATTTTATACCTACTCTCCTCTCCCTAATTTATTCGGTCAGAAGCTTTTGGTTATGCATTTATTTCAGATGTACAAATTCTTCTGTTTACACATGCGTTCTCTTCATTTCTGATTACAAAATAATGGAAATTAGTTTTTCCCCCTTTCTTTTGGACTTAATCCTATGGTATTGAGATATTAGAATTAACTCTCCAAATTAAATTTTATAGCTACTCTCCTCTCCCTAATTTATTCAGTCAAATGCTTTTGGATATACAATTATTTCAGATGTATAGATTCTTCTGTTTACACATATGTTCTCTTCATTTCTTGCAGATGTGCAAATTCTTCTGTTTACACATGCGTTCCCTTCATTTCTTGCAGATGTGCAAATTCTTCTGTTTACTAATGCCTTCTCTTCATTCCTTGCAGGATTGTTCGTTCCTATCTGTTACATTATGGCTATCAAGATACTCTAAATGCCTTTGATGATGAAAGTGAAATTTCTCCTCTACAGAATGCCACATTTCAAGATAATGGTATCAGTGTTCCTGGGAATACCTATGCACTAAATCACAGAAAGACTTTGCGTCAGGTAATAAATTAATTGATCGGCTACCTTTGCACTTTAATATATTTCTTTTGGGTTGAAGTTCTTCAAGTTGATCATTAAAATATAATTTTAATTGCATCTTTTATTCTGTTGTCCTTTTGTTTACCTTGAAATACACAAATGCTTATTATTGACTTTTATTTTATTATGGTATTACTTTCTGAGGTCGTTGCTGACGTTTCAATTTGAGTCCTACAAATCCTTATTTGTATTTGCTCTAGATCTACCTGATTTCTGTATAATGTGCAAATTAGTGTTTATTTGCAAAGGCTGTACTTAACTAATGTATGTCTTTTTCTGGTTAAGCTTATCAGGAAGGGAGATGTTGATTCTGCTTTTCATTATATTCGAGAATGGTATCCTAAAGTTGTGCAGGTAGACTAATCCATCTCATATACAATGTTTTTAGCGTTTCAGCTTCCTAAAGTTAGTTGTTCACAGTAGAAACTTTATATATTTGGATTCATTGTTGTGTCTGGTATAATTGGTTTACCCCTTTAGCAAGTAAATAATTTACTACACACACCCTGTCTTCGTTTGTTTAAAATGCTAAATTCTGATTGCTGAATTCTGAAGTCTGAATGCTGATTGCTGAATTCTGAATAATCACTTACTTGTTTGTTCGCATCCAACATTCAGAACAAAAACAACATTCATCATTCAGAACAAAAAATAAGCACTAATAAAGTTTTGAATTATTTTGTCTGAATAGATGATTTTGTTCAGAACATTGATAAAAAACAAACATAGAAAGTTCTGATTTATAAATCAGAGCTTGGATTCAGACCATTTTATTAAAAACAAATGCTGCACATATTCATTGGGACATCAGTAATAGTTATTAGAGTGGATCCTTAACCTAATTGGGTCCTAATATATTAGTATTATAGTATATCCTATGTTTAACTGCACTTGTTCAATGGGACAGCTGTATTTATTAGAGTGGACCCTTAACCTAATTGATCTCAATATATTAGTATTATAGTATACATCCTCTGTTTAACTGCACTTGTTCAATCGGACATAAAGTAATTTTATTTTAGTGGATCCTTAACCTAATTGGTTCCTTGACCTGTACTGATATGAAGTTGCATTTAGGTTAAAATTTAAGAGTTCATCACCAAACGATGCTCCAACTTCCAAGAACCCTTTAAGTGACAGATTTTTTTAATAATGTTCTCAGTGAGTAGAAGTTGGCAGTAACCAAAAGTCAGAACCCGAAAATAGGAATTTGGGTTAAATTTTAAGAGTCCATCATTAAACAATGCTCCAACTTCCAAGAACACTTTAAGCGACGGATATTTTTATAACGTTCTCAGTGAGTAGAGGTTAGCAGTAACCAAAAGCCAGAACCCGAAAATAGGAAATAAATAGTGAAACTATCATTAGTATGTACAAGTCCACATTTTTTCATCTCTATCTTCTCCATGTTATTGCTGATTTTTTCATCAAACTAGCATAAACATTTACATGTCTGTTTCATATGCAGGACGATACATCAGCAGTTTGTTTCATACTTCATTCCCAAAGGTTTATTGAATATATCAGGGTCAGTTTTTTTCTCTTATCTGCTTGCACATCAGTGTGTTCACCAGGTCCGGCCATATATTATATTTGGCCATGGACAAAAAATTAGTGTGGATCCCTAAAACAATTAGTCACTATTAATAAAAATGTAACTTTGGGGCTTGAATACTAAATAATGTACGGTACCCATGATAAGTTGCACTGAAAGCAAATAAAGTCACACAATTAGAATGATAAATAATTTGCATCAAACAGATTACAAGTAAAATAAAAAGCAGCAACAGCGTGATTAAAAGATTTCTCCTGATGTTTTTAAAAACAAAGCAAACCTAATCAAATGGAATTATATTACTAGTATTTAATGTACCATTGTTGGCCAAAAAGTTGGTCTGCACCCCAAATCTAAAATGAATATTATACAAATAAGAATCAAAAGAAAAGAGAAAAACGACACATTTTTAAAGTGGTTCGGCCAAAATCTCGTGTTACGTTCACTATCAACTTTATTTCTGATAGGATTTACAACAACAACCAATTACAATCGATTTCAAATAAAAAAAAAGACGTTTTCAAATTTTGCAGCAACTCCGCGTAGAATCTGGACAAAGATCCAAAATTTTTTTGTAGTTGTTGTAGGCGCTCTATTTATAGGTGAATTCGAGTAAGGTTTTAAATCTCGGATTTCGATCACGTCTTGTCTCGAAGAATTTCAAGAGCTTATTTCGTATGCGGTAAGAATCTCGAATGAGATGAGTGCATTTCGGTCGTTCATCTCAAATTTACATATCGGTTTCTAAAATACATTTCGGAGCTATCTTGGAGTATATGCTATGTCGAAAATTAGTTTTCATACATCTAAATAGTCACTACCTTAAGGAAAACATTACACACATAACTTGGACATATCACACTCTTATCATTACTAATTTAGCATGAAAAAAAATCACATCATGTAATGCAAATAAATAACGATGATTCATGAATAATGTATTACATAATATCATATGAGATAAAATAGATATGAAACAAACCATCAGATATGCACCAACACTTTCATTTGTTTAACCGTTCACTTGACTTTCTTACATAATATAATATCTCCTTTCTACTTTTATGATTTATGGTGCTATAAGGTAAATCATAATTTTCTAACTTCAAATACGAAGTCTACAACTTGAAGTAAAATATTATACTTATGATTATAATATTGAACTATTAGCAAACAAAAGCTCATTAAGAAACTAACAATATTGATATGTCAAACAAACATAGAAAATAACATACACAATACAAACAATTTTCAAATATGTTGTAACATTGAAAGAAAAGCAAAAAAATGATGCACGAATGAACATGGAATCAACAAATGGAATTAATAGATGAAAGAGAATTCCTCTATTGTTTAAAATAAGCCTCTAGGAAAAAACTATAGCAGCAAAAGCCAAATCAGATCGGGAATCTATTTGAAACATAAAGCTAAATCAGTCAGACCCAAAAATTATAGCCATAAAAAATAGGGTTAGGAAAAAACTATAGAAAGTATCAAAATAAGCAAAATGAAATATAAACCTAACGAAAAAAAAAGTGAATACTTACTAGAATCAATGTAGATTTTGTTATCTTCTTACACTTGTCACTGTCGCAAAATAAGAGGAAGAGAAAATGACGATATGAGAATGGTTAAAAAGACTCAAATTTGGGTAAGAGATAGGTCAGCCCAATACGGAAATAAGTTTTTTCTTCAAAATTCAACAACTCGGCCAATATCTCGCTATTAAATCTCGTCTGAGATATATGTGAAATACCATAACATCATCCGAGATTTGAATCAGACGAGATTCTAATGAAATAGCTTGTTTCAAATCGTCCAGGCTTGAAAACGAAATCTTAGTCGAAATGAGCGAGATTTAAAACCTTGAATTCGAGCACGAAAATAACTAGATCTGGTTTTAACGAGCAAATATCTTTAGCTCCAAAGTTCCAGCATAAAGAAATATATCAAATCACATGTTATCAGCAATCAACATTGTTCGTTGCTGTTCTATATGGATCGGTACCGATCGATGACTTTGACTTAACTCTTTTCTACTCTTGGATGTAGTCCAAGTCTCTAGGCTCTAATGTCCAAGTCCTCAAATCACCATCGTTCGGTACTTATCCATATGGATTGGTATCGACCGATATCACATCTTCTAGTTATCTTCTTCCAACTTCAATTGTCAAGTCTTTCACAAAGCTAAATGGCCCAACGCATCTTTTAGCATCGTTCGGTATGCTCCACATGGATCGATGCCAATTGATAGCCGTTTCTCTATACTAAGCCAAAACTTCGAGCTCGTCAATCTTGACATCTTTTAAGCTTTTTGATCATTTCTTCATTATTTCGGAGTTCAGACCCATCAAAATGTTGCTTGATTCAAATATTGGATAACACTTATCCCACAAAACATGCTTCTGCGATAACAAAATATGCTTTGGATCGAGACAAGCGATCGAATTTAAAGACGCTTCTATCATCTAATCTTTCTTTGTGAAACGTTGCATCTTTTTTGAGAGTGTCGACATATCGTTTCAAACAGTTGTTGATTGCATCTTTTTAGTAGATACAAATGTTGAAGTCTTCCACTTGAAGCGTTCACTCATCATTGAGAATCTCCTGAAAGCTATCATATTTTTTGACCAGGTAGATTTCTATTTTCTTTTTCATCACTTTTTTTCCATTTTTGTTACATAAGAATTCATATTGATCGATTGGAGCGTCTCTCCTCTTTATTAGCCTCTTTCGGGGCAAACTTTTTGTATTTTTCCATACATTGCGTAGCTAGGTAGATGTCCTCGATAGAATTAGTCAATTCCATGTAATTTTCATCACGAATGAACCTCGAATACACATAATTATGAAAGGCACGCTATGATGCTCACCATGACGCTAGGCGGAGCACCACATTTGCGCCTTTCTCCTTTATGGCGCAACGCACATAGAATTGCATGGAGAATGGTGCATATGGCATAAATGGCGCATGGCACAAAAATGATGCGCCTTTTCATTATTTTATTCTTTTACTTCTATTTTCCATTTTTCATAATCCAAACTGATCTTCAACAATGATTGAATATAATATTTTTTTAAACATAGTTCATTGATGCCAACAAGTGTCAATCTTGTGGATCGAACTCGTGGTCTTTAATCTCGTAGTCTAACCTACCAACCAATCGAGTTATTCTTGTTGGCTTGTATTATATTTTTTATACCATGATATAATTACACTTCGAATTAATCTTCAACAAACTTTGAACTATTATTTCTATTATTGCAGCATCGAACCACGATGGACAATTAGATTTGAGATCCGCAAATTTGAGCCAAACCAATCCGAACTCAATTTGAAACAGATATATTCGGATCAGGTCCAGCTGATGAAAAATAACACGAAAAACCAATCCGATCCGGAAGACCAGACAAAAAAGTGAGGAAATGTATGCATTTTTAGTGTTATTACCCAATCGAACATGAACCTACTCAATTCGAATCGAACCGTAGGTTGGGTCAATGTTTTAAAATATACAAGTTAGGCTCAACAAAACTCATTCAACTAGAATCGAGACCCATCGGGTTGGGTCCAGATCCGACCCGACGGGTCTAATTACCACCCTTGCACCAAATAAATAATATTGAATGGTTGCATTTTCCTAATTAATCTCGAATGAACTTCGAACTATCTGTTCTAATTACTGTTGCACCGAACAAATATTTGCTTTTTTTCAAATTAATCTCCAAAGAACTTTGAACTTTCTGTTCCTATTACGGTCGCACTGAATAAATTTCAATCGATATGCGACAAATGAAGAAGATGTTGAAGTTTATGAATCCGATGATGCATCCATTGATTAAAAAAATATGATTGTTGAGTCATATTAAATTTCTAGTTTAATGGTAATATGTACTGTTAACTTGGATTTTGGCCTTTGAAGATTATTATACTTGAAACTCTATGTTTATGATATTATATTTGATGATGTTTATTGTAAACATCTAAAAAAATCTTTATTACATATATGTTTTAGTAAAATATATATATAAATTACATTGAACCTTTCAAGTTAAATTTTTATCTATTGATTTTTAAAAAAAATTACACATGCACAGTAAATTATAAAGACGCGCGTCATTTGTTGCGTTGAGCGCCAAGACTTCGAGGATGCTTTACATTGTTTTGCGTCGTGCACCATTAATAACTTCACGAATATGTCTTGGTATCTCGTTGTTTGCCACTAGCGATTTTGAAGTTCTTTCGTTTATTGTCGTTTTCGAAATTATTGTTGCCATTATCATCATCCTTCTTGACAGCCATGTTACTTTGCATTACGCTACTTGGTCCAACCCAACCATCGGCGTCAATTCTTTCATCCAGTTCCGCCTCTTTCAAGCATAGAAACCGATACGCCTCTCGGTAAAAATCTACTATTTTAGTTGGCTTCTTCATTCTAAGCCACTTTTCAAAGTCAGTTTGACTATGGACTCCTATCGAATCAATCAACACAATCTTCTCCCTTGGGTTCTCCACCTTTGTCACGGTGGCGTTGAATCGCTTCAAGAAACTATTCAAGATATCTTCGAACTCTTGGTGCAAGTTCGCCAAGGACGTCCTTCGACTGAATGCATGCTAAGCTACTTCAGAAACTTTTCAGCAAGCCTCCGGGCTTAAAGCCGACAGAACCATATCGTGGCATGTCCCTCCAGAGAGGGGGAAACACTTACATTTCACCGCATCGATTGCACGTGCACCATCCATGTGCTACCCGCACTCCATTGGATGTTGTATAGGATCGATCAATCCATTGTAACTCTGCATCGTTGGCATAACTTCTTTGGATACAGAGCCGTTCTAATTTCTTCCGTGAATGAGTTTGACTAGCCGTGGACATCCATCCATTATCCCGCTATTGCTAATTTTGATTCAACAGTCTCCTTCTCATCTTAGTCAACGTTTCACTCTGAGCGGCGATCGTCATGGGCCTCATCGTGCTTGTGCAGGCGAGCGCTCGCTGTTTGTCCGATGAGATCTAGGTCCCCCGTCTCTGGGGAATCCAATCATACAGTTGTCAGGCGACGTTGACGCAAACTGCGTCATCTTCTTACCGGTTCAATAGCATTTCCTTTAGCACCACCAACCCGAGGAACAGTCGCTTGTCCATCTTCATCAGCACCAGCCTGTTGTAGCTCCTCTTCAGGTTCGTCGAAGTGGAGTTTATTAGATCGAAGATACTGACCGATGTTGAGGCTGGGATTATAGCTCCAACATTGGCTTTTGGTTTCTTACTCGTCCTAGCGTTTTTCTTCAGCATTTTTTGCTTGCCTTTTTCTGTGACTTGCTTTGATGAAGGCGAGTAATCTCTTCTGTTCATCTCTTTTGTTCTTCCTACGCTTTTAAGACTCTTTTGTCTGCTGGAGTTGGGGAAACAATCTCGTCATCTTTTCCATGATGGACATATGATTCTCCATCATCTTTTTATTCATTTCCGCCATCATTTAATCCAGCTCGGTCTTCGTGACTACATCTAGCGCGCTCAAAGTTTCTCTATGAGCTGGTTGATTTGTTTCATCTTCACGGTGAGAGCCTTAATGTTCTAGATCAAGTAGTCTTCTTCGGTGTAGACTTTATCTAAGTCATAGTAGCAATCATATCTGACCATGAATCCTTATTCTCGGAGAAAACACTAAAAAAATGTTGGTCAACACTCCCAATCGAATTAAAACGAAAATTAAAAAAGTAAGAATTAAAAGATAAGAAAGAAATGACAATTTTTAAAGTGGTTCGGTTAAAATCTTGTGCCTACGTCCATTATCAATTTTATTTCTGATAGAATTCACAACTACAATCAAATTACAATCGATTTCAGATTTGGAAAAACAGATGATTTCGAATTTAACAACAGCTTATTTTAGAATCTGAAAGAAGATCCAAAAGTCTTTTTTTAGTTGTCGGCTCTCCATTTGTTGGTAAATTCGAGCACGGAAATAATTAGATCTGGTTTTAACGAGCAAACATCTCCAGATTCGAAGTTTCGGAACGAGAACATATCATATCGCATTTTTCCTGCAATCAATATCGTTTGATACCGATCCATAAAACTTTGATTTTTTTCTTCTCTACTTTTCGATGTAGTTCAAGTCTCTAAGTTCAAATGTCCAAGTCCTTAAATCACCATCTTTCGCTACTGATCCATATGAATTGATATCGATTGATCCCACATATTGTTTTTGTCTTCTTCCAATTCCAACTTCAAGTGTTAAGTCTTTCACAAAGCTAAATGACCCTACAAATCTTTTAGCATTGTTCGGTACTGATCCACATGGAACGGTGCCGACCGATAGTTGTCTCTTTATACTTGGCTAAAATTTCAAGTTCTTCAATCTTGACATCTTCCAAACTTTATGATCCATTCCTTCATCATTTTGAAGTCCAGACCCATCGAAATGTTGTTTGGTTCAAATACCGGATGATAACCATAAAGATATTTCACCTTAGTAAATGATAAATGGAAAATGATACTTCAGCAAAAATCAACACTGACTAATGAAAATATTCGATACAGATTAATAATCTGAACTTATACAGCTTCACAATATAATATTAAAATATACAAACAATTTCCATGTTATTGAACATATTTAATTTTAACATAAACTAACCATCAAATTAATCATTTTCTACTAATTTATGAATGTGATGTAGAAATAATTGGATTGCAAACAGAGTATCATATAAGCCTGTGATTTAGTCAAATAGATGATGTTAGTTTCATAGTTACATTATATAGAGAGAAACTGAAAAGGAGAACTTGCAATTTTTTGAATTTCACGGTGATGTTCACCATTTACGAATTTTTACATCATATTCATGTGCATAGAGCTGTAAAGCTGGGAGAAACAAATTTGGCTACAGAAAACTATATAGTATGATGTAGGAAACAAAAATTATTGTAGGTACAATCAGATATGATTAAAATGTTTTGAAAACTAGGTCATATTATTAAAATTTCAAGTGGCCCTAAAGCTTAACTAGAATGGATTAGGACTGTTTATTATGTTGTCAGGTTAGTTGTATTGCCAGTGTGTTTTTACATGTTTACCTGTTCCTGAAGCTTTTATCGCATATTTAATTGATCAGGGTGATCAACCACTGGATGCTGTGAATTATGCACGTGCGGAATTAATGAAATTCCTAGAAGTGGAACCCTTCAAGAACATGCTTAAGGTACCTTTTATACGTCATTTTGTAGCCTTATCTGTTGTAAGTGAATGCCACAATCTGGGTAGAACATACTTGGGCATGGGCTGTTATTTTTGTTGTTTACCTATCTGTTCATCAAAATTCACAACTAGTTGGGATTTTTCCATTAGTGTTTAATGAAAACAGCAAGATTGTTTTTTTTGTCTAAGAATCTGTGGACAATATTAGTTTTACTGTGTATGTAGGATACAATTGCGTTGCTGGCATACGAGAATCCTGAGAAATCATGTGTAAACTATCTCCTGAAACAAACGCAGCGTGAGTTTGTTGCAGATGCAGTGAACGCAGTTATTCTTTCTACAGACCCAAATGTTGGAAATGCTGAGAGTTGTGTGCAGTCTACGCTGGAGAAACTACTGAGGCACCTGACTGCATGTATTTTGGAAAGAAGAGCATTGAATGAGAACGAAGGGGATGCGTTTGATCTTCAGAGAGAGCAAATGAGATGGGGATGGAAACTGTTAGATGATTGATTTTCTCTAGTCTTCGCCCTGCTCTCTGTAAAGGCTGATAACACCATTTTAAATGTAAAAGGAAGGCAATGTCATGTGCTTCAACGATGACTTTTCGTACCTCCATGGTATTTGTAATATAGCGTGCCACTGAATCCACCGCTTTTCTATAGTCCCTATCCTTTGTAGCTATTTGCTCCATTTGTAATGTCTGGTTCTGTGATGTGAGGCACCCGGCTCTATTGAGCCTGTGATTGTGCAATTGTGTTACAGTTACGGTCAGTGCTACAAGTTATTCTTTTGTATCTTGTTTTTGTCATGATTCTGATAGGCTTCTGTTACCGATTTTATAACTATTACTATTTGATGGCTGCAATTTGAATGCTGTCATTGATTTTATAACGATGCAACGGCTACTAATTTATCAATGTACCGATCTTTGCATATTGATAAATCGGTATTGATACCGGGATGCAACTTTAACTTGTAAGCAAAAGTAATGATATTTGAAAAATGGTAGTGGTTACCACAACGGTCCTAAGAACTACCATACTTGTATTTTGTCATCCTATTTTTTAATTAATCAGCACGCATGTCACTTCTTCATTTTTCCATCAAGTTATTTCAAAAATTCGGCGTTTTAAATGACAAATTATGGAAACAACATAAATCATCACTGTGCCCAAACCTAAATGGTACGATTGTAGTTTTTATAGTTTTGAAAACTCAAAATACTTGCATTTTGCATTAATCAAAAAATGTGAATTACGTGTAAAACATGAATTTTAAATTAAGCGTTTCCTTTATGTTAAAAAGTACATAAAACGTGAAGAAAAAACATTATGGGAATGTGATATATGCATTTTTAAAAATTCATATACGTAAATTATGAAAATACAAGTACAAATTGCCTGCAGTTAGAAAGACGACTCTAATACACCATTTCACACTAAAAATTTCACAAAACAAACGAATAATTTTTTTAGAAGTTCGGTTTGTGTTTGGTTTAAAACGAATTTTGTGTTTTCGGTTTTCAGTATGTATGTCAAATATGAGAAGAATGAAGGAACGACGGAGAGGATAAAAGAAAGACAAATGGAAGGACGAAGGGGATAGAAGGACGACGGAAGAGTGAATTGTTTCACGTGCTTGTGTTATTTACCAAAACACGGAAAATTAAAAAAAATTGTTTTCTATTTTGTATGTTAACTTCATTTTCAAAATTGGTCGTTTTCGGTAATATACATGTGCAATGCTTCATTTTTGTTTGAACGAAAACTCAAATTAAAATCAACAAACCAAACACTACAGTAACCTTTACATATTTTCGAAAAATAATAAACGATGTGCAAATGTGAAAATTTCAATGGTAAAATCGAGTATACTCAAAAATTTAAATCTTACGCGTATAGAGAAAAACATATTTTAAAGAAGCGCAAATACTACGCATATTATTGAAGTACATCAAAAATTTGTAGAATTTGTAAAATCATCTACAAAATCTTGGAATATAACGAAAATTGCATAATAATTATACAAAAAATACAAAAATGCAAAAAGTCGTTCTTTTTTCTGGTAGCAAGAAAAAGTCATATTCTTTAAAATACATATGTTGCGCCTAATCTAAAAATGCACTAAAAAATTAAAATCGAATTGCATAGTATATGCAGTTGCATAAACTATATATTAAAAGATGAAAAATCCATATCTTGAAATATTCACATGTTATGTATTTTTTGAAATGTGCATTAAAATATAAATCAACAACATATTAATGTTGTTGCAAAATTAACTACTAAAAAAATGCAACTACTCCTCATGCACAATGAACAAAATTTGCACATTTGTTGAATTTTTGACATTTTCACTCATCAAAAACATGAATAAATAATTATGTATCTCTACTATTAATAATGAGAATTCAATCCATTAGTTTCAACCGTGTCTTTTTGAAATTTCCAAAATGCCCTTTACATCATTGAAGGTTAAAAACATAAATATCATTTTCAACTACTGTGCAATCAACTTAACTTCACTTACCCTCCCTACCTCATCAATTTTATAGGCTCTGCACGACGGGACAACCTACTACTTTCTCTCTTAGCTTATATGCACTAACAATTAAGATACTTTTGGTGATGTGGGACTAATTAAAATTAATCTTTGCACAACCTCAATAATTGTTGAAGAAGAATCAATACCAATGAACATAGAAATCAAACCAATTTCCTAGCCGCCAGAATCAGTTTTTGTACGTTAGGTTGATGTTTAGGTTATCCACCTGAGGCATATTCGAGCATTTACTTCAGATAGTATTGAGTGTCCAGAACTGGTACTAAATATTGACTTGATTGAACCTGAAGTAAATACTTAACTAAACCTAAAGTTAATATGCAAACTAAATTGTACTTTCCATGTAATTACTTGAAGTAATAGTAATATTCCACGATAATATTTGAAATTGTGTTGAGTCCTAAGTTTTAAGTTGCCCAACTTCTCTGCCAAATGTGCATTTATATGCTTAGAAATTTAATGATAGCAGCTAGATGTGAACAATGAAAATATACATGAACAAATGCTTAAGTACACACAACTCAACACACTCAAATACTGACTATACACACACTTATATAATACACTCACACACTGTTACTCACGTAACACACACCTGAATATACGCGCACACACACTATCACACATGCAACACACACCTGAGTAAACCCAGTACAGTAGCCCTACACACCTCACATACACAAAAACACATGCACATGTCCAATGCCCCAAGTACCCAGACCTGCAAATCATATCATAAAATTAATAACCCTTTTTATCTACTTTGGTTTTATAAAACACATGCAACTACAATTTGATTAACTCGTACTCAATCATAAAGCTTTAACTTTGCACCCAAACACACACACACACACACGTATACTCGAGCACACCCAGTATTATCATCCGTGCATATTATATACACACAAACACAGTTATAAATGAACATTGACACACTCATAACTCACATAATAATATGCACACGTGCACAAGCACCAGAAGCAAGTATTGGGCATAGTAAATACACATGAACAACTAGATCATAGGAGAAGTAAATATAGGAAATAAATGGTGCGACATCAGGTGTGTGAAACAACAACCGCACTTGCAAAATTCTCAGCATAGTTATATAATAATGAAACCAGGAAAAAACAGGGAACAATATATGCACACGTCTGTCTCTTCTCATCTCAACTTCTCTACTACTACTAATAATAATTCAACCATGTCTTTTTGAAATACCAGAAATACCCCTCGTGATAAAGAATGTAAGAACATGCACGAATGAAGCAATGTCAACCACATATGCACGGATGAAGCAATATTGGAATATAGTGTAATCCTTAAGTTTGCAAGCCAGGAAAGAAGTGCAGTTTTCAAAGTGGTGAACATTATATATTTATATTCATTTCAAGTGATATAATTGGTACTTACCAACTGTGCATGCCATTTACGGATTTCAAAGCTTTAGCTGGAAGGTTAGTAAATAATACCTGAAATTGAGCATGTGAGAAAGTTAGAACGTCATTATTAATTTTATATATGAAGTAACAGAGTACATATCATTATGTTTTGAACCAATCACTATCAGTTTTTTTATATTTACGACTTAATACCTTTTTTCAATTATAATATTTGATTCTTATTCCTCCATTGGGTAGTTGTTGTTATTTCTGTCGGATTTAAGTTTTGTTGTTAGCGTGAGTGAAAGTGTTTTTTATAGTCAATGTATGAAATTATGATTGTTGATTGTGCCATTGAAAAACAATGTTATACGATTCTACTATTTTTTAAGGTTGCATGGAGAGTAGTTGATATACTTTTGTAGTTGTCGAACCTTTATTGATGTATGGTGTAGTGAATGCATTATTGTGTTATTGACCTGATCCAAAGATAACGAATTCTAGACATTTTATTATTAATGTTGTAATCACTAATATTTATTTTGTTTATTAGTTTTATCAGTAATTTTTATCAAACATTAATTCAGATTGCCAACAAATGCATTATCAATTAACCATACTCCATATAAATATTGAAGCATGTGATAGATGTAATTTACACAACTTGACCTATTAACAAAATAATAGCATTTCATTGCTTACCGTGCTTAAAAGTTTAGACTTGAACGTTGGAGTGCTTTTGAAGAATAAAAGGAAGCAAGGATGTGAACCTCATGAATCTGTGAAAGAGCATGCTCACCAGAGAAGTTTGGTCAATCAAATTGATGCTCTTCATGAAAACGAAAAGTTTTCTTTCTGGTTGTTTCTATTCTCCTACCTCCTTCCTTTTCGGGAATGAAAAGTTTTAAGTGGGGAAGAGTGTAACGACTCGTAAATTTTAACCGTTTTAATAACGTAATTAGTTGAAATTTTGTGAAAATTTAAACGATAAAATTTTGAAATTTAAATTTGATATTTGAAATGCGTCTGTTTTAACAGAGCAACTGGTAAATTTTCATCTGATAATATTAAACTTTATTTTCTAGTGTAATTTTATTCCAATTTATATCCGTTAAAATTGATGATAATAAAATGTTTTCCAAACCTGAATATTTTTACATAGAAAAATTCTAATTCATCTTCTGACTAAGACGTCATTTTTCGTTTTTCCAAATTCGGACTTTTTTAGCTCCGTCGATCTTATTTTTCTGCGTTTTGCTGCATTTTCCGTTGGTAGAAAATTCGAATTTTTGTAATTCAATCATACCACTGATATCTGTATACCATTTTGATCATCTTGTTGTGCTGATCTCTGCAGTATATTCGATTTTGTGTTTTGAAAACCAGTACGCAGCGAAATCTGTGAAACCGGTAACCGTATCGGTACCAGTTCCGTTTCTTTTTATTCTTGTGATCTTTCAATATTCCACTGTGTAAACAAATAGTCATTAGCATTTATTTTTCACTGAATTCAACCCTTTATTTTATTTTCGAAAAATAAATTTTAAACGTATAGTTTATATTAAAAGAAACCATTCGCTCTTCATTTTCAATAGAGGATTGTTCATCTTCCACCCAGATCCGCATTTTACACTTTCATTTTTCTTCTTTCCTCGAGCCAACCTCACACGCAACTCAACTTCTCCCATGCGTGAATGGCAGCCGCTCCTCCACCTCCGCCCTTCACCCACCACCACTGTCTAGCCCTCCTCTTTTCCCCATGCCGTGACCACTCCACTTATCTCCCCTCTCCATCACATGGCCCCGCACCACTTCCTCCACAACCTTCAAACCCATCACCTTGCCTGCTCCTACCCAAACACTTTGAATCATCTCACCCCTGGCCGAGTGTATACTCCATAAGGTATATACATAAATATATTTTTATCTTATTTGTTTGTTATAATTTGCTGTGGTCCTCTTTTCTATATATATAAATAAGTTTGAAATATATATTTATGTGTATGAAATGATTTATTCACTGGTCCAAGCTTACATATTATAAGGATAGTTTATATATATATGTGTGTTTAGAGTACTCGTATATAATGTGTCAGATTTTGAAGTAAAGTTTATATAAAGGTGTGTTGTATATATAATATTTAAGAGGAAATTAATACTGTTACATATAGTACAGTTCTATATATATGGATTTATAGTTCAACGTATATACCTGGGTATATATATAGTTTGTTTATATAAATAATATATATATATATGTTTACAGTATATTTAATTCATTAAACATAGATTTCAATAGTGTATATATATACTTGTCGTCACTTTTATTCTTTCAAACTGAAGCTGTTTGTTTCTTTGTTTCTTTGTTTCCTTGTTTTACACATTTCTATATTGTGAGTAAATTTAGTGTGTGTGTGTATATATATATATAGACTTTGAATTTAAGTCTGTAACGATTTTTTTTTTGTAAGTTTTGTTTTGGCTATAGTCTATATATATGTTATAATATGAAGTTTTTATATTGTTGGCAATATATATATAGTTAAGAACTGGAGGTTGCTTTGGAAAAAAAAAAGATAGGCAGAGCTTTAAATTTCGGGATGCATATGTCTGTTATATATATAAAAAAATGTTTATACTGGTCAATAAGTTACAGTATATCATATTATGTAAGCCTACTATGTAGGTTATCTTGGGTATATATAAAGAACATTGATTTTGAGAAATATGGATATATATAGTTGTCTGGTCCAGTATGTTGTATTAGCATTTTATGCGTAATCTGTTAGTATATAAATTTGTATATATGTCAGTTATACATTTTGGGTAAATCATATTATATATGTTAGTTTATAAAGAGTGTGCAATATATATTTATGAGAGGTATTGTCTATTTTACCTTTGTTTTACTGTTATAATATGTTGATTATATACAGTGTGCATGTCAGCTATATAGAGTTTATATATTGGGTCTACATATGGTTACAGTAATTTGTTTATATACGTGTGTATTAACTGTGGATATTTGAAAAAAATTATATGTATAGAGATGTTTTTATATTATAGATGTGTTTGTAGGTTGATATATGTAATATTTACGTGTAAAGTTTTGTTTTGTTACAGGGAAATTTTATAGTTATATATATTGTATAGGATATATATGGATATAATATTTATTTTGTCCCAGTTTATGTTAAGCTAAATTTGATTTGATTTCGTCAATTCCTATCTATCAGCTATGTCCGTTAAAATCCGCTTTCAGCTTACTTCACTTTGAGACTGTTGTTTGGATTGTTCGATTTTCTAGATCATGATCCAATTCGTAGCTGGTTGTGTTTCAAACTTCTCTAACCTCGAAAGGTGAGCAATCACTCACGATTAATGTTCTTATATTTATTAAATTTGATTTCAATTGAAACGACAATTGAAATATGTTGTTATTAGTTATTTATATTGCTATATCTATGCCATCATCTGTATCTGTTCACCTGTAACACCTGACACCATTATCTGTTATTTATATTGATATATATATATATATATGCCATCATCTGTATCTGTTCACCTGTGACATCTGACACCCTTATCTGTTATTTATACTGATGATATATGCATGTTATCGTTGTTATATTATTATCATATCTGTTATCACTCTGCAAGTTCCCTGTTAGTATAGAATTCACTATGGGTTGAAATGATACATACCCGAACGATCTGTAGAATAGGAGAAAATCGTTATGGGTTGAAATGATAAACGCAAGCGATTTTCAATTGAATTGAATTTGGGATTTCGGGTTGAAATGATATATACCCGAATATAATCTAAATTACGGATTGAAATGATAAATATCTGTATCACTTGACCATAGGATAGAAAATTATATACAGACACCATTGGTCTATATATATAAATATTTTGAAAAATGATTTCTATTGTTTTGAAAAGAAATATATGGTTTTAATAAATATTGATTTTAAAAATTTATTAAAGTTGATTTGAATCAATATAAAAATATGTTTTGAGTATTTATGTGAAATTTATATTTTTAAATATAGAGTTTATAATGTTTCAGGTTGAAAGATAAATTTGAAATTGATTTGGAATTCTTAATTATTTAATAATTATACTTAAATAAGTTTGATTCGAAATCTATTAAATTTGAAATCTTAAGATATGTTTTATAACTTGAATTTGATTAAGAAGTGGCTTAAATGAATATTTCAAACTTATATAAATTTAAAAGGGATATTTTGTTTATATAAAATTTGTAAATTGAAGTTGTATTTAGATGTATTGAAATGATTAAAGAAATATCTCAGAAACTAAATATAATGAAATTAAACTTAGATATGAATGGAATTATCAAAATTTAGTTTTTGAAATGTGGAATATTTAAAGCTTTGAAATATATTGAAATTTAATGGTTTATTTTGTGGTTCAATATGTATTTGAAATTGATAATTTGAAATGGTCTATTTAGAAACTGAATCGAATTGAAATTGATGATTTGAGATTTGATTAAATTTGAATTTTGAAATTCGAGTTGAGTTGAATCGATTTGTGAATTTGTGGAAGCTATTTATTGTATAAAGTATTTTTGAACTATATCTACAACTATTTATATTTTACTAAAAAAATATATATTTTAATATAAACTATTTTATATAAATCATTTTCAATATATTATTTTATATAAACTATTTTAACTTATAACTATTTTATATAAACTATTTTTATTTTATAAACTATTTTATTATATACACTAATTTTAATATCTAAACTGTTTAAGAGGAAAGTGTTATGAATTCCAAAATGTTATGATTTCAAACTATAGTTTCAAAGTGTTATGAATTTCAAGGTTTTGATTTCCAAAGTGTTTTGATTTTAAAAGACTACGATTTCGAAAGCGATATAACTTTGGAAAGTGATATGATTTTGGAAATGGATTTATTTAAAGTGAAATTGATATCGTATTGATATGGTTTTGAAATGGCAATGATATTTCGGTTTGAAATATAAACTATTTTGAAAGTTTACTAAATGACCATCGGTGTAATTAATACGTAGTTATTAAAGAGACCGGGATCAGATATGGACATACTCTCTGTCGATACCGAAAACCACTTTAATAACTAATATACGCGGAGTGTTGATCCAGAACGAAGTGGATGGTTTTGATGAACGCGTTAACTGAAGAAAGAGAACGATTTTGGATGACCCCTGACATGACTAAAACAGGAGCCCTGCCGGGCCATTGAGGTTCGCCACCTCTAGCGGACACACTTCTTCGTTACCATATCTATTACTTTTGTGATTCAATTTGGGTGCACCCCTCGATTATGGGAGTGTTGTTTCGCGGTGTTGGGGTAGTAGCTGCTATGCCCAACATCAATCCAGATGACGCAACTACTAGTATCCTAGTTGGTATCGCCTCATGTACCTTGTCATACTGTTTATCCTATCGCGACCACTACGACTTGTTTTGTGTTATACCTATGGGGTACCCTCTGATAACCACTAGTTTACGGTGGGGCTTACGGTGCTGTATAGACTATGACATTTTAAAAATGTGTTAAGAGGGATTATGGTAACGCCTTAACGCTATTTTGATACTTTATATTACTGATAGGCATTATCTACTTAGCGTACACTATTACATAGTAGATAGTTTAACGGATCCTTAGAGGATGGTTATCCCAAACATCCTTTGAGTTACTTGTATTTCAGTTGTTATTTCACTTGAGTTGGATTTATTGATATAAGAATGTTAATCCTGACTCGAGTGTTTTGTGTTTTCTTTACGCTCGGGTCAGACTGAGTGATACAGTATTCGAGACTCACCTTTGGAGTTGGAGTTTCGCTTGGAGATCCAGCTATCTATTCTTCTATCGGTTATTCAGTTGATTCCAGTGATGCATTCAGATCTTGTATTTACTATTGTATTGAGATATCTATGTATTCGAGATCTCTGTTGTATCTTGTTTAACTCTGTTATATATATATAGTAGCTTTATGAACTACTATTCTTTTGTTTCCGCTGCATTATTGTTATATTACTCTGTGTCTGTGATCTGTGATTATTTTATTTACTGTATATGCTGAGTTTTGCCAATTTAAATTAACAATCCATTGATTTGAATTATTCAAGCCGACATGTGTGGATTTATTGTCGATTTGAATAGTCCAAAATAGTGGGTCGTTACACATTCACCCTCAACTCACCAACTATACATAACTTTATTAGGCATTGTAAATGCCAGATAAGGATGTGTCGCCATAATTGCACTCCATGTCAAGAGCAGTTATTTTCAACTGCACATCTTTATCCAACAACATAAACGTTTGGATAAGAAAGCATCTCCAAGGTTGCTTAAGTGATCATTGGGGTTGCTTTGATTGGTCCAAATAGACCGACCAAAACCCCATTTAGAATGAGTTACCGACCGACCAACCCCCTATTGGGGGATGCTCTACGAGTATTATTTTCCAACGTAAGGAGATTTTTTTTTAATTTCTATGCCCTATCTAGAAAATAGTCTAATTTTGTGCAAGAGAAGTTGACAACCAACTATTATTAACGTTTTCATAAACAAAATATTAGACAAGGAACATGAAGGTTAACTTTTTTGATTTTTTTTTCGTATTTATTCATGTTTTAGGTAGGTGCATTACAAAAATGTTATTGAAATGAATTTTTGTGCGTTCCAAATGCTTTGCATAATAAAACATTAACTCACATTTTTCTATGTGCATGTCCATCGGACGTGCCTTGTACTCATTATGTAATTATAAAAATTAATTTCAAACATGTTAATATGTTGACAATAACATACTACAAATATAAAAAGTGAAATACATAAATTTTTAACACTAAAAGTATAGAACTAAAATTATAAAAAAGAAAATGTAAGACCCCGTTTGGTTTGTTATTTTCAGATTTTGGTTTCCGTCCAAACAAAAATGCACAAGACGCATGTATTTTTGAAAACCATCCAATTTCAAAAATAAAGTTAAGGGAAAAAATAAAAAAATTATTTTGTTTTCTATGTTTTGAAAAATAACAAAAGCACATAGAACAATTCATTACCCCCGTCGTCCTTCCATTCCCCTGCCCGTCGTCCCTCCATCGCCACAATGGCTTAGAATTTCTAATCTTCTTCTCCGCTCTCCTCATATTTTATAATGAATATTGGAAATGAAAACACAAAATGAAATCAAACAGACCCTAAATGTTTTGCATTTTTTGTAATGTCTCAACGAAAATAATGAAGTAATAGCATTTTTGTAATATTGTTGATAAAATATTTAGCGATAAGACTGTGAATAATGGAAAAATGAGACCTTCAGTCCAATTTTGATTATGCTAAATTCCTTACAAATGGACGATTTACAGTCTTTTCTTATCGTAAGAATCTTTGACTGCATATGTGATGCTACTTAAAATTTCACTGATTCTACTTGAGTTGAAATATTATGTTATTGTTTTTTTGGTTCATAGAACCTGAAATTGAAAGCCAAAAAGGGTAAAATAAATGACGAAGTTGTAAGATTTTCAAGTTTGATCATATTCTTATGTAAGTAAACCATATATACCAGATGTCCACTCGCTTGGGTTGTACAAATTTAAAATGTGATAGTAATCGTAATGTTTGTCTTTTGATTGCTTGATTGGTAAATAAGTTGTTACTCCCTTTGTAAAATTTGAGGTGATCAAATTCTCAATTTGCAATATTTGGTTTTCAAATCGATTTGAGTAAAATGTAAATTGATTTATGTATTGCATATGTCTATTACGACTATAGTTCATTATGTATTGCAATTATATTCCCATTTCGACGTAATGCAAGTCAAATTTGAATACAATGTAAGTGAATTTCATTGATGCAACCAACTTGCTATGTTCCAAATCAGTTACAAATACAATGTAAAGAATTTTAATTAATTATAAATACAATGTAAGGAATTTTAATACAATATTAGTCAATTCAAAATACAATGCAAGTCAACGATATATACAATTGAAGCAATTCTTGTTGGGATGATATAAGGGAAAACATTAAAATAAATTAAATAAAACTCTTTATGTGCTTCTTGGACTAAGGATCTTTAAGTATATTCATATGGATGCTTTTTCAAAATAAAAGAAGTGTTTTATTTAAGTAGAGCATTTGTTTTGATATCTCGATGGTTTGAACCAATGACCTCTATAATCTTAGTCTAGAACGCCTTATCATTTGTCACCGTAGCTAGCGGTAGTTGACTTTATATGAAGGTTAATTAACAAAATATTTATTATTATCAATCATATGATTATATATAACATGTCCAACAAACACCTATATTATGTTCACTTTAAAGCTTACATTAGAAGTGTATATATACCAAAAGGTAAGCGAGATGTTTCCTAATGGGATAATGTTGTAAAGTTAGCTTAAAAGAAGATTGTCCAATGGTTCATGGATAGTGAATCTATATTCATGATCAACGTGGAAAGAAAATTCCATATTGGCAAAAGATATGTTTGAAACTTGGCTTGTGTGGGTTAAGATTAAGTAATCTTGATTTATCTCTTTGGAATGCTAAGGGGATTGATCTTGGTATTATTTTGGAGCATAAACATCCTATCTTAATTTGGAAGAAGTTTGGTTTAGGACTTTAAACCAATATTTTATTTTAATGTGAAGATTTTTTCTCATCTTCAACATTTGGGGATTCCAATGCTGAAGTCGGAGTCAATCTTCATTGATTTGGTAAATGAAGTCCCTTGGACGAGGAAGGGAAATGAGCCTATTTAAGTTGTTTTCGTTCGGCATGTGCCAAGTTGGAGTATGGCTAATAATCTTGCTCGATTGTATGTTGAAAGGTTGTTCGATTTCATGGTTTATCAAGATATGTTATTGTAAATTTGGATTAAACATTTACCTTAGAACTTTGGAGAGTTAAATCGGATTTTGGGATTCAGAACGAATACATGTACAACATATCATCCTTGGATTGGTGGATAAACCTAGAGAGTTAGAATTGTTTGAAGATTTGTTGTGAGCATATGCATTGAGTTTAAAGTAGAGTACCAAATTGTTGGTAGAAAAACATAAGGAGTGTAGATATACTCAACTTATGTCTAATCTCTATAGCTGCTTCCATAGTACCACTAGAGTAAGTATTCAAACGTTAACAACTAGCAAACTCGCAACCCTGCTAAAAAATATTCTAATTTTATGTCTAATAACTCTACTTCGACTCAATACACTAAGGTGAGAATCCCTAAACTATGATAGTAGTTCACAAATCAAAATCTAGAGTTTGATTAATAACGAATATAAAACAAACAACATTGCTGAATGGAATATAGCAAGGAAAAAAATCTCTTTTTTTATCATGATAATAACTAACTGTTCTCCACTTTGAAAAATCACGTTCTTCTTGGAATAAATCGTCCTCAATCCCGTCCCACTCTAATTTTGTTCCTTTAAAAAATTTAGCTGCCAAATAAGAAACTTCACCGCCAACAAAAAAATTCGAACACTACCGCTTGGAAGCTCAGGCTCGTTGTCATCGCTACCTGGAGATGAAGTCGTGCCTAGACCTGGACATGATGCTTGAATCAAAAGTTGCCATGGGTAAAAAACGTTGATGCCTGGATATGATGTGTGTCCATGTCAATAGGTTGCTGATGTGATGTAACACCCCTAAGTTTAAATAACATTATTCAGGATATTTAATTGGATAAATTAAATAGAATAATGAAAATGTTGAGTGATAAGGGGATTGAGATTTTAATAAATTTAAGTGGTCGTGCTTAAGTAATAAATTAAATAGGCATGAGAATTGATTATAAGTAAATTAATCTACATAAGGGTATAATGGTAATAAGCTTTACCTAACACTTTATCCTTATTTATATTCTCTTTTTACCATTTCATTTCCTATTGACTTCATTTTAAAAGAAAATCAAAAACGTAAGTAAAAGAAGAATAGAGCCGACCATTAAAAAGAAAAGAAGAAGAGGAATTCAAAGAAAAAGAAGAGAATAAAAAGGGGAATCAAACTCATCTCAATCCATTACCTTATCAAAGATTAAGGTGAATGATAATTTTCGTCTGTATTTGTTAAATATATGTTTTGGATTTAAGTTTAAATTCGTATATATGATGTTTGATGATGATATGCTTGATTTGTGGTTTATTTACAAGATTGTTTAAATAATGGTTCATACGGTTTTAGATCAAAACCGTGTGATATTGATGTTTAAATGTCATGGAAAATTTTTATGTTATGCAAAACATGATTTTAGAGTTGGGTTTTAAGTTTGATAATTTTCCAAGCTTGGGAAATATTATTATGAATTTTTAAATGAAAATATAGCACGTTGGGTTTATTAATTTATTTCAGAAAATATATTGAGAAATTGGATTTGAAATTTTGATATGTTAGATAACATGATCAAAGTAAATTTCTATGAATTTTGGAGATTTTTCTTAAGTGATTTGATATACAAGATAAATTATTTTGAGAAGAGGATCAAAATGATTTACGTATAAATAAAGAGGAAGGTTTTATTTGCAAAAGTTTAAGTTTGATACTTATCCAAAATAAAAAGGCGGTTAGTTTTGAAAAGCATGGGAAAAGTTAAGGCAACTAATAAGAAATGTACACGTAGGCAGGTTAGTTTATATAAGTTAATTTAGTATTTAACCCAGAAAAATATAGGTTTCGCCTCTAATCAGAGTATCTTTCGCTCCTTTCTTTCGCCTTCGACCATTATCGAAACCCCATTAAGTTAAATTCAATACACACGGTACCATCTAGATGATAAGTAGTGGATTGGAGAAAGGCAAAAGGCATGGTGTCGAAAGCATATCTTCCGATGGGGTCGTTACCTCAGTTTGTTTTAAAAAGATAAGCTCCTGCTTTTGTTTTACTAAGCTTTCGACTTAGTCGATACGTATGTTCTTGAAAGAATTTTTATAATGGCTTTCAAAGGGGTTGCCATGTTTGTTTTAATATAAAAAGGGGTTTCGAAGGTGTTCCTTTAATTATAAATTAATGCTTTCGAAAGAAGGGTTTCCGACCTTATCGAAGCCCTGCCACCGATACTTGTGCCTTTCGAGTGTATTGAAGTCATCAATATTGTCGAATGGTATTTTTTGTTTTAAAGCTTTATTAAGCCACTTTCTAAATGCTTTTGAAAGGGTTATGAGTTTCGAAAGCAATGGTTTCGAAAGGGGTTTCGAAGCTATCCTTCAATATTTTAAATTTAGGCTTTCGACTCTGTCGAAAGAGATGGTTTCGACGCCATCATAATTTCCCCAATATTTCTATATAGTAAAGAATGGTTTCGAAAGAGATACTTTCGTTTATATTTTCTTTGACCCAAATGATATTTTAAAAAGATAAACCCAATGATGTCGAAAGGGGGACTTTCAATGCTTTAGGAAGAGATACTTCCATTGGTTTCGAAACTATGTTTCTAAAAATTAATAAGTAACACTTTATTATATTCAAAAGGTTTCGAAAGAAGGTTTTTAAAGTGTTTTTAAAGGCAGAAGCCTAATGTTTTGAAAAAAGATATATGCTTTCGAAGGAGGCTATTCAGTGAGGTCGAAAGCAAGGTCTCGAAAGTAAAGTTTTCAAAACAAATAACCCAATCTCTTTTAAAAGCAAAACCATGGCATATTAATAAATAAAGTATTTAAAATAGAACTTATAAAGAAGTATAAATGGGTTAAAGAAATTAACCAAGTTATATTGTTTGCTTCTTCATATATGTATATATTCATATTGTAATGAACCCAAAATGGTATTGTGGGGAAGGACCGAATAACCAGTTAGGTTGACCCAGTAGTGAATATGAATTAAAGATATTGGCAAGGGCCAATAGGTTCACAGTAAGCCCATGAAAACTGTGTAAGGGAAAAGATATTGGCAGGGGCCAATAGGTTCATAGTTAACCCATGAAAACTATGTATAATTAAAGATGTCAGTTATACAGGTTTATAGTTAGCCCATGAAAACTATATCCGGATAAGAAAAATAAAATATTGACAGATGGTCAATAGGTTCCTAGTTAGCCCATAAAAACTAGGGTAAAAGAAAGACATTGACTGTTAGTCAATAGGTTCCTAGTCAACCCATGAAAACTAAGATAAAAGAAAAGATATTGGAGTTACCAATAGGTTTATAGAAATCCCATGAAAACTTTATAATTGGCCTAGGAGTCCTTAAAAGTTTAACCGGTTATTAGTTAGCCCATGAAAACTATTAGGTTGATAGTAATCCTAAAAACTATAATTATGACAGATAGTTAAAATGAATTAGGTGGGTAATCCAGAATTGATTCAATTGTTTTGCATATCATCATGTAATAATGTTTTGAATTGAATTAACCATTGTGGATGCAGGAGCACAGAAAATGGTTTATAAAGGTTTTAAGATATTAGTGAGGGGAAACCCGTTTCGCTAAGCGGCATGGTCTCACTAGATATCTAAATGATTTGAGATGGTATATTATTATTCATACCAGACTTTATGTCTGGCTCGAAGTTTATGTTTTCTCCTTAAACTCTCGGGTACTCAATTGATTTTGAGTAGTTTGAGATTTGAGGTTTTCAGGTACCTCTTAAGACGAAAAAGCTTCCAGAGTCGTGCAGAAGGCATGTAGTTATTTAAGTTCTTTCTCATGTGATTCCGCCGTGTTATTTTGTTAAAGCAAAGTGATTTATTGCCTATTATATACTCTGATCACCAAAGGGGCATCTTCATATGTCGCTCTTGGAGTATATTGTAATAATTATATTTTTCTGAACGTGGTTAACGTTGTGGGATTATGTAATGAATGTTGAAATGAGTTTGGAATGGAATGTGAAAGTTGTTTTGAAATTTTAAACTTTTTCCATATCCATGTGTTTCTGGTATATCAATTTATCTAACATTACTGTATTTGGTCGTCGAGGATTAATAACTATGGATGACTGTAGCATCTGTAGCCGTTAGTTTTGGGCCTCCAGGTGGGGGATGTTACATGTGATCTGGAGTGTTTGCTTGAGCTTAACTCCGATTTAATGTATGGTTGTGCGAGTTTGTGCATGAATGAAAATGGTCGGTGCTTGAGTTTGGCTATGGTTGAAATTACATACTAAAGAATGATGAAAGGGATAACTAGATACAATGATGGTGCTTTGCCTGGCTCTGATGATGTTTGAATATAGTTGGTGAAAGAGACATAGCCTAAGTTGATTCATATAGCATGAAATGTTTCAGATTTTGAGATGTTGCATCGATTGAATATGGTCTTTGTTTTCAGATGTTGGGAATTTAGGTCTTTATCCGATTAGATGATTCTGAACTTGATGAAGATGGAGTTGTGCTTGCGATGTTCTAACGAGATATGGTGAACTAATGCCTTGAATCGATATTGTAGTCTGGAAAATTTTCCACCCTTTTGTTTTATGTTTTTAAAATCTAAAAGATCCGTGAATATTGAAAAAGAAAGAACATTGTAATATATAGAGCTTTATTTTTCAGATGTCGCTGAAATATCTTCAGTTGGAACCATTGATGAAAAAAAAGATCTTTTGTCTGAATAAATCTAAGTGGTTTAATGATGTGGTCCCGTGTATGAATTGGATGATTCCTTTTTGCATACAAACTTGTATCAGTATTATTTTCAATTTTTCATGCCATGCAAAGTTTGCAAAGTTTTTTTTTATACCAAAAAAACACTTAATCATGAACCAATATTTGATTTATCTATACCGAAACTAGAACCTGTAAGTACACAACAATAAACAAACATATTTAATACAACATACATTTATTGACATCAAACAGAAATCATCGATTGCACTATTTTATAGTCTCCTCCTTTGTATGATAACAAATATATATTAAGATTTACAGATAAGGTGCAAAATTTGTTTGGTACATATTGATGCCAAAAATGACACCAACATCCAAATATCAGATGAAAGCACCGATTCTCATAAATTAAAGGTAAAAGCAGAAAGGAGACATAATTTTTATAGTGGTTTGGCAAATTCTTCATCCTACGTCCACTTTAATCTTTGTTATTAGTCATTTTCTCTTCGAATTACAACCAATTTTATCAGATCTGACCACAATCTAGTATAACTTAGATTTACAATGGAGTTTCTGTGGGTTGCAAAATTATGGATCTTAAGGCTAACTAAAACTAGAGGGTGGGCGAATAGTGTTTTCTAACTTTTGTAAATATTTTTAGAAAAATTTCAAATCTAATATTAAATCACAAATTTTCAACACAGAAATATATCACAGGTGCAATCACCGATAAAACAGAAGGCAATAAAGTAAAGAAGATAGTTAAAGAGATGACACTAAGAATTTTATACTGGTTCGAATTTCTCTTACATCCAATACCGTACAATTGCTTGTCCAAATTTCTTTTCAAATACCAATCTTTAAATGGGTAGAAGGCAAACCCAATTACAATTTCGATTCTGAAGCTACGAAACACACCCTCCTAATTTTTCATGCTAAGGGTACACCCACTTGATTTGAACTGGCTACAAGCACACGTACTTAGATTTTCAGGCTACCAAGCATACCCACTTGATTTAAATAGGCTACAAGTACATCCAAATAAATACAAATAGAGTTTGAGGGTTTTTCCAAAGATAATTTCTTGAGCTTTGGATACAATGGATCTTATAGCCTCTTAGACAACACTCTGATCTTTGGTTTGAAAGGGAGATAATTCGAAAACAATAAGAAGGTAGTATTGAATCAATACACAAAAGTATGAATTGATTCTAAGTGATTTTGAAGATAGTTTGATATATTTTTAATGGAGTTTTTAGCAGAGTAAGAGGAGGGAAGAAAATAAGTTAATAACTACCAATAAATTCGTTTGAACTCCTCTTTACATAGTGTATAAATAGATGTGCCCAGACGCAAAGAGTTGCGATGAGTAGACACTTCTTTTCAAAATTTGAAAAACCATTTGGCTGCATGTATATCAACATATCATCTAGGCATATGTCGATATAAACTTGTAAAAATTGAAAACTTATTTTTCTTTAGAAATGTTTTGAAAACCCTATACTTTGTAAAATAGTTTGATACTTTGTAAAATAATTTGATCATAGTTTATAAACATTTTGATCTTTGAAAAACTTTTATAAAATGTTTTTAAATATTTTTTTTAAAAATAAATAAAAAAGATAGAAAAATAGGAGATAATGATCAAAGATTGCTACCAGGGACTTTAGCAATATTCTATGACTCTGTATACTATATTATAATCTTGAATCTTCATATCTTGGTCTTTGTCTTTGTACTTATGAGTCTTCATGTCCATTCCTTGAGTCTTTTTTACTGTATAGTCTTCGATTCAACACCTGTATAATATCATGCACTATATACTATATAACTTGACAAAAAATTAATATCTATATTTTACATGAATGTATTTTTTTGTTTTGTTATCATTAAAATCAACAACTCAGGTATTAACAATCTCCCCCATTTTTATGTTGACAACCATTAAATATTCCTGTATATAAAATATGATGTAACTCCTCCTAAATTAAATAACTCTCTCTGAATATATGCATATGTATACTTAATATCCCTTTATCACAAAAAAAATAGATGAAAAAATATAAACTCCCACTAACTAAAATATTGGGAAATTATAGAGTAAAAAGCAATAATTAAATAATAAAATGATTAAAGCATACTAAATATGATGATAATATATGGAGATTTGTAAATAAAATTAAATTTTATTTATTCAATTCAAACCATACATATAAAACCGTCAATCCAAACATAAACAATCAAACCAAAATAAACAAATTCAATCCAAATACACACAGCAAACCTTAATTAAATCCTAACAGACCAAACTAATAAGTACTAAAATTAAATATATTGTTTTCTTTTTATTATGGGAGACTTATGGATGGGGCAAAAGGGATAATGGAGACAAAAGTTTTCTTTTTGTTCCACGAGATTTCCATCCCGATTGAAGCACACTTGGCCAACACATTTGACTTTATTGTCATCTTTAGCATCGTCATGTTCTTCCTCTTCTTTCTCCTCTTGCTCTTCCTCATTATCCACATGATTGTGAATGACAAAGTTAGGAGCATCATCTTCGATTACAATTGGATTGGCTACGTTATCCAATGGGTGCTTTTGGAGATTGCGGAGGACGGGCCCTTTCTTCTCTTGTTCTTTCAAGAGGCGTAGTTGAACGACTTCTATTTCTAAAAGTATACTGAGTGCATACTTCAGATCATCTTCAATCTTGATGACTTTGGCCATGGTGGGGGTTTGGAAGGGGCTAGAGTGGGCGTTTCAAAGGAAAAAGGGTGTGGTCTCTTCACTTGGACATTTGGAACTTGAGTAAGCCATTAATTTTATTTTATTTTGAATTTACAAAAAGAAGCAGACTGGAAAATGAGAAAGAAATCGAAATTTGGTGGTTTTATAGCCTCATTTTGAATTTCAAAGGGAAATCTGTTTTCAAAATTCTGCATTATATATCGACATATACACAGATTGTATGTCGATATACATGTGTTAATTTTGACATTTTATTTCCTTATTAATTATTCATTTTATATGTTTTTATATTTATATTTTAGAGAAAGAACATATTCCTAACTCTCTTCTAAGTTTTACAAATTATGTTTAAGTTAATGATTTTGTCAAAATGTCGGCTATTAGATTTTCAGTTATTATAAATTCGAGTGAAATTACTTCTTTATTTACATTATCTCTCAAAAAATGATGTCTTATATCTATATTTATGTTTGGTTCTAGCATGATGTGATGGATTTTCAGACAAATTTATTGCACTAGTGTTATCATAATATATTTGTGATTTAGTAAAATTTAAACCAAAATCTTTTAAAGCTTATTGCATATAGATAACCTGTGAACATGCTAATGCAGCAGAGATATATTCTACTTCTGTTCTAGATAGAGATACAAAATTTTGCTTTTTACTAAAGCAGGAAACAAGAGAGTGCCCTAAAAAGTGACAAGCTCCACTTGTACTATTTCGATCTGATTTGCATCCAACATAGTCATCATCACTATATGAAATTAAATTTAAAGAATCTTCTTTTAGATAAAAGATTCCGTAGTCTAGTGTGTTGTTTACATATCTTAGTATTCTTTTTATTGAATTTAGGTGAGTTTTCTTAGGTTGAGATTGATATGTTGCACATAGACAGACACTATGCATTATATTTAGTCTACGAGCAATTATATACAGTGATGATCCTATCATACTTCTATACAATTTTTGGTCTACATCTTTTGAATTTTCTTCCTTATTTAATTTTTCATTAGTTGCCTTGGGAGTTGGCTTACCACTATTATTTGACAAACCAAATTTCTTAACTAAATCCTTAGCATATTTCTCTTGATTTATAAAAATACCATTATTTAATTGTCTTATTTGTAATCCTCAAAAGAATGTTAATTCTCTTATATGACCCGTTTCAAATTCCTTAATCATTATATTTGAAAATTATTTATTTAGATGTTCATTGGTTGATCCAAAAATAATGTCATCATATATATTTTTATAAGTTGAATATCATTATTATTTCTTTTGATAAATAAAGTATTGTCTACTTTTCCTATTTCAAAATTAGATTGTAATAAATAAGATTTAAGCCTATCAAATAATATCATCGACATATATTTGTATAAATTGAATATCATTATTATTTCTTTTGACAAACAGAGTGCTGTCTACTTTTCATATTTCAAAATTAGATTGTAATAAATATGATTTAAGCCTATCATTCCATGCTCTAGGAGCTTGTTTTAGACCACATAAAGCTTTCTTTAATTTATAAACACGATCAGAATATTTTTCATCTTCAAAAAGTGGGGGTTGATATACATAAACGTCCTCTTTAATAGATCCATTTAAAAAGGCACTTTTGACATCCATTTGAAATAATTTAAAATTATTATGATTCGCAAAAGCAAATAGAATTCTAATAGCTTCTAATCTAGCTATAGGAGCAAAAGTTTCATCAAAATCTATACCTTCTTCCTGACTATAACCTTGAGCAACTAACTGTGCTTTATTTCTAATGACTTCTCCTTGTTCATTCATTTTATTTCTATAGACCCACTTAGTTCCTATTATAGACTTATCTTCAGGTCTTGGGACTGATTCCCAAACATCTCTTTCTGGTAAACTAATTTAGTTCCTCTTGCATAACAAGAATCCATGAATCATTTAATGATGCTTCTTTTAGATTTTTAGGTTCAATGGTTGAGATAAAAGCAACATTACATAAATAATTGACATCAAAACTCATTATAGGAAGGCCCCTAACAAGTTCATACCTAGCAACTTAGAAAGGCGTTTAAAATTCAAATGACCAAATCTTTTGTGCCAAATCCAAGGGTCATTAGATTCAGCTAAAAGACATAGATTGTCATGAGACACTTTCGTACTTAAAATGTAAATGTTACGTTTTCTAATACCTTCAAAGATAATGTTTGACTTATTATCTTCTATTTGACAATTATCCTTTTCAAATTTAATTTTAAGACCCTTATCACATAATTGACTAATGCTAAGCAGGTTATGCTTTAGATTCCTAACTAGCAAAACATCAGAAATAGTAGGAGTTTTGGAATTACCGATATTGCTGATGTCAATCACATATCCTTTTGAGTTGTCTTCGAAGTTAACTGATCCGCCATCTTTGTAGACAATATCCTTCAAGATCTCCGGATTTCCAGTCATATGTCTTGAGCATCCACTATTCAAAAATCATTTATCCTTCTTGATTTGTGATGTTTGAACATCAAGTGTCAATTCACCATTAGTCATATAAAAAACTTGTTCCTGCAATTCAAAATCATACCTTTTTAACATATCAAGTGACTTTTCAAAACAATTAATTTCTAATAACATGTTGATTTCAAAAATTATCATTCTACAAAAGTGTTAAAAATATTACTAGCCATTTAAACTTTTCAAAAATAAAATTAAGACTTTTTGAAAACCTAGTGCTCTGATACCAAATGTGGATTGTGGAATTATGGATCTTAAAGCAACCTAAACACTAGAGGGGGTGAATAGTGTTTTCTAACTTTTGTAAAAAAAATTAAATTTCTTTCATGTTTAATATTAAATCACATATCTTCAACACAAAAATATATCAACGGTCAATCATAAATGCTATCACAGATAAAACCAAAAACAATAAAGTAAAGCGGAGAGTTAGAGAGATGACACCATGGATTTTATTTTGGTTTGGATTTCTCCTACATCCAATCTTGTACAATTGCTTGTACATATTTCTTTTCAAATGGCAATCTTTAAACGGGCAGAAGACAAACCCAATTACAATCTCGATTCCGAGACTATGAGAAACACCCTCCCGATTTTCAGGGTTTAGAGTGGATTCCTGGGCTACCAAGCACACCCACTTGATTTGAACGGACTACAAGAACACCCAAGCAAATACAGATAGAGTTGTTTTTCCAAAGACTATTTCTTGAACTTTGGATACAATGGATTTTATAGCTTCTTGGACATCACTTTGATCTTTGATTTGAGAGAGAGATGATTCCAAAATAGTAACAAGGTAGCATTGAATCAATACAAAAAAGTACGAATTGATTTTAAATAATTCTGAAAAGAATTTGGATTTTTAATGGAGTTTTTAAGAGAGTAAAAGGAGGGGAAAAATATGTTAATAACTACCAAAAAATTAGTTTGAACTCCCCTTTATATAGTGTATAAACAAATGTGCGCATTTGCGAAGAGTTGCAATGAATAGACATTTCATTTCAAAATTTGAAAATCCATTTGGTGCCATATGTCGACATATCATTTGGGCATATGTCGACATATCATTTGGGCATAAATCGACATATGGTTGTAAAAATTGAAAACTTATTTTTCTTTAAAAATGTTTTGAAAACCCTATGCTTTGTAAAATAGTTTGATACTTTGTAAAAGACTTTAATAATAGTTTATAGACATTTTTATCTTTGAAAAACTTTTATAAAATACTTCTAAATATATTTTGAAAATTTATTTTGTTTAGAAATATAAAAGATAGAGAAATAGGAGATAAAGTTCAAAGATTGCTACCAGGGAATTTAACAATATTCTCTGACTCTATATACTATATCATAATCTTGAGATCTTCATATCTTAGTCTTTGTACTCATGAGTCTTCATGTCTATTTTTTGATTTTTTTATACTGTACAGTCTTCGCTTCAACGCCTCTATAATATGCTGCACTGTATACTATATAACTTGGCAAAACATTAGTATTTGATGTTTATATGAATGTATATTTTTGTTATCTGGGTTGTTGTCATCAAAATTAATAACTGAGGTAGTAACAGTTTCAGTGTGTATTTGGAAAAGCAGGTTAGAGTGAAGAAGATGTAGAGTGTGAATCCCATCTTCAGTTGCTATAGGGTTGGTATTTACGGAGAAACTCACCAGTAGACCCAGGAGCTACAACAACCTGTGTTTTACATATCGGAGAATCATAAAATATTATGAATGAATCTTAGGGACATTTCCCACATGTATTATTTTTGTCGAATTTCTTTGTGCGGTTACGACCCTAAAAATCCTTAAAAAGCTTATAACTTTTGACATAAGCTAAACTAGCATCCACTACTACTTCCATTGGAAAGATATAATGGTTTCTCTTTTTGTAGAGTGGTCATAATAACGATTTGGACATTCTGGCTGGGATATCTGGCTGTTTGAAAACTGGAGTTTGAAGAAGTTATAGATTTTCTATCCAGTGGTGTTATGTTTGGGGGACCGAACATGATTTGTTGTTCGATAGGTGTTTGGTTTGGGGGTGGATCTGTTTGGTGTTTCTAGGGGGTGCTTTAAGTTTTGGCTATAAATTGGCTGAGCCATCATCCCCAAATCATTTTTGTCCACTTCTCAAATAAGTCTCAATCTCCATTATTCCATTCTTCACCCAAAAGTCTTCTGTTTTCTTATCCAAATCAAGTCCAAATCATTGATAAGCAAGGAGATTCACTTGAGAGCTTCAAATATACATTTTTGTGAAAGAAAATCTTGGCTTGGCTGTTTATTCTTAGATTTGCATGCAAGACTTGGATTTTTGAGATTTTAGTGGATGATTTATCATCCCTCACCTTAATATATATGTATATATAGATTTTGACATATTTTAAACTCATTTTAAGGTCAAATTAATGTTTTGGAATAGTTTTCTAAGTCAAACTAGAAGTAAAACGAATTTTGAAATCTTTAAAGTGCCTTAATTATGTTATTTGGAGTATAATTGTCTTTGCATGTGATAGACTATATTATGGATGTATTTGCATGATGAATCGCTATGGTTTAATGTGTATTTGGATGGTTGTATGTTAGATATGATATGTGTGCATGTTGTGTTTGTGTGAATGCTTGTATGATTGAAACGCTTATTGGAGCGACTTAGAGTTAGGAACCCTGAAACCAGGCTCTGATAGGGATTGACTCGAGACTATTGAGAGTTGTATCGATATATACGTAATGCACAAGGGTCAAAGAAAAGAGCTAGCAGTAAAATTGATGTGAAACTTGGACTCAGCGATGTTACAGGAAATTTATTCGATCGGGAATTCATTTCGGGTCTGAACAACGAAGTTGGTTCGGTGGAGTGGTTGGACTAGTGGTCATGCATGGAATTCAGTTTATTGGGTAGTGGTCCGGCTCTAGACGGAGGAGGCTATTCGATGGTAGGGTAGGCCCAATGGCTGAACACAGAAGCCTATTTGGGAGGGTGGCTCAAGTCGATGTATTGCATGGTTGGCTCGGGGATCTTTGGGAGAATGGCTTTGGTTCGATGATGGGTGGACCCGAACCGAGGTAAGAGGTGAGGAATTTTGGTCGTGGCGAGGTGAAACTTTGGGATTTTTTAGGGACTTGTTCCGTGGGTCTAGTGGGTGCCTTAGGAAGCGTGCTAGAGGGGTACATTCATTACTCATTGTTCGAGTGTAACGTTAGGGCACGATGAGGAGATGATCTTTGAAATAGGAGGCGGGCTTAGCATGTTTCTAAGTTCGTGACTCTTCTCGTCTTCATTTTGGCCTTCTAAGTCCAGTTGAAATCGACTTATCTAAAAAGCGAGTTAACACTTGCCCCTCTATGTAAGCCTTTCAAATGAAGTGTGCTTTGTTCAAGAAAAAGTTTCAGCAGTAGTCAATCTTTGATAATTGAGCTCTCTAGCCATCCATTGACCTCGATCATGGTGAATCGTCCGGCTCCTTTGGATTCGCCTGCGGGCCAAAGGTCATTCTAGACCTGATATAGCTTTAAACTCCAATCCTCACTTAAGTGTCTACCGCGAATCATGAGTTGCATGTCTCTATCCGGAGGTATAATATTTAGGTGCGAGCATTCTTTGGTTAAACCAACCAAACCAATTTATTTTGGTTGGTTTGGTTTGGTTTTGAAACTAAATTGATTTCTAATCGGCATGTAAAAAAATTGATTCAGTTATCGGTTTAACCAAATTAATCAAACTTATGTTATATTTTCAAAATTATAAATGATATAATGATTTTTTAAATTAGTTTTAGCAGTTTAAATAAATTTGATATATTAATAATGTATCAAATTACTATTAAAAAGCATATGAATACTGAATAAGAATACTTTAATCTTATATTTATGTTTTATTTTAAAGTACAATGAATATTCTAAACAAAAAATACGAATCATTTTTAATCTGGTTAAATTGGATAACCAGCTGAACCAACCAAACTTAATTAGGTTGGTTTGGTTTAGTTTTTAGTTTTATTGGTTTTAGTTCGGTTTAACAATTTTCATGATCAGACCAACCGAACAAACCAAATGCTTACTCCTAATCATACTGCATATCAAAATCATCCCTTGTTTGCTCGGGATTTATCCACCTTAATTCGATTACAAGGTGTTCGAATCCTTTTATCAAGTCAACATCTGTTCTAGGGTTCGATCTCTCCAAATCGTGTTATCATCCGAGTTGGGATTCAACCTCTCCTGACCGTTAAATCGTCCAATCTAGGGTTCGATCTCTCCAGACCATTCAATCATCCCATCCGGGGTTCAATCTCTCTGGATTGTTTAGCATCCAACCTAGGATTCGATCTTTTCGGATCGTTTAACATCCAACCTAGGGTTCAATCTCTTTGGATCCTTGCTAAGTCTAATCCACTCGCTTTCTGGCAAGGGGACTTAACGACAAGCAAGTTCATCCGCTCACTCTCCAGTAAGGGGACTTACTTTTGACCTCTTCAGATCCTTGATAAGCACAATCCCCTCGCTCTATGGAGAAGGGACTCAACGACAAATAAGTCCATCCACTTACTCTATGATAAAGGGACTTACTTCTTGCAATCACCGCCCCCATCTCTACGAATGGGACTACCACAATTAACATCAGTCATCACATTCAAGTGGAAATCATATATTCAAATCAAAGTAAACAAGCAAACAAAAGTTCTAATTATTCTTTTCAAACATCCAACTCAAAGCGTGCGTAAAGACCGATAAAGATCTCATATACATGTAAGCAGTTAGAGCTTATTATTATCTTATCTATTCATCTCGGACATCTAACTCAGAGCGTACCAAGAGACCAATCGAGATCTCCTACACATGTAAGCAGTCCAAGATTATTATTTTCTTAATTATTCAGAACAAAAAGCAAAGCATAGAAATCGAGCCTGACTCCCATCCATCCCGATCATGGGTTTTCGAATCTCGACCTAGATTCCTAGTTGCTCCCTAATGCATTCGGTGCAGACGTAGTTCGGTTACTTACGTACTATTGTAGTTGGTTGCTCCAAACCAATTCTTCCATCAAATTATGAAGGTGTCTGCACTCGTTCGTTTCATGTCCATCTAGTTCATGGAATAAACAAAAATTTCCAGACCTTCTCTCTCGATCCGTGGGCTCCCTCTTAGCTGGCCTCTAATAGGGAATCCGCCCCTAGTATCCAGGTATATCCTCTATGGGGTTTCGGTTAAGTCATGTAAGAGAAGAACTTCGATTCCCTCCTTTGCCATTTCGGTTCTTCGGAGTCGTTATCAGCTTTTCGCTTCCTTTTGTCTTTTCCATATCTTACTCCGGATGGTCCTTCGTCATCCACTGAATTAACATCAGTGTTATCAGCCTCAACACCCTCTTGATGTAGATATCTCTCAGCTTTATGATAAAATTCTATGAGATTCATTGGTGGATCCCTTTCCAATGCAATTTTGAAGTCGGTCTTACTTGCAACTCCAAACACTGTCGCAATCAGGATTATCAATGAATTCAGCTTATCGACTACGATGGATGCCCCATTGAATCTTGTCAGATAGCTTCTTAAGGTCTCTCCGGGCCTTTTCTTTATGCTTGATAGCATCATCACATTTTTTGGTCAAGAGATATGAACTTTGAGATGTCTCAGGAACCTATTCATTAACTCGGTCCACATGCTTATGGACCCATTCTCCAGCTGCTTGAATCACATTGCTGCCAAATCTCTTAGATTTAACTGGAAGCATCATTCCATCACCTCTTCGGAAGCGCCTAACACCTCTATGTGTCGGATGTATCACATTAGATGAACTGTTGGATCTGTCTTCCCATCGTACATTTCCAACGTTGAAAGTTTGAAATCGAGAGTCCTCGCATTTCGGATGTTAGAGGTAAATGGATTTCTATTTACATCCTCCAAGCTCTAGCTTAGAGGTCCACCTTTCAGTATCCTTCTGACCAACTCAGCTATTCGGTTGTTGCCATCCAATGAAGGTCTTCAATCAATAGCTGCATTCTGCCCCCTCTCCTGTAAGGGAATTCCACCACATACTCCTCTGGTTGCGCACTCGCATTCTAACATGCACCTCTGGCTTCATTCTGCCCCTGGTTCCTATGGGGAAACTCTGGTACATACTCCTCTGATTGTTGTGCATTTACGTTCTACTTCTGTTTCTGGCTCCAGTAACGTTCACTCCAGGCATTCCAGCTCATCCCAGGTTCGAACCTAGATTTCCCTTGAGTAGAATCCTCTCGATACTGAGAGGATTGGGATTGGTATTGATAGGTCTTGTTCATTTGGGAAGTGTTCCAACTTGCTCCACATCGACTCTAGATGCTCCTACATTAGTTCCTAGTCCTTGGTTCTTAATTCTAGTAGCTCCAACTATTCCTTGTTTCCTTACCTTTGGAAAAATCTATCTAGCATCTCCTATTATCGAGCCATTATTCCGTCTTGCATTTATTTCATCATTCTCTCCATCTCCCCTTTAGTTACATAAATGGATTAACAAGAATTTGAGGACACCTCCTGGTTGCCCCCATTCTCTGGTTGACTTCCTCAAACCATAGATCTAGTGTTAAGCCTCTTTATCTTATCCAAACTCCGGATCCAAGCTTTAGGTTGTGAAATCTAGCTCTTTCTCAGTGAAAGTACCAAAATGTTGACGTCAAAAATGTCACCAACACCCAAATATCAGATGAAAGCACTTATTCTAATAAAATAAAGATAAAACAAAAAAGGTGACACAATTTTTACAGCGGTTCGACGAATTCTCAAACCTACATCCACTTTAATCTTTATTATTAGTCATTTTCTCTTCGGATTACAACTAATTTTATCAGATCTGACCATAATCCGATAGATATCAGATTTATAATAGGGTTTTGTAGAGTGTATTTGGGAAAGGAGAAAAGAGTAAAGATGATGTAGAGTGTTAATCATCTCTTCAGTTGCTATAAGGCTGGTATTTATAAAGAAACTCGCCAGTAGACTCAGTAGTTGTAACGAGCCGTGTTTTACATATTGTAGGATCGTAAAATATTATTATCTAATCAATATAAGGTTGTATGTCTTTATAACTTTGATGGATGACTCTTAGGGACATTTTCCACATCTATGATTTTTGTCGAATTTCTTTGTGCGATTTTGACCCTAAAAATTCTTAAAAGCATACGACTTTTGATAGAAGCCGAATTAGCATCCAAGACCACTTCCATAGTAAAGATAGGATAGTTTCCCTTTTCGTAAAGCAGTCATAATAACGATGTAGACTGTTTGGCTAAGAGATATGGCTGTTTGAAAATTGGAGTTTGAAAAAGTAACGTATTTTCTATCCGGTGGTGTTCTGTCTAGGGAGTCGAACAAGATTTGCTATCCGGTAGGTATGTGGTTCGAGGGGTAGGTCTATCTGGTGTTTCTAGGCAATGCTTTGAGTTTTGGCTATAAATAGGCCAAGCCATCAACACCAAATCATTTATCCTCTACTTCTCAAATAAGTCTCAACCTCCATTATTCCATTCATTACCCAAAAGTCTTCTCTTTTCTCATCTAAATGAAGTCCAAACCATTAACAGGCAAGGGAATTCATTAGAGAGCTTTAAATGTACATTTTTTGTGAAAGAAAGTCCAGACTTGGCTGTTGATTCTCGGATTGCATCGTTGCGCAAAATTTGGATTTTTGAGGTTTTGGTGAGTGATTTATCATTTCTCACCTTAGTATATAGTATCCATAGGTTTTGACATGTTTTAAACTCATTTTTAAAGTCAAATTAATGTTTTAGAACTATTTTCTAAGTCAAACCTGAAGTAAAATGAATTTTAAAATGTTTAAAGTACCTTAATAATGTTATTTTGGAGTATAATTGCCTTTGCATGTGATATACTATATTATGGATGTATTTGCATAATGAATCGCTATGGTTTGATGTGTGTTTGGATGTTGGATATGATTTGTGTGCATGTTGTTTTATATGAATGGTTGTATGGTTGAAACGCTTATCGAAGTGACTTAGAGTTAGGAACCTTGAAACTAGGTTCGAACATGCAAAAGGGTCGAAGAACGTAGCGTAGCAGTGAAATCAATGCGAAAATTGGACTCAACGACGTTGCAGGAAATTGGTTCGGTAGGGAAGTTGGTTCACGTCTAAATAGTAAAGTTTGTTCGGTGGAGTGGTTGGACCAGCGGCCAAGCAGGGAATTCGGTTCGGTAGGTTATGGTCCGGCTCTGGACGGAGGAGGGTATTCGTTGTGGAGCTAGCTCGGTAGCCGAACATGTAAGCCGGTTCGGGGGGAGGGGGTGGCTCGGGTCGGTGTATTGTGTGGTTTCTCGGAGGTCTTTGGGAGAATGACTTTGTTCGGTCATGAGGTGGACCTGAACCGAGGCTAGAGGTAATGAATTTTCGTCGTGGCTAGATGACACTACAAGATTTCTTCGGGACTTGTTTCAGAGGTCTAGTGGGCGCCTTAGGGAGTATGTCAGAGGGATTCATTCGTTACCCGATGATCGAGTGTAAGGTTAAGGCATAATGAGGAGATGATCTTTGAAATAGGAGGCAGGGTGATGCTTTGACAAAGCGACTTTGGAACTTCAACAAGATGACCGGGTGAAGTTAGATGTCGAGAGATGTTCTGGACTTCGATGGATCGATGGGTGAATCATTTTAGTTGACTACTACGGGTGAGAAGTGTACATGGACTTGGTGATATCTGAAGAGGCACATTTGATGGGAGGAGTGATACGATGGGACATAGTATGTTCTGATATCGAGTCGTGTAAAAAAGATAGTGGCAACTATGAATGAGGAAAGTGTTTCGTAGGGCAACGGTATGTGAGGACGCTCACTTGTGTACCATAGACCTTTGTGATGGTCTAGCCTGCTTTGATGATGGTAGTACCTTAGTGATGGTATGTGAACGAACACTGGATCCAGTAGTGACGTGGTGTTGGTTGGATTGTTTTGCATCTATTATGGATGTCTTGTGATGTAGGTGTTTTGTGTTGAGTACCTCGACACCCATGTTATACTTAGTGCATTATATCTCTATGATGATAATGAAGTGTAGCATATATGGTGTTATGTGCTAAATTGTTGGATGCAAGGATATGTCAGGTATGGTCCTCCATACTAAGTGTCTTTGTTTTACTATATTGACTTGTATAGTATTTTGAGATTTCTTATCGCTCGCACTAAAATGTTGTCTGACTCAAGGTTTTATGCTTTGATTCTTATTATCTTGGGTACTCTGAGTAGACTAGGTAGTAGGTCTAGATGCACATGATGGCAGTTCAAAGGACAAGCAGGATGGAGCACTCTCATATCTTATGGACTTACCATTGCTTATTCCGTTGTGCGACAATTTGGAGTCTAGGCAGTGTTGGCTATTTTTGGTTTAGAGATAGTTATCTTGAGTTTATTTCCATTTGTATAAACTCTACTATTGTATAACTCTGTGGGTCTGTACTTTGATATTTTGATCACTTAGTTATTACTGCCTCTACAGTTTTATACCTATAATGACTATTATATTCAATTCGATACGCTGTGAGATATACAATAGGTTCTGTGTTTATTTCTTTTCCTTTTACGCTGGACAACTGTAATGACCTGCCCTGAAATGGACCTGAATTGTGACCCAGAAAAGTCCCATCGAAACTTAGGCCAATTCCAAAGCCGGCCGTTGGTTCGTATAAAGAACAATACAGAGCTATTTATTTGCACATTTAGAACTCTCAGTATAACTATTACTTTTACCTTGAAGATTTTCAATAGAACTCTCAGTATTTTCTAAACCAACTCTACTTCGGTGTATACCTTGGCTAAAGCTTTGGAATTGTATACTAACACAGAAAAGCGTTTGTACATCTCTTTTATGCTTTTGTCCTTTAACATCACAATTTCCATTTTCATTACCGAGCAGAGCAAGAGATGATTCCTTGACTTGAGATTTACCTTTATATGTAACCTTCAAAGTGTGCCAAATTTTCTATGTAGAAATTTAGTTTTATCAAGAGCACAGTAAAAGCATTTATAGCTTTAGCATTTAATGAAAGAAGTTTCTTATCAGCTACATTGCATTGTCCTTAGGTTTAAAAAATTCTACATCATTGATTGTTGTCGTGGGTTAAGTGTAACCAGTTTCTACTATATCCCAAATATCTTAATCAACTGAAATCAGATATAATTTCATCCCAGCCTTTTGGTAAGCGTAATTAGTTCTATTAAACATACATGACCTAGATATGGACTGACCCTCCAAAAAAGCATTGTTAACAACCTTCTCCAATACCACTTCGAGAATCATGCAATATACCCTCGTTGGGGTGATGAATACAGTATTTTAAAATATTTCACAAATTTATTGATAAAATATAAGATAAGGTGTGAATAAATGTAGAAATTAAAGGACATAAGCATACACCCAATTTTGACCTAGTGCCTATTACCGCCCTTAAAGTAACTATTATATTTAAATATTCAAATCCTTATAATGTGTAAACTCAAAAACTTCGCTAATAGATGTTCTAACCCCATGCTTAATAACTATGCCTTGACTTAATAGCCTAAGAGGAGAATCCCTGAACTACGACACATAGTTCACAAATCAAAATCTTGAGTTTAAATAATTACAAAATATAGAATAAACAACACCCCTGAATGGAAAATAGCAAGGAAAAAATCTTCTTTTTTTCCCGTGATAATAACCAGTTGTTCTCTATTTTGAAAAATCACGTCCTCCTCGTCATAAATTTTTCTCTTTGGTTCCAATCCAATTCTAATTATCTTTCTAAAAAATTTATGCCGTAAAATAAAATACTTCACTGCACAATGAAAAAACTCGAATCACTAGCGCTTGGAATCTCAAGAACGTCGTCGTCGCTGCTTGGAGATGTAGCCATTCCTAGAGTTAGATGAAATGCTTGAATTATAAGTTTTCATGGTTAAAAAATGTTGATGTCTAGATTTAATGTATGTCCATGTCAGGAGGTTGCTAATGTAATCTGGAGTGCTTATGTTTTAGTTTGGCACAGATCTAATGATGGCTGTGCGAGTTTGTGCATTCATGAAGACGGTCGGTGCTTGAGTTTTGCTCGGTTGAAATTAGATGCTAACGGATGACGAAAGCAACAACCATAGATACTGGAGGTGCTTTCCCTGGTTCCGATGATGTCTGAACAGAGTTGATGAAAGAGATACAGCTTGAGTTGATTCGTATAGCATGAAATATTTTAGATTTTGAGATGTTGCATTGATTTATATGGTCTTTATTTTAAAATGTTTATAATTTAAGTCTTCATTTGATTAGCAGATTCTGAACTTGATGAATACCGAGTTATACTTGTGATATTCTGATTAAATATGGTAAACAGATGTGTAACGACCCGTATTTTACATATCAAAGGATCGTAAAGTATTAATATTATTTTTATGTTGGGTCGTATGATTTTATAATTTGGAAAATGTCAACTAGTGACATTTCTTATCCTTAGAATTTTTATTGGACAGCTTTGACCTTAAAAATATTGTAAAGCTTACAACTTTTGATGGAAGCCGAATTGGGGTCTGAAACCATTTCCATTAAATCGGGATGATGGTTTCTCTTTCAGTGTGGTGGTCATAATAGGAAAACAGACTTACCGTTTAGAAGATATGATTGCTTGAAGTTTTGATTGATCTTGGATAACTTAATGGGTAATTAATGAATTAGTGTCTAAGCCCAAAGGTCCATTTTAGGATTAGAGTCAAATAGGAGCCGATGGGACTTGTTTTAGCCATCTAACACTTCCCAAAATAGTTGGAGAAGTTACCATTAACCTTCTCCAATCCATAAACCACTCTAAACTTTACTATAATTAGCCAAAACTTATCATTAAGAAGTGAATTAGCGAGATTAGCACTTGATTTTGGAGATTTATTGTTTGAGACACCATGGATTCCGAGCCACTGCTGTTCATCTTATGGGATTTGGATCATTTTTGGGTGGCTTTGGATTTAGGTGAGTGGCTGAATCCTCTCACTTACTAATTAATCATTATAACCATGAAATGATGTTTTTAAAGCGATTTTGAACTTTAAAATTCATAACTAAACACCCATGTTAATTACAAACTATTTTTAACAAGTTTATATAAAGTTGAATCCAAACCAGTTTACATGTTCTTAGGGCTCTTCCATCTCCTGCATACTTAGATATGGTTATAACTTTATGAATACACATGTTTGCTTTGTTTGGATGTATTGTACATATAAATATATGTATATATATTATTTGTTTGGTTGAAAGAATCATGCGAATGGTGACTTAGAAATAGAATCGTCAATGTTACAAGTTGATACCGATCCAAAAAGTACTAGGCAAATTGAATGCAATTCAGAGGAGAAGTCAAGGAATACCTCATGAAGCTAAATTTCAAATTTCAAGTCATATGGAGTTTGTTTGCTCAAGTTATGGGTGAAGAAATCTTGGATCAATGATGGCATTATGCAATGGATCGGGGTGTTTATACTTTGGGTTTCATATGGAAAACTTCGGGCCATGAAGGGGTTCACTTTGAGCTAGCTTGGAAGGAGGTGTCTCTGATCGAAGTAGAGAACTTAGTTATAAATTTGGCTAAGTATAGGGTTCGATGCCCTTGAATCAGTACTGAGTTTAGGAGGGGTATGAGTTGAAGACTTGAATGTGGTTTGTGTACACAAAAGGATAAGGCGGCTTAAGGATGCACTCGGGCAGGATGAGACCCAACAGTGACCCAAAACACTTTGCCAAATTTTGCAGTATGGGATGTCAACTCGGGTACTGAGTCATTGTAACACCTTGTAAAATTACCGATAATTAATAATTATTAAGGCTCAAAAATAAAATTTGAGCAAACATCATAATTTGAACATGAAACTTGCACTATTATATTCATGGAAATTTTCTGAGCAACTTTCATATTTGGAGTTTTGCGATCGGAGTTCAAACGAAGAAGTAATTAGCGTTTGAAGTTTTCGAAAATCAAATAATCATATAGGAATAAAAATAAAATAAATTATATTAACCTCGTGGACCACACCGGTCGATAGGGGAGAGCAAATGGTTGGTTTGGTGTGAAACCGTTCAAAAATGTTGAAACCAAAATAACCATTCAAGAAACATAAGCTGAACCAAGGTAAACCAATATTTTTTTAAACCAAAGCCAACCAAATTGATAATATTTGGCTTGGATTGGTTGGTTTATTTGGTTGTTCTAAAAATTAGTTAGATCATCTAGTTGTTGATGTAATATAAGATTAAAAAATTAATTGAGTCCATATCATGAAAATATTTTAGAAAACAAACCCATCTTCTAAAAATATTAACATGAATTGAACGAAAAATAACGTTGTTATAAAAATATTGTAAATAGTTATGTTGCCATTAGTAATTTTGCTATATTAAAATTACTTAATTTTTAAACCAAACAAATATAATAGCAGAAACCAAAATCAACCAATTAACTAACAAAACCGAACAAAACCAACTAAACTTAATTGGTTTGGTTGGTTTATTCGGTTTAACCAATACATGCTTACCCCAACCGGTCGACCGCTAGTGGTCAACCACTTATAAGGGAGTGGTCGATCGGTAGAGACTATGTCGGCTAGGGTTGAACCTTGGCCGAGGATCGGATTTAATTATTTTAAATCTAACAGATACGTTGATTAGTTCATCCATAAATTCAGGCCTAGCCCCTCACTTTTCAATTCATATTTTCTGATCAAAGCAGCGAAGCTCTACCATTTCCCTTCTCTGTTATTTCTATTAATTATAAAATATTATATTATATGTATATATATAACCGGAGTAGGACAGAAAATAAAAGAGAAGAAGAGAAGGAGTGAATCGATACAGTGGAAAATGGTAAATTTCATAATTATAAATCCATATTCCACTTAGTTAAAATCTCTTTTCAGATCTGTAATTTTAATGGGTATGTATATATCTTGTTATACATATTTTTGGATTGAAAAGGAAAAGGAGTCAATCAAGGCAACGGGTTCGGATTTGGGAGATTTGGAAAGCTAGAAAGGTAAGTGGGAAATTACATGATTTTAATATAACATTAAAATTTATATCATTGAGTTTTATTTAATCGTTATGCCTAAGCAAGATCTGTGGAGTTGTAGGCTTAAAAACAATGTATTCAATTGAAATCTCGCCTATATATTCTGTAAGTTAGGTAATTGGAATATGAATGGTATTTACATCGTAATTTGAAAATTTATAAATCAGTCCCTAAATTTGTTAAAGTAGAATGTTAATAAGATTGCAAGATTTAGTCAGATTTATGATAATTGGGTTGTAAATTATTAGTATAAATTTAGATTGCCCTAATTTAACTTAGAATGTGAATTTCTATGTTTTAATTTATTGGGAGTGTTGTGGATATAATTTATTTGTATTCATTTCCTTGTAATTTCTATAAATTATCTAATTCCATAACTATATATATAAGATGCGTTGTTTGAAATAATAAGGAATTTACTAAAAAGAAAAGTGACGTGTAAAGTATAGATGTTCTCCTTTGTAGTTTGCACAGTCTGTTTCAATAAAAGAAAAGAGATAATTTCTTGTAATTTCAAACAGAGCAGAAGTCTCACTTTTGGGTAATTTATAGAAAGTTACAACGGTAATCTTTTTTGGTAAGGGTAGCTCTAATATATTAAAATGTGAAAATTAATGTTCCTTACAGAATGTACATATAAGTGTATATTCCGAAATTCGTAAGTGTAGGAATCAATGAGTTAGAAATAGAAATATACATACATACATACATACGTACATACATATTACTATGCCTATCGATTAAATATATATAAATATAGCGTAATATACATCGATGTTCGTATTAGTTATAATTAGGACGACTAGATATTAATAGGGTGATAAGCCATATGACTAGGAGGTTGAAATGGAAAAAAGATTCTAACTCCAAAGTAATGGGGCAATAAATGTGTAGTTAATAAGGATTTACGGGAGTTAAAATTAGGACATAAATGCGTTCAATGGGACTGGTTAAATGATTTAATATAGCATGTATATGGAAATGAAATAGGCATAATAGGTTGAACTAGAAAAAATAAATAAATGTCATTAGTGATTGTCTAATTAGAATAATAATGACTCTTTATTACAGATAATTGACATTTATGAGACGTAAGAGGGAAATAGAGAATATATGTAATGAGCGTATAAGATAGGAATAAAATGCTAGGAGGCAATATAATTTTCATATTAGGAAATTATATAGCTTCAATAATGTGTTTAGGATGGGCATGATTTAGTAGGCCTAGCCCAATATTTAGGCCTAGAATAATTGGTTTAGTTTAGAATGGGTTGGGATGCAAGGTAATTAGAGTTACATAATAGAAATCCGCCGTTCATCTAGAGACTACCGCCAGTTGTGTATACTTATTACTGATCCGGGACATCTAAAAACCATAGGACCCTTGGGAAAGGGATATTGGTTTGCATATAGATGTGGGAAAATATACCAAAGGTTAGCCTTGGATTTGAAGTATTAAATGGCTCGGTGCCTTTAGGGATGTTAAGAGGTTTACTTCAGGATAGAAGGTATTAAATAGCCATTGGGTATGCCTCATCTCTATATAAGCAGTCGTAAATAACCTACAATGGTACCAAATAAGGAAATGGGGTCTGCTTCATTTATAACAAGAGGTATTAAGTAACTAGGATGAGTATTTTTCCTTGACTTACATTCGAATAGTCTAAACGAGATTTCGGCCATGGGAGATTAGTGGGCTATATCAATATTGTTGTTGGATGGTATTTAGTAGTAGGGCTAGTATATAGGCGATGACCACCAGCGGTCCCGAGCGGTCATTAGCAAAGATTTCGGTCATTTGCAAAGATTTCGGTTATGCCTTGATGGATTTCACTTCCTGCTAGTGTAAAATCTATATAGGATACGCAAAAACCTCAAAGTTTAATCAATTAGTTATTTGTTTGTTGGAGGTAGGATAGTTAATCCATAGATAAGTCTTTGAGATGTGTTAGTAATACGATAATTAAATTATAAAGTCGTATCTAGGGGTCGTCGGTATATGTAGCTAGAGCCGATTGACTAGCGATTACGTTATGCAGGGCCCACTTTGGGGTTAAGGTATTAAATGGCCTTATCCCTATTTAAGAAGTAGTAGGGCTTTTCTTCTAGGTAGTACAACATTTAGATATATATATGTATATATGCATATATATATATATAGTTATACCTCGGAGAATGTTATACATATTGTACACGTAGATGGAATTACATGGAATAACCGTAAACGATGGACATTACACTTAAAATAGAATTCAATTGACATAAATTAGTGTGATGGATGAAGTATGTAATTTTCCAGTCAAAGTACGTTTTTCTGACCTCCTTCATATTGCAACCTACATGATAGATTTAGAGGGACATGCTACTCATGCAAGGCGAGAAATGTAAATGGTGAAGTCTTCTCATTCATGCTCGGTGCTGGCAAGGCAATCAGATGCTAAAGGAATAATATTGATTCCAAAGGTAGTAGCCTTGGTCAGCATATACGTTCGACTGTATTTTTTCCATTTAGCTGTGACTTTATGTAAATAGCTCTTTGATATACTTATGTTTATTACTGGTTACAAAAATCAACGATCTGTATCCTAATGGACTTTGGGTTTCGATTTAGTCGAAATTTGGGCCCATTAAGGCATGGGTTGTTATATTTGGTATCGGAGCCTAAGTTAGTCGATCATAGGAACTAGGATAAGCTAAGAAAATGTACTTGTATTTTCACCTATAATTACATATATATTACGCGCCAAACTCTATGAATTCCGACTATAAAAGTAGCTGCGACCATATCCTAAAAAGGTGGATGAGGCAACTTGAGTTGGAACAATAAATAGATCAAATTTATACGCCAATTACCACATGGGGTGGAGGTCGTACCACATGGAGTGGACCAAGAAGAGCATGAGCACGACATATAGAAGGACCCCGAAAGCTGGATGGAACTTGACTCCTTTATTGGGTCTACGCTGCCTTATGACTGTGGATTCCGATGGAGTGCCGATTGAAGATGTACATTTTGTCCAGACAGATGGAAAGTAAAAATCTATATGTTGGAAGCATCCAAGAGTAAGATGTGAAAATGGATTGAGAAAGTTCCCACAAGAAGGTGTGCATTAAGCACAACAAGAGGATAGCTGGTTTTTAGTGTAACTCTTAATAAGAAGTGGTTAAGAGAAAATGGAACAAGAAGAAAAGTCCAAAAGAAAGGACAATTAAAGTCCATTTCTGAGTCCAATCCCACGTGAAAGAATTTGACAAAAGGATTTTGGAAATTCCTTGACATGTTTTGGATGGTTTTTCAAAGGATTTATTTTAATAGAAGAACCCTGTCAATCAAAAGTTTTTTTTTTGAAATAACAAAAAAAATTGGAAGTTTTAATGGGTCGTTTAGAGATTCCTAGTGAAGTTTAAAGTTAGTTGGGTCAAAAAAATTCGGTTAAAGGTTTTTGGTAAAAGTGTTCCTCGTTTTTAAAATGAATGGACAAGAGAGCATATGTTTAGCTCGATGATTATTTCTTTTTTTGTAAATTTGGAAGTTTCTTTTTTAAAATTCTTTCTAGGGGATGGATAAATGGAAATGGTACTTGATTGAAATGGTTAAAGAGAATAGAACGGTAAAAAGCCCAATAATGAAGACATGAGGAATATTTCCGTATAAGGAAAATATGAAGAAAAACAGTTGAAATAATTTATACATATCTCTTTTCATGTTATTGAAGAAAGGTCCAATGACTAAAGCAGAAGGCGAACACATCACAATGAGTCAATGAGGAGAACAATAAAAGAGGAAAAGAGCTATGTAAGGAGAATCCACTTGAAGGAAATTCAGGTAGGAGAAATTTTAACAGTAGGAGTATCAGGAAATTTAAATAGAAACAACATCAGGAATTTATATTAAAATAGGGCTAGTAATCTAATTAGAAATAATATAGGAGAAACAATAGGAACAAGATAAGGGAATGGATAATTTCCATGAACATGTGCAATAATTGTGTATAACTTTTAGAAGTCCCCATGATATGTTATTAGAATCTCCACTGAGGTTGAATGGGGAAATAACATGAGTAGTATGAAATAATAAAATAGAAGATTTCCTTGTCTACTCTAGTTTTTACCTTTTTAAAGTTATAGAAGATGTTTTTGAAAAATGGTTTGGTATGACAATTGAGTTTTTGAACGCAAATAAATGTTTTGAGTTTAAAAATCCTACTTTAAAAAGAAGTAAATCCCTGTTGTAGAAAGTCATTGAAAAGGGAAAGTTGGTTAGAATGGAAAATTTTTCATGGCTCCTTTTAGAAACCAAGCTATTTCTGAAAAAGGTTCGAAGTTTGTATTTTCAAAGATAAAAGTTTTGCAATAATACTTCATTACTACGAATTTTTGATATGGAGTTGATATGGACGACTACCTAGGTAAGACGGTGTAACAACCCATATTTTTTATAATTAAAATATTCAATTTCACAAGATTTTGGAATTTAATATTGGGAGAAATTAAAATTTATAATTTATAAATGGAAAAGATTATTAGAATGTAATTCAATAATGTTGATTTAATGTAATTGACAACTATTTTAATGTAATTTCAATCAATTGAAATAATTGTAAAGTTAATTTGGTTATAATTGTAAATAAGGAATAAAATCAATGTTGTATTTAATGGTGAAATTATGTGTTATTCAATTCACTTAGTTTTAATATAGAATATGAAATCAATAGTTCTAACTCGAGTGTTTTGTCTTTTCATTACGCTCAGATCAACCTGAGCATTTTAGTGTTTGTAGAAATTATTTCTGGAGGATGAAGGCGGAGTTTGGTTATTATATTATTAGTATTTTTCCGCTGCATCATTTTGGTATGTTGTTGATTGTACTCTAATTTAATTGTAAATTTGTGTAATCAAATGTATATTGTAAAACAACTTCGTGAACTGTTTATTTGATTATTATATTTTGTCATTCCACTGCGAGATTCTGTATTTTGTTTTCCTTCTTTTCTCTTATTTTACTTATTTAACCCCATTGATAATCTGCCCTTTTGAATGGTTTGAGTTAGACATGTGTGGTTTATTGTCGATTTAAAGCATCCAAAAAGATGGGTCGTCACAGTTGGTATCAGAGCTTTGGTTTAGATATACCTTAGCTTGTTTGGGGTTAAACTCATTAGAGATAGGGTTACTAATACCCTAAAATGAGTTTGAGTGTATATATATATATGAGAGTGTATTTGTTAGTGCTATAAAAATGTTTTGTATGGTGTTAATTTGTTCTGTTGAGTATTTATGAATTCTGGTCGGAACATGGGACACCATGACATCGATAGGGATTTCTAAACACTTAATAGGGCACACCGACATCATATTATTTTTGAAATATAGGTAAATGAGATCATTTTACCTAGTAATTATATTTTGTATATTTATATATATATATATAAAATTGTTCATAAATTGATTTTGTCATTTTGTTGTGTTGGATGTTAGGAATTGATAATGTTTGATTATTGTCATTTATAGTTGGTCAGTCAAGGTCTTAAACCCATTGACTATTGTATGTTAAAAGGAAGTGCAATTTATAAATATGGTTTGTAAAATATGATTTACAAATAAAATGAACATAAATTGGAATTTGAGACCTTAGATTCCGGTGTTTGAATTTGGTTTTCAAAGATTTTGGAAAAAAATAATAATGTTAGTATTATTTGGAAGTATTTTCGAATTGAAATATTTTCAATAAGATTAAAAGAAATGTTCTAACAAGAATTTTTAAGAAAACAAGTTTTGTGCTCCCTTCTTCTATCGGTGATGATCGTGACATCATCGACTTTCATTTTCGAGTTTCAAAGTGGGAAGACCACTATAGTAGCCATGCTACACATTTGTTTTGATAAACAAATTTTAATTTTAATTTTTTCTAAGTATGATTGATATATAAAAGATATGAATATATATATATATATATATATATTATTTCAAAATGATTTGAAATGAACCCGGTATTTAGTTCTTAAGTTCTTGTTAATTAATGATTTTCAGTTGTAGAAATAAAGTGAGATTTTAATAGTTGGAAACTTCTAAAATAAGAAATAAGAAATTAAAAGCACTTGTAGTTTAGTTGGTAATAAATTAAAGGATAATGAAAATTAAGAAGATGTAAACTATAGAACATTTTGTTAACTAAAATGAATAAGGTAAATTTGTATAACACTCAATTACATTCTAAAAACATATATAAAACTTACCAAAAGTGTTTAAAAATATGTAATGTTAAATATGAGCATGTAATAGAATATTATACAAGTAAAAGCTTAAGTAACAAAAATGCTTCAAAATGAACATATGTTTATAAGTGAAAAAAATTAAGATGTATAAGAAATATTATACTCTTAAGTTAATGGTTTGAAATGCTTAATAATTAAATGGAATAGTAAAAAGGAGAATACCATTTGAGTAAATGATTATAAACTTAAGAAAATGACTAAAATGATTCATAAATAAGTTATTATTAAATGATACAGTATATGAAGGAATGAATGTGGATTAAAGTTTGATGAACTTAAATAATGCTTCATTAATGAATATTAATATTAAATGGAAATATAAGTTATATAATAATAATTGTGAGTTAAACTACAATGAAATGTATGTAATACTTTAATAATGGATTCATTGATGATTTCAAATATTGAATGGGAAATAATCTTCTGTAATTAAATGAATGTAAATTAATAAGAGATAACATTGTATAAAGGAATTAAAATAAATAAAAGGTAAGTAATGTAAAAAGAGACCAATAGAATAAACTTAAATAATATTTAAATTCTATGTTGTTGGCTTGTGGAAAGTTTAGGAAAGGATGCTTCTATTTGTTTGAGGCTGTATAAATAATCTATTTAGTAATTATCTAAGGCTATTGAGCATAAGGTACACTTGGTAGTTTATTTATCACCCTTGTACGATGAAAAGTTTCTAACTGAACAAACTATGAGTTTGGTTGCTATGGATGTTTGATAGTTTCCTTTGTTGCATATATGACAGTTGTACTTCTTTTTGTTTGCATATGATTATTATATATTGTATGTTGCTTGTACTATTAATTGAAACAACTAATATATAATCTTTTACATAATTTTATCTCTTTTGGATTATATAAGTGAAATACAGGTTTATGGAAGCAATAGCAATTGCTTTTGGTTTCATAAATAAAGTTTTTTTGCCCGACAAATAGGTACGTTTTTGGATTACGGTTTTTGGAACGATATTTTATTGCTTTTCCCACAGTTTGGGATGTTTAATTATTAAAATATGACATATATATATATATATATATTGTAATTATTGATATTATTATTTTTCCAGACCTATCCGCGCAAAGGAGACTCTACCGAAATTTTCCGTAAATTTAGGACTTAGAAAATTTTGAAGAAGTTGAGTTATTTTCAAATTTCTGTTAAACGTGAATATGTAAGTTAATTGTTTATAAATTGATTATTGTGAATAAAAATATATCAAACCTCTTGATTCCTTCTTGTTCCTTTTTGGGATGAAAAGTTTTGAGTAGGGTAGATTGTAACGACCTGTGTTTTTGATAATTAAAAATATTCAATTTAAAAAGGTTTTGGAATTTAATATTGGGAGAAATTAAAATTTATGATTTATAAATGGAAAATATTATTAGAATGTAATTTAATAATGTTGATTTAATGTAATTGACAACCATTTTAATGTAATTTCAATCAATTGAAAGAATTATAAAGTTAATTTGGTTATAATTGTAAATAAGGAATAAAATCAATGTTGTATTTAATGGTGAAATTATGTGTTATTCAATTCAATTGGTTTTAATATAGAATATGAAATCAATAGTTCGTACGTAAATTTATTTGCTTTTGTTTGTAAACAATAAATTTATAAAAGTGATTAAATTACTTAAAAGTAACAATTGTTTATTTATCATCTCATTATTTACTATGTTTGAAATTATTTATCATCTCATTGTATATAAATCATTTTGGGAATTTGATTTTTCAAACTATTTTGCAAGTTTGATCGAAAGGGGCAAAACGATTATTTTTGACCGAAAATGAAAAATTCTAGCTTTCTAGTGCTATATGCTTAGCGTAGAGAGGGTCGACGTGTTGGTGAATTTGATTTTTACTGTCCAACAAGAGTGACAATATACAAAACATAGGGAATAACAAGAGAAAAAGTTGTTTTAGCTTTGGAATTTCTATTTTTATACCTTATTGATAGTGAACAAAATCTTTCGTTTAGAATAATTCTGTTTTAATATTCAAAAATAAACCTCCTTGTGCAAATTGTATTTGAAAAGGTTGAAAAGGATTTAAGGGCAAAAGAGAAGGTTCCAAAGTACAACGGAATAGGTATCCAAAAGAATGGTAGAAACGTGAAATTTTCTATCTAAATTCCTTTTCCAGCATAGGAGTATAGAATTAGGAAAATTGGATGTTCAAAATTTTGGACGTTAGAAATTGTGTGCTAGGTATTGGATAATAGAGTTTGGATGCAAAATTGGTTGAACTACACTCCTATTCGTAGGAGTATGGAAATTATTGTGTGAAATTTTTTTTTTATTTTTTGAAAACTTACATACATATTGAACTGACAATACATATAGGTTGTTTGCATCATATTTTCAAAATGTTTTCAAAAGAATGTATTCATATATGAGGTGCTGATTTAGAATTATTCAGCATGCGTATCATATATGTTGTGACACACCGTGCACTTGTACTCGTTTGACTACAAAATTGATTATACACTAATTGGTTGGATAGTTTTGAATGGTTGCGTGCTAAGTAACATGATTCAACCATTGAGGAATTTAGGGAATGAAATTCTTCTAAGGTGGGAGAATGTAACACCCTATAAAATTATGGTAATTAATAAATAATCACTAAGGCTCAAAAATGGAATTTGAGAAAATGTCAGAATTTGAACATGAAACTAGCACAATTGTGTTCATGGCGATTTTTTGAGCAACTTTCATATTTGGAGTCTTGCGATCGGAGTTCAAATAAAGAATTTATTAGCGTTTGAAATTTTCGGAATGATAACAATTATATCGGAATAAAAAGGAATAAATATATTAACCGTGTGGACCGAACTGGTCGACCCCATCCTTGGGCCAGTCGACGCTAGTGATCGACCGCCTAGAGGGGAGCGGTCGACTGGTAGAGACTGTGGCAGCTAGGGTTGAACCTTGGCCAAACGACCCGAATTTAATCATTTTAAATCTAATGGATACGATTGATTCGATCACCTATAAATCCAGTCTAGCCCCTCAATTTTTTTCTTATATTTTATGATCAAAGCAGCGAAGATCTGCCATTTGCCATTCTCCATTATTTCTATTAATTATAAAATAATATTATATGTGTATATATTCATAATCGGAGAAGGGCAGAAAATAAAAGAGAAGAAGAGAAGGTGTGAATCGATACTACGAAAAAAAGTAAATTTCATAATAATAAATCTATATTTCACTTAATTCAAATCTTCTCTTAGATCTATAATTATAGTTGGTATGTATATATCTTGTCGTGCATATTTTTGGATTGGAAAGGAATAGGAGTCAATTAAAGGGATGGATTCGTAGTTGGGAGATTTGAAAAGCTAGAAAAGTGAGTGGGAAATTATATGATGTATATATAACATCAAAATTTATATCGTTGAGTTTTATTTAATTATTATGCCAGAAAGGAAAGAGATGTATAAAATACGGATGTTCTCCTCTATAGTTTGCAATGTTTATATCAATAAAAGAAAAGAGACAATTCCTTGTAATTTCAAACAGAGCAAAAGTCTCACTTTTGGGTAGTTTATGAAAAGTTATAATTGTAATCCATTTTGGGAAGGATAGCTCTAATATATTAAAATATGAAAATAAATGTTCCTTATAGAATGTACATATAAGTATATGTTCTAGAATTCCTAAGCATATGAATTAATGTGTTAGAAATAGGAATATATATATATATATAGCTGCATCTACCGATTAAAAATAAAAATATACATATATAGCATAATATACATTGATATTCGTTTTAGTTATAATTAGGATGACAAGCTATTAATAGTGTAGTAAACCATAGGACTAGGTGGTTGAAATGGAAAAGAGATAGTATCTCCAAATTTAGTAAGGCAATAAATGTGCAATTAATAGGGAGTTACGAGAATTAAATAGAGACATAAATGTGTGTAATGAGACTAGTTAAAGGATTTAATATGTCACTTACGGGGAAATGAAATATGCGTAATAGGTTGAATTAGAACGAATAAATAAATGCCATTGGTGATTGTGCATACTAGGAGGCAGTATAATTTTCATAGTAGGAAATTATATAGCCTCAATAATACGTTTAGGATGAGCATGATTTAGTAGACCTAGTCCAATATTTAGGCTTAGGATAATTGGTGGGTTTATAATGGGTTGGGATGCAAGGTCAGAAGAGTTACACAACAGAAATATGTCATTCACCTAGAAGCCACCAGTAGTTGTACATACTTACTACTGATGTAGGACATCTCCAACCATAGGACCCAATGGGAAGGGATATGCGTTTGCCTATAAGTGTGAGAAAATACCAAGGGTTCGCCTCAAATTTGAAGTATTAAATGGCTCAGTACTTTAGGGATGTTAAAGGGGTTTACTTCAGGGTGGAAGGTATTAAATGGCCGTTGGGTCTGCCTCCTCTCCATATAAGAAGTCTTAATAATCTACATGGTACTTAATAGGGAAACGAGGTCTGCTTCATTTCTAACAAGAGGTATTAAGTAGCTAGAATGAGTATTTTTCTTTAACATACATTAGAATATTCTAAATGGGATTTCAGCTATGGGAGGTCGACGGGTTATGTTAGTGTTGCTGTTGCACCGATATTTAGTAGTAGAGCTGGCATATAAGCTATGACCACCAGCGGTCCTGAGCGATCGTTAGTAAAGACTTGGGTTATATCTCGATGAATTTCGCTTCCCACTAGTGTAGAATCTGTATGGGATAAACAAATACCCCAAGGTTTAATTAATTAGTTATTTGTTTGTCGGAGGTGGGCTAGTTATGTTGGAACTGAGCCAGCCCACAACAGAAGTTATCGGTGAATTTAAAAAAAAACTCTCTTATTGGATCTATATTGGACCTATGAAATCTAATTCATTTAAAACAATTCTAAATATTATTTATATAAAATCATTTATTTTATTTAAATTTATAAATTATATATTGATATGCGTGCGCTCGCGCGCGCACCCACGTGCGAACACACACATATGCATCATATACACATATATGTGTGTGCGCATGTGTAACATATCAAACCGTGCAAGGTATAACATGCTCATGTATAGATGTTGGGATTTGCATCACAACGGACATGTTAGCTTATCCAATATGCAAGTATATGTTGTCCAAATATATGTATGTATATAAACTATTATTTTATATAAATATATATGTGTGTGTTAAGTTTGTTTAAATAATTTTGTATAAATGTATAATATATAAATATATATATGCATATGTATTGGTATATATATAATCTTATAATAAAATACTAATAATATATATATACATATTATTAAAATATATTTATTTAAATATAAATAAATTATTTAAAAAATTAAAATCATTTTTTTAAACCATGAATAATATGTGTATACATATATATAATAAAAAAGTAATTTTTTAATATATGTACATACACACATAAATATATTTGTAATATATAGTTATATATATTAATTAATAAAATTATTCAAGATAAATTATTATTATTATTAAATACCAGGTCATGCGCATAGCTCAGGAATAATTTTATATTTTTTAATTTAAAATTCATTTTAATGAATATTCATTTAAAAATTAATAAATAATTAATTTTGAATTTTTTTAGAATTTGTTTTTCAGTAAATAAGAAATGTTATTTTGAAGTTTGAATTTTTTTTCCATATTATTCTTTGTTAAAATTAATTTTATAATAATTTATTTAATTTCAGCCATTTTAAATAATTAATTTTTAAAAGTAGTTGTAATTTTTTATTTTTTGGTCGTGAGCTTATTTAGCGCTAATGTAATTTTATAAAATTAAAAAAATATTTTACATAACATATTGGAATTAATATAGCTTATTTATGAAGTAAATTGATTTAAATAATATTAAATTATTTATAAAAAAATATTTTTTACCGTCGAAAATTAGTTTTACTGTAATATATTATATGTAAAATTATATGACTGATTTTAGCCATAATGTGATGTTATAAATAATTATAAACTATATATGTAATCACATAATATATATTAATTTATAAAATATAAAATTATATTATTTTTACATATGGTTGCACTGACCTGACATATATGGTATAAAACAAAACTTTTTTACACTAAATATATACATACATATAACCAAAAACATTTTATGACAACGTTGCTTGTATATCAAAATTGTCACCTAATTATTATATACACACACATATATGATAAAAACAATATATTGACAACCATTAATTATAGTTTTATAAATTATACCTTAATTTCGAAGCCATTAAATACACCTTAAAAAGGTAAAGTCTCTCCTTTGAAACTCTTTCCGATTTAGCAGATTGCTAGTCCTTGAAACGTTGGTGTTCAGCTATTGAATAGTGATCATATCTGGCTTGATTTGAGCTCGTAGTGATGGATAAGCAAGGGTATAATTTTGGATAGTAAGTAAGAGAATAGGAGGTAGCAAAAGATCATATCTAATTAGGGGATGCTTATATTGTGGTTAGAAAGGAGAGAAAAATGGATGTAATCCCATATTCTTTCTCCTTCAATCTGAGCCATCCAATATCAAGCCCCTTTCTACCGAAATTGAGCCGCCTAGACCCGTGTGCAGCCAAAATGAACAAGCCCTATGATGGGCCTTAAACGCATTTAAGCCCTTATAAAAATTTTACACAATTAAATCTAATTTAATTGCTTATCGATAACATATATCGATTGATATATTTATAACTATTATAAATATATTTTGTAATGTTTATTTCTCAAATCATAATAAAATTTATAATGAATATTTCATAAATATTAATTAATTTATAAAAATTATAAACTAATTAAATTATTTGGTCAAATGAAAATTCGTTGTTTCGGTTGTGTGGCTCATCAGGTGTAAATTTGATCAGCCATTAATATCGAACTATTCGAATATTAAAGTTCACACGTCACTTAGTAGGTGACGTGGCATTTTGGTCAAATTTATCGCTTACTTAGTTTTGGTAAAATCTGATTTCACTCTGTTAAGCGTTACCCGGTTGTTATTTTTACTTACACTAATTCTCTTCGTTAAAACTATATCACTTTGGACTTATGGAAATTGATAATGGTCATAATTCCAATATCGTCCATATTCTACTCTATAGTCCAAATACAAAGTCTTTGGTTCAATAATAACGATTATTATTAACTGAACTACTCTAGTTAGAGATTTTGACTTTGATTTGACCGTAATACTAAACCCATATAACTGAGGAGACGGATCCTCTCTTGAATAATGCTTCACTTCCAATACTTCCACCCGACCCAACTATTGTCACTTGATGGACGCCGTGCCATGATTTGACTATAATCAAAGTGGTGCTTTCATATTGAAGATCCACAGTATTCTTAAGTCGAGAAAACTGTGTAAATCAGTCACATTGATATTTTCTATTTGATCTTAATTATATTAACCAACAAAAAACTATCGAGTGAGTCAATTCATAGTTATCCAATAACTATTAGTACGCAACCCCTAGGTAACCCCAACGTTCATGAGTAATACACTGCCCAATACTTGGAGAGCATTACATACTCTAATCTCAACGGATGCATATATATCCAATCTCGATGCATCTTGACTAGGAACATTTAATGATGTGTTTTATAATATTCTGATACAATACTCATGATTATAACTATTTGTAATACTGTCACAAACACACCATTTATGGATTTTCTGTTAAATATATTGTTATTAAGCTTTTAATTATTTATAACACACTATAACAAATATATAGCAGAAGGAAAAAAGACATTATGAAAGAAAATTGATTACAGAGTTGATTAATTTACAATAAATTACAAACTTGCCCTTAGGACATACCCCTAACTCTATCAATATCCCAGTTGCACTTCGGGCCAATTTTGGAATCTCAATTCCATCCCTTCAATCAGCCTCTCAAGAGACGACCGAGCTAGACCCTTAGTGAATGGATTTACCATGTTGTCCTTGGTATCTACCCTTTGAATCATGACTTCTTTCTTCTCAACGAATTCTCTAATCAGGCGAAAATTTCGAAGAATGTGTCGCGACTTCTTGTGTACTCTGGGCTCCTTTGCGATCTATATTGCCACATTATTATCCCAGAATAATTCCATTGAATTCTAGGTATTGGGAATCACTCCAAGCTCACTAAAAATCTTACGCATCCAAGCTGCCTCTTTTGCTGCTTCATTGAGGGCGATGCACTCGGCCTCCATCATGGAATCATCAACTATTTCTTGCTTGGAACTTTTCCAACTAACGACTTCGCTATTAAGCAAAAAGACATAACCGAACACTGATTTACTATTATATATCACTTTGAAAACTCGAATAGGTGTTCCCCTTCATAAAGTGGTCTTCATTCCCATATATGAGGAATAAGTCCGTAGTATTCCTCAAATACTTAACTATACATTTCACGACCGCCTAATGTTTTTCGCCAAGATCAAGCTGGTATCGGCTTACACATCCTAATGCGTATGCTACATCCGGTCTAGTACATAGCAGAGTACATTATGGATCTAATGGCTGAAGCATATGGGATCCTTTTCATACGCTCCTTCTCCTCATCAGTATGAGGAGCGTCCTTTTTAGAAAGGACGATTCGAAACTGCATCAAATTCTCCATACTGAACCTTTTTAGTATAATGTCTATGTCCAGATATTGGGACAATCCCAACAGCCTCTTAACTCTACCTCTATAGATCTTTATACCAAGTATATAGGCTGCTTCTCCCAAATCCTTCTTAAAGAAGTTCTTGGAAAGCCAAGCTTTCACTGATTACAACAAGAAGTGTCATTGCCAATCAATAATAAATCATCGACATAAAGCACCTAGAAAATGATAGTAATACCATATTCCTTTCTTTATATGCATGCTTCCTTTTCGTTCTGATAAAAACCAAACTATTTGATTACTTTATCAAAACACTTGTTCCTACTCCTTGAAGCTTGTCTAACTCCATAAATGGACTTTAACAACTTGCAATCCTTTCCCTCACTCTCACTAACCACAAAACAATCGGACTGCGACATATAAAGGTTTCATCTAAATCACCATTTAGAAAAACCATCTTTACATCCATTTGCTATAATTTATAGTCATATAGTGCAGCGATGGCTAGCATAATCCGAATGGACTTCAACATGGTAGCGGGCGAAAAGATCTCGTCATAATTAACACCTTGAATTTGACAAAATCCTTTCGCAACTAGCCTTGGCTTATAAGTTCCTAAGTCTCTATTTGCATTTAGCTTTTTCTTAAAAATCCATTTGCACTCAATGGGTTTTATCCCTTCGGGTAGGTCTGACAAAGTCTAAAATTTGTTTTCGTACATGGAATCCATCTTAGATTTCATAGCTCCAAGCCAGAGTGCATAGTCATTACTCTACAGTGCTTGTTGGAAGGATAGAGGAGTGTCATCATTTAAGACACGGTCCTCCTTCTCGCCATCCATTAGAAAATGTTAGTATCTCTTTGGTGTGGGAGATTCCCTACTAGACCTTCTAATAGGTTGCGTGTTTTCGTATACGGGTGAACTTGGTTCTTCTACTGGTTCAGCCTTAGTGTTAACTTCTTGGATCTCATCCAAGTCAGCTACCTCGCTATTAATTTCCAGTGATAGAAATTCCTTTTCTAGAAAAGATAATGTGTCACAAATAAACAACCTTTTGTTCCTTGGTATTATAGAATATATATCTCGTTGAGTTTTTGGGATATTCTATAAATTTACATAGTACCAATGTTGCCTCTAGTTTGTTTGGACAAATGTTCTTAATGTATGCTGAATAACCCCACACCTTTAAATATTTGAGTTGGGATTTCCTACCATATCGTAGCGCATATGGTGTTTTAGGCATAGATTTAGTGGGTAACAAGTTCAATATATACGTCGCGGTTTCTAGTGCATATCCCTAATAGGATAGAGATAACTCAACCTTACTCATCATGGAATGAACCATACTTTATAGAGTTCGGTTCCTTTGCTCAAACACACCATTGTTTTATGGAGTATAGGGTGGAGTAACTTGAGAGATAATCCCATTATAGTTTAATTATTGTTGGAATTCCTATCCAACATATTAATCTTATGGGACGTTTGGTTTTCTACTACATTTTTATATTCAACAAATTTCTCATGGACATCGGATTTGTTCTTCATAGGATAAACACATCCTAGTCACGAGAAATCATCAGTGAAGATAACAAAGTAAGAACTATTATCTTTGGTAACTGTAGGCATTGGGCCACATACATCACTATGTATTAACCTAAAAAGTTCATCAACTTTTTCATTGCTCCCACTAAAAGGCTACTTGGTCATTTTAACTTTGAGGCACGACTCACACATGCCAATTGATTCAGAATCAATTAATGGTAGAAAACCTTCGGTTTTCAATTTTTGTATTCGTTTCTCACTAATAAGACCTAGCCTATAATGCCAACGATAATTATCATTTATATTATTAGAAGCATTATTCACAAAACACACATAATTAGTATCAATCTCATAAATGTCATGTTCAACAATACCATCGCAGACATTATTTCCATCCAAACTAATGTTCATAACATTATTTGCAAAAAGAAATATATATATATATATATCCAGTCATAGATAATCTAGAAATAGAAATAATCCCACAAATAAGGTATTTTACAAAATAGCAATTATTTAACACTAATACTACTCCACTAGGAAAAACTAAACGATAATCTCCTACTGCCGTTGCATCTACGATAGATCCATCATCAACTTAGAGCCCCATCTCTCCTATTGCCATGCGATGCCAGTTCTAAGCCTTTATAATGAATTACATATATGAGTAATAGATCCAGTATTTAACACCCAAGACATTTTATTGATTACAATTTTGAATCATAAATGTACCTGATGGAGCCGCAGAACCATTCTGCTTCTTTCTCTAATAATCTTCAAGTAGTCAGGATAATTCCTTTTCCGATGACCTTTCTTGTGGCATTGGTGACATTCACCTTTGTCATCGGTCTTCTTACTTTTATTTTTCTTACCTTCTCTTTTCCGCTTCTTCAAACTCTTTGAAGATGATACACTGCCCTTAATAGCAAGTACAACCCCTTGATCTTAGATTATGACTCGGTCGGCCTCAACATATTGAGGAGCTCCATGAGATTCACATTCAACTGGTTCATGTTATAGTTCGTTATGAATGGTTAATACTGAGGAGTAAGTGAACCAAGGATCAAATCTAATTGTAATTCGTTGTTTATCTATACGTCCAACTATGAAAGCCTATCGATATAGTCCTTCATTATTAGCACGTAATCGTCCACTTTCTATCCTTTGTTCATATTGATATTGAATAGCTTCTTCGTAAGCTTACCTTGCAGAACATGACTGTTCACCAAAAAGAGCTTTGAGACTATCAAATATCTCATGCCTCATGGACAGATATATTTTCGTACTGCCTCTGTAAAGACTTGTCTAATGTAGACATCATGAAAACTTGGTCGATCTGTAGGTTTGACACCCATTTTTCATAAGCAAGTCGTAGTTCTGGGTTCGAACCATCGGTACGTTGTTCTTTAGGTTCGCATGTAATAGTAGCCCAAAGGCACTCGTAAGTCAATGCTATTTTAATTTCTCTTAACCTGTCGGTATAGTTAGGTCTGGTAAGTTTGTCGCTTTTAGAAAATAGTTTTAGAGTTGTCGGTTATGGTATATTATTAGGAAAAATCATAGTAGATGTTCTTATAATATTAGTAAGGTTAAACTTTATGTTTTATTTTACTAATAAGCTCCAATTAGCCTTTTATGTTTCGCCAAACCCTAAGTCGAAACATAGAAATCTTTCGACTTTGCTAGTGGGTATTAGGACTCATCCGTCTTGGAATCCCGACCTTAAGTTTGCTCAACAAGTCATAGCTCCATGGACGATGGATAACTCCTTAACGGTTGTGTCATATACAACTCATAACCATTGGTATCTTGTCCTAATTTCACTTTGAGCTTGATTTTTCCTAACAAATCGAAATGAAACTATTCACTCGTAACTACCATATCGCGATGGCCTAAGTATAGTATATGTACCTTGAGTTTGCTCAATAAATACATATAGTTACCTTACCTCGTCCATTCAATATATTACCAATACTACACATAACATCCCTAGCTTGAGTTTGCTCAACAACTAAGGAGTATGCAAGTAATTTATTAACATATATATGGTGGATGACAACATTATAATAAAGATTCATAATCTTCAATATATTATATTGAGTGATACCGACTTATGGAATAATATAATTCTTATGAATTACTCTCATGATTCAAGTGTCGGAAACATCAGAAATCATGGAATACGTATATTTATGTTTTTTTTACTCCTTAAGTCTATTTATGTTTCTTTAATGTTCCACTTTTAGTTTATACATTCATATTATATAAGTTTTATTATTATATAACTTTTATATTTTATATTGCTTATAGTAGTCTTATGTATAACATTATATTAATTAAATCTTATTTAATTATTTTTAACCAATTAACTTTTTAGTTAATTGTATATTAATATAACATTTATATTTAATATTTGTTATATAGTATAACCTTTACAGTACAACATATATCATATATACATGTATAATATTTAATCAATTAACCTTTTAAGCTATGTTGTAAAAAAAAAATTTAGGCTCCTGCCTAGGCGTTAGGCTAGCCTTACCACCTAGGTATTTGCCTAGTCTGTCTAGATGAGACTTACTGCATTATCAAAGTATATAACAGGTTTATAGGCACTATATATACACCAATTTTGGCTTGATGCCTCTTATAAGCATCAAAATGTTTGTTTCAAGCGATTTTGTCTCCATGGTTGCTTCCAAATCCATCCAAATCCATAATATCTCATTGTGGATCAGTTAATACTAAACAAAATACTAAAATTTTATCTAAAATGCTTTAGTTTATCAAAAACGCCTAGTTTCGATTAATCCTCGCATAGGCGATTAATCCCTAGTCCATGCTTACCGCCTAGCATCCGCCTAACGATTTTTACAACCTTACTTTTAATCAATTAATTTAATTAAACTATTTAATTAAATTATATTAACTTAAATTTACTTGATATACATACATGTATACTTATGTCATTTCAAATATTTTAAAATAACATAACATATATCATAACATATAACACATGTATTTATTTATTAATTAACTTATTTTATTAACCTTTTTAATAAATTTTATAATTTTGAAATAATTTGTATTATTTTTCGAACATTTTGAAAAACTTTATTATATTATAACTTTTATAAATATGTAGATCTTATTTTAAATTTTACTTTTAAATTTAAAGATCTTATATTTTTGATTTTTCAAACAATTTTGAAAATTAGCCTAAGGCTAAATTCAAACTGGGCCTCTTCCATTAGGGGCAACCTTTTGGGCTCACTTCACCTTTCGAGCCAGGCTGGTAACCAGGTAGGATATGGTACCTGATTACCCAATTCCAATCCTATGCATTATCTTTCCAAACACCGTACTAAGTGAGCTGTGAGCTTAATTAATTAACCCTAACATGAGTAATTTACACGCATAGGCTATTGGGCTTTGATACTATTGTTGGAACCAGGCCAATCCGTAGCGGAAGTTATGGGTGAATTTCAGTAGAAATTCCCTTATTGGATCTATATTGGGCCAATGAAGTCTAATTCATCTGGAACACTTTTAAATATTATTTAAATAAAAAAATTCATTTTATTTAAATTTATAAATTATATAATTTTATTTAATATATATATATATCTGTGTGTGTATCATACACACATACATATGTATGCATGCATGTGTAACATATCAACCTGTGTAAGGTATAACGTGCTTGTGTATAAATGTTGAGATTTGCATCACAACGGAAACGTTAGCTCATCCAATATGCAAGTATATGTTATCCAAACTATATATGTGTACATAAACTATTGTTTTACATAAATATACAATTATATACATATATATGTTAAGTGTGTTTAAATAATTTTATATAAGTGTATAATATATATGTATATTATATATATATATATCTCTGTATGTGTGTGTATTGGTATATATATAATCTTATAATAAAATATTAATAATATGTATGTATATTATTAAAATACATTTATTTAAATATAAATAATTTTTTTTTTTGAAACAGTGAATAATATATGTATACATACACACGCGCGCGCACACACACACACACATATATATAATAAAGTAATTTTTTAATACACACACATACACACAAATATATTTGTAATATATAGTTATATATATTAATTAAATTATTCATGATAAATTTTTATTATTGTTACTGTATCCCAAGTCATGCGCATAGCTTAGAAATAATTATATACATATATTTTTAAATTTAAAATTCATTTTAACTAAGTATTCATTTGAAAATTAAGAAAATATTAGCAAATAATTAATTTTGAAAGTTTATTTCAAATTTTAAATTGCCAGTAAATCCTAAATGATATTTTGAAGTTTGAATATTTTTTCCATAATTTTCTCGGCTTCAATTAATTTTATATTAATTTATTTAATTTTGGCCATTTTAAAAAAAAATTTAAAAATAGAAAAATAATTTTGTAATTTTTTTATCGATGAGAGCTTATCTGGTGCTAATATAATTTTATAAAATTTAAAAAATATTTTTCATAACATGTTCGAATTGATATAATTTATCTATGAAGTAAATTGGTTTAAATAATCTTAAATAATAGTAAAATATTTATAAAAAAATATTTTTTACTATTGAAAATTAATTTTACTATAATATATTGTATATAAAATTATATGACTAATTTTAACGATAACATGATGTTATAACTAACTAAAAACTATATATATGTAATTTAATAATATATATTAATTTATAAAATATAAAATTATATTATTTTTACATATGGCTGCAACGACCTTACATATATGATATAAAAAAAACTTTTTTCTAAACATAAATATATTAATACATATAACCTTAACTATTTTTGACAACATTGCTTGCATATCAGAATCGTCACCTAACTAACAATATAGTACACACACACATATAATAAAAACATTGTACTGAAAATTGTTAATTATAATCTTATAAAATCATACCATAATTCCAAAGCCTTGAAGTTACCTTGAAATGATAAACTCCCCTCTTTGAAACTCTTTCTGATTCAGTAGATTTCTAGTCCTTGAACCGTTGACCATCAGTTATCGGATAGTAATAAGATCTGACTTGATTTGAGTTTGTAGTGATGGATAAGCAAGGGTACAATCTCGACCAGCAAGTAAGTGAATAGGAGGCAGCAAAAGATCATATCTAATTAGGGTACGGATGCTTATACAGTGGTTAGAAAGGAAAGAAAATTAGATCTAATCTGATACTCTTTCTCCTTCAATCTGAGCCATCCAAAATCAAGCCCCTTTCCACCAAAATTGAGCCGCCTAGGCCCATATGTGCTACCAAAATTAACAAGCCCTATGATAGGCCTTAAACCCATTTAAGCTTATATAAACATATTACACAATTAAATCCAATTTAATCGCTTATTGATATCGTATATCGATTGATATATTAAATACTATTATAAATATATTTTGTAATATTTATTTATCAAATCATAATCAAATTTTATAATTAATATTTCATAAATATTAATTAATCATATTAATTTATAATAATTATAAAATAATTAAATTGTTTGGTCAAAGAAGAATTCATCATTTTGGTTGTGTGACTAGTTAGGTGTAAACTTGGTCAGCGATTAATATCGAACTATTTGAATATTAACGTTCACATGTCACTTAGCAGGTGGTGTGGCATTTTAACCAAATTTATTGCTTACTTGGTGTAACAACCGAATTTTTGACCCTCGAAAATTGCCACTAATACGTCCACTGTATTGCATGCCGAATATCCAAGTGCTGGAAAACCGATCATTAGGGTTGAAAGAAAAAATATAGAAGAGAAGAAACTAAACAACACAGAATCTCACAACGCTATGGAACAATATATATTACTTAACATAATATATTACAAAGTCATTTCAAAAATGTTACATCAGAGTCATACCAATACAAGGGACAACTATAAAAGTTCGTCCCTTCCTAACTGAATACAATATACATATAATACAGTAGAAAATAAGAAAAATAACTAGCTATCGATGAAGCCACTTGCTGCAAGCTCCTCCTAGTAAATCTGCGGGAAAACCTAAACTACTTGGCTGCCTATTCAAATTTGAGCAACTAAGAGTTTAGGAAAAGAAAATAAACTCCGGGTCAAACATGGGTCTGGTGTGAGTAAACTCAGACAACTTAATTATTACCACATAAATCTTTTGAATCAAAGGTATCTCGTAAGACCACGCCGTACATAAACACGGATGGGGTTTTACCTTACGATAACCAAAACATTTGTATATAAAATCCAGCGACATTATACTAATGTATAGAGTACAAATACATACCCAAAATAGCTAAAATTGTTACCATATTATATTCCAGTATGTTAGGCTCTAAAATCAAAACCGTAAAGGCTCGTATTAGAGATGGATTCCATACTATGGCAAGGAAAGGGACTACCTTCAGATGGTACACCCCTAGAAAATGCACCGGAGTCTGATAAGAACTTCTTATACCCATGCTACACAGAGCCGACTGCCCCTTTAACATGACAAACCAGATCACCTCATCCCTTTTTGACACTGAGGCCATATACTACCACAGTTTTTGGACACAAAACAACACGAATATGGACAATCTAGAATGGGATGATGGCTCCTAGTGGTAGTTGACCATATAGCTCTGTTGCATACCTTGTTTTTGTCATTTCCCGGTTTGTGAGGCTCGTGAGGTCATGTTTTTACCTTCTTCCTCTTAGAAGACCATCTTGGAATGCTAACATTGTCCTATAGGTAGAGATACAATGCCAGCATTCATCCATGCAAGTTGCTCCGGGATCAAACAAACATTCCATATTACTATCTTCCATTTTTTAATCACCCTCGAGAAGAATAGTATAACTCCACATCATATTTCAATATGATTTAGCATCGTTCATTAGTTTGGACTGGTTCAGATAAATCCAAGAACCGCGTCTCCAAAACTAAGCGATAATTTTCGGCTAGTGCAATTCCGGTTCTTTTAGAAGTATGCACTAAGCAATCAAGTCCTCACTGGGGAACTCGAATATACCCAACATAACTCCTAAGTCAAAAAAGGTCCAGATTTTATAGTCGGTTATTTAACTATAAAATAAACAAACAACAACCAATTCAATTTGAGATCTATTTATCTATAGCAACCATTGAGCCTCAAAATAAAAAAATTAATAAATCCTTTTCAAAATCGTTTATTTAGAACATTCATATACTTATCTTTCAAACATAAGTATATTCACAAAACACTTGCGAATAACTTCTTACTTCCAAATCATGTTAAAAGGTTTAAACAATGTTTTTTAAACTAGAGATAAGGATAACCCTAAACATTGTTCCTTCGGTGTTAAGTGTGGAGTGGATGTTCCATACAACCATTTTTAAAAGGTTATCTTAGAGAAACCCTGATCTTAAATTCTTTCTTTTATATTTCTTTCGATATATCCTTTTTAACCAAAACTATTCCATTCATGAAATCTCTTTTGCTTGAAATCCAAATCCATTCTAAAATACTTTCTAAACTTCCAAGTACATTCATAAAACCCTTTTACAAATATTCAAAACCATTTATAACTCCTTTATAAATAACCAACTTTTATAAACTTCTTTTATAAACATTCAAACCCTTTCCAAAACTTCTTTATGAATATTCAAACATTCCTAAAACTTCCTTACGAAACCCTAAAATCATTCATAAAATCCCTATATAAACCTTTCATATTTAAATAACTTCTTTAATAAAACCTTATCCAAAAATTCCTTTTGATAAACCCATCCATTATTTAGATATCTTAACTAAAACTGTTGCCAAATTATCATGGAAATATCTTATTCCAAAATGGAATAACTTTGAAAATATTTAACTTCATAGAATCCAATGGAGGCTTAGAGACCACAAGGGATCTTTTAATTTGGTTCTACTTAACAAGTTAACATGGATATTTGCATGAGCAAGCGGTAAGTAAAGGGAATCAGTCAATCATAATCAACCAATCCATTATATGGCAGATGTTAGCAGAATAGTGTTTTGTTCTGCTAATAGATGTCATTTGGTTTCCTAGTCATAAGGGTAACTTAAGGCTTAGACAAGAGATCCTTCGGTTTAAAACAATTCACTTAGATATGAAAACCGGTTTGAAATAAATAAACTAATAGAGTTTTAAAGAACTTTTAAAATGAATAAACCTCAATTAAATCGTAAGTTAAAACTTAATTAAACCTTAACAAATCATAATTAAATCAAAAATTAAATCATAATTAAACTCTAATTTAGCTTATTTTGACTCTTAATTTTGTTTAACTAAAAATCTAATCTCAATTAAGCTTGGTTAAGTCTTAATTAATCAATTATTAAACCTTAGTAAATTAAAAAGTAATTAATAATTAAACCTTAATTAAACTTTAATTCAATAAACATTCATTTATAATTAAACCTTAATTAAATAATTAACTGAATAATTAACCTTTAATTAAATAATAATTAATTAAATAATTAACTCGAATTTAAATAATTAACTAAAGTAAATAAACTTGATTAAAAAAATTAATTTTCTTTTATCTTAATTAGTCAATATTTAAAACTTCCTTAATTAAAAATAATTAATTTGTTTAATAATTTCTTATACTCTAATTACTTAACCAAATTACTTAATTAACTAATTAAGTAATAATTACCCTAATTAATAAATTAAATAAATAAATTATCAAATAATTAAAAACTTAAACTTTTGACTTACTTAATTAGTTTGAAATGAGTTTTCAAAAACAATCTAAAAGAAAACACTTTAAAACTTAAAATCGTGAAATTTTCCGAATTGCATCCATATGGACTATCGCCATGAACTCAGTTTGCTAGAATTGATTTCTAGGTGAAAACCTCACTTTAGTTCTAGTTCCTACACATTTGAGTACATAAAAGGAAGAATTTTGAAAACTTTAAACAAAAGGTGAAAACTTGGAAAACGTTTCCTAAATCCAAAAGTAGAAACAAGCTTTTATTTTCAAATCAGATCTCAAGTCTTTTAGACATTTAAATGTGGTATCTACCTAACAGTTTCATCATATACCCTCGATTTTGGTTTCATAAATGCCCAACCATCATAGCATAACCAACCATTTACATATCTGTATCTAAACATATCATTTAACATCCAAATCACAAATTCGAGCTCAATCACAAACAAACCATATGCCATCATAACAAACATGATATTTTAACACAACAAGCATTATATTTTACAACATATAATTCAATATAATCAAGTTAATATCTTTTCCAAAAATGAGAGTTTTACTCACCGAAGCTTACTAATTTCAAACCCACTTTTGTTAAAACTTGGATATAAGCTAGAATTTTGCAAAATTGAAGACTTTGGATGCCTACACACCCAAAATGGGGTCGACCTTGGACACTTTGGGCTCGGCCATACACTCTTCAGGCTCGGCCATGTAGGCTTAGGTAGATGATGGTGCTTGTATTTGAATATGAAGTGAAGAAATGGATGAAGAAGGGTTTTAAGTTATAGAAGGAATTTAAAGTGGAAAATACGAGGTTTTTATAACATAGAAAATATGTAGAAAGCCATGAAAACTTTCTTAAGCTTTAGAAAATTTGACATGAAGAAGAGAAGTTGTAAATTGGAAATTATGAAATGGAAGGGGGTATTTATAGGCTTAGGGAAATATTTTAAAATGATAAAGTGGTTGAATATAATATATACATATGCATGCAACCTATAAACCCCCTCCATACTTCCGCCCACAGATGTACCCCCCTACCATGCAAACTATTCATGCCATGTACTCTTGTCTTTTGTTCTTGAGATAAATATAATCATATGTTAAAATATACACATTTTTATATAAAAATATAATTTATTTATTTATTTACATATGCTTAAGTGAAAATATATGTACATGTATATATTCTCATGACAAAATTGTTTGTAGTATGTATATGTGTTGACAATAGTGTTTTAACATTTATGATAACTTTTAACCAATGAAAAATCGAAATTTCAGAAAACGAGTTCCGGTCACATTTTCTATTTTTCAATGAACTATATAAATTGGTAAACATAATTTGGAAAGGATTTTATCATCATTAATAATTATTAAAAATGAGTTTATTTGGTAATAAAAATAAATTTATTATTTATTTAAAAATATAATTAAATATTCATTTAAATAGTGATTAAATTCTAGGTTGTTACACTTGGTTTTGATAAAATCCAATTTCACTTTGTTAAGCATTATCTGGATGTGACTTTTATTTACACCAATTCTCTTCGTTAAAATTGTACCACTTTTGGACTTTTGAAATTTGGCAATGGTCAAAATTCCAATATCGTTTATATTTAACTCTATAGTCCAAATACAAAGTCTTTGGTTTAATAATAACAATTATTATTAACCGAACTACTCTGGTTAGAGATTTTGACTTTGAGTTGACCGTGATACTAACCTCATGTAACTGAGGAGACTAATCCTCTCTTGAATAGTGCTTCACTTTCAATACTTATGCTCGATCCAACTATAGTATTCGATGGACACCATGCCATGATTTGACTATAACCAAAGTGGAGCTTTCATATTGAAGATCCAAAATATTCTCAAGTCGAGACAACTATGTAAATCAGTCACAATGATATTTTCTGTTTGACCTTAGTTATATTAACAATAGAAATATATTGAGTGAGTCATTCCATAGTTATCCAATAACTATTAGTACGTAACCCCAAGGTGACCCTAACAGTTATGAGTAATACATTGTCCAACACTTGAGAAGTGTTACGTTCTAGTCTCAATGGATACCTATATGTCCAAGCTCAATGCATCTTGACTAGGAACATTTAAAATGATGTGTTTTATAATATTGTGATACAATACTCGTGATTACAACTATTTGTAATTACTGTCACAAAAACATCATTTATGGATTTTTTATTAAATATATTTTAATTAAGCTTTTAACTATTTATAACACATTATAACAAATATATAACAAAAGGAAAAAAAGACCTTTATTATGAAAGAGAATTGGTTATAGAGTTAATTGATTAACAATAAATTACAGAATTGTTCCTAGGACATACCTCTAACTTTATCAATCTCCCACTTGCACTTTAGGTCAATTATGGAATCACAATCCAATCCCTACAATCAGCTTCACGAGAGCCAACCGAGCTAGACCCTTAGCGAGTGGATCTACCATGTTGTCCTTGGTATATACCCTTTAAATCATGACTTCTTTCTTCTCAACGAATTCTCTAATCATGCGGAACTTTCGAAGAATGTGTTGCAACTTCTTGTGTACTCTGGGCTTCTTTGCAATCTACATCGCCATATTTTATCACGGAACAATGCCATAGAATTCTAGGCATTGGGAATCACTTCGAGATCACTCAAAATCTTATGCATCCAAACTGCCTCTTTTGCTGCTTCATTAAGGGTGATGCACTCGGCCTCCATCATGGAATAAGCAACTATTTCTTGCTTGGAACTTTTCCAACTAACGGCTTCGTCGTTAAGAGTAAAGACATAACGGGACACTAATTTACTATTATATATCACTTTGAAAACTTGAATCTGTATACCCCTTCATAAGGAGATCTTCATTCCTGTATATGAGGAATAAGTCTTTAGTATTTCTCAAATACTTAACTATACATTTCACGATCGCCCAATGTTTTTCGCCAGGATTAGACTGTTATCGGCTTACACATCCCAATGCATACGCTACATCCGGTATAGTACTAGCATAAAGTACATTATGGATCCTTTGGTTGAAGAATAGGGGATCCTTTTCATACGCTCCTTCTCCTCATCAGTATGAGGAGCATCCTTTTTAGAAAGGATGATTCCAAATAGCGTTGGAACGTTTCCATGCTTTGAATTCTCCATACCGAACCTTTTTAGTATAATATCTATGTACATAGATTGGGATAATACAGCCTCTTAGCTCTATCTCTGTAGATCTTTATACCAAGTATATAGGCTGTTTCTCCCAAATCCTTCATAAAGAAGTTCTTGAAAAGCCAAGCTTTCACTGATTACAACAAGAAGTTTCATTGCCAATCAATAATAAATCATTGACATGAAGCACTTAGAAAATGATAGCGTTGCCCTATTCCTTCCTTTATATGAACGCTTCCTTGTGTTCTGATAAAAACCAAACTGTTTGATTACTTTATCAAAACACTTGTTCCAACTCCTTAAAGCTTGTTTAACTCCATAAATGGAGTTTAACAACTTGTAAGCCTTTCCCTCACTCTCACTGACCACAAACCCCTTGGGCTACGACATATAAAGGTTTCTTATAAATAACCATTTAAAAAATCATCTTTACATCCTTTTTCTATAATTCATAGTCATAGAATGCACCGATAGCTAGCATAATCCGAATGGACTTCAGCATGGCAATAGGTGAAAATGTCTTGTCATAATCAACAGCTTGAATTTGACAAAATCCTTTCACAACTAGCCTTACCTTATAAGCTTCTACTACTCCATCTGCATTTATTTTTTTTTATAAATCCATTTGCAGTCGATGGGTTTTATCCCATCGAGTAGGTCCGACAAAGTTTAAAATTTGTTTTCGTACATGGAATCCATCTTGGATTTCATAGCTCCAAGCCAGAGTGCATAGCCTTTACTCGGCGGTGCTTGTTGGAAGGATAGAGGAGTGTCATCATCTAAGACATGGTCCTCCTTCTCGCCATCCATGAGAAAACTGTAGTATCTCTTTAGTTCACGAGATTTCCTATAAGACCTTATAATAAGTTGCGTGTTTTCGTATATGGGTGAACTTGGTTCTCCTACTGGTTCGACCTCGGTGTTAACTTCTTGGATCTCATCAAGTCGGCTACCTCGGTGTTGATTTCCATTGATAGAAATTTCTTTTCTAAAAAAGACAGTGTGTCGAGAAATAACAACCATTTATTCCTCGGTATTATAGAATATATATCACATTGAGTTTTTGGGATATTCTATAAATTTAAACAATACCGATCTTACCTCTAGTTTGTTCGAACCAATGGATGAAACTGGCAATGGTTAAAATTCCAATATCATTTATATTTAACTCTATAGTCCAAATACAAAGTCTTTGGTTCAATGATAACAATTATTATTAATCGAACTACTCTGCTTAGATATTTTGACTTTGATTTGATCGTGATACTAACCCCATATAACTAAGCAGACGAATCCTCTCTTGAATAGTGCTTCACTTCCAATACTTCCACTCAACTCAACTATAGTCACTCGATGGACGATGTTCCATAATTTGACTATAATCAAGGCGAAGCTTTCATATTGAAGATCCACAGTATTCTCAAGTCGAGAGAACTCTGTAAATCAGTCACATTGATATTTTTTGTTTGACCTTAGTTATATTAACCAACAGAAAACTATCGAGTCATTCCATAGTTATCCAATAACTATTAGTACGTAATCCCTAGGTGACCCCAATAGTCACTAGTAATACAGTACCCAACATTTAGAAGCGCTACGTACTCTAGTCTCAACGGATACATCGATATCCAGTCTCGATGCATCTTGACTAGGAACATTTAAAATGATGTATTTACAATATTATGATACAATACTCATGATTACAACTATTTGTAATTAGTATCACAAACATACCTATAGTTTGGCTCACATCCCTATTAAGTTTCAAAATAGAGAAAATATCCTCCCCAAACTAAACTTACGTTTCTAGTCCCTGTTTTCAAATCCGCCTGCGCCAAAAGACCCAAATATCCTTTACGTTTTTAGCATTTCAAATGCCTATAACTTTCTATCGAAACATTGGATCAGCATACCGTTTTCACCAAAAAAATCATAAATTTTATGATCTTTAAAATGAGATCCATTGTTGATACCAAAAAAATCATATTTGTAGTAATGCTGCAATTATTCACATATTTGTAGAGAATTCTGCAATTTTTGAACATCATCTATTTTTCTTCAAATGTCAGTAATTATTCCATATAATTGCAGACTTTTATGCAATTATATGGAATAATTGAAGACTTTTTTGCAATTATATGTAATAATTGCAGACTTCTCTGCTATTATTCCATATAATTGCCGATTTTTCTACAATTATTCAGTATACTTGCCATTTTCTGCAATTATATGAAATGATTATAAATTTTTCTTCAAATATCAGCAATTATTTCATATAATTGCAAACTTTTATGCAATTATATGGAATAATTGCAGATTTTTCTGTAATTATTCCATAAGTGCATACTTTTATAAGATTATATCAAATAATTGCATAAAACTCTGCAATTATTCCAAGTAATCATAGAAAAGTGCAACTATGCCATATAATTGCAGACTTTTCTGCAATTATTGCATATAATTGCTGAATTATCTGCAATCATACTATATGATTGCAGTGTTTTATGCAATTATTACATAATTGCTAAATTGTCTGCAATCATACCATATAATTGCATAAAATTTGAAAAACATCATTAGAAAGATCCATAAATAACTTGTCCTACCATTGTTTTTACATATGCATAATGTCACTCATTAGAAAGATAATAAAATTTGTGATTAATGGTGAAAACGGTTTGTTAATCCGTCGTTTCTACAAAATATTATTGCGTTTTAAAGATTGATAATTAACGGGGTGAAAATTTTAATTATGGATGCGAAAATAGCATCCACATATGAAGAATCAACGTTTAGCAATGGAGCAAAGGGGTATTTTAGGGAAGAAAATTGCAGTATTTGAAAATAGGGATGCAATTTATATCTTTTTTTGGTAGGATGTTTTGTGTATTAAGTTTGATTCTAGGGATGTGTCCCTTATTTTCACTATATTTTAATTATTTACAACATATTATAAAAAATATAACAAAAATAAAAACACCTTTATTATGAACGAGAATTGATTACGGTGTTAAATAATTTACAATAAATTATAGAATTGCCCCTAGGGAATACCCTAAATTTATCAAGTTAACCCTTAGATAAGTCTTTAAGATGCGTTAGTAATACGACAATTAAATTATAAAGTCATATCTAGGGGTCATCGATCACTGTAGCTAGAGCGGGCTACCTATAGATTACGTTACGGAGGGCCCACTTTGGGGTTGAGGTATTAAACGGCCGTTGGATCTGGCTCCTCGCTATTTAAGAAGTATTAAGTGGTCGGGGTTCTCTTTTGGATTGTACAACGTTTAGATATATATGTATATATGTGTACATATATATAGTTATACCTTGGAGAAAATTATACATATCTTATGTGTAGACGGAATACATGCAATAACTGTGAATGATGGACATGACACTTAAATAGAAATCAATCAGCATAAGTTAGTGTTATGGATAAAGTATGTAATTTTCCAGTCACCAAAACATTGTTCTGACCCTATCCTTATTACAACCTACATGATAAATTTAGTGAGATGGGTTACTGGTGCAAGGTGGGAACTGCAGATGGCAAAGTCTTCTCATTCATGCTCGACGCTAGCAAGGCAATCAGATATATAGGACTAATATTGATTCCAAGGTAGTAGCCTTGGTCATCGTATATGTTCTATTATATTTTTCTACTTAGCTGCGAGTTTATGTAAATAGCTCTCTGATATACTTATGTTTATTACTGGTTACTAAAACCAACGATTTGTATCCTAATGGACTTTGTGATGACCTACCTATTTGGACGGTTTAAATCGACAATAAACCACATGTGTCAAACTCAAACCATTCAAAGGGGAGGATTTTCAATGGGGTAAATAAGAAAATAAGGGAAAAGAAGGGAAAAAAAACACAGAATCTCGCAGCGGAATGACAAAATATAATAATCAAATAAACAGTTCATGAAGCTATTTTATAATACACATTTGATTACACAAATTTTACAACAATCAGAGCACAAACAACGACATCCCAAAAATTATGCAGCGGAAAATTACTAATAATATAATATACCAAACTCCGTCTTCATCCTCCAGAAATAAAGTCTTCAACACTGAAATGCTCAGGCTTACCCGAGCATAATGAAAAGACAAAACAATCGAGTCAAAACTAAAAGATCTAATGTAAGTTAAATCAACAGCAAATAAATATGAGTGTAATAGCTTCAAAGATGTTTACGAGATTTTACATCTCCTATCCAGTGTATAACATGCGTGCAATAACTTAAGAGATGTTCGAGATTTTCCATCTCCTAAGGATCCGTTAAACTATCTATATATAGTAAAATACGCTATATATGTAGTTTCTATTAGTAAAGAAAAGAATTAAAATAGCGTTAAGGCGTTATCCATATCCCTCTTAACACATTTTTATAGGCATCGTAGTCTATTCAGTACTATAAACTCCACCGTAAGCTGGTGGGCTATCAGGGAGCACTCCATAAATACGACACAAACCAAAATCATAGTGGACTCGATAAGGCATATGACAAGGCACGCGAAACAATGCCCAGGGTAGGATTCTACCGTTTTGCACACCCGGACTGGTGGTAACGCATAGCAGCTACTAACGCCCACCTTGAGACACACTCCTATAATCAAATCGAAGGTGGCCACCAATCAATCACAAAGTAACAGATATGGTATCGAAGAAGTGTGTCCGATAGAAGGAGCGACCTCACTTGGCCCGGGATAGCTCCTGTTTTAGTCATATCAAGCTGACCCGAAGGTCAGGGCTGCATTCTTACCTCATACCGGTAGCGTTCGCCAAACCATCCTACTTCGTTCTGGATTCTTCACCACGTGCATAGTTGTTAAAGTGGTTTCGGAATTGGTAGAGAGTATGACAATATCCGACCCTGGTCTCTTTAACAACCAACCGCTTATTACACACCGTAGTCATTTAACAATCCATAAAACAATTTATACCTTCATATCAAGATATCCATATACTTATTTCAAAAGTATAAATATATTCATAAATACCGAGGAAGATTTTCTTTCAATCAATTTCGAAAATAATTTATAAATCTCTCTTAAACCATTTATAATCTATTTAGATGCTTCAGAACCATTTATAAAGCTATTTATAAACTCCAAAACAGTTTACAACTCTTTCCCCTTTCATAAACTTCTACGCAAATTCCTTTAAAACACTTCTAAATCACTTTATACAAATTCTTTTATAAAACCCTTTATAAAATCCTTTAAAACCTTTATAACTCCTTTATAAAACCATTATAAAATCCTTTATAAAAATCTTTTATAAAAATCCCTTTATAAAATCCATTATAAAATCTCTTACAAATCTTTTATAAATCCTTTACAAAACCTTTTACAAAATTCTAAAATCTTTACAAAATTCTTGTATCTATTAAAGTTATTATAAAAGTCTATATTTATTATCTTAAATCAAAACTATATTTATTAAATTAAATTAAATTAAAATATATATTAAAACTATATTAAATATTTTACTAAATTAAAATTTAAACTATTTAAAATATATATTTAAAACTAAGTAAAATTATAAGTTAAAATCTTAAATTTACATTTAAAACCATATATTAACTTATAATTTGAAGCTTTAAAACATATAAAATAAATTATTTTCCAAATATAAATTTTTAAATAAAATCACTAATTTAAATTTAAAATCAAATTTATAAATCAAACATACTTTACCATTTAGAAAATAATTTAAAATCGACCAACGGTGTCCGTATATAATTTTCTACCCTATGGTCAAGTGATTGGGTATGTGTCATTTCAACCCAAAATAGTTAAATTTTCCGGGTATATATCATTTCAACTTGTATCCCGGATCAATAATCTCCAAATCAATAAAATCGCTCGGGTATGTATCATTTCAACCCATAACGATTTTCCCTAATCTATAAGATCATTCGGGTATGTATCATTTCAACCCATAGCGACTTTCCTAACAACAAACTAAGGGAACTTGCAGTGTGATAACAACATATATAATAAACATAACATCCAATCGCCCAAAATGTCAACCAATAAACATCCATCACAATCAACATCCAAATCAGTCAATAAATCAGAACAGTTAACTGGTTATCAATATTAGGTATTTAACTATCAATTTAATTTCAATATTAATTTAAATGGCAATTTTATTTCAAATTAAATTTAAATGAAAATTTAAATTACCAAACAGCAATCAATAAAAATTTTATCAATTCATAAATTTAATTCAACTAACATAAGAAGGCTTAGCATTTCATAAGTGGGTTAAATCACTCACCTTTGATTTATCGTCGATTTAAAATCCAAATAAAAGCCTAAAATCCAACATTCCCCAAATTCAACCAAACTAGTTCCATGTTTCGAAATTTTGATACGATCCTAAAGGAAGAAACCGCGCGTCAATCCGAGCTCGTATGAAAAAGTTATGATAGTTAGAAGTTCTAAATTTTAAATTTAAATTAAAAATAAATAAAATGGCAAATAGGAGAATAACACGTCACCTTCTCAGATGCACACCCTATGGACGTACATGAACCCACGCTTAAACATGTAAAGCCGCCTCTCTTGATCAACCAAACGCCGTCGCACGACATGCCTCAGCCAAGATCAGACCACGCCGTTGCCATCCCCTCTCCGAGCCGCCTTCACACATGCCGCCGTGACCACTCCAGTCAACTCACCAAGCTCCCCCGCTGCCTTCAAATAATCATCAAATTAGGTGAATCCAAGCACCAACAGCATGAATGAAGACTATGGATCGCCTATGCTCAACGTCCTCTTCCAGACGCCACTTCCCGATCGTCGAATGGTCGACGATCCACCGTCGAAAAGCAACACCTAATATAGGCGGGCGAGGCTTCTTCACTGATTTTTGGCCAAATGAAGCCTCCAATCGAAAAATGAATTGCATAAGTAGATTATTTTCATCGAGAGCTTTCCAACGATATATAATTTGGTATGGTTTGAGGAGTTTGAATTTTGAAGTTTGATTTGGAATTGGGAAATTAGGGTTTTGATACGTCTGACATTAGGAAGAAAGGAAGGAGCAGAAGAGAATGCAAGTACGTATAGAAATTGATCGTTAAGGTTAGAGGAAAAAAAATCTATTTATATAGACAGAGATGGATAAGAATGGATGGACATACCGTTTTGGGTCGAAACGATAACAACGACCTTAAAAGCTCGTTTCGTTCCCGAAACGAAGTAGGTCATCCGACATACCAAAATATAGGTTTTTGATATTTTTAAACTTAATGAAACTAGTTTCAAACCCTAATTCTATTGTATACAGAAGTTAGCTTTTAAAATCAAATTATATTCATTTAAATCCCATTAATCGATTTTTACGCGTTTCGAGCTCGCACGATCAAATAATAAGTCTAATCGCTACGAAACTTGAAATCATATAATAATTCACTGTTACGGATCCGATGAAACTGGTTTCGTCAAAATCCGAGATAGTACCCAAAAAGGCTAATTTTACACGTCGATTAAATGAATTATTAATTTAAAATCAAATTAATCACTTTAAATTCAATTTTTAAGTTGAATAATCTCATTGTTGTTTAAATAAAATTTAAATCAATTTCCGACATCATTTCCATTCACATTAAATTCAGAATTCAATTATTTAGATAATTTCCAATATTAAATTTAAACAATTCAATTATTAAATAAATGACATTAATAAATCATAAAATTTCAATTGAATTTTAATTATCAACAATTATTCTATTTTCATCTAAATAATTCAACATTTATTATTCAAGTCAGTTATTGATTATGAACACATTTAATATCTAAAATTTCATTTCCATAGTTATTATTGCCAAAATCTTTGAAATTGTTTATTTCAAAATCTTATTAAAGTTCATATTCAATAAATTATATTAATACATTATTATTTTTATTTTATTTTAACCATTTTTATCCAATAATTATATTAAATTAAATAAATTAGAATAGTTAAAATACGGGTCGTTACACTCTCCCCCACTCAAAACATTTTGTCCTCGAAAAGGAACAAGAAGGAATTAAGAAACATGATATAATTTTATTCAAATTATTCAATTTATAAACACTTTAAATTTACATCATTCAGTTTTAATATAACTTTGAAAATAACCACGTTTTCACAAAAAATTCAAAGTCCTAAATTTACGAAAAATTTCGGTAGAGTCTCCTTTGCGCGGTTAGGTCCGGGAAAATAATAATATCAATAATTTCAATATATATCATATTTCGGTAATAAACATCCCAAACCATGGGAAAAACAATTAAAACATCATTGCAAAACCGTAATCCAAAAACGTACCTATTTGTTGGGCAAACAAACTCTATTTATGAAACCAAAAGCAGTAGCTATTGCTTCCATAAACCTGTATCTCACTTACATAATCCAAAAGGAGTTATAATTATGTAAAAGAGTAATATTTTAGTTGTTTCAAATCAATAGCACAAGAAGCACACAATATATAATAATCATATGCAAACAAAAGCAGTACAGCCATTATATGCAACAAAAGAATCCATCAACCACTTATAGCAACCAAAACTAATGGTTTGTCCAAGTTCAGAAACTTTTCATCGTACAAGGGTGATAAATAAACTACCAAGTGTACCTTACGCTCAACAGCCTTAGATAATTACTTAATTGTTTATTCATACATCCTTAAACAATTTGAAGTATCATTTCCCAAACTTCCCATCAGCCAAAACAACAAAGAATTTAAGTATTATTTAAATTTGCACTATGTACATAAATCTTTTATACAAAATATCAATTCTAATCGCTTGCTTGAATACGCATATTCCACTTTCGAACTAGTATTGTTAACCCGACAACTCTAGTGCGGACTCTGATCCGATTTCTTGATTTGAAATTTTCGTTTTCCTTGCATAGCCATAAACCATGATAGAAAACTTCAAATTCATATCAAAAATCCGTATAAATCATTCGCCATCAAGAATCGAGCGAAAAATCCTAGTTTAAATTTGTGTGAATTACTACAAATCTTGTACTCAAATCTGAATCAGAACTGTTATGCGAATAAAATGATTTACGCGCAATTTACATATTTTATTCAATTGGTTTCCTTTCACATCATTATTTACTTTTCATTTGTTTTAATTTATTCATACAATAATTATCTTTTATTAATTTTCCTTCATTACTTACATAATTCATCAACGAATCATTTCAGTCATTTTTTTGAGTTTATAATCATTTACTTAATTAGTATTCACTTTTCTTTTCTATTTAATTTAATTACTAGCATTTCAAAATATTAACTTATGTTTAAAATATTTCTTGTACATAATTCTTATTTGTAGACATAACTCCATTACTTAAGTTTTACTTGTATAAAATTCTATTACATATTCATATTACAGTTCAACTTTTAAACATTTCTGGTAAGTTATATATATGTATTTAGAATGTAATTGAGTGTTACACAAATTTATCTTATTCATTTTAGTTAGCAAAATATTCAATAATTTACATCTTTTAAATTTCATTATCTTTAATTTACAAGTGACAAATCTCCAGTTTCTTTACAGTTTCATTAATCACTTAGCTTCTAATTTCTTATTTTTTATTTCAGAAGTTTCCAACTATTAAAATTTCACTTTATTTCTATAACTGAAAATCATTAATTTAACAAGAACTTAAGAACTAAATACCGGGTTCATTTCAAATCATTTTGAAATAATAAATATTCATCTCTTTTATATGTATCAAATCATACTTAAGAAAATAAAAATAAAATTTGTTTATCAAGACAAATGTGTAGCAAAGCCACTATAGTGGTCTTCCCACTTTGAAACTTGAAAATGAACATCGATGATGTCGCGATCATCACCGAAATTATTTTCCAACGATAGAAGAGGGGAGTACAGAACTTATTTCCTTTTAAAATTCTCTTAAAACATTCTTTCAAATCACATTGAACATATTTATATCCGAAAATACTTCCAAATAATACTAATATTATATTCCAAAATCTTTGAAAACCAATTTCAAAGCTCCTGAACTTAAGTTCTCAAATTTTCAATTCATATTCACTATATTTGTAAATCCTATTTTGCAACCAATATTTATAAGATTTCACTTCCTAACAAAAAAACATATCACATACAACTATATCCATTTATAAAAATTATTCTTTTATATACAAAATATAATACTAGGTAAAATTATTTCATTTACCTATATTTCAAAAACAATATTGTGTCGATCTGCCCTATTAAGTGTTTAGAAATCCCTATCGATGCCATAGCGTCCTATATACCGACCAGAATTCATAAATACTCAACTGAACAAATTAACACAATACAAAATATTTTTATATCACTAACAAATACGCTCTTTCATATATATACTCTCAAACTCATTCTAGGGTATTAATAACCTTATCTCTAATGAGTTATCCCCGAACAGGCTAAGGTATCCATAAACCAAAGCTCTGATACCGACCGTGACGACCCACCTATTTGGATGGTTTAAATCGATAATAAAGCACACATGTCAAACTCAAACCATTCAAAAGGGAGGATTGTCAATGGGGTAAATAAGAAAATAAGAGAAAAGAAGGAAAAACAAAACATAGAATCTCGCAGCAGAATGACAAAATATAATAATCAAATAAACAGTTCATGAAGCCGTTTTATAATATACATTTGATTACACAAATTTTACAACAATCAGAGTACAAACAACGACATACCAAAAATGATGCAACGGAAAATTACTAATAATATAATATACCAAACTCCATCTTCGTCCTCCAGAAATAAAGTCTTCAACACTGAAATGCTCAGGCTGACCCGAGCGTAATGAAAAGACAAAACAATCGAGTCAAAACTAAAAGATCTTATGTAAGTTAAATACACAGCAAATAAATATGAGTGTAATGGCTTCAGAGATGTTTACGGGATTTTACATCTCCTATCCAGTGTATAATGTGCGTGCAATAACTTAAGAGATGTTCGGGATTTTGCATCTCCTAAGGATCCGTTAAACTATCTATATGTAGTAAAATACGCTATATATGTAGTTTCTATCAGTAAAGTAAAGCATTAAAATAGCGTTAAGGCGTTAGCCATATCCCTCTTAATACATTTTTATAGGCATCGTAGTCTATACAGTACTGTAAACTCCACCGTAAACTGGTGGGCTATCAAGGAGCACTCCATAAGTACGACACAAACCAAAATCGTAGTGGACTCGATAAGGCATATGACAAGGCACGTGAGGCAATGCACATGGTAGGATTCTACCGTTTTGCACACCCGGACTGGTGGTAACGCATAGCAATTACTACCGCCCACCTTGAGACACACTCCCATAATCAAATCGAAGGTGGCCACCAATCAATCACAAAGTAACAGATATGGTATCGAAGAAGCGTGTCTGATTGGAGGAGCGACCTCACTTGGCCCGGGATAGCTCTTGTTTTAGTCATACCAAGCTGACCCGAAGGTCAGGGTTGCGTTCTTACCTCATACCGGTAGCGTTCGCCAAACCATCCTACTTCGTTCTGGATTCTCCACCACGTGCACACTTGTTAAAGTGGTTTTGGAATTGGTAGAGAGTATGACAATATCTGACCCGGTCTCTTTAACAACCAACCGCTTATTTCACACCGTGGTCATTTAACAATCCATAAAACAGTTTATACCTTCATATCAAGATATCCATATACTTATTCCAAAAGTATAAATATATTCATAAATACCGAGGAAGATTTTCTTTCAATCAATTTCGAAAATAATTTATAAATCTCTTAAACCATTTATAAACTATTTATATGCTTTAGAACCATTTATAAAGCTATTTATAAATTCCAAAACAGTTTACAACTCTTCCCCCTTTCATAAACTTCTACGCAAATTCCTTTAAAACGCTTCTAAATCCCTTTATACAAATTCTTTTATAAAACCCTTTATAAAATCCTTTAAAACCTTTATAACTCCTTTATAAAACCATTATAAAATCCTTTATAAAAATCTTTTATAAAATTCCTTTTATAAAATCCATTATAAAATCTCTTACAAATCTTTTATAAATTCTTTACAAAACCTTTTACAAAATTCTAAAATCTTTACAAAAATCTTTTATCTATTAAAGTTATTATAAAAGTCTATATTTATTATCTTAAATCAAAACTATATTTATTATATTAAATTAATTTAAAATATATATATTAGAACTATATTAAATATTTTATTAAATTAAATTTTAAACTATTTAAAATATATATTTAAAACCAAATAAAATTTTAAGTTAAAATCTTAAATTTACATTTAAAACCATATATTAACTTATAATTTGAAGCTTTAAAACATATAAAATAAATTATTTTCCAAATATAAATTTTTAAATAAAATCATTAATTTAAATTTAAAATCAAATTTATAAATCAAACATACTTTTCCATTTAGAAAATAATTTAAAACCGACCAACGGTGTCCGTATATAATTTTCTACCCTATGGTCAAGTGATTGGGTATGTATCATTTCAACCGAAAATAGTTCAATTTTCCGGGTATATATCACTTCAACCTATATCCTGAATCAATAATCTCCAAATCAATAAAATCACTCGGGTATGTATCATTTCAACCCATAACGATTTTCCTTAATCTATAAGATCATTCGGGTATGTATCATTTTAACCCATAGTGACTTTCCTAACAACAAACTAAGGAAGCTTGTAGTGTGATAACACCATATATAATCAACATAACATCCCATCATCCAAAATGTCAAGCAATAAACATCCATCACAATCAACATCCAAATCAGTCAATAAATCACAACAATTAACTAGTTATCAATATCTGGTATTTAACTATCAATCTAATTTCAATATTAATTTAAATGGCAATTTTATTTCAAATTAAATTTAAATGACAATTTAAATTACCAAATAGCAATCAATAAATTTCTTATCAATTCATAAATTTAATTCAACTAACATAAGAAGGTTTAGTATTTCATGAGTGGGTTAAATCACTCACCTTTGATTTATCGTCGATTTAAAATCCAAATAAAAGCCCAAAATCCAACTGTCTCCAAATTCAACTAAACCAGTTCCATGTTGTTCAGAATTTCGATATGATCCCAAAGGAAGAAACCGCACGTCAATCCGAGCTCGTATGAAAAAGTTATGATAGTTAGAAGTTTTAAATTTTATATTTAAATTAAAAATAAATAAAAGGGAAAATAGGAGAATAACATGTCACCTTCTCAGATGCAAACCCTACGGACGTATGCGAACCCACGCTTAAGCACGTACAGCCACCCCCCTTGATCGACCAAACGCCGCCGCACGACACGCCTCGGCCTAGATCTGACCAGTCCGCTGCCATCCCCTCTCCGAGTCGCCTCCACCCATGCCGCCGCGACCACTCTGGTCAACTCACCAAGCTCCGCCGCCGCCTTCAAATAATCATCAAATCCGGCAAATCCGAGCACCAATAGCACGAATGAAGATCATGGATCGCCTCTGCTCAACATCCTCTTTCAGACGCCACTTCCCGATCGTCGAATGGTCGACGATCCACCGTCGAAAAGCAAACCCTAATATGGACGGCCGAGGCTTCTTCACTAATTTCTGGCCAAATGAAGCCTCCAATCGAAAAACGAATTGCATAAGTATATTATGTTCGTCGATAGCTTTCCAACGATATATAATTTGATATAGTTTGAGGAGTTTGAATTTTGAAGTTTGATTTGGAAATGGGAAATTAGAGTTTTGATACGTCTGACATTGGGAAGGAAGGAAGGAGCGAATGAGAATGCAAGTGCATACTGAAATTGACTGCTAGGGTTAGAGGAAAAAAATCTATTTATATAGACAGAGATGGATATGAATGGACGGACAAATCGTTTTGGGTCGAAATGATAACAACGACCTTAAAAGCCCATTTAGTTCCCAAAACGAAAGTAGGTCATCCATATATCAAAATATAGGTTTTTGATATTTTTAAACTCAATGGAACTAGTTTCAAACCCTAATTCCATTGTATACAGAAGTTAGCTTTTAAAATCAAATTATATTCATTTAAATTCCATTAATCGATTTCTACGTGTTTCGAGCTCGCACGATCAAACGATAAGTCTGATCGCTACGAAACTTGAAATCCTATAATAATTCACTATTACAGATCCGATGAAACTGGTTTTATCAAAATCCGAGATAGTGCCCAAAAAGGCTAATTTTACACGTCAATTAAATGAATTATTAATTTAAAATCAATTTAATCGCTTTAAATTCAATTTTTAAGTTTAACAATCTCATTGTTGTTTAAATAAAATTTAAATCAACTTCCGACATCATTTTCATTCACATTAAATTCAAAATTCAATTATTTAGATAATTTCCAATATTAAATTTAAACAATTCAATTATTAAATAAATCATAAAATTTCAATTGAAATTTAATTATCAACAATTATTCTATTTTCATCTAAATAATTCAACATTTATTATTCAAGTCCTGTTATTGATTATAAACACATTCAATATCTAAAGTTTCATTTCCTTAGTTGTTGTTGCCAAAATCTTTGAAATTGTTTATTTCAAAATCTTATTAAAGTTCATATTCAATAAATGACATTAATACATTATTAATTTTTTATTTTAACCATTTTTATCCAATAATTATATTAAATTTGATAAATTAGAATAGTTAAAATACGGGTCGTTACAAACTTGGATTTCCATTTAGTCGAAATTCGGACCCCTTAAGGTGCGGTTATTACAGTCATGCATGACTCGGGTATCGAGTTGTGACCTATAGAGGATGACGACTTAAGGTGATGGCTTCAGTGATGGATAGCTACACTTTGGGGGCACATAGCATAGGACTTTGAGCTGGACTTAAGGAATTATTAGTGGATTCTTATGGGACAAATAATGATACTCTATAGCTAGTGATGATTACCGAGAAGCATCCCAACTTTGACGACTACATACGGGAGTTATATGATGATCTAAATACCAGTTCTAGAATGTGCTCTGCTATGGATGGTGTGTGTAAAAGGATCATTGATACTCGAAGGTTCATAGTGCATTCGTAAAGTAGGGGTAATTTGGTAGCACTCACTTCGACCATTGACGAGTCATGATCTTCATGATGAGAGATCATTCACCTTAGATCTCCCATGATGGGTGGTCTAGTTCCTAGCCTACTGAGTGGCGTGGATTCGAGTATCTAGGTACCTGGACATTAACTATCAAATAGGTAGTCTAGTCCTTGACCATGATGGGTCGCACGAGCTATCATATATCCAACGCACCAAGTGAGTAATGTGAGGATGGTTGATGGATGCTATGTTTTATTTGTTGATTAGGGATCTCACATGACATAGTTATCTTTGATGTTGATACCGAGATACCCATTTGTACCTTGTTGTATAACACACCCAAGAAGATTATGATGTGGAGTAGCATATTTTCTATGTTATGTGCTAACTCTTTAAATGTAGGGACATGACTAGTATGACTTTCCATACTCTGTGTCCTACTATATTGACTTATAGTATTTTGAGATTTTCTATAACTCACGCTAGACTATTGTCTAACTGGGGATCTTATGCTTTGCTTCCTATTATTTTTGGCACTCTTAAATGAGCAGATTATGGATATCAGGTTTGGTGAGCACGTGGAACTGAACAAAGGACGAGCAAGCGGCTATAATCTCACGTATTACTATATTTAGCTATTGCTGCTTGTCATTCTATGTGCAACACTGTGGAGCTTATCAGTGCTTTTATTTACTTAGAACGACTTATTTAGAGTTATTATTTGATGTATAATTCAACCACTTATGTTGTACAACTATACGGATCTCGGCACTCTGATTTCTATGGTCCATTCAGTTATTACTGTCTTGCATGTTTTTTATCTGTGATCGTTATTATATATATTCGATGCTCTATGAGATATATGACATGTTCTGAGATATATGGCTCCTCAAATCCATGACATGCATTTTTGATGTGTATGGTTGAGATCCACTGCCCCATCTCACATAGACCACCAGTCTGTTACCGATGGGGGCACTTGCAAGGTCATGACCATTGTATATCATAAACTTGCATCCGATGGATATTGGATCACGATGGCCTTCAAGGTTACTAAAGACTGTTGGAGTAGTCTGAGAGCGTGCGAGGAACACTCCTGGAGCAGGCTGAGATTTGTCATTTTCTGGTCTAGTTATAGTGTACATGTAATACTAAGACTATACCTCCATTGCACTATTATTATTATATGTGGCTGAGAGCCAGTGTGTGGATTTATGAGACCGAGATTTCATGAATTAGTGTGACCCCATACTTACCTATTAAATGGTTATATAAGAGATAACCAGGCTGCCGAGGGCATGCCTTACTTATGTTTGACTTGGATGCTTGATTATTAATTGCTTTGTATGTTGAGTATGATGGATTTCGGGTATGTCTGCTATGTGATTATCTGAGAGATAATCTTGGGCATTGTTGTGTGCATGTCATATGGAATATGATGATTTCTTATATATTGATGATGGAACTTAGATGTGTGGATGTTTCACCCATTTGATATGATACTACTTGGTATATAGCTTGACTTTACTTATATGGTTTATGATATAAGCATGCTATGAGATATGATGTTACATATATTGAGTTGTCCCAATGCCACTAAGAGATATATTTGTTACCATGTGAGTTGTTGCTATATTTGACATCTACATTCTAGACATAGTCCGATCCATGTGTTATTTATATAATACTTAGGTTAGTCCAAAATGTTTCGAGTCCAGAGATGAAGAGACCAGCTTGTGATTGTTGACCTTAGTTAGAGGCTAGATTATTAGCAGTATTTGGTATCATTATGTATTATTAGGTCTCATGTATGTATATGTTATTGGATTGTATGTGTTGGGCCTATCTTGTATTTATTTGAGAGATAGTGGGTGTTGACTCTTTTTATATAGACCCATCGGTATTTTCGTAGGTTAATTTATTATCTATTATCGCTGCATTGATGACTTTATGTTCTCTATCTCCTATTTTATATTGTGTATTGTTCTATCCTAGAAACGCACATGTTTATTGCTTTATGCCGATACCGAGTACATATGGATATATTATATGTGATTTAAAAGACGTACTGGTGTTAGCCCAAGGGAATATTCACGTGTGATAGTTCAATATCGTCTCATTCTCCGTATTAGCGGATGGTATTACCTAGTTATACTCTTTGGTGCTATGGGTATAGAGGTTGGGTGTTACATGATTAGAAGACTTAAATGCATAAAAGGCTCATTGATCCTTTTGAGTGAAGAATGGTCTGAAAGGAAATCCAGGATTGTAAAATGACCAGCGTGCAATTGTTTGAGTATTTAAGGAGTACTTTGCACAAATACTTATACTCGAGACTAATGGGATGCTAGTAATTGAGTAGGATCATATAGAAGATGTTGGTTAAGGAGGGTATACTACTGCAATGAAGGAAAGTTCTATGCGAGCAAAGTAGATTAGTGGAGCTTATTGCTTATACATCTAAGTCATAGCTCAATGCGTACAGTCGATGTTCAAGTTTGGTGACGTAGCCAAAAGAGCTAAGATCCTAACATGTGCACGAGTTGAGTTATGTCGGGATTGGAAGGTGTACTCTAATTGACTTGTATCTTATTAGTGAGTGATCATTGAGTGTATTCTAATTGGCGTAGCTCGGATTATGTCACTCAATATAATTTACTATATTATATATATATATATATATATATATATATATATAAATCTTTTGCCAATATGATCGTGGATTTTATTACTTAATATAATTTGCTATATTATATACGAACTTAACTCTGTCTGTGTAGTTGTCTATGCAGCATGTCCCAACCTAGGATAAAGGAGGAGAGTTGTGATAGGCTTGGCGAGCCAATATAAAAACCATAGCATTTCTTAAGGAAATAGTGTTGAATATGTGAGTATATGATTTTTGTTTGATGATAATAAACATATATATATATATTCAATTAAATGTATTTGTTAATGTACTATTTTATTTTTCACATAAATAAATAAATATTTGCTGAATAAAATAAATAACACAGAATTTAAATTCAAACGGATATTTTATTTAAACAAATATTTATTACAATTTTGAATAGTACAAATTCTCTCACTGTATATATACAATTTCAATTACAATACAAATTTGGATTACATCACAATTTATCATTTACATTAGGACCTCACTACATATCGCTCATTCACTCGTATTTAATCTTCAACTCTATTCCAGATTGAATCCAGCATCTGAGCAATCTGCAAAATATACACTGATGCAGTAAAATTGGAAAAGAAATAATTTTTTCAGTGTAAACAAAAATAAAATGTGTATTTTGAAAATGTTATTTGCCTCAGTTATTTGGGTTGTTCATCATCATTTATTTTGAATTCATCATACACGAACAACTTGTGACATGCACAGTGTATCACTGTACATGCCACAAGGCCGTGCACATTGATATACACTTGATAGAATAACAGGGACATGTGAGCACAAGGTCAAACCCAATCAAAAGTCGGGTTCAACTCAAGTGAAATACAAATAAAGTCACGATACGAGCACAAGGTCAAACCCGAGCTATAAGCTGGATTCAACATATGTACAAATTCAAATGAAATGGTCGAGACACATAAATCAAGCCTCGACCAAAGTTCAAGTCGTACAGATGAAAACAGAGGCTAGACAGTCCAACCAGACCAAATTGAAACAGCAACAAAACTACAAACAGTTTTGAAAACAATGAGTGACATGCACAGTGCAAGTTCAAGTGCAGACTACACAATCACAGTCAATGGTGAAGCAACTCAAGCTCCAGATGGTACATAAGATAATGGCACAATACAGTGAACTACAATGAACCAGACAAGCTACTTGAACACCAACATCAATGGAACATGCTCAATGAACTGGTCAGAGCAAACTATACCAGACTTGTATGCCACACATAAAACAATAGTGGATAGAGCTCAACAAAACAACTCAAACTCACAATTGAACCAGAACTCCAACCAGATTCAAGAATACAGTTCAAGCCTCAATTGAAAACAGACCAACCCAGACTAATTTCACACAACAAACACATGATGATATACAACAGAGATGACATTGCAGAACCAGACACAGTGTAAGTTCAAGTGAAGTACACAAGCAAATGCAGACAACAGTTTTTAACAAAGTGGACAATGCAACCAAGGAATATATATATGAAATGCAACAGTGTATATAAATCAACATAGTGTGGACAGTGCAACCAAGCTACAGATTTCAAGTACAGTTCAAATGAAACAGCTACCAAAGTTCATCGGTTTAGAAGCAACTACTGGTTACAGTTTTTAACAAAGTCAAAGCACATCAGGAATTTCAAAATGAACAAAGACAGAGAAGCCGAAGTCATAGCACAAAAATTGGAACCAAGTCATAAGAAACAAATTCAAATCACTGGCCGAAGTCAAAATAAATCAACATCGTCAGAGAATTCAAAACCATGATGACCAAGGAATCGAGCTGTGATAATCAAGCAACGAAAGTTACGAATTGAACTAGTCTAACCAAATCATATACACTCGAGAAAAATCGAACGGCAGATAAATTATCAGATGAATTCAATTCGAACGAAACTTTAGGGAATTAAAACCCTATATAAACCATAACATCATCGGCATACCAAAATCATCGAGTTCAAGCAAAAACTAACGAGTAAAGCAAAAGGCATAAATTACATACCAGATTCTTTGAACCGAACTCGACGAAATTGAAGCTGCCATATGCAAAATCGAAGAGACGATTATTCGACAAAGCACGCAACGCAAGATTATAAATTTGAATGATCAATTGAAGCGGCGCCTCAATTTCTAGAACCCTAATTTCACGAAGACGATCAATTGCCGCCATTTTCACCAAGCAAGGAAGCGGGCCGAAGGAATAAAAGAAAAAGGGAAAATAACTTATTATTTGTTATTAGGTCGGCTTTTAAATTGTTATTGGGCTTTAGTTAAAATTAGGGTTTATTGTTTTAAATTTGTATTTCCTTTTTAAACATTTGTAATTATTCTAGTCATGTGACTAGGGGACAAACTACGGTGGTGTAGTTCGAGAATTCGCAACTCAGTGGCTGAGTTGTGGCAGGGTTTTGAGCGTAGAGTTAGGTTAGTCGATAGCGGGTGTTGCGAGTTTACGTGTGTAAGCGTCTGACTACCTAATTTCTAGTAGAAACCTTGGGGGCAGCACGTAGGTAGAATTTTGCCGAAGCTGGGTAAATCTGTGTGTTCTACTTTTATATTCTGCTATTATCTGTGCTGCTATTATTCTGTTGTGATCTATGCTGAAATTATTTTATACTTCCGCATTAAAAAAATTATAATTAATAGTATCACCTTATTCACCCCCCTCCCTCTAGGGTGAAATCGATCTTACAAATAGAACTTTATTATATTTCGTTGGGGCGTAATCCTCTTAGCGACGCGCCATATCGAGTCTCGTGTATGGTGATAAATAAGCAAGTGTTGGGTCGTTATTCCCTTATTGGCGCGTCATATCGAGGCTCGTGTATGGTGATAAATATGCAAGGGCAAGGTCGTCACTCCCTTAGTGGCGCGCTACATCGATGCCCCGATGTAGTGATAAATGAGCGAGGGTCTTCGCACTTTACTCAGTGGGTGCGAGAGGCAAGGAAGCTAGTCGATGAGAGTATGATTCGGTTAGGTATTTGGAATGTAGGGTCGTCAACAGGAAAGTTAAGAGAGATAGTTGATCTATAACTAGGAGACGTGTAAATATCTTATGCGTTCAGGAGGTCAAATGGATGGGTCAGAAGGCGAAGGAGGTGGAGAACATAGGTTTCAAGTTATGGTACACAGAAAAAAATGTAACAAGAAGGGGGTAGGCATCTTGATTGACAAGAACCTTAAAAACGGAGTGGTCGACGTTAGAAGGCAAGGGGACGGGATCATCCTAGTCAAGCCGGTAGCTGGTGATATGGTTCTGAATGTCATTAGTGTATATGCCCCACAAGCAGGCCTAAGTGAAGCCGCCAAAAGGAATTTCTGGGAAGAGCTAGATGTCATGGTTAGAGATGTGCCTAGTAGCGAGAAACTTTTCATAGGAGGAGATTTCAATGGCCATGTTAGTACAACTAGTGGGGGTTTGAAAGAGTGCATGGTGGTTTTAGATATGGCAATATAAACCAAGAAGGAGAAAAAATATTGAATTTCTCTATTGCTTATGACCTTGTGATAGTTAATACCTTCTTTAGAAAGAGACAATTGCATTTAGTTACTTTCAGTAGTGGCCAACACTCTAGCCAGATCGACTTTGTCCTTACTAAAAGAGATGACAAATGAGCTTGTGTAGATTGCAAAGTCATACCTAGTGAATGTCTCATCTCACAACATCAGCTATTGATATCCGAGTTCCCCTTTGGATGCATATTCGATAGGATATAAGAGCCAAGATTAGTCGGACGAAATGGTGGAAGCTTAAAGGAGATGCCTCACGAGTGTTTTAAGGATAGAGTGATGGGAGACGGGGCATGGAATATGGAAGGAGAAGAAAATGACATGTGGGATGAGATGGCAATGCACATTCGGAAAGTGGCTACTGAGGTGTTTGGTATAACAAAAGAAAATAAACGTGAACCTAAAGATTCGTGTTGGTGGAACAATGATGTGCAAAAGGCTATAAAAGCGAGGAATGTTATAAATGCTTGCATCATCACAGGAGCGAGGACAATAGGCAAAAGTACAAAGCGGCAAAGAAGAACGCAAAGGGAGCGATGAGTGAAGCAAGCGTATGAAGATTTTATATCAAAAGCTAATTACGAAGGAGGGTAAAAAAACGTCTATAGGATAGCTAAGCTTCGAGAGAGGAATACGAGAGACTTCAACCAAGTTAAATGCACCAATGATGAGAATAATAGACTTTTGGTGAAGGACAATGGAATAAAAAATAGATGGAGAGAATACTTCGACAAGCTATTCAATGAAGAAGGTGATAGCACTACGATCGAGCTGGATGACACTTTTGATGACACCAGTAGACATTTTGTTTGGAGAATTCAAGAGTCTGAAGTAAAGGAGGCGCTATAATGGATGAAAGCAGGCAAGGCATTGGGGCCTTATGACATCCCCATTGAGGTGTGGAGATGCCTTGGAGATGCAGGGATAGCATGACTAACTAAATTATTCAATAATATTTTCAAATCAAACAAGATGACAGATGAATGGAGGGGAGCATATTAGTTCCAATCTTCAAGGACAAAGGAGATATTCAAAGTTGCACAAACTATAGAGGAATTAAGCTTATGAGTCATACAATGAAACTTTGGGTGAGAGCCATTGAACATCGATTAAGAAGGATGACATGCGTTTCAAAATAACAATTTGGTTTCATGCCTGGGAGGTCAACCATGAAGGCGATTTTCTTGATAAGACAACTTGTGAAGAAATTTAGGGAGCAAAAGAAGAATCTACACATGGTACTTATCGATTTGGAGAAAGCTTATGACAAAATACCGAGAAAGGTTATGTGTTGGGCTCTGGAAAAGGAGAGAGTCCCAACAAAGTACATTACCCCTATCAAGGATATGTACAATGATGTTGTGACTAGTGTCAGAGCATGCGACGGTTAAACTAGTGACTTTCCCATTAACATAGGATTACATCAAGGGTCAGCTTTGAGCCCCTACATTTTTTTGCCCTAGTGATAGATGAGGTTATGAAGGTTATATAAGGTGAGATTCATTGGTATATGCTCTTTGTTGATGATGTTGTGCTAATTGACGAAAGTAGGATAAGAGTTGATAGACAACTGGAGTTGTAGAGACAGACTTTAGAATCAAAGAAGCTTAGATTTAGCAGAACTAAAATAGAGTATATGAAGTGCGAGTTCAACGGTGCCAGGTTAGAACGGAGATGTCACTCTGGCCGGACAAGTAATGTCCAAGAAGGATACTTTCGATATTTAAGATCAATGTTGCAGTATGATGGTGAGATTGATGAAGATGTTAGTTTTAGAATTCGAGTGGGATGGATGAAATGGCGACTAGCGTTTGATATTCTCTATGACAAGTAAGTCTCATAAAAGCTTAAAGGAAAGTTCTACAGAACGACAATCAGGCCTACGATGTTGTATGGTGCAGAACCTATAAAAAGACAACATGCCTAGAAAATAAGTGTAGCAGAGATGCATATGCTAAGATGGACTTGTGGTCATACAAGACGAGATCGAATTAGAAATGATTGTTAACGTTTGTAAAACGTTTATAAAATCAAATAAGAAGAAGAAGAAGAAGAAGATAATTCATATTATTCAGCAAGACGGCTGAGCAAGAAGATTGATTACATTAGGGTTACAGAGATAGGTGTATATAGATAGAAAACAGATAAAAGGCCAAAAAAGGCCAAACAGTATGCTAACATCCCCCCTCAAACACGTGATGGTACAACAAGAAGCATCGAGAGTTTGCCAACGAAAAATCTATGACGTTCGATAGTGTGAGCCTTCGTGAAGAAATCTGCAAGTTGCGTCGATGACGAAGTAAAAGGCAGAGAAATGGTTCCATGCAGCAAGTGATACCGAGTGAAATGACAGTCAATCTCAATATGTTTGGTGCGCTCATGAAAAACAGTATTGTGAGCAATTTGAATAGCACTCTTATTGTCACAATACATAGGAGTGGGAGAGGAAATCGAAACACCCATATCTTCTAATAGCCAGCGTAACCAAATGATCTCAGATGTAGTGGAGGCCATAGCCCGATACTCTGCCTCAGTAGAAGACCGAGAAACAACATCCTGTTTCTTGCTCTTCCATGAAATAAGGTAATCACCTAAAAATATGCAAAAGCCAGTTGTGGATTTTCTATCCGTTGAATCACCAGCCCAATCTGCATCAGAGAAAGCACGAAGCTCCAAAGATGAGGTCGATGGAAACAAAAGACTCTGATAAAGTGTTCCTTGCAAGTAACGAAGAATGCGCATAACAGCAGCCCAATGAACAGAGGTAGGGGAAGATACGAACTGGCTAACAATGTGAACAGCATAGGCAATATCTGGACGAGTGATGGTCAGATATACAAGGCAACCAACAATAGAACGGTATAAAGTGGGATCAGAAAGAGGACTCCCATCTGTCGGAGTATATCGGGCATTTACCTCAAGTGGTGAATCAACATGACGTGTATCAGTAAGACCAGCACGATGAATAATGTCAGTGGCGTATTTGGATTGGGAAAGAAGATAGCCTTTTTCTGAGGAAGCTACTTCAATGCCTAGAAAATAACGTAGATGGCCCAAATCCTTCATATCAAAACAACGAGACAATGTGGCTTTAATGCTCATAATACCATTACTGTCATCACCTGTAATGATCATATCATCTACATATAGTAGAAGAAGAATACGGCCTGCAGAAGTTACTCTGACAAAGAGTGCTGAATCATGGGAACTAGAGGTAAAACCAAGTGATGTAACAACATTCGAAAATCTTTCATACCAAGCACGAGGTGCTTGCTTAAGACCATATAGAGCTTTCTTAAGCCTGCAAACCTGACCTGGAGCATGAGAAATGCCAGGTGGAGCAACCATGTAAACTTCTTCCTTAAGATCTCCATTAAGAAAAGCATTTTTAACATCCATTTGAGAGATGTCCCACTTACGACTGGACGCAACAGCAATAAGAACCCGAACAGATGTCATCTTAGCCACAGGAGCAAACGTCTCCTCATAATCCATGCCATACTCTTGGGCAAATCCTTTAGCAACTAAACGAGCTTTGTATCGCTCAATAGAACCATCTGACTTGGTTTTAATCTTATATACCCATCGACAACCAATAGTTTTCTTCCCAGTAGGAAGATATACAAGATCCCAGGTACCTGTTTTGTCTAAAGCAGACATTTCCTCAGACATAGCACGTTGCCACACAGGAGAACGAACAGCCTCCGAGTAAGAAGAAGGCTCATAGAAAGTGTCAATGGAAACAAGAAATGAAGCAAAAGCCCGAGAGTAACAAGAGTAAGCAAAATCTGATAATTGAGTAGATTTACGTGTGTGAGTGGGATAGCGAGGTTGAACAGGATCTGTCATCACAGGAGGTGTTTGAACTGTAGTAGCAGGAGATAAAGTGTCACCTGCAGAAGGAGGAGGAACAGAGTGTATAGATGACGGTGTTTCAATGGTAATGAGTGGTGAATCAGAGGGGTTATCAGCAGGAAATGGATCAATGTGAATAAGATCAGACTTAGTCATATTATGAGGACTAGCTGGAATAGAGTAGAAGGGAATATGCTCAATAAAGGAAACATGACGAGAAACATATAGTTTATTTGAAGAAGGATCATAACAGCGATAGCCTTTTTGTCCAATACCATACCCAAGAAAAACACATATAGCAACACGCGAAGATAATTTTGTACGCTCTACGTGCGGACGAAGAACAAAACAAGTGGAACCAAACACTTTTAGGTGTGAGTAATCGGGAGTTTGACCAAACAACTTGGCATGAGGAGAAATACCAGAATTATGAGAAATTGGGATTTTATTAATAAGATAAACGGAAGTAAGAACAGCTTCTCCCCAAAATTCTTTTGGAACACTAGCTGAAAGAATCATAGAACGGGCAGTTTCAACAATGTGTCTATGTTTTCTTTCAGCAACACCATTTTGTTGCGGGGTATCAGTGCAGGAAGACTGATGCAAAGTACCATCAGCCGTGAATATGTTAGAAAGGTCTCCCTTAGTATATTCCCCCCCTAAATCAGAACGAAAGCATTTAACAATAGCAGAGTGTTGTGTTTTAACATATGCTTGAAAGGCAGTATATATATCAATAAACTCAGAATGACGTTTCATCAGAAAAACCCAATAATAACGAGTATAGTCATCGATAAAAGAGACATAATATCTGCACCCACCTTTTGTGGGGATGGGTGTTGGACCCCAAACATCAGAGTGAACTAAATCAAAAGGTGCAGTAGAAGTAGAAAGACTTTGATTAAAGGGTAAAGCAGAAAATTTTCCAAGTTTACAACCACTACAATCTGAAATATCATGAGAACGTAAATCTCCCAAAACACCAGAATTACATAAAAATTTAAGACGAGAGCTTGAAATATGACCAAGTCTAGAATGCCACAAATAAAAATTAGAAGACAATGGAGTTAAATGAAAAGAAGAAAGGTCAATACTGGCAGCAGCGGCATGACTTGGAATGTGTAAGTCATCCAAAACATAGAGACCGCCCTGCCTACGGCCTGTCCCAATCACCTTCTTGGAGTTGGGATCCTGCACAGAGCAAGTGGTAAAAGAAAAATGAACAAGATATCCAAGATCACAAAGTTGTCCAACCGACACAAGGTTCATAGTTAATTTAGGAATGTAATAAACATTTGGGAGGGAAACGTGTGTGGTTTGAATTGTACCGATTCCTGTTAATGGCAAAGGTGTGCCATCAGCAGTCAAAATAGAAGGTGAGCGAGAATCAAAAGACATAGATATAAATGATGAACAATCATGGGACATATGATATGAAGCACCAGAATCCAAAATCCACAAAGGAGAATTCAAACCTGATATGGAGGGAGCTGACATGGCAAAATGCTGAGACTGAGGAGCAGTCATGTTTTGAGACAAAGACTGGCTAGCAAGGAACTTCTGAAATTGTTCTGCAAGAGAGTCCACACCTGATTCACCAGAAGGATGTACCAATGCAGCAGTCTTAGGCTGAGAACTACCACGTGACTGTCCATATCCTTGTGCAGTAGAGAAGGACTGTTGTTGGCTACCACGTTGTTGCTGTTGTGATCTATCACCTTGCTTTTGATTTTTTTGACGAGCTAATAATTCAGGACATTGATTTTTCCAATGGCCTGGTTGTTTACAGTAATTACAATCACGACCATTCTTGATATTTATTTTGTTGCGTTGAGACGGGATTGGTAAAATCCCCGTAGCAAGAACAGATGCAGAAGAGGTCTATGCAACTTTCTCAGTTTGAGATTTCAAGCGAGTTTCTTCAGCTAACAATTCATGTAGAACAGAGTCAACAGAAGGTAAAGGAGTGCGATGTAGGATGGACGCACGACAATGCTCATACTCTGGTCGAAGAGCCATCAACAATTGAACAAGACGTTGTGCATCCCTACGAGCGATATATGGAGCAAATGACCTAAGCTCAGCATCCTCAGTCATAGCCAATTAATCCCAAAGAGCAGTAATTTCAGAATAAAAATCTTAAATATTTCGATCATTCTGAGACAATGACCGAATATCAGCCTCTAATTGATATTGAACGGCAAAGTTAGAGCGCACAAAAAGTCGCTCCAAATAGTCCCAGACTTGCTTAGCAGTATCATACTTAGCCAATAGCATACCAATTTTATTCTCAACGGAATTATTAATCCAAGTAATGATCTTTGAATTGTTGGTATCTGTAACAACCCGAGGTTTTGCAGTAATTAATTTTGTCAGTAAACGATTAATCTGTTGGTTAATTGTTGTTAAATGTTTGAATCGGTTGTAAATTCTTCTACAATTCATTAGGGGTTGTGGGCTTTGAATCCTGGCCCAAGTTGTGGGGTGCTGTGATAATTTAATAAGGACAGTACTCGTTTTTTCCCCATTCAATTTCGCTAACCCTAGAAAACAAACGATTAAAAGAAAAAAATGGTGGCTCTGTCTCTCGTTCGTCCCTCTTTCGAAGCTAGGGCTTCTTCAAAACTGAAGACGCCAACTTTTGTGACTCGTTCCATCGATGACCTCAACCTTGCTTTGGCGAGCGACGCTTCTATCTGGTCGAATTCGTCTTCGCTTCGAACAAGTTCGTAACCCTAAATCGCGAGATGATTTCAGCTGGATTGAAGCTTCAAAACTTCAACTTTCGACCGAACTGAGGTGAGTTTACTCACATCTATTTCATACTTCAGACGTTGGGTTTTCTTGGCTATTCGATTTCGTTTGAGTTTTGGGGTTGATTTATGGGTTGTTCACTCATTTCGATGTGTTGATTTCGTTCTCTGTCCATTACTTACTGCCTTGAACTGATAATGTCTTATACATTCTAATAGTGGCTTCGGCATTTCTGACTGAGGCCAGGGTGACTTTGATTTTGAATTTGAGTTTGCTGTGGTTTGATTTCTTGTCACTCGTTTACCTCGGCAGCTCATTTTGTTCGATGTTGAAAATTTATGGTGTTATGTGAATCTCTTATGTGACATTGGCTTGTTCGTATTTTGCTATGCTTCGCATTCGATTTTGTTTTGTGGTTATGAATTTTGTGGCTCCGGCCATTGTCAGTGTTTTGAGATTGAACTATTTTGATATGTCATTTGCAGTTCCACTTGAACATCTGGACTTGAGTCTATTCATTCTGACCTTTGCCTTGTTGAGTCAGTGAAATAATTGTAGTTTTGAACTAGTTGGTCTGCATGTCGTATGAGGTTGTTCTCTAGTTGGTCTGTCCTAAGCTGATCATTGAAGCGTTGTATGGTTATAGCCTTGGTGCTGATCATGTTGCACTCTTTTAAATATATCTGCACGTGGTCCCTGCCACTGTTTCATGCTTAAATCCATGCCTCTATTTTTGTAGTCATGAATGTTTAAGTGTTTATATGTGCACTTCTAGTTGAATTTGGTTTGCCTGGTTGCATTACTCATGCTTGTGATTACTGGTGACATGAATAGCTTCACTGACTTTGGTCAGTTGAGTGTCCCTTGCCCCTGAGTTCTATGCATGTGTCTGCTGTATTCAATCTTGTGTTCTGTGAAGGCAGGAATCTCTGATATGTGTATGTTTATATACGTATATATAAGCATATATCTATCTCTGCTCAATTTGGTCATCATTCAAAGTATTCACTGAACCTGTATGCTTGCCTTCATATGAATTCAAGATTTTATATAGACGTTGTAATCATTCTTTGGTATCATTTGTATATGTCCTTTATACTTGGCGTCTTCATGATGCTTAGTACTTGTGTGCTATGTGTTGTAAGTGCTTCTTGTTAATGCATGTTGAGTTTCGTACTTTGCTGTATTCGTATTATGTTTCTTGCTTGTTGTTCAAGTTAGTTCATTTATGTTGTAATTAGTATCTTTGAATTGCTTGTATATGTATACAAGTGATCACTACTTGAAGTCTGATCTTCATGTAGCTTGGTTTCTTGACTGGTTTCACACAGTAGTTGCTCCACTTTTCACTTGTATCAGTTTTTGTATGAGTTTGAGTCTGGATCCATACTGGTTCATGTATGGCCTTGTTTCTGGTTTCTTGACCAGGCTTGTTCGATATCCCAGTTTCGATCTGAAGCGTGAACTTGTTCACCGCTTCCTTTTCGCTTGAGTTGGTTGAGTTTGGTTTGTTGGTTCGTGATTGTTTCAAGTTGATTTGTGAAGTTTTACAGCGAGTTGAATCCGGTCTCCAAGACCCGGGTTTGACCCTGTAAGTTATTTATGTTGACTTCTACCGTTTTGATTGCTGTTAGTTTTCACCGTCGTGATGATCTCACGTACTGTGTGGCGAGGCAGTGCACGCGTGCGTGTACTGCAGCCACATAGAAATTTGATTTGATTGATCTTTTTGAGATTGCTGATTTGTTGATTTACACTGTTTAGTGCTACATCTGCCGTTATCCGATTCTCGTATAGAGAAGTTGGATGTACGAGATTTCTGTGATCGTCGTCTATTTGATATTGATTATTATTGCTTCTGTGCACTAATAACTGAGTTTGAATTAGACTGACCCGTGTATTATTTTCTTTTGAATTTAATACTCGGGTCAGACCCGAGTTATTTCAGGTCGTAGATTTCCTTCTTTGAGTTGCTGTTCGTGATTTGAAGACTTTTCACATCTTCTGAAGTTGTCTTTGTCATTTTGTAGTAGTCGTGTCAGTGTATAGAACGATATGTATTCATGTATATTAGTCGATAATGTACTTGTGTATATAACTTCTAGAGTCGACAGTTATAGTTGTATCATATGTATTGTGTCAACTATATTGTAACTGACATCGGTTATATATATATATGAGATTTTTGTTAATCTGTGTTCCGCAATTATATTATCTGTGTCGTTATTATATTCATTGTCCTAAACTATTATGAACCGTCGTAGTTCGTTTTATACTAGAATTGGGTGTGTCGATGGGTGTGACGCCCCACCTCTATACCCAAGCTAACCAAGAACACTACGATGTAGTGCTGTCAATTAGCGCGGAGAATAAGGCTGTGGAGGAGCGACCATCCATGTAACTTCTTTGTGCGAGCACCGATACGTCAGATAGAATAGGATGCATATCTTTTAAGGAGGAAATCCGACATACCGGTACAAACACAAAGCTATCACACGGTGGCTGTATATAATCTTCGGAAAACAAACATAGAAATAATCATAACATAAATCAGTCACAGACATCCATATCACAAAGGCGGAAGAAGATATGAATAAATATATAACACATGAAAGTGTACATCAGAGTAGTGGTCAGAAAGATCCGCGATAATACAAAAGAATAGCAACACGTGCTATACAAAAGAATAAGTACACAACATAGAGTCTATATCTCAAAGGTGTACGTCCAAAAACTACTAATCTAAGTAGTTAGCCAAAAGTCAGAAATATCCTGAAGAGAAGTCAAGCAGAAGCACCTGTAACATCTCGGTCTGACCCGAGTATTATTTATAAGAAAATAATAAACGGATCAGTCTAACTATAAATATCAGATGATATGGTATACAGTAAAAGGCATGACATGAACATGTAATAACCATAGCGACATACTACTATAAGTATGTAAATGATAATCAACAAAAGATTAATCAATATCACAAGAATCTTCTCAAAGATAAAATAGAGTATCATACCCTAAACTTGTATTCATAACAAGTCAATAACACATGAATTCACCAATGCACAAAAACTGATATCATATCAATGAAAATCATGAAAATTGGTGAAGCACAAAATTCCAGAAATCATCATCAGAAATCCAGAAAACACATAAAGGGGGGAGGCCTAACACATGAATGGGAGCATGAAAACTCACCTACGCGTAAACACATGACGAGAAGTTATCTCATGGAAGCTATCCATTAAATTTTTACACATGAATGGCCCGAAGACCATAGGAAATGTGATGGCGAAACATCACATGATCGGGGTATAGTCTCCCACGTAGACAAAGAGACATCGCTCAATCGCTAGTCTAAATCACAAAAATGATCGTCATGATCATAAGGAAGTGTCAATCACACCAAGCCAGTAAATATATGAGTTTAGCTTCATGTCCCATAACCACTTGCTTAACTTAAATATTTACGAACAAGCTGTAAATCTTCACTAGGAAATTGTCACAAAAAGGGTTCAATCGAACAAGTCCAAGAGCTAACCGACGAAGTGAACGCAAGCGTTTCATACCACTCGTTTTACTAAGTCGTTTAAGTCGATTTCTCATTCGAGTGAAGTAAAGGCTTGTATATACTAGTAGATTGAAAATCGGTTTGAGAAAACGAACTTTTGATACTTAAAATAGTGTTGAAATCGCTTTGATGAAAGAGTTTTGATATTTACTATTAGTATTGAAACCTTCATATATCTTTAAAGTGACAAGTCATAAAACCATGATAGAACAAATCGATTCACGTTCGAAGACGTGAGTAAAGTCCAAAGAAGTCAATCCCAAAACCATCAAGGTAGAAATTCTGATAAACGTTTTTCAGAAGAGATTGCCTACGCAGAGTAATACGGGGTTCGACCTGCCCGGTCAGGTCGCGGGGGTCCAGGGGGCAGCGCCCACGGCGGGGTGCGGGGCAGCGCCCCGTCACGGTACGACTTAGTGAAGGCAAGCTGGTCCAGCGACCTAAGGAAAAGTAGGTCATACGACCTAAGGGAAGACTGCCGTGCGACCTAGCAGAAGAACAGGTTAAATGACCAAGTACTAACTCGCGCGCGACCTAACGAAGGTATTCGACCTAAAATTCGCGACCTAAGGAGGGTGCGCGACCTAACTGGTTCGCGACCTAACTGGTTCGCGACCTAAGGTCTTGCGACCTAAGGAGGGTGCGCGACCTAAGGGGAGTGCGCGACCTAACTGGTTCGCGACCTAAGGATGGTGCGACCTAACTGGTTCGCGACCTAAGGATGGTGCGACCTAACTGGTTCGCGACCTAAGGATGGTGCGACCTAACTGGTTCGCGACCTAAGGTCTTGCGACCTAAGGAGGGTGCGCGACCTAAAGTGAACGACCTAACGAGGTCCAGGGGAAGCGACCTAAAATGCTTCGACCTAAAGGTGCACGACCTAAGGTCTATACGACCTAACGACCTAAGGATGAGCGACCTAACTCCGAGCGAGCTAAAAATGGCCAGAACGACCTAAGTCCTTAACTCGTGAGCGACCTAACTCCGAGCGAGCTAAAAATGGCCAGAACGACCTAAGTCCTTAACTCGTGAGCGACCTAACACTTAACTCGTGAGCGACCTAACTCCGAGCGAGCTAAAAATGGCCAGAACGACCTATAGCCCAGATTTTGCCAAAATGCTGAAAAATTGGGTTTCTCGCCAATTCAATCCAAACCAAAAGCGAATATGCATGCTAAAGCGATGGGGAATCATTCCCAACAACCCAATGACAATATAGGCAAGATGTGAGATTAAAAATCTCACCTTTTCACGGAATTTGATGAAGATGGAGATTTGAGAGCAAAGCAAGAACACCAACAAGCTTGAATCAATGGCCTAAACGTGAATTTGATGTTGAATCTCGGATTTGCAATGGAATTTGTGTTTGGGAGTTTTAATTTCTCTTTCCCTCCACCATTTTTGAAGAAGCTTGAAGTATTTGATGAAGTGATGAAGAGAAGAAGGGGTTGGGCTGAGTTAAGGAGGTGCAGTCCAAACCAAAGTCTCAAGCGGGAAAAGTGACGAAAATTTCACTATCTCCAAACATATCGAAGTTTACACTCAAAAAGATCGCAAACGTCATTTTGAACTCAATGGGGGTGGTCTCGAGTCCTAATTTGACCGTATGCAAAAAGTAGCTTTTCGGACTAACATCCGACTAACGATAAAATATTTAAATATAAAATCGATAGATATGCGGGTTGTTACAATGGGAGTAAATAAATAAAAGATGAAAAATAAAAAGTATATACCACTCCTATCGAGATAACCAGTATTAGTGTAAGGCCAACTACGGATGGTCGCTCCTATCCAGCCTTATTCTTCGTAATAATAGACAGTATTTCTTTTAATACTCTTTGTTATTATGAGCATAGAGGTGGGGCGTCACAGTTGGTATCAGAGCTTGGGGTTTATGGACATAATATAAAACATAACTTAGATGGAACATATGTTACAACTATTGGTCGATGTTTTATTTGTGCTTGAGTCAAAACTAAAGTTTTGAAATTTGGATGAAATTTTTAAATAACTTTATTTAAAAATAATAGTGAAATTGTGTTCTGATGATTTGATTGATTTGTGTTCTGTTTATCAGAGTGCGCAGCGGAAACAGTAAAACTGTCTTCGCTGAGTACAACTGATAATCTTTTTGATTTAAAAATCAAAATACGAAATTGATATGAATTTCATTTGTTGTTTACATAGCTGTAATTGTTTTGTTTCTTTGAGAATTTCGAATCTGAATTGAGGATTCGAAGAAATTGCAGATATGTGATTTTTGTTGAAATTTCCGCTGGCTTTCTTTTGTACTAATCATCTATTGATTAGATTTTTGCTGTTTTAAATTATCTTCATTGAAGATACATTTGAATGATTCTTTGTTCATTTTGTAGTACGTGCAAAAATTTAAATTGCACGTTATTGCATTTATTTTACGTTGAACCGATGCTTGGTTATGAAACGTATTTTGTTGCCGTTATTTTTACAACGGAATTTTACACCAATGCTATATTTTGAAGTACGGTGTTTTGTGGCATTTCTGATGAATGAAAATTCACTGATATTACATTTTTATGTAAATTATTTTGATGAGATTTTGACGTTTAAAAATTTCTGCTGCTTTGGCTTCAGTAACCGTCAAGTTTTAAAAGTGGATTTTCAAGCGGTTATTCCGCAATGCTGTTTTGTGACCGTTTTTACGGTATTTTGAGAAGTACAATTTCCTTATCGAAATTGTTACTGATTTGCCGCTTTAATCACGTGATTGGAAAATCGTTTTAAAATGAAAATTGTTTTATAAATTTTTAACAGTTTGCGTTTTCAAAAGAATGAGAAAGCGACTTAAACGATTCAGCAAAATCGAGGATTATGACCCCTTTCTTTTACTGATTCGCTTAACTCCGGACTTGTCCAGTTGAGAATGTAAATTGTTATTTTTACAAAATAAATAAAATTGTTTTCAAAAATTTTTACAGTTTGCGCTTTCAAAAGAATGAGGAAGCGATTTAAACGTTTCAGCAAAATCGAGGACTATGACCCCTTTCTTTTACTGATTCGCTTAATTCCGGACTTGTCCGTTTGAGAATGTAAAGTGTATTTTTACAAAATACACAATTTTGCACTTTCAAGGAAACGATGAAGAGATTTAAACGATTTAGCAAAAGTGCGGAGTATGGAACCACACTTTTACTATTTCGGTTAATTCCGGACTCGTTAATTGAAATATCTGTTGTTTGATGATTTTGATGAATTTCGCACTTTCAAGGAAACGATGAAGAGAATCAAACGATTTAGTAAAACACGTGGTATGGGACATGTGCGTTTGCTATTTCGGTTAATTCCGGACTCGTTAATTGAAATATTTGATGTTTTCGTGCGCTTTCGAGCCACTATGTTGGACCTTCGGGTCATATGTTGGCAAGGTTTTAAATCTCCCCGAGATCAGCCGAGATGAAAATCCGAGATATTAGCCAAAATCCGAGATTTGGCAGTTTGGTTAGTTATAAGTCTTTTAAATATCGCCCGAGATAGCCGAGATATTTGCCCGAGATATTGGCCAAAATCTGAGATTTGAAACCTTGTATGTTGGACCTTCGGGTCAAATACCAGTACTAGACCTTCGGGTCATATGTTGGACCTTCGGGTCATTTGTTGGGCGCCAAAATTATGTTGAGTAATTGGTAGGCTTCGGCCATATGTTGTTGCACGTGCGGCGAATTAAAAACTCGCCATCTGATGGGATCGATCCAAGCTTTTATGTTGATTTTCTAGTCTTCTTAATTGATTTCTAGATATTTGTTGCTTCCAATTATCTGCAGGTAATTGGATATTTGTTGATATGAGTTCTGATTACCGTTTTTGATAATCAGATATTTGTTGTTTCTAATTATCGCTTGTGATAATTAGATATTTGTTGATATGAGTTCTGATTATCGTTTTTGATAATCAGATATTTGTTGTGTTTCTAATTATCGCTTGTGATAATTAGATATTTGTTGATATGAGTTCTGATTATCGTTTTTGATAATCAGATATTTGTTGTTTCTAATTATCGCTTGTGATAATTAGATATTTGTTGATATGAGTTCTGATTATCGTTTTTGATAATCAGATATTTGTTGTTTCTAATTATCGCTTGTGATAATTAGATATTTGTTGATATGAGTTCTGATTACCGTTTTTGATAATCAGATATTTGTTGTTTCTAATTATCGCTTGTGATAATTAGATATTTGTTGATATGAGTTCTGATTATCGTTTTTGATAATCGAATATTTGTTGATTTGAGAAATTTGATTATCGTTTTGATAATCGAATATTTGTTGATTTGAGAAATTTGATTATCGTTTTGATAATCGAATATTTGTTGATTCGAGAAATTTGATTATCGTTTTGATAATCGAATATTTGTTGATTCGAGAAATTTGATTATCGTTTTTGATAATCGAATATTTATTGATTTGAAACATGATCACCGTTTGTGATAATTAGATATTGCTGTCTCGTGATTTCTATATTCTAATTATTTATTGGTAATTGAATATTGCTGATGTTTACATTTATTTAGCTTTGCTGTTTTCTGGTTATCTATTGGTAATTAGACTTTGTTGAGATTTGTGAATTTCCCTTATGAAAGTAAAAGATTTCTTGGTGGTTGGATTTTCGATCTTAATTTTCTAGCATAACCAGTTTATGTTAGAAAAACAATTGTTATTGACAACCTTAATTATGAAAATTGCGGGGACGCAATTTTTATAAGGAGGGGAGTCTGTAACAACCCGAGGTTTTGCAGTAATTAATTTTGTCAGTAAACGATTAATCTGTTGGTTAATTGTTGTTAAATGTTTGAATCGGTTGTAAATTCTTCTACAATTCATTAGGGGTTGTGGGTTTTGAAACCTGGCCCAAGTTGTGGGGTGCTGTGATAATTTAATAAGGACAGTACTCGTTTTTTCCCCATTCAATTTCGCTAACCCTAGAAAACAAACGATTAAAAGAAAAAAATGGTGGCTCTGTCTCTCGTTCGTCCCTCTTTCGAAGCTAGGGCTTCTTCAAAACTGAAGACGCCAACTTTTGTGACTCGTTCCATCGATGACCTCAACCTTGCTTTGGCGAGCGACGCTTCTATCTGGTCGAATTCGTCTTCGCTTCGAACAAGTTCGTAACCCTAAATCGCGAGATGATTTCAGCTGGATTGAAGCTTCAAAACTTCAACTTTCGACCGAACTGAGGTGAGTTTACTCACATCTATTTCATACTTCAGACGTTGGGTTTTCTTGGCTATTCGATTTCGTTTGAGTATTGGGGTTGATTTATGGGTTGTTCACTCATTTCGATGTGTTGATTTCGTTCTCTGTCCATTACTTACTGCCTTGAACTGATAATGTCTTATACATTCTAATAGTGGCTTCGGCATTTCTGACTGAGGCCAGGGTGACTTTGATTTTGAATTTGAGTTTGCTGTGGTTTGATTTCTTGTCACTTGTTTACCTCGGCAGCTCATTTTGTTCGATGTTGAAAATTTATGGTGTTATGTGAATCTCTTATGTGACATTGGCTTGTTCGTATTTTGCTATGCTTCGCATTCGATTTTGTTTTGTGGTTATGAATTTTGTGGCTCCGGCCATTGTCAGTGTTTTGAGATTGAACTATTTTGATATGTCATTTGCAGTTCCACTTGAACATCTGGACTTGAGTCTATTCATTCTGACCTTTGCCTTGTTGAGTCAGTGAAATAATTGTAGTTTTGAACTAGTTGGTCTGCATGTCGTATGAGGTTGTTCTCTAGTTGGTCTGTCCTAAGCTGATCATTGAAGCGTTGTATGGTTATAGCCTTGGTGCTGATCATGTTGCACTCTTTTAAATATATCTGCACGTGGTCCCTGCCACTGTTTCATGCTTAAATCCATGCCTCTATTTTTGTAGTCATGAATGTTTAAGTGTTTATATGTGCACTTCTAGTTGAATTTGGTTTGCCTGGTTGCATTACTCATGCTTGTGATTACTGGTGACATGAATAGCTTCACTGACTTTGGTCAGTTGAGTGTCCCTTGCCCCTGAGTTCTATGCATGTGTCTGCTGTATTCAATCTTGTGTTCTGTGAAGGCAGGAATCTCTTATATGTGTATGTTTATATACGTATATATAAGCATATATCTATCTCTACTCAATTTGGTCATCATTCAAAGTATTCACTGAACCTGTATGCTTGCCTTCATATGAATTCAAGATTTTATACAGACGTTGTAATCATTCTTTGGTCTCATTTGTATATGTCCTTTATACTTGGCGTCTTCATGATGCTTAGTACTTGTGTGCTATGTGTTGTAAGTGCTTCTTGTTAATGCATGTTGAGTTTCGTACTTTGCTGTATCCGTATTATGTTTCTTGCTTGTTGTTCAAGTTAGTTCATTTATGTTGTAATTAGTATCTTTGAATTGCTTGTATATGTATACAAGTGATCACTACTTGAAGTCTGATCTTCATGTAGCTTGGTTTCTTGACTGGTTTCACACAGTAGTTGCTCCACTTTTCACTTGTATCAGTTTTTGTATGAGTTTGAGTCTGGATCCATACTGGTTCATGTATGGCCTTGTTTCTGGTTTCTTGACCAGGCTTGTTCGATATCCCAGTTTCGATCTGAAGCGTGAACTTGTTCACCGCTTCCTTTTCGCTTGAGTTGGTTGAGTTTGGTTTGTTGGTTCGTGATTGTTTCAAGTTGATTTGTGAAATTTTACAGCGAGTTGAATCCGGTCTCCAAGACCCGGGTTTGACCCTGTAAGTTATTTATGTTGACTTCTACCATTTTGATTGCTGTTAGTTTTCACCGTCGTGATGATCTCACGTACTGTGTGGCGAGGCAGTGCACGCGTGCGTGTACTGCAGCCACATAGAAATTTGATTTGATTGATCTTTTTGAGATTGCTGATTTGTTGATTTACACTGTTTAGTGCTACATCTGTCGTTATCCGATTCTCGTATAGAGAAGTTGGATGTACGAGATTTCTGTGATCGTCGTCTATTTGATATTGATTATTATTGCTTCTGTGCACTAATAACTGAGTTTGAATTAGACTGACCCGTGTATTATTTTCTTTTGAATTTAATACTCGGGTCAGACCCGAGTTATTTTAGGTCGTAGATTTCCTTCTTTGAGTTGTTGTTCGTGATTTGAAGACTTTTCACATCTTCTGAAGTTGTCTTTGTCATTTTGTAGTAGTCGTGTCAGTGTATAGAACGATATGTATTCATGTATATTAGTCGATAATGTACTTGTGTATATAACTTCTAGAGTCGACAGTTATAGTTGTATCATATGTATTGTGTCAACTATATTATAACTGACATCGGTTATATATATATGAGATTTTTGTTAATCTGTGTTCCGCAATTATATTATCTGTGTCGTTATTATATTCATTGTCCTAAACTATTATGAACCGTCGTAGTTCGTTTTATACTAGAATTGGGTGTGTCGATGGGAGTAAATAAATAATAGATGAAAAATAAAAAGTATATACCACTCCTATCGAGATAACCAGTATTAGTGTAAGGCCAACTACGGATGGTCGCTCCTATCCAGCCTTATTCTTCGTAATAATAGACAGTATTTCTTTTAATACTCTTTGTTATTATGAGCATAAAGGTGGGGCGTCACAGTTGGTATCCCATTTCTCCATTGATTCAACATTAGTAGTTTCAGGAGCCACAATAACACCAGAAATATATCCCCACATCTGTTTTCCTTTCAGAAAATTTTTCATGACATAACTCCAATAATAGTTTTTTCCATCTAGACGAACACTAATAGCCTGTAATGAATCATCACCTCCTGCCATATTTTGAAGTCAGCAACTATTACAGGGAACTAGGGTTTCAGGTTGAGTCTGGTACAAATGGGCTAGGGTTTCGGTGTGCTAGGGTTTTGGTGGGGACAAGGGCTGCAGGGACGAGGGCAGCAGGGCCTGGGGCTGGGGAGATCGGGCGGCAAGGGCTGGGGCTGGAGCTGTGGGGCTGGGGCTCGGCAGAGGCTGGGGCTGTGGGGCTGGGGCTGTGGAGATCGAGCGGTAGAGGTTTGGGCTGGGGCTGGAACGAGCGGCAGAGGCTGGGGCTGGGGCTAGGGTTTCGGGCTGAGGGAAGATCGGCAGAGGGGGCTAGGGTTTTGGGGCTGAGAGCTTGACAACGAAGCTAGGGTTTCGGGCTGAGGCAGGCTAGGGTTTCGGGTTGAGGCAGCGACGAGGCAAAAACAGGAACCTTGCTCCGATACCATGTTAACGTTTGTAAAACGTTTATAAAATCAAATAAGAAGAAGAAGAAGAAGAAGATAATTCATATTATTCAGCAAGACGGCTGAGCAAGAAGATTGATTACATTAGAGTTACAGAGATAGGTGTATATAGATAGAAAACAGATAAAAGGCCAAACAGATAAAAGGCCAAAAAAGGCCAAACAGTATGCTAACAATGATAATATACGTGACAAACTTGAAGTAGCATCAATTGAAGAGAAGCTAGTCCAACGCTGCTTAAGATGGTTTGGACATCTCCAACGAAGGCCTTCCAAAGCACATCTGCGCATTGGAATTGTAGGCTGCATCGAATGTTCAATGAGAGGTAGAGGTTGACCAAGGTTGACATGGGAGTAAGTAATAAAAAAAGGACTTGAAAGATTGGAATACATCCGAAGAGCTGGTGTCAGACAAGAGCGTGTGGAAGTTAGCTATTCACGTACCAAAACCATGAGCTAGGAGTTTTTTGCTTATGGTTGGTTTAGAGGTAGTGTTATAAGTTTTAGCCTACATTATTTTTCAATTTCTTTATATATATATATATATATATATATATATATTTCATTTTATTTTTAGTTTTACTTATTTATTATTATTATTATTTGTTTAATTATTTTACTTTATTTCATTATTATTATTAATTATTATTATTATTATTACTACTTTTAAATTGATTTTGTCATTTAGTTCTGGATTTCATCTCTAACCAATCCCAACTTGTTTAAGAATAATGGCTTAGTTGTTGTTGTCATCGTATATATGAACTTAAGCATGCTCATTTTGGAGGTTGGATGGCCAGCATAGTTTCAGGCAACAGTCTTTCATTCTTTCTTTGCATTGAAGCAAGGAGACGAGTAGAGAATCATTGCACTTTACCATGATTATCAAAATCCTTATCCATATCATCACCATTACCTGAAAATAATCACAAACAATTGAGTATGATTAAATGATTGATAATGCAACCGTAATCACCCTAATATTCACTAGATTCTTCTCTCCCCTAACACAATCCAAAAGTAATATACAAACAAGATCCATGTATTCATCGCCTTAAAACTAGGGATTTCACTGAAAATTACACTCACTATCAAGAACAGAACACTGCATCAACAAATAGAAACAATAACTTCCAGGTACATGTTACTGTCAACCCATAACTTGCCATATGCATCATACAACATCTATTGTTACCTATTATGGTTCATTTACATAACACACAGACAAACACATATCACCCTGTCATTCTATCAAATTTTACAACTCAAAGTAATTCAAAGCAAGTACAATAAAAATCAAAGGTAAAAAAACTCGGTTAATCTTTGTCACTCTATAAACAGCTACCTTTAAAAGCATACATTATCGCTTTCCAACATCAATCGACTCAAAACTCAAAGCTAGGAATCCCGAAAACCATTGAAATCGCGATCACTAAAATCGGTGCTACCACTATGTGAGCTACTACCATTACGGCTATCTAAAGACAAGCCCCTCATATGTCCATCAATGGTCATGTTATCCATGTGCTTCTCTTTGAAAAACTTCTCTCTTTCTGTGTATTTTGATGGCGGAGGTGGAATAATGACGGGTGGTGGTAGTGGTTTTGAGTCAGGATCTTGTATGCACAATGGTCGAATAATCGGTCTTTGTATTTTGTCATCTGAAATAGATCTAAAATGTTTTGCAGTGCCATTTGGATAATCTTCAACACAAGCTTTTCCCTTCCGTAACCTGTGATGAGATGTAAACGAACTAATTATAGATTTATTGTGATGAAGAAGTTGATGATTCACTTGCATATCATGATTAAGGCAACAAGTCAATTTAGGGGTGAACTTGGCATTTAGGTGAACAAATGTCTTCTTAACAGTCATGAGTCCTGAGTGTAAGCATCACTCATGGAATACTTAATACAATACTACTGCCCAATCAACCATTTGAGAACCACCTCTCATTGTATTGGCAGTCAACAACACAAAACCAGAAACATGAATTATGTGATAATTAAAAAAATACATGATTTGTGTCAAATAAAATAATAATAGAAATTAAAGAGTGAACTAGTTAAGGGCAAAGTTGGGAAAATTTTTTGAACCAAGGACACCGCCTCAAAAGTTTAGCCTGAAGGAAAAACATTAACAAAATGTGATATTAATAGAGCATTATCTATGCAAATGCTAAATTAAATTAGCACTATTTTTGCAGCAAAAATATTATATCTACCGCAAATGTTATATTCATGTAAAGTTGCTTTACAGCAAATGTTATATATATACATTGCTTTAAAGCAAATTACTTTAAAGCAAATGTTATATACATACAACATTATTTTGTACTTTAAAGCAAATGTTATATACATACAGCATTACTTTGTACTTTAAAGAAAATTACTTTAAAGCAAATGTTATATACGTACAGCATTACTTTGTCCTTCGGCTTAAATTTTTTGACCTACGTCCTTGGTTCAAATAAAACCCTAAATTATTTCCTCCAGCCTATTTTCTTGACAAAAATAAATAATACCTCAAGTAAAGACGCTCTGCATCCTCTTCCTCTTCATCTTCATCTTCATCTTCACCATTAACATGAAAATGTGTTTTTGAACCAGCACACACTGAAAGGAGAGCATCATGTTGTACTAAAACCTTGTGTAATTGTTCATTAAGTTCAATTGCTTGATTGACCATCTTTTCATCCCTTGAAAGCCAGAAAAATAATAATATCAGATTTTATATATGTGATAATTTTTCCTTTTTTCAATTGTTTTAATTTAAGATATTCACTAACAAAAATAAAGTTGATCGTATTTCCAATCGACTATTTTATAATTATCTCAGGTATAAAAGAAAGAAACAGGAAGAAAAAACACTCTCCGCATGCTAAAGAAGATTAAAAGGGATATACCGAGAGGTCATTACAAGATGCATGATTCGCTGCTTTTGAAACGAACATTGTTCCACAAGGTCCAAGACAAATTCATCAGATGCTCCCTGTAAAAAAATATCTATTATAAAATGAATTATAGTCATAGTGTAAACTTGCTAATATCTTTAATGTAAGCTCCATTCAGATATTATGATGCCAGCATGTGTGACTACAGATAATCACATCACAGATATAATATACATGATCAAATCACCACATTTATGTATAGCACTCATAGACATCCTCAAATTAACTTTACCCATTCATTATTTACGCTTTGCTTATTACATGGGTAGAAATGTAGCATGCTTTATGTACCTCAGGGTTTTTGGGATCCATAGCATTGAGAACTTCATTCAATATTTCTAAGACACTGGCAGCCTTCTCGATCACACTGTAACAAATCAAAGATATTGCAAGTTCAGTTGACTAGTCCAACCATACAATGTCTTTTGAATATGTATTCAACAATTGAAATCTTCAAATTCAAGCTTTCATATGGGCATTCTCATGTGGCAATGTTCATACCAAAAGGAAAGGGCAGACTGAACACTACCTCGCATCAGTTACAATCTGAGAAGGTGGCTTTTCAATGGCTCCATTTTGTATAATGGGTTCTTGAGCAGGAATATTTTTTACTTGCAACCTAGGAGGAGATGGTTCAGGTGGTGGAACCTTAGGACGATTTGGAAATTGAACTCTTGCTGCCTGAAAGAACAAATTTACATAGTAAGCTCAGCCAGATTAACAATGTAGGTGTTGGTTAAGTGCATGGAATATTCTAAATGTCATTGCCAATCTAAAATGATGAATTGGAACTTATTGTTAAATTGTTATAACAGTAAAATACTATATCCAATAACCAATAAAAAGTATACCTGTATATAATTTTTTCCCTAAAACAAAAAAGTTAGGTGATCATTAAAATTGTCAAATAAAATTCAAATCTTTCATGACAAATAAAACAATTATTATAAGCTTTATTGTATACTTCCTAACATTCAAACTCCCAGATTGATGTGATGATGTCATCCACATGAGATATTTGAATGTACAAGATATGGCAGGATAGTTCGCTCCCAGTATTTCCATGACATGGGGAATAAGGGCGGGACCCTATACTCAAGGTCACTTGCAATATGGTGGGAGGGAATCTAGCCTTACATGAATTAAATCCCAAGAAGTTGGTTTGAACATCAAACGACAACCAGTAGAATCACACTGGTGTACCTTAGGCAAAAGTAAAAGATGCCTTTATATATGCAGCAAAATTGCTTAAGAATAGCAGTGATTGAAACCAATAACATCCCTAATAAGTATCATTGCAGCATGATAACTGATAGTGAGTTAAAACTCGTGTATTATGAAAGACCTACCACCAGCTCATAATATGCAGCGTAATACTGAGGGTATTTTCCTGTTGCGCCACCAACAGAGGTCTGAGTAGCATCCAATAAAAGAAATATCCTCTCCCTAACCGGCAAATCTGTCTGTGATATTTAAAGTTAAGCAGACAAATATAACATGTTAATCTTAAAATGATAAAAAATTGAACATCGGTTGTAACAGCTTGTGCTTGATGTTTATAACTCACTTTTTTCTTCACTATCTTCACTAGTATAGGAAGAAGACCGTTATCGATCACTTGTTTATGAATATGATCTCCACAGTTGTTCATTAGCATCTCCAACAACTACAAAACAATGAAGGAACAATCTAAGACATAATGGCCGTGCTGGGATTTTGGAAAGACAGCCGACGTATGGCACTTTCATACATAAATTATTTCAAATTTTGGCACCGAACTTGTTCGGTTTTGGCACTTTCATACATAAATTATTATTTCAAATTTTGGCACCGAACTTGTTCGGTTTTGGGACTTTAATATATAAATTATTATTTTAAATTTCAAAACATGGTGAATCTCCATGTCACCGTCTTTTTAATCCCCATAAGTCTCTCATAATTTTTTTTTTTTTGTAGTAAGCGTGGTACTTCATTCAAGTTGAGCACTCGTTTTGATGTCTCGGAGTTCGACCTATAGAACCTATGTCTTGAGCATCAGTGGTCACCTCTCATCAACATTTTGTATCAAGAAGTATCATATTAAACTAAATTTATGTATGCATATTATAATTATCGTGTAAATCATCTATACAAATATTTGGATCATTTGAAAATTTCTAACTCTCGAATTCACATTCTAAACTTCAGGTTTCAGAAAAGAAAAAAAACGCTAGTTTTCAAGGACTATGAACGGTTTTTTTTTTTCCTTTTGTAAATAGGGAGAATATCGTGCTCACCATGACGGCATATAATTGGGTGTTTCCATTTTTGTTTCCCAAACGTTTTTTGATGGATTTGACGACACCTTTAGCTTGTCTGATTATCCAAAGTCAACGAAATCAACAAAAAAAACAATTAGAGTTGTCGAACTAAAAGTTCTGAATACAAATAGCAGCAGAAACACATGAAAAGCAAACATAGACGTCAGATTAACTAAGAGCATGATAAAAATAAATACAACAGAGTACTGTACCCTTGATCACTTGCAACAAGCTCACATATTTCAATGCTTTTGGCCCAATCCATTTCCTTTAGCTTCTCACTTGTAACCATGTTTACCATGTCAACCATCATTCTTCTACAATAAAATATCAACTTCTTTATGGAACTCGTAGACTCTTGAGGCAAGCCAAATATAGGTCAAAGCACCACTCACTGCGAACATAATACGTGTTTGTTTATCGGCATAATTCGCAGAATCAGAAGATTCATAGAAAAAATATGAAACCATACGGATTAATAAAATGAAAATAATAAACCAGTGGTGATAAATTCATCTACTTTATCGTTCATAAATTATATGTTAACCAATCATTCTTAGTTAGCCTTGATTCAGTTGAGCAGGAAAAAAACTTTTTAAGAGTAAAATCTGTTATATTGGCAATACTGTAATGTAGAAGATAAGTAAACTACTGCTACAGATAATGTTTGTTAGAGTTCCATTCTCTAGGCTAACACAGTTCATAAGTACTTTTCAGATAAATATGGGCCTACATAGATGAAATTTTAGACCAATTTAATGCCCCATATAAAGCTTTATGTCTTGCACCCACACTCACAGATATTTTGATGAACTATATATGTATAACAAAAGAGTGTGTGCATGCCTGCGCATGCAAGTTTTACATGCTCTGTTGTTTACATGGTATTATGGATTATATAGGAACACCATAAATATTGAATCTATATCATACAATATTCACAAAAACATATATAACACTTGCATTGAAAGCTCATCCCCACTAGGAAGCAATAGTAGGAGGAACAGTAATTGTTTTTTGGGTGTTTGGAATCACATAAAATGTTGAATATGCTCTGGAGTGAGATAAACTGATGGTTACCCAGAGGAGTAAAATACAAATGAACCACTGTTATCAGTATTTGACATGGTGTGGTTAGCTTATTTAATAAGATATGGAAAAAACTCGTTCCTTAAATAAAACAACTTTTTCAAGAATACAGGCCAACTACTTACTGTGTTGATATGCCATGTGAACTCAGTATTAACACGTTTACAAGCTGAAGTAAAATTTATGCCATTTGAACTCAATATCAACATTTTTACTAGCTGAAGAAATTTTAATCTACATTAGCTCCACCACAAGTATAAAAGCGCATGTGATGCCAGAAAATTATCATGAGTAGAAAGCATTTTTTAGCGTCTGTCATGTAAATTACGCTGCAAAAGTAATTTAACCGTCTGAATATCAATTTTGAGCTCTTCATAATCATTTGAGCATGGCATGACTAAGATTAATATCGCATGTTGTTGATGATAGTCCCACATCGGAAGAATAAATTGGCCCTTTATTAATATTAAGAGACTATCATGCACGCTATCAACTGTTTTTTTTTAATAAGTGGTTCTCTAGTGCATACTGCCTCTTTTATCAGGTCAAGTAAAATTCAAAATAAAATACCAAATATGTGCAGCATGATCAACAAGTTAGAGAATAAATTATCCCCAACTTGTTCATTATATGAGACATTTACAAGGTTGTAAAAATTGCTAGGCAGACGCTAAGCATTAGCATGGACTAGGGACTAATTGGAGCTAGGCATTTTTTATCTCATGTATTTTGGATTAAATTTTTGTATTTGGCTTAGTATTAACCGATCAAAATAGAAAATTTGGGGTACTGGATTCTTAACATCTAAATGATCATTTAGATTCCTAGATGAGGCGGCAAGCCTTGCCTAGGCGGGCTTAGGCGAATGGCCAGACCGTAAGCCAATCTTAGCACCTAGGCCGAGGTCTAAAAAGATTTTTACTACATAGATTTCCTAACACTGGTTCGATTAATAGCAGTAGTCAAAATTAGTGTAAAAGAAATATCATCTTTTGATGCAACTTAAGGTGTGTGTGAGCATGCACACTCCACACGTGTGGGGGTGTGTGTGTATGCATCAATCATGCATTAAGTAAATCACAGTAGGAGAGTCCTAAGTGAACATATAATGTCTCCAACTGAGTAGATTTGTTAATTGATTTTCACACACTGCGATATATAAGAAATATATGTTATACGTTACTCCATAATATACCTGCAATCATTATAGTGTGCTTCTTTATCGCCTAAAATATTATATAAATACAAAATGAGCAGTACAAACCGGTGATATACACCACCAAGTCTGGTACCTTCAGATAATTTTAGGTTGGTGCACAGAGGGTCATGCGCTAGCATGATGCAAGGCACCTGATTTTCGATAATTGCATTTGGAAACAAGAGATTAAGGAAACATCAAAGGAAAACCAATATTCATATATTAACGGTATGATAGGCGTTTGACAACCCAATATGATTTGGTGGTGTTGAACATATTTTCTATACAGGCGAGCATAGAACTGATGGCATACTGATTATAGGATGTAAATTAATGACTATATATAGAAACTATAGATAACTTAAAAAATAAAATAACAATGCTGCTGTAATTAAAATTCATTTTGTCAAAACATAAGAATGGAGAGAGTAACATGGGTTCTACCTCCGGATTTTAAGGCTGAATTTAAGAGGGTCCCACTGATTTATCTCTAGTTCGTAGAATTTAGCAAACTGTTTCGGTATTGCAGTATTATCCAAAAGTATATACAAAATTTTGTAGCTTTGCTTGGTACACATAACAATTATATTTAGTTCTTCATAGAAAGAAAGTTCTTAACCATCAAGTTTTCTTATTTTATACTCCTATTCAGTGTAAGATTGGATAACGATTAGATTTGTTAATACTCAAATTGTGATAATTAATTAATAATAAATACAATATCATCTTATTAACGCAAATAATATATAAAACATCGTTAATAACGGATACTCATGAACACTTGACTACATTTTGAGAACCAAGGACATGAAAATAGATACTCGAACGTTGTAATGAAAACAAGAATCAGAGACTAGTAAAATAAAAAATTACACGGTGAAGCTGTGTACTAATTTAACAAAGATGGTCTATAAAAACTGACCAACCTCCATACATGAGTAAATAGATTTAGACCAATACAAACATTCACAATTTAATTCTTATTTACAAAAAAATTAATCAGTAGACATCCAGCCTCTCAATATGTGCATGAACTATATAAACTAAGACAGCAAATGACAACACATTCTTCCATATTTGTTTCAATGATATTACCGAAGGAACATTAAGATATATCTTGTTCTAAAAGATAAAATTTTAGTACTCTGGTCATATTTTATTTCTAAACAAAAACAGAACATCTACTTTTTTTTAAAAGCTTTCCAAATCATTTAAATATGACCTGAAAAAACTTGATAATTTATGTTGAGTCAATTGCAAGTCAGTTGAGCATAGGACGGGAAGTTAGTGCTTAACAACAGATGTTCAACACAACCAACAAGAAATAGCCTAACGTGCCGATCTATCATCCTATACAGAACGCTGACTGAAACAAGTTTAAGAATATTATATATCAAAATGTGATGAAGTAAATAATAGATGTGCATTTAAAGATTTGTACGTTAATATGCAAAACGCACTAAATGGGCCGAATATCATATAACGATCAATGGCTTATGTAGGTTACAGGAAATAAAATTTTGTGTGGTATTATATAAATAAAGCAAACAATTTTCAAAATTCACTTATAGCTTCACCACAATTATCCTTGTCCACCTAAACTAAATTTCTAATCTGCTAATCCACCACTAGCAAGACAGCTATGAAGTTCCCAAAATATGAAGAGTGCATATGTTTAATGCATGTAGCACCATATAAGATCCGAAACTGATTTAGGCTCTATACATCAAAATATTACTTCTTACTATAATTGTATTTTTATATGTAGCATATGTCATCAATCATTGCCTGTAGCATATCAATATGATATGTAACGAGTCGGGTAAAATATACCATCTATTTTAGTTTCTTTAGGACCTGCAGGGTGTTCAGAAATTTCTATACAAAGATACTGCAAGAAACATGTTTTTAGATAATTGCCATTGTAATCGAAAAGTTGAATTTATTGAAACATGAATGGTATTGAAACTTCTAAGGAAACTGATTCAAGGTGTTACATTGTTTTGTTTGCACTGAAAACATGGCATCTTCTGCCTTTCAGCCAATGCAGATGTTATTGAATTTTGAAAAGAATATAAGAGAAATTTTTTGTCTACATGCAAACATATCAGTTATTGCTTATGATATCGTATACCTAACATCATTTATAAAGGATATTTAATGTGAATTTGAATACCATCTTGACAGTTGAAAACATAAGGACAGTACTCAAACAGCATACCTAAAACGGTTACCTGACTCTAGTAAATGTCATTTAGTCCTTTTCTAGTAGAAGCACGCATAAAAATAGAGAATTGCTAAAAGGAGAAACAATTTTGACAAGGGGATTAATAGACATGGGGAGAACTGGTAAAAACAGTAAAATGGATAATGGGACAATATTTTAACATGAACTTACCCCTGAGCTCGGTAGTCGTTTCGTACTGAATCCTATTTACATAAATCAGATTGATATTATTTGCCAAGATTTTTAATCGCTTCTTCGGACTTCCTCTATCCTAGTGTTAATTCAAATATTCACCTCTTAACCAAATATCGAATCCACTTCATATCTCATCAAAATATGTTGTTTATTTAACCAAATCCGCCATTGACTCCGTCACCTAGTGCCCATCCTCTTTCTCTCCACCACTTGCTTGCTTTGTTGAATTCTAATTTTATTAACCCGAAAACTTTAATCTCTTCTCAGCGGGAAAGTAAAAAAAAAGTTCCATTTTTATGTGAAACTTGCCTAAAATAAAAATGGTTATGAAGATTGAAACGGAGGTTAAGGTACCGTTCGCCGCCTTTCTTTGCCACGCTTCCATTGGTCCGATGCGGCAACGGTCCATTTCCCACGAATGGTCCGTTGTGTGGAGTGAGGGGAAATAATGCATTTACGTCCGACATGTTGGACGTGTATCCCCCAATGGCTACTCCTTCCTCCCTTCTCCTATATATTTCCTCCTTCCTCACCTCCAACCTCACACCTCCGCCCCGAGAAAACAACTTTAAATCAATTAAATTAAAAATCATATTTCATATATTCCGCTCAAAAACCCCTTTCACACCACCAAACACATTCACCTTTCAATCAACTTCTCCGAACCAACTTCTTCGCTCAAATACCCCGCTCGCTTCGTAAAAAAACAGACCCTAAGATGAGTTATCCTCCATCGTGTTCAATTTTGAACAATCTGAAAGAGAGAGAGAGAACACAATGAAATGTTCGATGGAATAATAGTAGTAACGAAGAAGTAGAAAGATATTATGGTGATGTTAAATTAGTAATTTATTATTTGTTACCCTCTTAATGAAAAACATGATCTAAAAAACCAACTTTTTTTCTCCTCGTCATTTATCCATTTTGTTTGTCTCTTTAACGATTCCTTAAAAAGACTTTATAAACGGCAGATTATAGAAACAGATTAATTAGAGCTACACTTGAAAATGATAAAACCACTACTAACTGTAGCAATATTTTAAACAGTTGGCAATTTATCCACTCTTTGAAAATGTGCTTGAACTATAATCTGAAAACCACTACAAACTTTGAGCTTTCAATTGTTATTATACCATTCAATTTTATCAGTCAACAATTCATGTGTGTATTTCTCAAGATATCACATATGATTATAATCTGAAAGGATAAACAAAGATCTAAAGTAGCCATATACAACTTTTGAGCTTTCATTGTTTATACTAAGTCAATCGTGTCAGTCAGCAAATCATATGTATTTCGCAGTAATTTAAGCTCCATGGATTACAAAATCAAAATGCTATCTGCATATCACATTCAGTAACGTGGTTTACATCTGAATTTTGGCTTGTCGATGAATATGAAGAGACACGAATAGTGCTATTTCTGCATCTATATTTGTACAACATAATTTTCCTTTTCTTTTTTCTTTTTTCTTCTTATTTTTCTTCTTCTTGTTAACTTCTACTTTTTTTACTGCAAGCACATTGATTTTTTGGATTTCATTGATAATTTATGGGTTTTTAAAAATAAACAAAGAAATTTGATTTAACATAAAACCATTTCAGTGCCCATTCTTACAAAATAATATAATAGGTAATAGATATGGCAATAAAAACAATGTTTGCCAACAAAGTTGCATATAAAAGGCAATCAAACAATAAACCTCAATCATTAGTTGACATAATATAAAAATTTATTTTGACAGAAAATGAATTTAAATTCCGGACATGGAGATCATCATGTCCGCGTAGTCAAAATTCAAGATATTTTCACTTTTCTGGCATGATGGTGTGGATGAATCTTAGAACTCTTATGGATTCATTAGCAGCCCTGTCTTAATCTAGTTTTCTGTTCACAGAATACAAAATTTACTTCAACCAACAATAATAGTATCACCCCAAACTATCACACTCTACTGCCAATGCAAGCTCAATTTCTACAACTCAATGAACTCATCACATACCATATAAGCTCATTAAAACATAAAACTCAAACATCTAATGATTCTATCAGGAGCCAAACGACACCATCACATAAAAAGGATAAAGCAAAACAAAAGAAGTGGCTATCAATCGATTCAAATCGAGTACAAAAACAACAGATGCAAGAATAAAGATCAGACCTTGAAAACCAATGGAACAAAAAGAGCTAGGGTTTTAAGAGCTCGCCGCCATTATAGATTCTATTTTGTAGAAAGAGAAAATCCGGAACGCTTAAGAGAGAGGAAGAAAAAGGAGAGAAAAAAATAAACAAACAAAAAAAGAGAAACAACAGCTTACAGACAGCCGGTTTCCTAATATATACGCACCACAACCCGCTAGATTTCATTCCACATGCGAAACCATCTGTCTGCATATGTGGACCGATCCGAGCGGTTGGATCTCAGGTTCTATTGGGTTTGGGTCCCCCTCACATGGGTTGGGTTTTCGTATGGGGCCCACGCTTGTGGCTTTGGGCTCTTAGGATAAGTTCAATTTGTCGTCTCTGTTTGATAGAAATAATTCGGAAGATGACAATATGTATTTGTGCACTAAATATGATTAATTTGGAAAATAATTTTGTTTTTCTAAGCGTTTTAATTTAATGATTATTTTTGATAAATTATTTCAGGTGTGATTGACTTGAGGACAGATCCCTTGGTGTTCTGAGTCGGTTAGTCAGTTATGTACAGTCGCTCTGTGAAATAGCAAATGCAAAATGACGCACAATAAGAGGTTCCATGTTCATAGATGCTCGAAATACTTAATTTAATCTTTTAATTTTAACCAAGGGGACAAATATCAACTGCTTCGTTTAAACTGTAGTGGCAGTTAAATTTTTTAATTGAACAATGATGTATTTGATTACAATTGTCTAGTCATATCATTTCTCAGGTTTTATCAACATATGTATCTTCTTTCCTTTTGTATGTACTACTTTTTTTTGGTGACGAGGTACTCTGAATTTTGAAGAGATAGGAAGAAATCTTCAATTTCGGTTGCCACAAAAACCTCATATGTTTTTCACCTCGTCTACCTTTGGAATTTGATAGAGCAAAAGGGTTAGAGAATCTCCGATCCTCTTATGTTGTAATGCCATGAATTAATTATATAGCATAGTTTGTTTAACATTGTGAAAAACATGTTGAATGACTTCCTTTCAAATTACAAAATTATTTTTTTTTTACTCCAATCCAATTTTAGTAAAATGAACCACAATAATTAATTTTGATTATGTGTAATCATATTAGTGGTGCTTATTAAGTGAAATTGTGAAATAGATTATCTACTACTAGATTTTCTCTTTTACAATGTCTAGTAAAAGTCTTGACACATCATCATTCGCATTTACTCTACAATACAATTGGAGAAGCAAAGTTGAACAAAAAACTTAATTATCTATGTGGCATTGACATTATGCTGTAATAACATCAAGGTTGGAGATGCTCTTAGGAGCGTGATATGGAAGTTTGTTGTGTCACGGCATTGGGTTGAAAGGGAAATTTGACGTGATTATAGTGCAATTGATGATGATTAATCGCTCCACAAGATTAACACTACAGTCACTTAAAGTTGAAGGATTTAGATATTTGTATAAATAATTGCATAAGAGTTTTACTTATTTTCAGATAACTTTGTGAAGAGAAAGAGATGAAAAACGAGAATTTTATTAAGTATATTCTTTCTAAAAAAGCGAATATGAAAATAAATATACAATATTACTTTTTTAGAACTTTCATAAAAGCACCATCCTCAAGTGTTTGCACCAAAAATTGGCACAGACACCCAAATGATTAAAGTAGAGAATGAAAGTGAAGAAATATAAATGGAAAATAAGTAAAAACAAGACACCAAACGTTTATAGTGGTTCGACCAAGTATTGTCTACGTCCACTGGAGCTTTCTGTTGCTTTTATTGTTGTTTTGCGGGTACAATTCTTACGGATCGGGACAACTCCATGGATGATTACAAAGAAGTATGTAATAATGCAAGGAAGCAAAAAGATCCTCAAAAATGAGCCTCTAGCTTCCTGTTTATAGCTATAGGTTGTCGGGATTTGCTCCTCCACGATCTCCACCACGTTCCCCATGTCCTAGCAGCTATCCAACTCGAAGAAACGTGGCTATGTCAGCATTGGCTATGGATTGGTATCGATCCATAGACATAAATCGGTACCAATCCATAAGATTGCCTTATGGATCGATTCTATTGCTTTGTGTTGTGGCGATTTGTTGTTAGCTTCATGTTTTCCTTCTTGTTTGCACTGCTAGAAGCTTGTTTCTTGGTCAAAGTGATGGATCGGTGGTGGAATGAAGTTGCAGATTTCAGGTGCTTGAGGAGATCGATGGTGAACTGCATGCGAGCATTTCTTTGAAGCTTGGAATAGCTTGCTTACATCAACACTTGGGAGTAGAGAGAAGATGGGGCATTTTGGATGAAGTGTTATGGATCGGTATCGATCCATCCCCATAGATTGGTATTGATCCATCACGTTGATGAATCTTGATGTTGAATGTTCATGATTCCTTTGGTTTCACTTTGTGACCTTAGTTGAACTTGGTTCCTAGGCCTGTTTGTGTGGATTTGAAGTGGTGTTAGGCAAAAAGCGGGGATTGGTACTGATCCGTAGGCATGGATTGGTACCGATCCATAACTTTGCTTGAATGTTGGCTCTGGTTCTGGTACTCAAAACAGTATGGTGCATGGACCACTTGGGGAGGTTGTTTGCATGTTGGAAACCTTGTCTCTTGACTATGTTTGGCGTCTAAGTTTAACAGTTATCGTTCTGGATTTCTGCTTAATCGATTCAATTCGTTCGAATATGGCCTGGTCAAAAGGCTAGATAAAACTTGCTTCCCCTCAAAGCATGCCTTGCGAATGGAAGGTGTGCTTTGCTCAAGAACATATATCGAAGTCGATGCAACATTAGTAGTTGAGTTTTTTGGCTATTAGCCGATCGAGCTGTGGCGAATCATCTTATTTCTTTAGATTCGCTTGTAAATCAAAGATCGTTCCAGACCACGATAGCTAAGAACTCGAGTCCTTGCTTGAGTGTTAGTAATAAATAATCATTCCATGTTTTCCCAAAATTGACAATCACATGTTGAAATCAATGGCTCGATTCAATAATCGCTAACGAATCATTTCACGATCTAATGGCGTTCAAAGGCAGAGTATATATCTTGATTTCTCTGGGTCATGTATTCGAAGATCAATTCAATTCCTGATCGCTCCGGATCATTAGTCAATAGCTCGACCTCTCCCGATCGCTAGTTGAAAGATCGATCTCTCTGGATTGTTAGTTGAAATCTCGATCTCTCCAGATAATTAGTGGAATCCATGGCATGTCCAGGCCGATGGTCAAATTCACGATCTCTTCGGATCGTTAATTGAATTTGTATCCGTTCAGGGCCGATGGTTAAGCCTGATCTCTCCTGGTCATTAAATGAGTTCGTGGAATTTTCGGGCCGATATCCAAATCTATGGTCTCTCCGGACCCTTACTGAGCCCAATCCGCTCGCTCTCCGGTGAGGGGACTCATCGACCAAGCAAGCCCATCCGCTCATGCTCCAGCGAGGGGACTTACTTTTCTTACAAGTCCAATCCACTTGCTCTTCGGCAAAGGACCTTGCACTTTGCACTCCGGTCCCAACTCTTTAGTCGAGACTTAATGCGATCAATATCGTACAAGTCCATTCATTTGCTCTTTGGCAGGGGAATCTGCACCCTGCACTTTGGTCCCGACTCTTCGATCAGGACTAAACGTGATCAATATCGTACAAGTCTACCCATTTGCTCTCCGGCAAGGAAACTTTTACCTTATGGTCATCGCCCCTTCTCTCCGGTCGGGACTACCACGATCAATATCGGTCATCACATTCATGTGTATTTTAATAATCAGGGATTCATATATTGGATTCGAATTCAAACATTAATAAACATAGAGTCAAACATCATGGTAACCACCTCACCCAATTTTACAGCCTAGCATCCAGCTCAGAGCGTGCCTAGGGACCGATCAAGATCCTATACACGAGTAAGTGGCTCGACTATAATATTGCCTTGTTTATTGAAAGTGAAGATAGAGTGTGAGGACTGAACTTGATTCTCTGTCATCCTAATCAAGAGATTACTATTCTCAACCTTGATCCAAGGCTGTTTTCACTAACCACAGGTGATGGCTGCTCTTGTTAAACCACCGCTGCTCGGTTTCTCACATACTACTGTAATTAGTTTTTTCTGACTTGTTCCTCGATCTAATCATGTAAGTGTCTGCAATCATTTGTGTTATGCCCATCCAACTCATGGAATAGGCAGTACTTTTTGGACATCCTTTCATGGTCAGTGGGCTCTCTCCTTGCTAGTTTTCAGTAGGGGATCTGCTCCCTGGTGTCGAAGTAAATCCGCTCTGGGGTTTCATTCAAATATGTGTAAGAAGATAATTTAGGTTCTCATTTTTGCCGCTTTGATCCTTCAAAGTCATCTTCCATCTTTCGTTTTCCTTTATCTTTGCTAGATTTTGCTTCGAATGGTTCTCTACCATCCACAACATTATTTTTTTCTTTTCGGCTTCAGTGTCGTCCTGATGGGTATCTTTTAGCCTCATGATAAAATTCTACGAGGTCCATCAGTGGATCTCGCTCCAAAGTAACCTTAAAATCTTTCTTATTGGCCAATCCTAAAACTGCCGCCATCAGAACTACTGAAGGATCCGGCCTATCAACTGCAGCGGCTGCTACATTAAACCTTGTCAAAAAGCTCTCAAGGGACTCTCCGGCCCTTTGCTTCACACTCAATAGCGTCATTACATATTTGGGTCATGAAATATAGACTCGGAACTATTTCATGAATTTGTCTAACTTGGTTCACGTGCATATGGAACCATTTTCCAGTTGTCTAAACCATAATGCCGCCAAATCCGTCAGATATAAAGGGAAGCACCATCCCATGCATCTAGCACTTCCATGTGTCGGATGTACCTCATCAAATGGACCACCAGATCCATCTTTCCATCATACATTTCCAACATTGGTAGCTTGAAATTAGGCGGGTTCCTAGTGTATCGAATGTTCGGAGTGCATGGACTCCTATTCACATCCTCCAGGCCCCGGTTAGGCAGTCCACTCCTCATTGCTCGTCTCCCCATCTCAGCAAGTATGTCGTTATCATCTAAAGGAATTCTCAAGTTTACATTCTCAGCTTGCCCCCCGTTTCCACGAGAGAATTTTGGCACGTATTCCTTCGGTCATGCACCTACATTCTGATTCACATTCATATGCTCAGCATTATCTCTTAGACGTGCATAGTTTCCACCCAAGTTGAAGTTGGCGTTGCCTCCGCGTCGGTACCGATCCATACAACTCCTTCGGGGATCATTCTAGGTTGCTCCACTCTACTCCTAGGTGCATTTGCTCTAGCTTCAGGCATTTGGTTCTAGTTTGCACCTACTCCAGATGTTCCTATCTGTCCCATTTTCCTGAAAAATCCTTCCATCATCTCTTTCTGGCGGGCTATCATCCATTCCTACATTTCATTCATCATGGTATCCATCTCATCCCTGGTTTTGTAGATGGAAGAGGGTTAGCTCCTGAGGATGCCTCTTGGCAGCCCACTTGTTGATTTCCTCCAACAACGGTTTTCCTAGTAGATTGTCTTGTCATTTTAAACTTTTTCAAATCTTAAACCAGCGAGTTCAAGTAGCTCTCGGTGAAAGCATCAAGTTTTAAAATACACCGTCGTCCCTTCTCAAATTTTTTTTTAAAGAAACTTCTATTTTTAAGTTTTATGATATTTGCGGAAAATGCAGCAAATATTTACGGAGAATTTAAATTTATAGACTAGTTCTGCAAATATTTGTAGAGAATTACAAATATTTGCAGAGTTCTCCACAATATTCGCACTGTTTTCAAAAAAATTCGAATAAAAAGTATTTTGATCGTAGAAATATTCGATTAATATTTAGATCTGACTTTTGAAGAAAAAACGAAAAAAAAATTACCAAAATTAAAAATAGGGGTGTAACTCAATACATATTTTTGAAAATAGTTTTTCATGTAAGGAGCGGAACCAAATTTCCACATTGTTTTTTTACTCCCTCTCTCTCAAACTAATTGGTGCCGATAAATAGCCTATCTAACAATGTAAATGGTTGTCCATAAATATATAATGGGAATGGATGATGATGCACCAAAAATTGACACAACACACCAAATAAAATAAAAATGAGATTATTTAAGTAAAAAGCGAAACTAAAATGATGAAAGACACAATTTCTAAAGTGGTTAGGTCTCTAAGCGATTTCCTATACCCACAATTAGTTTTATTTTAATTGATCATTGCAATTACAACTAACTTAAACAATGAGCATAGCTCTAACACTAATTGAAAGCAAAAGATAGTATTAATTCGGTCCAAGGATCAAAGAGAGGACAAGTCCTTATATTTCATTGCCAAATGATGTATACTCACAGCTGAATTCATCCATTAAAGTCACTGGCTCGCTGAAGAATGGGAAAATGTCACATCCACGCTTTCAGGCATGAAGAACGAGTAAAACTCGGTAGTCAAAACAACTCGGTACCGACATGTTTTATTGACTTGCTTCTTTTTACTTTTCTTCATACTTGATCAAATATTTAAGCTTCAAATCTTTATTGACAAAATTGCTCCTCCAAATCATGTTGTTGTCGACATGATTTGCTCTATTTATTTCTTTATCTTTTTCTCCAAAATATAAGCCAATGCTGTATATAGATCCCAGGTAGGCTCTACCTTCAATCAAATCGGTACTGACGTGATTGATCATGTCGGTACTGACATGATATGCTCCATGCAAATCTTGCCCAAACCTCTTTTACTTCATCTTTTCATCCTCGTTGACATCCCCTAGACTGCTTAATCCATTTCCTCATTATCTTGAAATCCATATTTATCGAGATGTCACTTGGTTCAAATGCCGAATTACACTTGCCTCCCAAATTATGCTTTTTTGAACTACAAATTAGGCTTTGGATTAAGACAAGCGACTAAACATGAATCTAAATCTGCAAAGATGCTTCTATCTTTCGAACTGCTTTCTTGAAACATCACATCTTTCCTGAGAAGATCGACGCAATGCTTCAAACAGTTGTAGAATGGCATCTCTTCGGCATATTTAAATGCAGAGGTTCTCCACCCAAAACCTTCAACCACTTATGAGATTCTCTAGAAGCTACTCTGTTTCTTGACCAAGTAGGCTTCTCTTTCTTCCTTTTTTTTCAAAATATAAATTTCAAAACACATCGGTACCGACATGATCATGTTGGTATCGACATGATTCCTAAGTGGGATATAAATGCAACACTTAGTATTTTTCTTAAGTTTTCACATTATTCATTCAGTGTTCTTGTTCTCCTGCCTTTGCGACTTTCAACCGCCGCCTTTGCCTTCCCTTTTTGACGTCGTTGCTTCACCTTGATCGATGCTGTCAACTTTAACGTCATCTCACCTAAGTTATCCTATCAGTCATCATCAACTATTTCTATTCAAATCTCGTTAGATCTCAACTTCGATTAAAGATGGGTTTTGGCTTCATCCTTGGCACTGTTGATGGCTTGGTCTTGGCGGCGTTGCCGCTACCTTGTCCTTGCCATGCCATTGTCATCGCCATAGCTATCATCCCTAACCAATGTTCATAGCCAAGATAATTTCTCCCTTAGGCCATCACTTCCTTTCCTCAACAAACTCTTGGCCAGACCCGAGCCAAATTAAGGAAAACTCATGGCCAATCCTTGAGTTTGCTGGGGAGTCTTTAAATTGATTGCAGCGACAAATAGTGATGGTTGAAGGAAAGTTGTTTGAATTCTTGGGGTTGTTCTGGAACATGGGTCAGATGTTTTGGTTTTGACGAGGTGCTTTCAAGAAGTTATCTTGTCGAACAAATTCCAACATTCGATAAATTCAAGTATCGACAATCTGAATCGAACAACACAATCCTGTGATCCTGTAAAGAAAGCTCTATATCTTTTTGAATAACGGTTCTATTATCATGTATTATAGGATAACAAGTGAAATTCGACACATGGTCCCATTGCGTGGTGAAGCTCGTTTGCCAGCACGAGTGGGCCATCTACACAAAGTGTTCACGTATACCATGCCATGGACACACACTACATAGATTGACACTTTGCACTTCCCCGGTCAATGTATAGAATCTGATTGGCAATACACATCGACATCTATTAGACTCTATACTTTGGATGCAACGTTTTAACTAAAACGTCGAGATAAATCATACCTAACCACGTTCGTCATCAAGTTTTCCAATATGTAATGGCAGACCTCAGATGATCTCCTCGTCTGTCAATGGCACTAGCCCTTCTATTCCTCCAAAAGTTGGTTCATCTACTATCCAGGCGTCTACATCTACCCCATCGGGAGTAAGCAGTTAATCACTCAAGAACTTTAACTACAAGTTGGTCCGGTGGTCCAACCTTATGGCCTCGCCATTCTACGGGATAATCGGGTCATCCTTATGATCATGGATAACACTCCAAATGCTACAGCCTCTAAATTAACCACCAAGGAACTGAAGTCTATCTACATAAAGCACGAGATTTCCGAGGATGAGGTCCTTCTTCCCAAACCCCACCAATTGGCTCACCATCCTCCTACTGGTTATACCATGTGCAACCAGTATATGTTGCTGCCCAAAGACGTGCATCCATTCAACTAGTTCCTCAAATTCTTTCTCCAATAGCTAGAGCTTGCTCCAACTAGATATGTCCAAATGGTTATGCCCTTTTAGGCTCTCTGTACATAATCTTTAGGATGCATCTAGGTCAGTCGCCTACCTATGAAGAGCTTTCTTACTTGCTCAATTTTAAAAGAAGACAAGACAAAGCATCGCTACTAATAATCGAAGCATTTGACCGCTGCAAGGTTATTCAAGGGCTAAACAACAAAAGGAGTTACTTTAAGAGGGAGTACTTTTTCATTCGATGTCCTAAAGGATTCAACTACTACTGGTTGTTTGAGCATAAGCTTCCTTATCCATTACCTTTATTGCACTTGGGTTTTCTTCACCTACATGACTAGCATTTTTTCTATACCTTTGATAGATATTTCTGAATGGGTCCCTACTTATACTCTGGCAAATCTTCTCTAATTTCTAAAAGGAATCGACCAAAATCTGAGGGAAACTTCTTCTCTCCTCACCAATGCCCGTATGCGTCAGTACCACCTCCTCTTTAACTGAAGGAGTGCTCAGCCCAATCCAATTCCTACTCAAGCGTTTCAGGTTGCCCGTGGTCCTGTTGCCACCGCCTCTAATTCTGACGACGGTGAACATTGTGGTGAAGGAGGCCAAGAAACTGAAGAGAGTCCTATAGAGGAGGGAGAAAACAAAGGAGAGAACTTAGGTGGTGATGCGATAGGTGGATAGGGTATAAAGGAAGGAGGAGATAAAGAAGAGGAAGAAGAAGAGGATGAAGAAAATGAGGACAATGATGTCAGTAAATATGAATCATTTTGGGAGACATCGCCTAAAGGCACTTTGGTCAAATTGCCTTCTAAACCGAACGTCGAGTATTCTTAGCTCACGCTTGAACCATGCCATGACCCTATTAAAGAGTTAACTCCTTCAGCAGATGCGTCCGACAATATCTTTGGTTCTCTAAGCGATCTCAGGAATCTCTCAAACTTTTCCTTCAAAGGGTTAAATTTCAATGACATCTTGGCATCCATTCTTCATGACTTTAGCTTTCCTTCAGGCGATATCCTTCAACACGCCGAGGATGAAGAGACTTCATCCCTAGGTCCTCTTGAGCATGGTCCGTAGGTTAATTAGGGCAATATAGTACTTCGCATATTTCTAGGAACAAGCATGACCACTCCACACTTGTTCTTAATCCAGTGCTTCGGTTCTGATTCAATCCTTCTCCTTTTTAGGTGCAATGGGGAAAATAGCCCAATGGAAAGGCTTCATGAAGGCACCAGCCAATACCGCTCCCAAACTTCAGGGAGCTCCTACCCCACCATGGCTCGTACTATGAGTCACATAGCAAAAGACTGAGGATGAAGGATAAGGAAAGATGTGATGCGGAAGAAAGAGAACATCATTGTGATGAATAAAGGGACCATGCGACTACTCTTGGCATTATTATGACTCCCACCATCAATAGCACTTACATTCTCGATCTTCCCAACATCACCAATCTTCCCATTCTGACATTCCTCCATCATCTCGAACTCTAACCACTGCCATCACAACTCCCCATCAATCCAAATCAATTATCCTTTGTTTCTTTCAAAGATCTCATAGGGCTTAAAAAGAAATAACTTCAAGTCGTACTACTCCTCCTCCTTCCCCCAAAGGCCAATCTATTGTCCCTATCAAAAAAATGCAGGTAGCTTTTCTTGACTTGTTAGGTTCGATTGCGATGTTAAAGACTTTCTGCGAAGCTATGTGAATGAAGGCATCAATAGGCACTAAGAGGTCGTAGAGCAGTTGTTCCAATGAAAGAAGCAAGCTAAGGTCCTCTCGGATGCCAATCAAGCCAATCAATTGATCATCCGGAGCCTTGACATAGAGAGAGCTTATCATTGCCGCATCCAAGAGGATTATAAGAAGGGCCTAGCTTAGCTCCAGAAGGAAAGAGATGAAAAGGCCAAGTTCACGAAAGATGCCCATCAGAGGTTGACTAAGCTAGTTTCCGCCCAAAGGGCTGAGAGTCTAGTCCTCAATAAACATCTCAAGAAAAGCACATACCTATAGTGATAGCTTGGAAATAGAAATAAAGAATCAAGAATCAAGAGCCCAAATGGCTGATTTCAAATAGAGCTCAGTAAGCTCAAAAAAGACCTGTAGGTCAAAAAGGAGTTAAGGGAACATGCTCAAAATGAGTTTTTAAGGCCAAAGCAATCCAGACCAAGGAAGACATTGAAACTACCCTCCTCCAGTTCTTTGCACATGTTATTGAAATAAAGCGTCTTAAGTAGCTTGGGTGGCTACCCCGTTACACTAGCAGGGGCTTGGGATGAAATTTTGAAGAAGGTCAGAGAGTCTGACAATGATGTTGATGAAGAGTGTTTGAAAAGAGAACTTCTTGATGAAGAAGATTTAATAGCCCTGGAAGAGGGGCAGGAAAATCATGGCAACAGGGGTTGCAGTTGAAGAAGAGGTGCCTATTGAGTCTCCTACTTGTCCCAGCTCTCTAGATCATGTAGAATATACCACTCTAGCTCATAAAGTGTCTCAAGTGGATATTGTCACTTCTACGATGATTGTTTTTAAGGTTCCCATTACCGAAGCACTTATGTATGTAGCTCTTAACACTACCTCCTCCGAGGGATATAATCCTGAGGATCCATCCTTCACTCCTTTATAAGAATCCTCACCTGCTCAAGGTATGCACCTTGTCCCTCTGGTTTTCGAGAATCTTCAGGTCTTTCCTAGGGAAATCTCCAATCTATACCTTTATGTCTACAATCTTATAGGTCAGCTACCTACATTGCCTCCTCTACCATCATTCATTCATGCTTTAGGTCCCAATGCCATCACATCGACGTCCACTACTATTACTACAACGCCCAATCTTCCATCTCCACCCTCCATCTTGGTCCCAATACCGACTCCGAGAAAATAGGGGCGTTGGAGGGCCTAAAGGACGTTAAAGTATCTATTGACGAAGAGGTGACTATAGTCAGTGAGATAAAACCTGTATTTACTTCTATGGTATAGAGATTGACATTTGACGTGTCCAAAATCAAAGTCAAGGTTTGACCAGGCATGGATAATCTTTATCTTCCACTATCTACATCTCTTCACAACTTAAGCATTCACATCAAGCCCCCTACTAGTCTTGGTAAGTTGTCTCCTCCTTCCGTTGTCGATGCTTCTCTTACACCTCTAGGAGCTCCTACCAATCAGATCGACTCTACTAACTGGACCACTAAAGAGGAAACTTCAAATCTAGTAAATGCACTCCGGATAAAGAGCCGACCAATAAATAAGGGAAAGGAAGGATAAGGAGTGCTGGGCCCAGTAGACCTCGAAAGAAAACAAGCATGGAAAGAAGAAATGATTGGCACTCACATCTATTCAAAGATGTTCTTTTTCTCATTTTGTGTTTTGTTCTTTTGGCTTTCCATGTTTATAGGTCGTCATTATGCAGGAATAGACCCTACAACTTGGTACTCAAAGATGATGTAAATAAAAGATTGTTTTCTCTCCAACCTTTGTCTTATTTACATTACCACATCTTTTATTTTTGTTGCTTATATACTTGCTTGTATGTGTGTGTGTATTCATTTATAACTCGGTTACTTATATATTATACCTGCTTGTGTTTGTGATCCGTTCAATGCTATTATTTACTGTAATTCTGCACATATAAATACATGTATGTTGTTACTCGGTATTGTGTTGTTACTTAGCTTTGTTTTTCATTAGTCAAACGCTTCTTATTTGACTAAAAAAGCTTTTTTTCATCGGTCAACTCCAATTATCTTCAGTCAAATGTGTCCCCTTTAGCCGTAAACAATGTCGTACCAGCAAGAGATTCAATTTTACACCGACTCCTATCTTTGGGAATTGCTGTCTTAGATGCCTATCTTCGGGCAATCATTCTCAAGTTTTCCTATCTTCGGCCGTTAATCGTATATATTTCATCAACCCGCTTTGCCTATCATCGACCGAACGCATCTCATTGTGCTGTAAACAAATTTGCACCTGCAAAAGATACAATTCTATATCAGTTCCAATCTTTGGGATTCAGTGTCATAGATACCTAATTTTGGACATCAATCCTTGACCTTGCATATCCAGGCATTGATCAAAGAATATACTAGTAAGAGCGAATCGTTTAGTCGACCCCAGTTAGATTATACTCTAATGACCCGACTATGGATCGAAGGAGTTCATCGGTACCTATCTCCAGGTACTTAGACATCCGGTTCTTCAAAACACAGTATTTGATTTTGCCATTGGTCACGTAGCACAAAGTTAGACTTTAAGAATACAGTTTCACTGTGTAACGACCCGCTATTTTGGATCATTCAAATCGACAATAAATCCACACATGTCTGACTTGAATAATTCAAAATATCAGATTGTTAATTTAAATTTGGCAAAACTCAGCATATGCAGTAAATAAATCAATCACAGAATCACAGACACAGAGTAATACAATAATACGCAGCGGAATAGATAAAATAGTAGTTCATGAAGCTACTATATACACATCAGAGTTAGAAATAAAATACAACAGAATATCTCAAATACAGTGAAGTCTTCAGTACGAATAGATGACTTCTCTGAACAAATCAACTAGAAGAGCTAAAAGCTGAGGCGATAGTTGGATCTCCAAAGGAAGCTCCAAACTCCAAGGGTGAGTCTCAAATGCTGTATCACTCGGTCTGACCCGAGCGTAAAGCAAAACACAAAACACTCGAGTCAGGATTAACATTCTTATATCGATAAATCCAACTCAAGTGAAATATCAATTGAAATACAAGTAACTTAAAGGATGTTTGGGATAACCATCCTCTAAGGATCTTCAGAACTATCTACAAGGTGGAAATATACACTATAACACCGTGGTCATTTTTAAATTTATTTACTTCAAAAACGAAATATCATTTTCAGTTCAAATATATCTATTTTTCCCAAATAATGTATGTTCATTAAATAATTTATAAAGTAAAGTACTTATAATTTCCTCAAGTCTCACAAATCTTCAAATTAACTCAAATTCCAAATTCAAATTTATTCAAAGCTCAATTCATCAATTCCATTCAGTTCTAAATATACCATTTAAAATTTCAATATATTTCAAAGCTTTAATATTCAACATTTTCAAAATTTAATTTAACAATTTCATATAGCACTTGATTTGACTTTATTATTATTTAATCAGGGAATATTCACTTAATAAATTCAATATCATTTAACTAGCCTTAAGTTTCATTTTTCTAAGTATTTCCTTAAATTTATTTAAACAAGAAATATTCATTTAATTATTTAAATCAAACTCAAGTTATGGATCATATCTTAAATCCCAATTTCAATAAGCTTTATATTGGTTGAATTAAATAAAATTCTTTACTAAATTCAAATTATCTTCCCAACCTTAACTTATTCAAATTTTTACAAAAAATCTATTTCGAAATATAAATTTTATACTTAACATATTATATGTATTAAATCCATCTTAATTAAATTAAATATCGTTATTAAATCTATATATATCATTTCCATTTATATAAAAAATTTAAGAATCAACATTTGCTAAAACCATATATTTCTTTCCAAAGCCATAGAATTCATTTTCAAAATATTTATATATATGGACCAACGGTGTTTGTATATATATTTATCATATGGTTAAGTGATACGGATATTTATCATTTCAATCCGAAATTTAAATATATACGGGTAGAAATCATTTCGACCCGTAATCCCAATTTCAATTCAAATGAAAATCGCTTGGGTTTATCATTTCAACCCATAACGATTTTCCCCTATTCTAAAGTCCGTTCGGGTATGTATCATTTCAACCCATAGTGAATTCTATACTAACAGGGAACTTGCAGAGTGATAACAGATATTGGTGTCAGATGTCATAGGTGAACATAATACAGATAATAGCATATATAACAATTTAAATAACTACAACATCATATTTCAATTGTCGTTTCAATTTAAATCAAATTTAATAAATACAAGAACGTTAATCGTGAGTGATTGCTCACCTTTCGAGGCTAGAGAGAGAGATGAACTAGAATGAAGTCAAGTTACGAATCCCAACACGAATTCCAAAACAAAACTAGATGGGCATGAATTTGACAGGTATAGCTGATAATAGAAATCGAGGAGAACCAATCAAAAATCAATTAGATAGAGACAGAGTATATCTATTTAAATTTCAAAGCAATATTACTTTAACACATATTGACTAATTATATATACATCAAAATCATTGCTTTTAAATAAACACATATATAACAACATATCAACATTATAAAATTTGAAATGAATATATATATATATATCAAATAAAAATGCAAAATACTTACATATATACAGTATGTTCATCTGCAATTATATATATATATATATATGTAGGTGCTACCAAACAATACTTAGAATTATATTTCAAATCTACTATAACCAACAACACATATATACACAGTAACTCTACATATATAAGATTTATATATATACCAACCTAAAATTTCATACTTCAAATATAAGTAGCTGTCAAAATACTTACTTATATACTAACAAAATATGTATGCAGGCTCTGCAACTATGCAGACCACTACGACAAATATGTATAAATATGTGTATAGCTAATAAATGCATGTTACTCAAACACATATGCATTTATATAGATAAGCCATTATATGCAGACAACTTATATGGCAAATATACTTTGAATTCTTGATCTAATAAAATATGTCTATCACCAGTTAAACTTACACATATGCAGGCTGTACAAATTCAACATATAAATGCCTTAAAACATATTTATGCAGAATGTATATATGTGGGTCACTATGTATGCAGACTATACACATATATGTATGCTAGATATGCAACCACCTTTACGCCGACTTGATATATAACCATATATACATGCAGACCTGATATATATAACCATATATATTTAAACATATATTAAGAATGAAATAAAACGTGTTATATGAGAACATAACAATATATATATATATATATTCAATAATACCATATAACTTATAAAATTAGAATAATACAACTTACTATATATATACAGCCCATCTAAAACTCATACATACATCTCTTAAAATAGACTTTATACAAACTCTATATATATATATATATTTTAATATCAATGGTTTAAATAAACAAATATATATAACTAAATAATAAACCAAATTTCAATGATCATTTGCGTAACCAGATACATACGGCCAAACATTTGCATTAACTAAATAATACTTGAAAAGTATACATATATACATACTTAATAAACTAAGATGTAACCAGTTATATATTAACAGTTTTCATACATCAACTTACATATATAAACTACAAAATATATACGTACAAAACTTACATTTACACAACAGAGAGGAGGGGAATGGGGTCCACGTGGGATGAGGGTCTGGAATGTGGTGCTCGGCCGAGTAGATGGTGGCGGGTGAGGATGCGGTCGAGAGGGAAAATGATGGATCTGGTTGCTTGTCTTGGCTGTGATGGCGGAATCGGTGGACGAGAAGCCAAGTGGTGGTGAGAAAATTGAACGGGAAGGAAAGAGAGTGGGAGGCAGAGAACGAATGGGAGAGGAGAAGAGATTTTTAAGAAGTGAGATGCAGATCTAGAAGTAAGCCTTTGAACGAATGTTAGGCAGAGTAAGAAATAAATAAAAGTAACCGAAAAAAAGAAAGGAAATGGAATAGTCTCAGATTGATTCAACTGAAATATTCAAAGCAATTAATTTCTTGATTGATTGGACATCACGTTTGAATTTTGAAAAGGCACGGTAAGTTAAAAGTCTCCATTTGGTACCGATACGACACACAGTTTTATTGTTTCCGTCGCGTACCGGACCTCAAAATACAGAAATGAATATACTGTGGAGATCAACACGATAAGACGATCAAAACGGTATACAGATATTAGTGGTACGATCATCCGATCAAAAGTCGATAATCGATACCAGAAATGCTGCTATTCTGCCAGAATTAAGATAAACGGAGCAATAGAAGTCCAAATTTGACGAAACGAAGACTGATGTTTCACTCAAAAGATGATATAGAAATTTATTGTATAAAAATATTCAAGTTTGAAAAAACATTTTATTTTCATCAATAATTAACTGACTTAAATTGAAATAGAATTTCACAAGAAAATAAACTTTAATATTATCAGGTGAAAATTTACCAGTTGCTATGTTTTTAAATACGTATCCCAAATATAACATTTTTATTTCAAAATTTATTGTTTTAAAAAATTTCACAAAATTCAATTAATTACGTTATAAAAATTATTAAAATTTACGGGTCGTTACACACTGATTCAAAAAGCCAACTTTATTTATGAACAAAGAACGGAAATCTCTACCTTATTACATCAAATCTCAATCAATAGGATGTTTAATTTGCAAAAAAAAATTAAAGTGAAATATTGCCGAAGTTTCTCACTATTTCACACTATGGAATTGGGGTCCCATTGTTTTTCAGTAGCTTGAAAGTTCCATCTTCAAGCTTCTTTGCAATCACATTGATATAGGGACCTTCCTGATTCGAACCAAGAGCTCCCATTCCAGGAAAGTCCCATTTTAAAATAAGGTCGCCAATTTAAAAGTTACGGTTTTTGACCTTGCCGTTGAATTGCTTTGCTACTCCAATTTGGTGAGTAACCACTCTCAAATCAGCTTCTTCTTGTTTTTCTTCAATTAACTCGGGAGTCAAGCAAGAATCCCTAGTTCATCTTGGGACCAAAGTGCAATCTTTTATGAGAAGGGACTTCAGATTCGATCGGTATCATGGCCTCGGTTCTGAAAGGCCAAAGCGAATAGAGTATGGTCAGTTGTAGACTTATGGGTTGTCTGATATGTCTACAATGCAAGTGGTAACTCATCCACTCAGTTGTCGTTGGCACTTTTCAATCTCTTCTTAATGATTGAAGTAATGATCTTGTTCATGGCATCCACTTGTCAATTCACTTATGGGTATGCCACTTGTTAAAACCTTGTTTGTTTGTTTTAATAATGACAACCATATCTCTCTATATATATAATATAATATTATGCAGGTATCAGAAGCCCTTGAATTAGAGAATCAAGGAGAAAGCAATGTGGATCGTCTACATATCAAAAGCTAAGGAAATATAGATCGTTAAGTCAAATATATGTATTTGGTCTTAGATATACTTGTAAAATCTCCTCGGTAGTTCATATGCGCACGCATACACCTGCATACAAATATTTTCAAAGATCAAAAAGTTAAACAAGTTTAAAAATGGGCTACATATATAACAAACATATTTTATATAGTTCAGTCGACTAAACATGAACATTTTATTGAACAAACTTATTTTTAAATTTGCCTTGTAATTATTGTTTATATTCAGCAGACTAACTTTTATTCTTAGTTAACCGATCACCCTGTAACAACTATTTCCTTAAAAGTCACTTCGAATGGTTACGATCAATCATGAGCATCTCTACGAATAGTAATGGATGTTCTGAATGATTGCTACTCCACGATGTTTCTCTTTGATATTTATAAGTAGAGATCAACTTTCACAAATCATTTTAAATTTTTGAATTTACTTTCTTGATCTCTATTCCCTCTTTAGCACTCTTGAACTATTCCATTCAATGTTTATTCTTTATCCAAGAATCACTTGCTACACTTCCATAATCACGGAGCATGCATCTTGAATCATCAAGGAGATTATAGGAAGTCTTATACTACAATTGACTATAGTTGAGTTATCAAGAACTCATCAGAAGTCAAAGAATTATTCTTGTTTTATGAAGTCCTGTTGAAGATTTTCAACCAAAGGTTGAAGTCCTGTTCAGCTACGCAGGCATTTTGTGAGATACACGTTCCTCCGAGTTAAGTAAGGGCTGGTTAGTTAATTCCAGAAGGAATCTAGGAATTGACATAGGATGGGAGGTCCGAACCAGTATAAAAACTCTGGTGTGATCATTTTTATTTCTTTACTTTACTATACTTTGCTAGTTAGTATAGCTTAGCTTTGAATATACGCTTGTATACACATCTAAGCCATACTATACGAGATCCATGTGCACTTTCATTTGGTATCGGAGCAAGGTTATTTCAAATTACCGTAACAAGGTATTTGCGTAATCATCATAATATGGCAAGTACTTTTTAAGAAGGTCAGTCAACTGCACGTCCTCCACTATTCACTGGATCTAACTATGCTTAGTGGTCCACACATATGAGAATATTTATGGAAGCTAACGGTCTTGAAATCTGGGGAGCTACTCAAACAAGTGTGAAGCTCTAGATATTGAAATGAGTACTTGGACAGACGTTCAAAAGACTGTAGCAACCAAAAATGCTGAAGCTATGAATGTCTTATTCTGTTCAGTTAATAGAAATGAGTGGGTTATGCTTTGTAAAACTGTTTATGATATCTGCGTACACTACAAGTCACTCATAAAGACATGAATAAAGTAAAACAAAAAAAATCTATTTTACAGAAGCAGTTCTCGTCATTCAAAATGAAAGCAAATGAAACTATTATTGAAATGTATGCTAGATTTCAAATGATTCAACCGATCTCATGGCATTAAGAGTCACTTTTACAGACTTTTATCTAGTCACACGTATTGAATTCTTTGACTATTGAATGAGAAAAAAGTCTTAGCTATTGAAGAAGCTAATGATCTTTCTCAACTCACAGTTGAAGAATTAATAGGAAATATGACGTCGTATGAAGTTAACTTACAGGTAAGGAAAGAGCAAAATCAAGAGAAAAATAGTATAACATTCCAAGCCAATGATGATGACACGATTTTGGATGATGATGAGATTGTATTTATTGCCAAGCACTACAACAAAATCAAAAATTCAAGAGGTTCACGAAGGCACAAAACGGCAGAAACTCTACCTTAATCAAATGCTTCGAATGTGACAAATTCAGACATATATAAAAGGATTGTCCACAACTAAACAAGAAAAAGGGAAAATTTGAGAAGAAAATAAAAGCTTTTCAAGTTACATGGGATGATTCAGATTCCTCTTCTTCAGGCAGTGATAGAGATAATAATATGGAACAAGCAAACGTTTATTTCATGGCTACTAGTGAAGTAAATTCCAAACTCCCTTATACGGATATTCTAGAAATCAGAATTGAACTTGATGATAACTTAAGATATTTGAAGAAATTATATAAATAAAATATAGGTAAGTTAAATAGAGCTGAATTAGAAATTGGCTTACTAAAAGATATGAAAGTATTCTAGAAGAAGAACTAGAAATTTCACAAAAATCCTGTGAAATTTTAACTTCTCAAAATGTTGTTTTAACTGATGAGATAAAAGCTAGCAAAACTCAAAATGATAAGCTTAGCAATGAGGTTTGTGAATTAAAATCTAATTTAGACTCAGCTAGAAATGAAATTGTTGAACTAAAGAAAAAATTGGAACTAACTAATAACAATGTTTCAAAATTCAACAAAGGAAATCATAGTTTAGAAAATTTAACTAAAATTTCAAATCCTTCTGACAAGAGAAATGGACCTGGTTTCAAAGCTAACATGAAAATCACAAAAAGTATGGCACTTCGTATACTAAGTTTAAAAAGTCCGAAGATAGAGTTAAATCAAATATTTCAAATTCAAAATTTTTAAAGATTTGGATTCCTAAAACAAATAATGTTTCAATTAGACAAAAATATACAGATGATTATCTAGTAATTATTGTTTATAGTAGCAATTATATTTCTAAAGGTTCCAAACCCTCTTAAGTATGGTTATCGAAAATCTTACCCCCAAACCCCAACGTAGGAAGTGGATACCAGAACTTCATCTTATCCTTTGTAGGTACACCATATATCAAAGGGGAAATGTTTTCCTAATTTTTTGATGCATATGGAAATGAAGCTATAAGTGTAGGAAAATTAGAAAATTTAATAATCCTATCTTGAATTTGATTTTATGAGAAATATTATCTTTAAGCTAAATGCGTATTATTTTAAAAAGAAATTATATTTATGGGTATAAGTGCTATAAAAGATTAAGTATTAAAAATATATATACCCATTATAATGTTTTAATGATATAAATATATTTTAAAATTATTGATTATATAAGTTTGAAAATTATTTTTTATGTAAGTATCTTGTTTTTCAAAAATGTTTATTTGTCATTTGTGTGCATCTCATACAAATCCTCTATATTGTTTATTTGAGTAGTCTTACATCCATCATATTCTTATCGTTTTGTTGATGACAAACGGGGAGAGTGTATTGATAGGGGGAGCATGTATTAAGAGGGGGACTTATATATTATCTTTTCTCAATTTATATAGTTGTCATCATCAAAAGGGGGGATTATTAGAACCTTGTTTGTTTGTTTTAATGATGACAACTATATATATATAATATAATATTATGTAGGTATCATATGCTCTTGAACCAGAGAATCAAGGAGAAAACAATGCAGATTATCTACATATCAAAAGCAAAGGAAATACAGATCATCAAGTCGAATGTATGTATTTGATCTTAGATATACTTGTAAAATCTCGTCGGTAGTTCATATGCACATACACACCTACATACAAATATTTTCAAAGGTCAAAGAGTTAAACAAGTTTAAAATAGGTTGTCAATATAAAAAACATATTTGATATAGTTCATTCGACTGAGGGCAGCCGATTGAAATTATATTTAGTCGATTGAACATGAACATTTTATTGTACAAACTTATTTTTAAATTTGTTGCTTAAATTATTATTTATATTCAGTTGAATGAATTTTTATTCTTAGTCTACTGATCACCATATAACGGTTATTTCCTAAAAAGTCACTTCGAATAGTTACGATCATTTCTGAGCATATCTATGGATAGTAATGGATGTTCTGAACGATTGCTACTCGTCGATGTTACTCTTTGATATTTATAAGTAAAGATCGACTTTCACAAATCATTTTAACTTTTTGAATTTACTTTCTTGATCTCTATTCCCTCTTAAGCACTCTTGAACTTTTACATTCAAAATTTTATTCTTTACTCAAGAATCACTTGCTACACTTTCATAATCATGGAGCACGCATCTTGAATCATCAAAGAGATTATAGGAGGTATTATACTACAATTGACTATATTCGAGTTATCAACAACTCATTAGAAGTCAGAGAATGATTTTTGTTTTGTGAAAATCTTGTTGGAGATTTTCAAGCAAAGGTTGAAGTCCTGTTCGAATGCTTAGGCATTTTGTAAGATGCATGTTCCTTCGGGTTAAAGGAGGGTTGGTTAGTTAATTCTAGAAGGAGTCTAGGACTGGACGTAAGATGGAAGGTCCGAACCAGTATAAAAACTCTGGTGTGATCATTTTTATTTACTTTACAATACTCTACTAGTTAGTATTGCTTTTGAATATACACTTGAATACACATCTAAGCCATATTATATGAGACCCGTGTGCACTTTCACCACTACCGAGAAACTCTTCTTAATTCGGTACCGAGCATAGAATTATTTGAATATGTCACTCTTGAATTGAGTTCCATTATCAGTTATTATTTTCTATGGAACTCCAAACCTGCACAAAATGTTCTTTATTACAAAGTTGATCACTTTCCTTGAAGTGACCGTTGTAAGCGGTTTCTCTTTAACTCACTTTGTGAATTAGTCCACAACCCCTATTGCATACTTCGCTCCGCCTCTCAACTTCGCAGCACACCAATGACATCCATTCTCCAAACCATAAATTGCAATGGGCTAACCATTCGCGTAATCTCAATGGACGGGGCTCTTGGTATCTTTGCAAACCTTTGGCACTTGTCACATCTCAAGAATAGTTGGTAGCATCTTGGCTGATTGTTGGCTAAAAATATCCATGGCGAAGAACCTGCTTCGCTACTATCTACCCCTCAGTGTGATCACCACCACTTCCATCATGCACATCCGCAAGGATTTTCTTAGCTTTGTCTTTGATGACACGCCTTAGCAAGGGCATTGAGAACCCTCTTCTATACAACACTCCTTGAATAATGAATCGTGGCACTTTACACAGAAGTTTTCATCGTTTATTCCTTCCATTCGAGAGAGTCCGCTTTAGAAAATATTCTTTTATTGGAGTCATCCACGGCTGCTTCAATGTAGCGGATTGCTCTGGTTCCATACTGTGCCTATTTTGCTTCATAGGAGTATATCTTGGATCTATATTCAATGCATGAAATGCTACCTTCGATGAAACTCCATATATATTGGAATGAGTCCAAGAAAACATGTCCATGTTCCCTTAGAGAAACCCTACCAACTCCTTACTCATTTTTAGGTTGAGCTAAGATCTGACCTTGAGAACCTTCTTGGGATCGTCATCATCGATCAGAATATCAATTGTTAGCTTCGTCGGTGCTGCCATCCCATCCTCCGACTCTTCTCATGGGTCCATAGGTTTATGAAACTTGCTATTAGACCCGAGTTAGGGCTCAGGCGGTAGTTGCTATGCATCATAAGACTTGATGTAGAGAGGCTTCTCTATATCCTTTCCATTCTCATGTTGATTCTCTTCTTTGAGCTCTATGACATAGCATTCTCGACCCGTGCTCTGGCCACCATGGATCAACCTTACTCAATTTGCAGTTGAAAATTTTATCATCAATTACCATGGAGCAACTGCAATGCAAAAAATAGTGAGCGTCGATTGGCCCAAAAAAGCTTTATACATAGAAAATCCATTACCAACAACAAACATATGCATCTACATAACCTTACGATTACCTTGTCCAAACTCCACTTGCAATTCTATGCACCTTACAGGCTGCTTAGCCTCTCTAGTAAATCCTTGAATGCAGGACTTACATGGCTTCGGATCATCCATGCAAATCTTGTAAAAGGCCTATTTGAACAGGTTGTACACCAAACTCCCACAGTTAACCAGGACTCGATGCACATTACTCGGCCCAATTGCAGCCATAATCACCATGGGATCAAGCATCAGCGCTTGCACCCCATCAGCATCTCGGTTCCAAAACACAATATCATCAGTTATGGCTTTCTACTGCTTCGCTGAAGTCCCATTCTCTATGGTGAAACATGTTTCTTAAGGCACACACTTCAACGAGCTGCCATAGCACTCCATTTTATTCCATCTTTTCTCAATAGGATGAGGACCTCCAGAGATGGTATTAATCGTAGTCTCTCTGGCATGCTGTTTTAATCCTTCTCCATTGGATCTAGTCTGATTCACTTGGGCAGGTTGCCCTTGGGGTTGTTATTCGTCTGTCTGCCGGCTTGCGAGTTCTTGACAACCTGATGCAGTTTTTTTATTTTTTGTCAAATCCTTAATTACTTCTCCCAAATGTCTACATTCATTTGTATTGTGACCTTGGGTCTTATGGAAGTGACATTATTTCCCTACTTACCTTCCTTCTTCGGCTACCTCCCTCAGAGGCTATTTTTTGTACTGCTAGATACTTGCGTATCATGGTAAATATTTTCAAATGAATCATTCAACGGTGTATAATCTCCTGACCTAGTTTACCTCGTGTGCTTCTTAGTGTCCTGCTTCTTACCATCACCGCCTTGGTTCTTTCCCTTAGCATTACTATTGTTACTCTTAACATTTACTACAACATCCTCAATGCTATCACTGGTATAATTGATAGCGACGTTGATTTATATCGCACCACTTGGTCCCTCTTCGCCATCAAAAGCCAATTCGATAGCCAAATTCGCCTCTTTCAAGCACATAAATTAGGGTACCTTTCAATAAAACTCTTCTATGGTAGATGGCTGCTTTCTCCTGAGCTACCTAACAAAATTTGTCCTTGAGTAAACCCTATTGATTAACACCATCAATATAATCTTCTCTCTAGGGTTGCTCACTTCAGTGACTACAACATCCAACCTCTTTAAAAAGTTTTTTTAGAGTCTCTCTATAACTCTGATAAACATTCGATAATGACATCATGTCTTTCGGTCGCACTGTGTAGACCTGAAACTGCTCCATAAATTTCTTAAGTAGCTAGTCAAATGATAATATAGATGTCGTTATGAACTGAGCGAACCACATCGTCGCAACACCATCTAGAAATATCATAAAACACCTACATCTAACAGCGTCCATCGCTCGAGCACTATCCATATGCCACCCATACTTTAGTAGATGCTATCTCGGGCCAGTCATCCTATTATAGGATGACATACTCAGCATCATAAACTTCTTCGAATACCTTGCTTCCAGGATATTTTCTACAGCACCCCACCATTATACTCATACTATAAAAGAGTATTACTAGATAATACTATCTTATAATACGAAGAATGAGACGATATTGGGCTATCATACGTGGATATTCCCTTAGACTAACATCGATATGTATTTCAAAATCTTATATTGCTCACTTATGTACTCGGTATCGGGGCAAAAAAATAAACATGTGCATTTCTAGGATGGAACAATAAATAATGTAAAACATGTAATAGAGATCAAGAGTCATTAATGCAACAATAATATATAGTAAATGAAATCTACAAATTCAAGCGGGTTTACAAAATAGTCAATACCTACAATCTCTCAAAAATAAATACAGCATATGTCCAACACTCATACAACTCAATATGATACCAATATATATAAGAGACTATACAATATACATATACAATATGTTGTCCTAATATCATAGCCTCCAAAACTAGGCCCAACAACCACAGGCTGGTCAGTTTGTCCCAGAACCTAAAATGGCTCGAACTGACCCGAGTATTATATAAATAACACATGCGTCAGACTATGTCCAGAGTGTGTATATCAATATATAATAAGAACTGGTATAGTATAAAAAGGTGTATCTAAAAAGGCATAAGAGTATCTCAAATGTATCAACATCGCCCAAACTATGCTCATATAATATCAACCATAGTAAAGAACAATCAATCATCACATTAAGTGGCACAAAGATAAAATGGGTAAAACATCGTCTAATCAATCAAACTGCTAAGTAATTCAACATTCCATAATGTATATCTTGACCATTAGCCCCAAAGAGAGACGAGAACTCTTAATTGGATGACCCTAAGAGATATATAAATAATAGAATAAGCAGACCCAAAAATATTACATTAAAAAATAACACAATGATCCATCTCGACCAATAGTCCTAGTGAGAGATGAGAACTCTCGACTCAGTGGTCCTAAGAGATAAATATAATAAATCACATTAAAACATCTCTCAGCCAAAGGATCTAAAAGATAATGACAAACAAGCGCACCGCTAGTCTCTAATGTCATATAGAAAGACGAACTTGTAGCCATCTTGGGTTAGGCTACCTCAGACAACAGATAAGCACACAACAAGTCTCTAATGCCATATAATCATCGTTTCTTGTGAGGTGATAACATCAAATAACACATCAAAAATGGATCTAACTAAGTCCTCCAAATGGGAGACTAACATATCGCAGCACTGCTCTACGAAACGCTAGTGACCGCAGCTCATTTCCTACAATCACTTGGTTGCACCCTAGAATCATGACACTCCTATCCATCACATGTCATAAATAAGCCATAAGACTTTGTTGTGCATTAAACATGACTCCTACTTGCCCTTGGTAATGGACTATTGGCCCTTAAGTGACATATAGGCAAATAGCTCTAATGAGAGTAATACCTCTTAGTCTCAAACTCATCAACTCATAAAATTGACATCGCGGATCCGGGCACAACCCATAATTAGGACCGCTAGGATGGATACTAGCCTACCTGGCAGGTCCTGATCACATGCTATCCATAGTGGCATAAACCCTATGGCGTAGATTCCTAACAAATAATCTTGACTCCAAAAGTCCTAATGAGAGCATCACCACAATATAATCCTCGATTATTAGCCCTAGGAGTAAATAATAATACTCGACTAGTGATTCCTTTGAGAATGAATTTGTAAGTTCCAATATACCTTCAACCTGTAGCCCTTAGAGAGGAATGGACCTCGTGACTACTAAACTCATACGATTCACCTCTAGATGATTACCAAAATTCCTAACCAGCTAATGATAAGTAATGTTTACTTTACAAAATGTAATCGAACAAATATCAACTCAGGCATCCTATACCACATGGTGTTATTCGCTCATTTACCCAATGCTCATAAACTAAAATCACTACATACAATAATATTCTATACTACAAGTCAAATGAGTAATCAAAAATATCATCGAACGTCCCATATTACTAATCCATTTACTTAGAATTCTCATGATATAGAATTTACAAGCAATCCTACAATTCGATTATTTATTGATTCAGAAGGATTTTATAATGAAATCTTTATTTCCGAAATCTTCAACTTAATCTTAAAATGATCGTCATTAATTTTAATGAGGTTTATAGAAATAAATTCTCATTCTTTTATAAATTTTCTTTAAGACCTATTATTTAATTACAAGGAAATCTATATTTTAAACACTCATTCTATTCAAATCTCTTGAACTCTTTTTTAAAACTAATTCATAAACTTTGAAATCCTTCTTTAATGATTTTAAATTAATAATACCAAAGAAGTTTTATAATTTAAGATTTCATTTAAACAACAAATTAAAAATAAGACTATTTTTCCAATAAGAATTTCAATTTGAAATATTTCTCAAAGCCATAGAATAAATTCCAGTAATATGATTTTCAATTTAAAACGTTTCCCAAAGGCATAGAATAAAATTCCAACACTAATATATTTAAAGCCATCACTAAATTCCAATTCAGTGTTAAAATATTTGAAAAGTAATTCATCAATCTAAACTCTATTCTACATAAAACTTTTTAAATATTTGACACTGAAATCTTAATTGGTAACAATTTATTTATATAGAAATTCCAAAATTTCTATTCCATATAATTTAGTCCAAACACTTATATGTATATATCCAAACCTTTTGAAATAATTTCCCTTTATTTAGTAATAATCGAATACAATATGTATTACTTCCAAAATTATTCTTAACAAAATATAATATAAAATTTATTATTTATAATTTCCATACAATAAAATATATTATATCCATCTTATTATAATTTCAAAATATTATTTCCTAAAATCTCCCCTACAGTAAATAATTTGCATTCAATTTATTATTACTTCAAAATATTATTTTTCAAACTTCCAATTTAATAAATCCCAATAGAGTTAACTCATCCCTTTAAAATATATATTTTAAATTCTCTTTTTATAAAAATCCTTTAAATATTTTTATAATTATAGACAAATAAAAATATATATTCAAAAGTACACTGATATGAACAAATCCCAAAAATCATTACTTTCAAAATAATTTACGTTCATACAATTCTCAAAATATTTCACTTAAACATTTTCTATTACTAATAATATTTTCAATTTTAAATACCAAAATAATTTATTTCTTTCAAATCTTCACCTTTTCATTCATTTACCCCTTTTTCGATCAATTTCAAGTGTTGTGTTCGACTATTTACATGCATCTATCTACTGTGCAAACAACGCATAACATTTATGTATTAAACATTAACCAATATCTCAACACCACAAGTAAACAAGGATAAGGAACACAATTTCAATCGATTCAATCCATATCAACCAATTTACCACCAAACCAATGAAAACCGGAGAAAAATAAAATTTATGCCATAGTTGTGAGCTACAAAAATAACCCACCTTGGGGAAGCTTTCTCCTTTTCCAATCTTACACCCAAAATGCCCAAATCAACTCCCCAAACCCTAGCCAGCACAACCATCCACACTCCTTAATTCTGATGTCGATCTTCCTGCTTATTCAACGTGCAACCACGCACAAACAAAATTCACTGCCAGCTCCATGTCATATCATGCACACACCCCATTGCCAAACACGCCTTTGAACTGACGCGTCAACCACCGTCGAGGTAACTTTTTGCTCTATCTCCTGCCTCTCTGTGCCTCCCTCCTAACGTCGTCGCTGTATTTATCATGTGTGTCCTTTTTTCTTCTCGTTTTATTTTTTTTCTTTTTCCGTTTATGATTTGCTTTTGGGCTAGGATAGGGAAAAGAAGGGACTGGGTAAGGGCCGAGTCAAAGTAATGGGATAAAACTGGATTTTTCTAGAATAAAGGAGAAAGAAGTGGACTACTATTATCATTTCCTTTTTTATTTTTTCCAATTTAAATCTTTATACAAAGTAAGTTTGCATTTCATCTCTTTTACTAACGAATTACAACCTCTTTACTCACATTTAATTTGTTCTATCATTTATTTATAAATATATTTCCAATTTGAATTTATGTACTATGTTTTTCAAAATAAATTTTGATAATTTGCATAAAATATTTGAATTCACTAGTTATTTATCATCGCTGATCTATTCCCTATATTAATGTCAAATAAAAACTTATTTCCATCTCTTTCTACTATATGTAAATATTTTATTTTCATATAAAAGAATTTTATTAATTGGTTCGATTGTATTAAAATAGAGTTTCTTTATTAAATCATTTTACTCAATAAAATATATTTTAAAAATAAAAATTAACCAAAAATTGAAATCAAACATTGTTTTAATTTGAATAATTTTTTAGAACATCATAGAAAGTCGGACCGTTATAGACCTCCCTCTTTTAGAATACTGCGTCATCGCAATGCGTACAGGAAAGAACGTCGTTTTCAACTCATACCTAACTTTCTTCATATTTTAAATAGTCTTTTATATAGTTTAAACTACTCAATCCTCCGTGTGGCTCTCTCTCTCTCTCTTCAATCACACAATATGCCATTAATTTAAAATAGACTCATTAACAACTTTCTACTTTTGCATATGATAATATTATGTGAAATTTTCTTTTCTAAGTATCAGATTTTTTCAGAAATTTCGATAGAGTCTCCTTTGTACAGGGAGTGTTTCGAAAATGATAGACTAATCATAAAACATATAAACATCCCAATAATGGGGCATCCTGAAATACGGGGAAACAATATAATAGCACCTATATTTCAATAAAAGCAAAAAGCATACCTTAAATTTTCATTTAAAGTGAGTTTGTTTCATTTTTATATAAGAAAAAGTGAGCATCCACCAAAATCCAACCCATGAAGTCTTTACGTACATATGGTTGGCTAATAGAAATCATATGAGATCTTATTTGATAACATAAAGTAGTATGACATCCATATAACTAATGAAAAGTTGCACTTACATTTAGGCAACATTGCAACTATGTTTAAGGAGTCAAAATCACAAAATAATTTAATGCTTTCAAAAGTAAACTTGCATCATAATCAATCGGGTCTTCAAAATATATTTCAATCGCAAATATATGGAGTGCATCAAAAGTTATGGTGATTTTTACTAAGTAATACCAATTTTGAAATGCATTTTATTCCACAGGCCCACTATATTAAAACGCCATTTTCACCTAGAAAACCTCAAATTTTCTCATAACACTCAAAAGAAAAGTTGTTCCTTATTCTAAAAGCTTTCAAACGAGTGTTGATTTATCAAAAAAGAGTAAGATGGTAGGAAGTTATGATCAAATCACTATGGTGCTTCTCCTCAGGAATTTCAAGTGCGGGACATAAGTTTTGATTCATCTTTAAACACATTTTAACGTTAGCAAGCTTTAAAATTCTGAAAAGTGATAAACATAAAAGTTGTTACTTATGAACATACCTTACTAAAGAAGAAAATTCAACAAAATCGGATCGCGACATCTCAAGTTATGACTATACTAGTACAATACCATATATTTTTTCCTAATTTCTTTTCACTTGAATTTTTAAAACATCTACATCATACTCAATTTTAATTTAAAAATACATTTATGTCCCTCATAATATTTATACACCATATAAATTGGTACTTTTTTAATTATACAAAACATGTACCTACTTCCTTTTGAAAAATTCTTTGCAATTTCAAAATATACTATATATATCAAAATGAAATAACATCATTTCCTTTGAATATATATACACACACACACACACATTGAAAATTGGTTCTTTATTGATTTCCCATACAAGAGAAAAATACAAGTACAACAGAATACACACATTAATCCTAGTACACAACGACTTCATAGTACAGATAATATACAAACACTAAAGAATATGCTTTAAGCCTAGCACTTATTAAGGCCTCCATATTGTAGTGGTCAATAAATGAGTAGTATAACCCACTCTTTCTAGAGATTAGAACATAGCCTATTGCGTATATGTATCTCTTAAAATATAGGCCTATACCCATTAAATCAATTCATACGGTGATACCATTTCAGCATGCATCACGTAATTTTGAAATAACCACAAGAACGTCACCCTATCAACTACACTCACGTGTTTCCTTCTTCTTCATTGTAACCGTACACTCATGTCCGAAATCTCCCAAGCCGATGGTTGAACTACGTCAGCCTCTTCCAACAAAATGTCTAGGGTTTAGTACTCATGCAATGATTCCCTTCCAACTTCCTTCTTTTGTTTGTTTCACCTGAATGCTAAATTCTCACTTCTAGAATCTTAAATTAAAGGGTACATGTGATATTGGAACATAATAATAACCCGGTCAAACTTATGTCTGAGTTTTTGTTAAGGGAATTTGATAACCCCGCGTTCATGATTTTTGTCCCAACTTGAAAACACATTTTCTTTATAATTGAAGATCTATATAGTTGTGCCTTGAATCCTTTGCATCAATGTATGAATCTTACCTTATTTAGCCCAACCTGCAATTTAACATCTAGAGTTGCAAACCAAGAACGTAATTGAACATTCAGCCCTAGCCAAGTTCATTTGGAAGCATGTCACTGCAAACCGTTAATTTCAGTTTTGGAAATCCAAATTCGATATACACTGGGAAATGAAAATTGAATCCTGAAACCGATCATAATCAGTTTTGGGTATCAAACTATATTGTGAGCACCCAAAAGTTTGAAGCCCATCAATCTCGAAATCGAAGTATTGTTTTACCCAGAACTGAGGAAATTATTATGCACTTCCTATTGATTGAACGTGATACTGTAGTTGCAATTTTGTTGTCCTTTGCTGGTTGCTGATTATTTTAAGGCACCACAATATTGAATTCAGAATGCCTAATTTCACTTTTCCATTTTGGAGTTCCTCTCTCCCCCCTCTCCTCTCGCTTGAGGGGGAATATATATGTATATATATTCAAAATTGTATTTCATAAAATTCTCAACAAAATTCTTTACATTACATTCCCTTCAAAAATCCTCAGTCATATATATATTCATATTGTTTACTTCCTCTTATATATATTTTTTTCAAAATATTTACAATTTGAGATTTTTTTTTATATAAACAATTCGAGATTTTTATAAATGACATCCCATTCATTATCATTTTATTTTAATTTTTCTTAGACTATACTTTGCAATCATTGTTTATAAGTTTATTTTAATTCAGGATTCCCCAAACACATTTTTTTCTCATTATAATTTAATTATAATCATACTTCCATATTTTCATTTTCACCAATATAGTTTTATTTTTATAATATCGATGTTTTTTCCTTAATTTTGAAATCCTTATTCAAAATATTTGAATGACATATTATTTTAAATCTACTTTTAATTTAGGAACCCATATATATGCATTTCTTCGTTGATCTATATATTTTTATTTTATAAATTTACTAATACCATTCATTTAAAATCACATCAAAAGAATCCCAACCCGTTTATCTCTATATATTTATCAACACATTTGTTTATTATAAATTTTTTCCACTTTTAAATATAATTATTCATTTCGTATCAAAATATTACTGCATATTTCCAAAAGATTGGACTCTTTTATAAACATTTTCCTTTTCAAAATATTATTTATAGTATTTTTCAAAACTTGTTCTCTTTCCAAAACATTGTATATATTTTTTCTCAAAACATAGTGTTCTTTCAAATCTTTGTATTCTCTTATAAAACATTGTATTTCTTTTTCCGAAACATTTTTTAAAATATTCTATCGAAATGCCTCGTCGTAATGTTTAGGAATCTCTGTCGACACGTTGGTCAGGCGCATCGACCAAAATCCTTAAAACACTCAATGGACAAATTAACACAAATTCAACACTAACTTTTCTCAGATATTTTGTAAAAATAATATTCTTGCTTTGTCACAATCATATGCTTGCATTTATTATAACATATATTGAAGATGTTTAGAATTATAATTGAGTACTCACTCATCAATGGCAGTACAAGCAACATCCATCGATCATCCATTCACATCAATAAACAAGAATTCACTTGAGTTTTTTTATTCTATATCTTATATATATATTATTTTCTTCTATAAAAGAATTTTTCGTATTCTCTTACAGTTTTGGAAATACCACTGGATCCATCCAGACTTTTGTGGATTCGCTTCTTTAAGCGAATACTCCTACTCGATCCCAAATTCTAGACAGAGCCCAACTAATATATTAATTTATTTACTTAAAATATTAGCACAACATAACACACATTAATAAAACAAACACATGCACCCAGCGGAAAGTAATTAGTAAGGTTTCGTTGTGCCATTTTGATCATTAAATTCCTTCTTCTCAACTCGCTTCATCACAACTTACTTTTGTGACATATACAGGGTGCGAGAATCAAATTAGGGCCTTCTAAAGCTTCCCTAATTAAGTTATTCCATTCTTACTTCAAAGCCATATAGAGGTCGAGTATGCATCATCCATGCTGGCAATACCGGTTGGACAAATTACCACAACCTTCACAACCTCGATCAATTTCTCTAAACCATATATAGAGACTTACACTCAGAAAGAAGTAGAAGAAATATATATTATATAGTAACAAAAATACATATACTTCCCTAGATGATTATACCAGTAATCATCGTATTCCCCTACTATCACTTACGTATATACAATATTCTACCACATACCCACGGTTACAAGGACTCTATGTCTCATGTAAAGCAAGGACTCATGTCTCTTAAAATCTGTATTGTTCTAAACCTGCTCTGATACCAACTATAACACTCCACCTCTATACTCATACCATCAAAGAATATTATTAGATAATACTATATGATAATATGGAGAATGATATGATATTGGACTATCCCTTGGGACAACACCGATACGTATTTTAAAATCTTATATTATTCACTTATGCACTTGGTATCGGGACAAAGCAAGAAATATTACGTTTCAGGATAAAATAATACAAATGTAAAACATGCAATAAAGATCGTAGAGTCATCAATGTAGCAATGGTATATAGAAAATGAAATATAAAAGTTCAAGCGGGTTTACAAAATAGTTAATACCCACAATCTCTAAAAAATAAATACATCATATGTCCAACTCATACAACTCAACATGACACTAACATATATAGAAGAGACTACACAACATACATATACAATATATAGTCTAACATCCTAGCCTTCAAAACTAGGCTCAACAACCACAAGCCGGTGACTTTGTTCTTTAACCTAAAATGTCACAGACTAACCCGAGTATTATATAAATAACATATGGGTCAGACTATGTCTAAAATGTGTAAGTCAATAATATATAATAACGACTGGTATATTATAAAAAAGTATATCCAAAAAGGCATAACAATATCTCAAATGTATCAATATCACCCAAACTATGCTCATATAATATCACCCATATTAAAGAATAATCAATCATCACATTAAGTGGCACAAATATAAAATAGGTGAAACATCATCTATTCAACAAAAATACTAAAAAATATAGCATTCCAATGTATATCTCGACCATTAGCCCTAAAGAGAGACTAGAACTCTCGACTACATGGTCCTAAGAGATATATATAAAATAGAATATACAGACTAAAAAATATAACATAAGAAATAACACAATGATCCATCTCGACCAAAAGTCCTAATGAGAAACGAGAACTCTTATTGAGTGGTCCTAAGAGATAATTATAACAAATCACATCAAAACATCTCTCAGCCAAGGACTCTAAGAGAGAATGACAATTAGCACACCGTTGGTCTCCAATGTCATATAGATAGACGAACTCACAATTGTCTTAGGTTAGGCTACCTTAGATGAAAACTGAGCACACATGATGTTTCTAATGTCATATAATCATCGTCTCTACTGATGTGATAACATCAAATAACTCAAAAGTGTGGATCTACCTAAGTCATCCAAACGGGAGACTAACGTACCCAGCACTACTCCAGCAAACACTAATGACTGCAGCCCGTTTCCTATAGACCCTTGGATACTCCCTAGAATCGTGACACTCATATCGATCGCATGTCATAAACATGCTACAAGACTACGCTATGCACTAGTCACGACTCCTAATTTCCCTTGGTAAAAAGACTGTTGGCCCTTAAGTGACTTATGGGTAAATGGCTATAATGAGAGTAATATCTCTTAGCCTAAAACTAATTAACTCATCAAATTGACATCACAGATCCAGGGTGCGACCTCACAATCAGGACCACTAGGATGAATACTAGCCCATCTACTGGGTCCTAATCCTGCGCTCCCCGTAGTGGCGTGAACACTATGATGTAGATTCCAAAAAAATACTCTCAACTCCAAAAGTCCTAATGAGAGTGTCACCACATGGTAAATCCTTGATTACTAGCCTTAGGAGTAAATAATAATACTCGACTAGTGAACCATTGGAGCATGAATTTTTAAATTCCAATATATCTTCAACTTGTAGCTCTTATAGAGGAATGGACCTCTCGACTGCTAAGCTCATAAGATTCACCTCTAGATGATTACCAAATTCCTAATCCACTAATAATAAGTGACATTGACTTACAAAAAATAGTCGAACAAATATCAACTTAGGCGTATCGTACCACCTGGTGTTACTTGCTTGTTTACTCAATTCTCATAAACTACACTCACTACACACAATAATATTCTATACTACAAGTCAAAAGAGTAACGGAGGAATATAATTGAATGTCATATACCGTTGAGTATTACTAATCCATTTACTCAAAATTCCCATGATATACAATTTACAAACAATCATACAATTCAATTATTTATTGATTAGGAAGGATTTGATAATGAAATCTTCGTTTCCAAAATCTTCAATTTAATCTCAAAAGGATTGTCATTAATTTCAACGAGGTTTATATAAATAAATTCTCATTATTTTCAAAAATATTTATTTAAAACCTCTTATATAATTATAAGGAAATCTATATTTTAAACATTCATTCTATTCAAATCCCTTTTTAAAAATAATTCATAAACTTTGAAATCCTTCTTAAATAAAGTTAAAGTAATAATACCAAAGAAATTTTATAACTTAACATTTCTTTTAAACAACAAATTAAAAACAATACTATTTTTCTAATAAGAATTTCAAGTTGAAATATCTCTTAAAGCCGTAGAATAAAATTCCAACACCAATATAATTTCCAATGCAAAACTTTTCCCAAAGGCATAAAATAAAATTCCAACGCCAATATATTTAAAACCCTCACTGGATTCAAATTCACTTTTAAACTATTGTTGAAAAGTAATTCATCAATCTAAAATTTTATTCTACGTAAAACCTTCTAAATATTTGTCATCGAAATCTTCATTTGTAACAATTTATTTATATAACAAAGTCCAAATTTTCCTTTCCATAATAACTTAATCCAAACACTTATATATATACACACACACATAAAGCTTTTAAAATAATTTCGCTTTATTTAGTAATAATCAAATACAATATATATTACTTCCAAAATTATTCTTAATAAAATATTATATAAATTTTTTTGTTAATAATTTCCATACAACAAAATAAATTATATTCATCTTATTATAATTTCAAAATATCATTTCCTAAAATTTCCTGTATAATTAATAATTTTCATTCAATTTATTATTACTTTAATATATTATTTTTCAAATATCCAATTTAATAAATCCAAATAAAGTTATCTTATCCCTTTAAAATATAAATTTTAATATTTCTTTTTATGAAAACCTTTCAATATTTTTATAATTGTAGATAAATAAAATATATATTCAAAAGTATACTAATTTAAACAAATTCCAGAAATAACCACTTTCCAAACAATTTATATTCACACAATTCTCAAGAATATTAAACTTCAACATTTTTTTACAAATAATATTTTCAATTTTAAATAACAATCAATCTAATATTCACTATTTATTTCCAAAATAATCTATTTCTTTCAGATCTTCACCTTTTAATTCATTTACCACCTTTCAGATCAATTTCAAATGTTGTGTTCGAAAATTTACAAGCAATTATCTATTGTGCAAACAACGTATAACGTTTATGTGTTTAATAACTAACCAATATCTCATCACCACAAGTGAACAAGGATAAGAAACACAATTTCAATTGATTCAATCTATATCAATCAATTTATCACTAAACCAATGAAAGCCATAGAAAAATAGAATTTAGGTCATAGTTGTGGGTTACAAAAATAACTCACCTTAGAGAAGCTTTCTCCTTTCCCAACCTTAAATGCGAAATGCCCAAATCAACTACCCAAACCCTAGCGAGCACAACCAACCACATTCCTTAATTTCGATGTTGACCTTCATGCTCAGCCAATGCTCATCCACGCACAAACAAAATTTGCCAGCTCCCTCTCCTATCACACACACACCCCACTGCTAAATGCACCACTAAACTGACGCGTTAGCCACTTTCGATACAACTTGTAGCTTTATCGCCTGCCTTCCTCCTGACGACGTTGCTGTAGTTGCCATGCACGTCCTTTTTTTCCACTCATTCATTTTTTTCTTTTCCCATTCGTGATTTGCGTTTAGGCTAGGATATGGAATAGAAGGGACTAGGTAAGAGCTGAGTCAAAGCAATAGGATAAAAGTAGTTTTTTCTAGAATAAAGGTGAAAGAAGTGGGCTACTTGTATTATTTCTTTCTTCATTTTCTCTAATCTAAGTCCTTATACAAAGTATGCTTACATTTCGTCTCTTTTACTAAAATATTACAACCTCTTTACTCGCATTTACTTTATTTTATCATCTAATTATAAATATATTTCCAATTTGAATTTGTTTACTATGTTTTACAAAATAAATTTGATAATTTCCGTAATATATTTAAATTCACTAGTTATTTATCATCGCTGATCTATTCACTATATAAATGTCAAATAAAAATTTATTTCTATATATTTCTACTATATTAAAATTATTTACAACTTAAAAATATTTTATTGTTATATAAAATAATTTTATCAATTGGTTCGATTATTTATTTAAAAAATTTCTTTATTAAATCATTTTTAACTCAGTAAAATATATTTTTAAAAATAAAATTTAACCAAAAATTGAAATCGTACATTTTGTTTTAATTTAAAATAATTTATTTCAATGTCGTAGAAAGTCGGGCTGTTGCATTTTTGGTGAATGGGGTCTAACTTGATGATGAACCTCACTCATCATTTTGGCAATATGTTCCTCGTTACTTTCGGTGACTAGACGACGATTGTCAGGAACAACCCCAAATGTTTGATTCTGCAATGCTTTGAGTTTGTTACATGACATCTAGGCTTCCCTGTCTTTGGGGAAGCCATTCATCCCGTCCTCCTTCATCGACGCCTTGTCGGACTACGTTCCCTCCTAGCCAGTGCTACAGTGTTTATCTAAACACCACCAGTTTGAACTCCACGAGTCTAAGTGCTAGTACATCAGTGTCAACATATGCAACTCTGCTTTACTGTCAAATAAATTCACTGCTTTAGCAATTAGGTCGGTACTGAAATGATGGGACCTCTCGGTGCCGACATGCTTTGACCTTGCCTAATTTGCTCCATCTTTCATAGCTCCCTTCTATGCTGCCCCAGCCCCTCTCTACATCGGTTGTTTGCCATCTCTTCTGTTCCCTTATATAGGAGATTAGCTTTCTTTGCTGTAGTCAGAAAATGATGATTCCCTTCTACTTCTTCTTCGCCTCTATGATTCAATCATCTGCCAGGAATGAGCCAACACTATCAATTTCTCCAGCGCGCTCTTCATTGATGCCATCTGTGTCTTTTAATACTCTAACATTTTCTCATTCATATCTAGCATCATCTTCTCTATTTTAGCTTTCGTCACAACTTTAGTCGGCTTTGAAGATGATCCCCATAGAGTATTCAAGGGCTGAGTTGTTTCATCATCAGCATGTTGGGATCCTTCATGATATCCTTCAACAATAGTTTCAAATTTAGAAGCAGACTTCCTTGAGCTATCTCTTATCAGATATTCAAAAAAAGATCTAGCTCTACCTTTTAGATTCTTCAAATTCAAAGTTAAAGCACAGATCTACACCTCAGTGTCTTCCTTCTCAGTGAAAGCACCAAAAATATTGCACCAAAAATTAACACAACACCCCAAATCAAGTAAAAATGAGAAAAAGTAAAATTAAAATGAGGAAAGATACAATTTTTGGAATATTTCGACCTCAAATCGATTACCTACGTCCACTATTAGTTTTATACAGCGAGAATAGCTCTAACACTAGTTGACAACAAAAAAGGACAACAATTCAGTGTAAGAATCAAGGAGATGGAAAAGTCTTTATTTTGTTGCCTATGGATGGATATTTTAGCCGAATTCATCCTTTGGAGTCGCTATCTTGTTAAAGAACAAGTAAAAAGTCAAATGCATGCTTTTAGGCATGAAGAACGAGTAAAACTCCATACTCAAAACAACCGAGTACCGACATAATTATGTCGGTACCAACATGTTTTGTTGACTTGCTTATTTGACTTTTCTTCCTTCTTGTTAAAATATTCAAGTTTTGAATCTTTGTTGATAAAATTGCTCCTCCAAATCGTCTTGATGTCGACTTGATTTGTCCTGTTCATTTCTGTCTTTTTCTCCAATGTATAAAACAACACTATCTACAGATCCAAGGTGGGCCATACCTTTAACCAACTTGGTACTACCATGACTGATTATGTCGGCATCGACATGATTTGCTCTATGCAAATCTTGGTCAAACCTCTTATACTTCATCTTTTTATCCTCCTTGACATCCTTTGAGCTCCTCGATCCATTTCCTCATCATCTTGAAGTCGATATTCATCAAGATGTCACTTAGTTCAAATGCAAATAACACATGAAAAAGAAAATACTAAGTTTTATTGTAATTATCTAACAACCTATCACTAATTATGTAGAAACTGAAAAAAGAACATCATGAATGTTTATGGCAATTTTGGCACAAACTCCCAATGAAATTTTATATAATTATTTTTAGGAGATTTATTAGCTTTTTAACAGAGTATTAGTGTGTAAACTAATAAGAGAATTCTAAAATAGCAGTTTAGTTGGATTTCAAAAGGTATAAAATGAAATAGAGAAAATAAAAGAGAGGGAAAATTAATAAAACTGAAAAATAAAAGAAGGACAACATATTTTTAAAAGCTTTGGTCTTAGTGCTGAATTAGTCCTCTTCTTCTTTATTCGTTGTCATATTCATTCTACTTCTTTTAATTTTTTTATTTTATTAAAGTATTATATACATTTAGGTAATTTTTGATGGAGAAGTGAAGAATTTTGATTAAGAAAGTAATAAAGTTTTGACTTCTTCTATTTAAGGCGGAAAATGACTTGTCTAATCCATCTGTTCAAGCTCCTTATAGTTGTAGCTGGGTATGGCAATTTCCTAGAAGCCTCTTTCAAATGATCTGAAGGTCTTTATTCGATCACGACCATGTTCCTTGACCAGGGACCTTTCTCTTAACTGAAGCATTCTAATTTTGGAGTGCTCAAGCTCATGTAGCGCTACCCAAAAGCTTGCTCTAAGGTATAACTCGAGCATACCTAAAGCATCGTAACACCTTGCTTTTTGATGCTCGTTTGAAGCGTCAAAATGTAGAACTGTTAACCAAAATAAATGATTTAACTACCCATTAATCGCATAATATAACCATAGGTATAATATTACTTATAAAATGACCAGGTAAGATGTGGTAGGATGTAAAATAATCCATCTATTTCGTAGCAGGTGAAATGGTTAAATTTCAAAAAAGTTCTCTAATTGGATCTTAGTAGGCCTATGAAATCTATGTTTAATAGTAGATCCAATATAGTGGTTTAGTAAAATCATATTTTATTGAGACTATTTCATCCTTGTTTAATTAAATCTATGTTAATTGATTATGACATTTGATTTAGTATGAATACATCAAATGTATTCATGTAAATATATATAAGATTTGACATGCTTATGAAACAAATATAATAAATGTGATTGTTTGGTATTTAAAAATGGGAATGAACATAATATTTAGATTAGGATGTAATCACATCAAGATCTAGAAGGAAAGAGATAAAAAGGTGATATCAATAGTTGATTGCACCTTAACTTTGCAAACATTCAACTAAAACGAAACCTAATCTTTATACAAAATTGACATGTGATAATAAAATGTTTAACTTAACATAGAAAAACTATACAACAACGTGACCAATATATACATGTGTAGATATTAGCATTGTATCTACCATATATAGATTCGTCACTTGTATATATATTTATTGCCTCAATTTAAATTTTGACTAATGTAATATGTAAGTATGGTTACAAAATATTATGAAATTTAAATATTGATGACAAAGATTTATTTGACAAAACTAATATAAAGTAACAAATAGAAATTTCAAAATCCAAATTTAAGGTTAGAAATCTAAATTTGATTTGGCAAGATTTATTCCAAATTCATATCTGGATTACATTTAATTAATGTAAAATAACCTTAATGAATTAAGTACTAATAGTAAAATTGTATATATGTATACAGTATTGTAAACTTGAAAATAATTTCAATTATTTAAAGTATATATACAAATATACATATACATATTAAATTAAATTGTTTTAATATAAACATAAAATTCATATATATTTTAATGCCCTTAATATATATATAACACATATATATGTGGATAAATAATATTTAATTTTATCACTCAAATTTAATTTAATTTATAAGAAAACAATCAAAAGGAATTTTAAAATCAAAGCATATACATTAACTTTTGAATAAGATGTTTATGTATTTCACGTTTCAAATTGATTCAAATCAATATTATTTAACTCACCAAAGTTATGTATTACCTTAGAAAATCATTACATGTATATCAAATCAAATTTATAGTTGAAATCATAATTTCACACATATGTACATTTTCAATTTTAAACGACTGAATTAAATTAAATAATACCAACCAATTAATTATTTAAATTGTGATGTCAATTACAAATTATGGCATGGCAATGCTATATATACAAAATGGTTTAAAGTAATGCAACTAAATAAATAAATATGGAAAAAGAATTTTTACCTTACGAATCTAGCCAATAACCGTTGGCACCTTGATCCATGAATTCTACTCATATTTCTAAAATCAACACCCAATCTTTGTAGGAGATGGATAAATAACGTAGATATTTATTTTATTTGATATTTTAGATTTTTTTTGGAGTTATTTTTTGTGAAAAGGGAGAAGAGAATTTTGGCCATGGATAGGAGAGAAGAGGAGAAAGAAAATAACCGAAGAAAATTAAATCAGGAGATTGTTTTAATAAGGAGAACGAAACCTTTCCAATTTTTTTAATTAAAACTTCCCTATCTGATTCCTCCTTAATTTTCAACTACTCCACCGGACCACCAATTTCTCTCCCCTTATATATGGCCGACCTATGTTTCCATCTATATGGTGCAAAATTTCCAAAACTCCTCAAGTAATTATTTCTTATTTAAACCTCGTCTAAAAGTATACCAATATCGTATATTAAGCGAAAATATAATTTTTATATATGCATTTAAATAATTACAAACAATGCGCAAAATATAAAATTAATTTATAATAATTAATATTTCTTAAATATTGATTAACCTAATCGATTTAGATCATTTTGTAAATTAATTAAATCATGTTGTTTTTTTAGAGAATTCACAAACACCGTGGTGAGAATTAGAGGTGTGAATGCAGTCAGCGATTAATTTTGAACAATTCAAATATTAACATTCACACAACACTTTAGATATGGTTTGACTAAATTCATCGTTTATGGAACCTTTTGGTAATATCCAACTTCACATTCTATAAAGTGGTACCTTTAGTAATGATAATTTACACATGTTTTCTTCATTAAAACCGTATCATTTCAGGATATATGGATTTGGTATTTGTCAAAATTCCAATATTGTCTATATTTAACTTGGGTTGGTCCGAAAAAAAGTTCTTGGCTCAATAGTAACATTTATTATTAACTGTACTACTCTGGCTGGAGATTTTGACTTTGGGTTGACTATAGTTGACCATGATACTAACCTCATACAACCACAAAGATGAATTCTTTGTTGAATATTGCTTCACTCCCAATGCTTCAACTCAAACCAAAATATAGTCGCTCGATGGATCACTATGTCGGGTTCAACTATCAAAGTGGAGTATTCACTTTGAAGTTCCATAATATTCTCAGGTTGAGGGAACCATGTAACATCACTACATCGAGAGGTGATTTATTTGTTATCAACCAACATAAAACTCTTGAATCAGTCATTCTATAGTTATCCAATAAGAACAAGTACGTAATCTCTTGATGGCCCTAATAACCATGAGTAATACACTTTATAACATCTGGAAAGCATTAAGCACTCCAGTCTCAACGGATGAATCGATATACTTTTCTCGAAACATCTTGACCATGAATATTTAAAACAAAATGTCATTTTATTTTGTGATCAATTACTCATGATTGAAAGTATTTGCACCTACAATCACATAATATTTTATTTAAGAATTTTCTTATTATATACTTCAATTAATTACTTAATTAATGTACCACAATAGAATAAAGTATATAAAGGAAAACAAACACTATTACTACGAACAAGATTGACTACAGAGTTAGATATATGTAAAAAATTACAAAATTGCCCCTAGGGCATACCACTAACTCTTTCAATCTCCCACTTGCACTTAAGGTCAATTATAATCTTAATTTCATTTCTCATATCAGTTCAGAACTAATCAAGCTAGTCTTTTAGTGAACGGTTCTACTATATTGTTTTAATATCTACTCTTTCAGTCAACATCTCTCTGTCGTTAATAAACTGCCTTTATCATGTGGACCTTTCGGAGTATGTGTCTAAATATCCTGTAAGCCCTAGGTTCCTTTCACGATCTTTATCATGACATTGTCTTCATAAAACAAAGTCATGAGATTTTCAACATTTGGAATCACCCCTAGCTCAGTTATAAATCTAGGCATTTATATTTATACTGCTTTTATTGAGGTGTTACTTAAGGCGATGTACTTGGCCTTTGGTTGAATCAGCCACCACCTCTTGTTTGGAACATTCAACTCAGAGCTCCTTAAGTAAGGTTGAATATGAATTTAGGATTGACAGACCATACTCTATATCACTTATGAAGTTTAAGTTTGAATAATCATTCACAAGGAATTTATTATTTCCATAACAATTCTCTAGCATTTTATAAATACTTAAGAATCAAGATCATAACTACCATTTATTGATCTTGATTCGGATTTGATATTTGCTCAATGTACCATTTACATAAGAAAATTGCTATAGTAGACAATATAATACATGTAATAATTCATATTGCCGATGCATAAGGAATCCATCTCATATGTCATATATTAAACATTTTTATACGGTGTTTGTATATACCATTTAGGACAATCCTAACATCCTAACTTATAGTTTTAGAAATATTTTAGTACCTCTTAATATTCTTCGTTACAAATACACATTTCCCACGCAATTGGAAAAAAACTATTTGGTTTCTTTGTTAGAATATTTTCTCAACTCTGGTGCTTGTCGAACGATATTGTGGTGTCTGTTCTTAGTTTTAATCCAACACTTACTAACTTAGTTATAGCTCCCACTGACATCGTGGCATTTTGGTTATCAAGTGCAAACAGTCTATTCTAAATCATTATTTAGAATTTCTATTTCAACAAAGATGTACCAAAATTCAAAGTCGTATTGGGAGCTAATTTTACGAGTAGAACCTAAATTAACTCGGGCACGTTGATTAATGAATCTATTACATTCATTTCAATAATTCAAATTTATGAGCTTATTCTCATCAATGCTACTTACTATATTCCAACTTCTTCGATCTTCCTTTTGAAGACACTTCTGTTGTAGATGTATTATATCCCTATGGGTACAACTATCAAAATTGTATTTTAATAATGTACTTAGAATACACTTCGAATTTAAAGCATCATGCCATATGGCAGAGCCTATACTCTTTATGTATTATTTGGCTTATTAACAATTAAGAAAGTTGTTATTATTAACAATTCATTTCCTTAACATTAATAAGAAAGTCATAGTTTCTCTTTAACGTGCGAGATTTCTAATTAGACATTCTAATGAGTTGTCTATTTAAGTTTCAGTTAATTTCTTTCAACTTATATAATCAGTTTCCACGTTAGAGTGTTTGATTGCATCCAATACTTGCATAAAACTGGTTCAATTTTGAGTTTACAAAACTTATGTTTATAATATATATTAGTCAACCATTGTTGGTTGGTCCCAAACTCCTTTTGGTTGGTTTAAACAAGATTCCTCACAGTCAAATTTTACATGAAACCTCTCGACTCACACAACCTATCTACTCTTTGATATAAGAGGGTTTTTATGTTAATTCATATTTTATTTGATTTTTTAAATGGTGGTTCAGATGAAATTAAATTTAACATATGTACTTACTCTTAAGTACATATCCGTTCCTAAAATTCTCGCAAGAGTCAATTGGACCAGCCCGGGTTGTCCAATCGGCCCGCTTTGTCCAACCGGCTCACATGATTAACTGTTCTCATCTTGGCCTACATACCCCCTAATCTAGCACTTTAGTCAGCCTCGACTCAAATGTAAGTAGCATGTGCAACACTACACCCGCCCGATATGTAGCACTCTTGGTTGGAATCACCCCCCGACCGGCCCAGCCAGCAAGGCCCTCTCAAGGAACATTGTGCCTGTATCGGTAAGGTGCATAGATAAGTACCTCCCTCCATAGGCTCCGGACGACCAGCCTAGAACAGTCCTCGAAGGGCTCCTTTACCATCGACTGGTCCAACCACTCAATCAATCGTCGAGCCGCTCCCTCACCTGTCCCAACCTCATCCGTCCATCCGCACATACTCCCTTGGAAGCATTCACCATATGTGCAAGCGTCTGAACGCCATTGCTTAAACAAGCTTCACATGCACTGCTCTTATGAAAATACTGGCATAAATTAGCACCGTTCATCTGATTGAAGTGACACTGTATAGCAATCCCTTCACGTCCTTTGTTGCTACCAAAGCACCTCTACCACAACCACTCCCTAATCCCACACCGCCTACTACACTCTTTGCATGTTCACAATATGTTTCGCCGGCTATCACCATCTATAATGTGCATGTCATCTGGCATCCTAGCTGGTATGCACATCAACTGTATATGTCCATCAATGGCCTGGAGCAATTTCTGAACCCGGTCAGCGTAATCTCAACCATTCAAGAATCCACTCTAACAACCATAAATAGGACAAGGCATGCATTCTTATGGGGGTTGGAGAATATTAGCTTTTGCGTATTTACGCTTTAGCAACTATCTCTTGTAATCTAAGCTATTGCAATAGAGGTAAAGCAATTAGAAATTTCTTATAGTCGACATAGATCATCTTTGATCGAACCATTCTAAACTCTATCTCTTTATTTTAAACTACGATATTAGTAACCAACTTTTGCTAATATCACCTCTTGATCACACTTTTGATGTTGGCTAAAATTCTAGTCAACGTTTTGGCTCTAGAAGGAGGGCCTACCCTAAAGCCCTCACCTTTTATCACTTTTTCTCTACAAAAAATATGTTCTAGGTTGTTAACATGGATCCAGATGTTGAATATGAAGGCAACAACTTAAATGACTATAAGGCTAATGAAAACACCATCACCCATGCTTCCAACCTCATTCCTGGGCTCAGCAATGATATGTGATGGGGCGTACAAGGATTGACAAATGTGAGCACTCTGGCCCGTGAAGCGCAAAACTTTAGGATGAGGTTGGATGCTCAAACAACAGTAAAATTTGTTCCACCAGTCCCTCCAACGGTTAAATAGACTCCTCAACCTGCACCCCACGTCGATTACAACTCATGAGCAACGCCGAAGCCCTGGAGAAGGTAGTGGTCGAAACCATGATCGAGGATGCATATGTTCACCATATGAACATACGTACTGCCCACATGCAAGAAGACGTCCACGAAGTTTTAGGCCATAACTGGTAATGCACCACTGATCACCTTCAACTGAAAGACAGTCCGCTTTTTGTTGCCCTCGATCGAGGGATAGGGACAACGACATGTGCTTTGAACGCCTCAGTAGTGGAGGACAACATAAAGCTCCAAGACCTAGACAACCATCACGTTGGCAGAGGAAAAGGTGTTCAGTGACTCCTCATTGGTCGTCTACCAGATTGGAGATAGATTTTAGGTTAAGGGCAAACATTGGTCTTTTACGTCGTAGAACTCAAGAAATTCATTAGCACCTTTATAGACTTCAAGCTAGAATAAGTTTCTCGTATGGACACCAAGACCAACCAATTGGAAAAGGCAGTAAGCAATCTCAAGTAGACCATCCTTCAGGTCCTAATAGAGGTTTGGGATGCCCCTTTCTTCTAACCAGGGGCAATCGCCATGGAAAGTAATGGAGCCCGCCCCGACTCGTGGATGACCCCATTGTTAAGGTACCTCATAAGCAACAAACTTCCCATTGAGGGAAAAAAGGCCTTGAAATTTTTTGTACTAAGCACCCTATTATACCATCATGGTTAGAAAGCTCTAGTAGAGGAGGTACTCAACTCCCCTCCAATGGTGTGTGACATGCGAGGAAGCCGACCATATATTGGAGGAATTACATAAGGCTTCTGTGGAGACCATGTTAGGGATAGAGTCTGGCAAAGAAGGTTGCCCGCTAAGACTATTACTAGCTTACCATGATCGAGGATGCAATGAACTATGTTTGGAAATGCAACCGATGTCAACGCTTCGCCAAAATCAAGAAAGCCTCTAGAAATGTCCTAACTCTTATAATGTCCACTTAGCCATTTGACACTTGGGAGATAAATCTAATTGGAAACCTATCAAATGCAAAAGACGGATACAACCATGGTATAATCGCCATTAACTTCTTTACAAAATGGGTTGAGGCGATGCCCCTTACTAGGGTGATCGCACTAAAACCCCCAACTTTGTGAATAAAAACACCGTGTGTTAATTCAGAATCCTAGAGAAAATCATAACTGACAATGACAGCCAGTTTTAGAATAGGCTATTCCAAGGATTTTACGAGTAGAATGAGATAGAAAAATGCTTCTCCTCAGTCACCTACACATAGGCAAATGGGTAGGTCAAGGCTATAAACAAGACCATCAAGCCATCATTGAAGAAATGCCTCACAAAAGCCAAAGAAAACTCTGCCGAAGATCTACCGCTGATGCTTTGGTCATACCACACCTTGAGTCGCACATCGATAGGGCATTCTCCATTCTCCTTGGCCTATGGGTAAGATGTTATGTTTCCCATCAAAATCGACGTGCCTTCCCTAAGGCATCTCACTCATAATCCGGAGAAAAACAAAGAACTACTTGAGCTTTGGCTTGATGGTTTATAAGAATGAAAAGTGGAGGCAGAACTCCACACTGAAGCATATAAGAGGAAAATAGCCAAGCACTACAATGCAAGAGGAGAACTCCACTAATTCAGGGTAGTGGTTAGAGACTTAGTGCTACGCCAAGTCTTTGCAAACATAAAAACCCAGTCGAAGGGGTATTGGGGCAACTAGGAAGGCATGTATGTGATCAGCGCTAACCTTATCAACGGTGTCTACCTCCTCTCACACCCCGATGGCACCTATGTGTCTTACACGTGGAACCTGGAGTGCCTCCATGCATACTATGTGTGATATGTATGAGTCGCAATTATAAGGCTATAGGATGTGGCCACAATTATAAGGCAGTATAACTTGTATTAAACTTTTGGTGCATGGAATGTAAAACAGAGCATTCTTAAGCATTCTTTGTCCAAGTAACAACAAATCTAACTGGTTGGAATGTACTCATCCATACCCCCAACATTTCCAGAGGCATTGCAACCATGGTTATCCAGTGTGAGCAGGTTAGAGAAGCTCACCTCTACAATCAAGGAATGCCCAAAGCAACTTCATGTGGGTGCACGAGCAACTTGATGCTCCCTTCCATGCTGAAGGCATCGAGGAACTGATGGTGAGACCGCCTATGCAATGGTCCAGATTTGTTCGACTGTTATGCTACCTATCCCTCTAATGGGTGGGGCACTAGTGTCATGACGGCGTAGTTACCTACATTGTAATACCAAACCTAACATGCATAGCACTGCTCCATGAGGATGCATAAGCCACTTGGTGCTTTCTTCCATTCCAAAGGCATTGATGAACCACTGGCGAGACTACTCATGCAGCATTTTTGATTTGTTTACCCATGATGCTACCTGTCCCTCTTGCGGGATAGGGCACTGGTGCCATGGCGGTGTAGTTACCCATATTGTTACTCCTAACCTAGTATTCGTAATGCTGCTCTGTTAGGATAAACGGGCTACTTAATAATTCCATTCATCTCGGAGGCATTGATGAATCGATGGTGGGAACACCCACACAGTGGTCCCGATTCATTCAACCGTGATGTTGCACATCCCTCCAACAGGACGGGGCACTACTGCCAGGGTGGCTAAGTTGCCCACATTGTAACTATGAACCTGGCATATGTAGTGCTACTCCGTGAGGATGTGCGAGCCACTTAGCCCTCCCTTCCATGCCGAAGGCATCGTCGAACTATTGGTAAGACTACCCGCATGGTGGTCCCAATTCGTTCGCCCATGATATTGCCCGTCCCTCTAAGGGGATGGGGAACAGTGGTATGGCGACACAGTTACCCATATTGTAACTTCGAACTTAGCATCTATAATGCTGCACCATAAGGATGCATGAGCCAGTCAGCGCTCCCTTCCATGCTAGAGGCATCAATGAACCAAAGGCGAGACCACCCTCGTAGTGGTCCTAATTCGTTCGCTCATGATGTCGCCCATCCCTTTGGTTAGGCGGGGCATTGGTGCCTTGGCAACGCAGTTACCCATGTTGTAACTTTGAACCTGGCATTAGTAGTGCTTGCCGACTTAAAACCTGAAGTGGCCTTGTCAAACAAAGTCTGGCCCCTCCGTGGCCCATAAACAAAAACCAAGGTAGCTCCAGATGAGCACTAGGCGACCGCATAAGGTCACCTCTTCACAAGCTCACATTCGATGTGCGAAGCTGTGGGCAGGCTACCATAGTAAAAGATAAGTTTGTTTGGTTTGGTTTGGGTGCTCTTTGTTCCCCTTATCTATACTAATATGTTATATTGTGCATAAAAAGCCTAGTCTACATGTTTAATTAACAATATCGTAGGCACCTAAACTGCCCGGTTTAAAAATAGATAAAAAATAGGCGTGAAGGACAAATGTAACATCCCACCTCTATAGGCATACTACCAAAGAATATTACATAGTAATATTATCTGGTAATATGAAGAATAAGGCTGGTTAGGGGCGACCATCCATGAATATTCCTTTGGGCTAACACAGACACGTTTTTCTTTACCTTATATAACTACAAATGACGCATACGGTATCGACGCATAGCAATAAACACGTTGGCTAATTTCAAAGAAAACAATATATAATATAACATAAAACGCAGAGTTATCGACCAAAGCGAAAAAATGTAATACATATCAAACTATATTTATAAAATGTCTATAATGGAAACACTATACCCATACATATATACATACATCTGATACTCACTAATTTGAAAAAGAATACACATTGTCGTTCACACCAATTCATAAAATTCATATAACATTATATACATAAGGACTAGAATAAGCCGATATATCTATCTCCAAAAGCTAGCCCAATGTCTAAGATCAACGAGTCCTCAAAACCTGTAATGTCACGATTTGACCCGTGTTTTATAAAAATAATAAACGAGTTAGACTATATCTAATTCAAAAGGGTGAGATCATAATAGTAAAGCATATATGAATCTCAAGCAATATAGTCATACTATACTAAATATGCTAGCATAAAAAAAGCAGAATGGAAAATCCAAAATGATATAATCGCAACCTGAAAATATGCCAGAAAAACAAATGGCATAATCATAAAAAAATTGCCTCTTAATAAAACAAAATCACACCCTTTATAGGCAAACATAAAAATATGGTGATTAAACATCTTTAATCAAATCATAAAGGCTGCAATAAAAAGTAAAACAAAAATGCGCCAACACAAAGAGACATGAAAGCACGTCAACTTAAAGATGGCATGAAAGCACGTCAACTCAAAGATGCCATGAAAGCACACAACACAAAGATGACATGAAAGCACATCAACTCAAAGATGGCATGAAAGCACATCGACCAAAGATGGCATGAAAGCACATCAACACGAAAAGTGTCTCCTACTTCCAAATAATAACCACTAGAGTAACGCCCGGGTGTCCCATACCACTCGGGTTTACTTAAATATTTACTATAGTCAGTAAATTCCACTAAAGATGATCCTAAAAGCACGTCATTCCAAAAAGTGTTATACTTCCAAATAGTAACCACTTGAGTAATGCTCGTGCATCCCATACCACATGGTGTTACTTGAATATTTACTACAAGTTAGTAGACTCCACAGCTAAAAAGTGTTATATACTTCCTAAATAGTAATCACTCGAGTAAAACCCGTGCATCCTAAACCACACAGGTTTACTTTAATGTTTACTACAAGGTAGTAAATTCCACTCAATCAAAATATTCTACACAATAGGTCATCTAAATACCCGATAAAGTTTAATCGAAAGTCTCATACCAATCGGTAATACTAAATCTTTTATTTAAACTTCTCATTATATAGAAAAGATGTTAATTATGGAAAAGCATTAAAATGAATTTTTAATTATAGTTTTATAAAACATGTTTATATCTTATTGAAGAGATTCAAATAATATTAAAGTGCTTGTAATGGCTTTTGATTTAAATATTAAAATAATTCTTGCACTAAAAACCTTTGTATAAATATCTACCACACACATATACATACATACATACATACATATGTATATATTTTTATATATTTATATTTATATTTATATTTATATACAAAGATATAATTTCTGAAGGAAATTAGTTTTAAATCCTTATTATAAGAAGAGTTATTTATTTATAAAGGCATGAAAATACTTTTAAAATCGCTTGTAAAGCTTTTATACTCGAATAACTCAAATTAAGATGTTTTTGTTTTATAATTTACTTTACTTGTAATCCTTATCATATAAGATAAAATTTTATAATATACTTTACTTGTAAACCTTATAATCATTCTTGGAATGAGCACTTTATTTTAAAAAGCTTGAAAACCCTTCCAAATGTTTTTAATTAACTTCTATAATCAAAATCCTTTGAAAAGGATAATTTCTTTTATAATATATTTTATAAAAGGGTAGTATATTTTATTTGCCTTTAGAACATTTTTAGATTTAAAAATATAATTTAAATAGAAATTTTAGAGGATTTTGTTAATAATTAAATCTAATTTAAAAGCTTGAAATAGAATTTGAATACGGAAATGAGTTAAGAATTCAATATGATTTAGTAATATTTTTTTCAAACTAACTTCAATAAAAATCAAAAAATGGATAAAATCACATTTGAAAAACTTTAATAATATTTAAAATCATCCATCGATATTTAAAAACGAATTCAAACAGTAAATCATCCAAAAATGAAAATTTTAGGATAAATTTGGTCCAGAAAATATCACTCATCAAATAGAGAGTTATTTTAACGATCAATGTTGCTTTTTTTTGGTGAACTCTGATCACACAAACAATGCACAAACATCATATAATCTAGCTACAAAATCAAATGCATTTAGATAGCATCTCCTTAGCATTTTTATGGATTACAACACACATGCGATTTCATAATCAATAATCGAATTGAATTCAACATTCCAAACACACAATTCAACCAATTTAAACAACATACCAATTGAAACCATAACATGCTATTATATTTTAATTATTTCATTCATTCACAACCAAAGATTATCACAATTCATAAATCAAACAAAGAATGCAAATTAAAATTAGATATAAATGTGAGTTAAACAACTCACCGAATCGAGGAGCGAAAAACCCAATACTTAGTACTTGGTCAGAGTTGCTGCCAGCCTCCGACGCTACTAACTCCCCAACCACCAGCACCACCAATTTCCATCGATTGCACTTGCTTAGATGCTCCTCCCTTTCTTCGTCATCGCCTCACCCGCATGCTTCGAGGACATTTCCACCCCTTCTTGGATCGTCTTTCTCCACTGTTACCAAAGGCGCAACAACATGCATGCTCCACCTAAGTCGTGGCCTGCGTGAGTGCCAACAACTCATCGACCATCGCACATCATTGCGAAAGCTCCTCCCTAAAATTACCATGCCTAATCTCCCTTGCAAACACACTTTTCATTACACAACACCGGCCCAGGTTGTGAACGCCTCCAACCTCATGTCTTCAACGCGGTCACCATCACGATGCCCTAGGTTGTGGCCCCTCCATGACTCCTCTAGCCGTGTTCATCACGACATTTCTCTTTTTTTTATGCGACTTTTTTTCCTTTCTTAATTTCGTGAACATTTTGGGGGTCTAGGGTAAATAGAGGAAAAGCGGGGTTATGGTTTTAGAAGACGACCGGTTGGAACTTGGATTAGAAAATAGCATGAGGCTTGAACCGGCTAGTTTATCTTTTGGGCCTTGTTTTAATTAATTAAATTTTCTTTTCTTTTCTTTTCAATAACCCAAAAATTTATTTGTAAATGAATTTCTTTCAAATTTAATTATATTTTACCTCATTCTACAAATTATATTTTGATAATTAGATATTTCATTTCAATTCAGTACGTGTTTTTTTGGCAAAGCCGGCGAAGTTAAATGATCCCCTACCGTTTTATTTATAACTAGCAAGAAATCACTTACAAGCATAAATAGGATACACTGAGATTACGTAGGGAGGAAAAAATGGAAAATAAAAAATGAACAAAAGAACACAAGAAATAAATAACATGAAAATTGCCAATACTAGCCTCTCCACACCACTAAATCACTTTGATCATAAGAAAATGGGGAGTTTCTCATAGCATGGTAAATATTCCAGCACATTTCCTTGAATAATTCCATCCTAAGCTTATGTTTATTTTTGAAAATTCTTTCATTCCTTTCTTTCCAGAGAAATGACACGAAAACTTTCAGCATGGTTAGAAGTTGATAGGAGTAAGAACTTTTCCATTTTGTAGCCTTATAAACATTTTCCCATTCAGTCTTACTATCCTACACCAGATTTGCATAACCATGCTTTGCCTTGATTCCCTTCCATATGAAGAAAGAGAAGGAGCATTTAAAGTACAGGCGGAGGTTATGCTCATCTCTGGGTTTGTAGAAAATATGAAGAGTGTTAATATTAATACCCTTGTAAGCTAAATTACTGCGAGTGTTTATAGCATTCCTAAGGACTTTCCATAGCATGAAGTTGAGTTTTTTGTACGTATTTCTATTTCACACTCTTCTGTACCAGGGAAATTTGGGAAGATTAGATACCTCGGTTATAGCATTATATACAACAGAGATAGATTGTACCTTCGTGTCATCCATCCACAAGTAAGCTTCCACGATAGAGAATACATAGCTAGATTTATTGAACTTATTCCATGGCAAAGAAACTCTACTGTTAGAAGAACTAGGTAGGTCAATATTTCTATTTCTTATGTATAAGGTAGCTACAGCGTTAACTGGAGTACCACTCTACTGGATTTCTTCATGAGTAAAAAACTTATGCAGTATCAGGCTTTTTTCAGTTTATGGAACAGACTAAAATTTTGCTTCGCTATGAGGGTATAGTGCAATTTTAGTATGATGCAGCATAGAGTTCCTTACCTTGAGAAGAAGTTTCCACACCCAGCTTTGAGCTTGCTTAGGTTCAATCAGCCATATATCATCATTCTTAAGGTTGTGTATATTGGTACATTTATCCTATAAGGAATTTTTCTTATTTATCAGGCTATAGAATTGAGATGAGAAAGCAGCATAGTTCCAAGCCTCAAATTGATAATTCCAAGACCTCCATTTCTTTTAGGCATTTCAGTTTTAGAGAAAGCTATAGGTTCCAGTTTTTTTATGGGTATATTTCTTGTCCATAAAAATCTGATGCAAACTGTCTTTATCATAGAGATTAGTTTAATTGGAAATACAAAGGACTTGGACCAATAAACTATCATTGACATTATCAAGGAATTTTGATCACTAATCTCCCATTGGTAATACAATGTCACCGACAATACAAAGTACATATTTATTTTTATTTAATTATTTATCGTATTATTACAAAATAAATTTATTTTTCAGCTATTTCAATGATATAAAAATTATTCACACTTTTAAAAATATTTTATATTGATTAAAACCTTTTATTCGGTTTTAAATATATTATTCAAATACAATTTATCAATCAATTCAATTTGTTAAAAAAAATCTTTTACTAAATAGATCATAACCAAGTAAAAATGTTGTTTGTAAAATAATAACTATCAAAAATCAAATTCAAATATTTTTATTTATATTAAATTTATTTATGATTATGGTGTAGAAAGCGGGATTTTTACAGACCTCCACCTTACAAAAATTGCGCCCACGCAATTTCTTATGGGGAAGAAGTCATACACAACTCATTTCCTTAACTCTATTCGTATTTTACCAAATTCAATCAAGCTTGAGCTTGCCTAATCGTCTATGCCGCTCTTTCTATAAGTTATCATTTCATATGTTAATATTTAAATAAACTCATTCAACGATTTTCTATTTTTCACGTACGATAGATTTTTGGTGAAAATATTCTAAGTGTCGGATTTTTCGAAAAATTTCAACAGAGTCTCCTTTATACGGAGAGTGTTCTAAAAAATTACAACATAATAAAATTACAATATATATACATTCCAATCAATAGCCCATCCCAAAACATGGGAAAATAATATAATATCACACATATATTGAATAAGTGTAAAAACGTACCTTTATTTAGCATATTAAAGCAAGCTATCTTACTCTTTATGTGGGCTAAAGCGAGCTACCATCGCCAGTTAGTCCCAATATGCTTCATAAGTACCTTCTGTCAACTTAAGTTTAAATATTAGTCATATATAAAGTGATATGATAAACATGCATTCATTTGATAGACAAACGACATAGTATTCTTGTTTAGGCCAATTTCCAACAAAAGTTTCAACGGTCAACACACAAAACTAGAGGGTGGTCTCAAAGGATGAATTGTTGCATAGGGTTTTAGATTTCCAAATCAACTTTCCGAATGCAAACATGTGAAGTACAACTTATATTATGAGATTTTTTTATAAAGATAGACAAATCGGGATTTGCACTTTAAGTGTAGGCCAACTAAGAAACTTACGTTTTTGGCTTAGAAAACGTCAAAATTTTTCGATACACAAATAAAAATTGTTTCTTATCCTAATAGCTTTATGGAAAGTGCTAGATCGTCAAAATTGGACAAACCATTTGAAATTTATGGTCGAATGAATTCAACGTGGTTTTGAATGGACTACGCTTTTAGGACAACGATACACTTTCTTACTAATCCTACTTTTGGTCTTGATAAATCTTCCATTTTTACATTGCACTTAAAAGAGAAGTTATTCTTTAATGACATAGCTTTCTAACGAATTTAAAATTATCAAGGACAGATTGACAGTTTGAGATAAGATCAAATCAAATCATTGGTTTAACATATTTTTTTTGACGTTTTGTCAAAAATCCTTCATTTATTCAAACTTTTAAAATTAATTTTTAAAACCACACAACTCATAGTTTTTGCTTAGTGTTTATCACATAACACTTCTTATTAAAGAACATTTTTTTCATTGCTATTTCATAACTAAAACAAAACAACATGACTTGCCTTGTAAACATTTGTTTTCAAAGATATTTCACAAAATCCAAGAAACTTTTATATATAATTTTCTATAAATTCTTTCATTTTCTTTTTATTTTTTTCGAAACATCAAACCCATATCATTTATTTCCATTTTTATTTCTCTCTCTTTTTTTCTTCAAAATCAAAATTTCACAACAAATTCAAAAAATTACATTTCAATTGAACACAACTTAAAATACGACTCCCAATGTTCGAGAACCTTTTGCCAAAATATAAATTGATTTTTTAAAAATTTCAAATTGAAAATTTAATTCATTGATTTTTCCAACGTCTTTCATTCACAAAATCACAAGTTTCAACCATACATATTTCTTTTTCAAATTCATTACTTCATATTTGAAAAGCTTCCTTTTTTAAATTCAATCTATTAACACTTTATAAAATATCTCTTTCTTAAAAATCGCTTAACACTTTCACTTCATTTTCTTTTCTTCTAAAACTACATATTTTATTTTATTTTTAAATCTTCCTTTAAGAGAACTAAGAGTTGGAAAAATTCGAGTTCTTATTAACGTATTAAATTTATGAAGTTGAAAATAATTTAACTTTCCTTTCCATATACTCATCCTTTATTTTATAAATAAGTAAATATATCATTACTATTATTATTTTCTAACGAATCTTATTTCTTTATAATGATTTCAAGCTGAATTTTTATTTCTTTGAAATGATTTTAAGTATTTTTTCTATATAATATATAAGATTTACGTCCTCTCATACACACTCGATATTTCTTTATTTACAAAAATAGGCAGTATATTTTTTTCCTTTAGAAATTTTTTTTAGCTCAAAACTAATCTATTTTATATCCATATATACTTTACCTTATTAAATAATTTCATTTAGTTCAAACTTAATCAAATAAATATTTACAAACAATAGTTTGTAAATTAATTTATTTTAAAATATACAATGTTGTCGTGCCACAAATTTTAGTGATTCATTTTGCTAGTTGGCTTCAATGTTGATTGCATAGTATAATGTATCAACATTGCCTCGCCATTGACCTCAACTTCATGCTAATACCCAATGGTCGTAAATGTTGTTCTGAAATATCTAAATTTGGAAAAGCAATATTTCCACTTTCTAAAATAATAATATACCACTTTATAAAACAATATACAATTCTAAGTAAAATATTTCTTAACACTTCCAAAATATCGTGTCATACTGCCTCATATAAGCGTTTTAGGAATCCTTATAGATAACGTTGATCAGACGTATTGACTAGAATCCTTAAAACACTTAACAGACAGATTAACACTAAAATAAACTATTAAAGTATTATAAATCACTTTAGAAAATAATATTCATATTTTATTAACTCATATGCTTGCTTGTATGAAAATATTCATTTTTGAAATTTTATATATAATTAATTTATCAACCATCAACAACAATGCAACCCATCACACCAAAATTAACTATTCACAGAAACAAGCAAGCCTTCAACTAATTATATATATATATATATATATATATATATATATAAATTCTACATTTTAATTGTATACCATATACATTGCTACCATAAAATTTCTTAACAGATTTTATTATCCCCACAGTGGTTTTGTTTTTGAGAAACTACTGGCTTTTATTAATAACTTAGTTCATCCAAATTCAACTAGGTTCATATATATTTTGAGCGATAATTCCTACTCAACTCCCGCATTTTGGACTAGCCCAAATAAAACACAACACTAATACAACCATGCATACATCAATCAAACAAATATACAGTAAAATACCTTCAGTGGAAAGCTATATTCTAGCTTCCGTTGTGCACTCTGATCAATATTGGATCCTTCTATTCAAACTAGCTTTATCACAGATCAGGGTTTTGAAGTATTCAATGCAAGACTCGGACTAGGGTCTTTTATAGTTTCCCTAACCAAGCTACTTCTTTCTTATTCAAGCCACATAGAGATTTATTTAACATCACCAATGCTGACACTGCTGGTCGAAATAAGGATACTATATAATAGAAAAATAACGAGTATGTTCCCAGATGATTACCTGGTAATCATCGTATACTCCTATTAGCCTTTTAATATTGGATAACTACCACACAACCAAGACGAAACAGGGGCTCTAAGTCAATCTAAGCTAAGACTCGTGTCACAATATTCTATATTGTTCTAAACCTGCTTTGATACCAAGCTGTAACGCCCTACCTATATGCCTATACTACAAAAGGAATATTCACGGATGGCCGCTCTTAAGCGGCCTTATTCTCTATACTACCAAACAATATTACTATGTAATATTCTTTGGTAGTATGGGCATAGAGGTGGGGTGTTACAACAAACATTTGTAAATGTACATAAACAATATTAGTAGAGAAAAACAAGGCGACACAATACTCAAATGGAAATAAATCTACAATGGCAGATTTCATCATATAAAAAAGGGTTCATAATATTCAGCGAAGTTTTTATTTACAAAAAAGGGCATGACCGGACAAATACATCAATAGAAACAAAAAATATCTACAAACTCTATTGTTCACAAGGGCTGGAGATGCCCGTTGATCTAAAAATCATCATCATGAACCAACTGCTTATTCACCATCGAGGGCTCGGTTTTAGCTATCTTGCTCAGCGGTCCTATCTAGAAAGGCGATCTTCTTAATGGTTATAATCACTAAGGGAGCCCTCCCAGTCACCGCCATCTCTACTGCCACCTTCATATGGATCTCATTGTACTGCTCCAGGTCGTGGAAGCCGACTATCAATGGAAGATGATAGTTGGCCGAAAAGATCAACTTTAACATCTTGGCCAACGTATCATTCCATAGGTCATCCAAGGCGCCCTTCCCCTTCACAGCCTCTGCTCAGCTTATGCATTGCATGTCCTTTGCAGCTTAACCCTTATCTCATTTTCCACTATGTGGCTCACCTCTAGATCTTCCTTCACCTACCTTAGCTCCTCCTAGTTTCCTCACCACCTTAGGCTGCTCCCTAACAGTGGTGTCCCTAGCCCTCTCGGCCATGTGCCAAGCACCTTCTGCCTCTAGGACCCACCTCTCACATTCTTCGATCTTTCCCTCAGCCACTAGAAAGCCCGCCTCTCGTGCTCTCCTTACACCTATTCCACCTATTAGCGTCCAACTCTTTCCTCCCCCATCTGCTTCTTTAGGTCCTGCAAACCAGTGTGAATATAGAGGGCTCGCAGCATGGCTTGCATAATAAATATAATTTAAGTAAGAACTAATAGGGAAAAGGGAAATGAAAACTGTTAAGTACAAGGATGCTTACCAGGTAGGCATCCATCACCTGAGCATTCAAGATGGCCTTTAGAGAATTGGTCTCCCAGCCCAACTTAGGCCGACGCCCATTAGCTAGGGCCTTCGATGCTACCTCGGTAATATAGTGCCATAACATTTGCATGCTAGTCCGGTCATCCTCCCCAATCATCCTTAGGGCAGTTGACCCTATAACCTCATACCGTGCATCCTCCAACAGAGGCCTAACAACCTCCACCTCCTTAGAAAATTTGTAAGTGGGGCCACTCCCGGAACACTCTGGGTCAGCAACATGGGCCCTCTTCAACCACCTCCTCTCCTCCTCCGCCTCGACCACTTGATGAACCGCCTCAATTAGAACCTGCTCCGGTAGCATCAGATCATGTAGATGAAAGATGCATCCCCACCCTAGAGGTAGTTGGGAACTGGTTGACGTCTACAGTTAAGAACATGTGCCTATGCAAGGTGGCCAAGTAGGACTCCCCAATTGGGAACCCCCCATGGCCATATAGTCAAGAGTGGTTACCAAGTTCAAATGGACCATTGTGAAGAACAAATAAAGAAAAAAGTTAAAAGAAGGGCGAATAAAAGTAAATAAAGAGCAATACAGAACTAAGCTACCCTCGTCTAATCGGTCCCACGCCGCCTCCTCACTAAAGGCTGGTAAGAAGACTTTGTGTCATTGCTGCTAGATTGTGCCCCTTTAAGGTTTTGTGTGTCCAAGGGCACATTGTAAGTTTTTGTCGGAGACCTATAGGCGGAAGGGGTCCCAGAGAAAGAGCCCTCGCTCGTTGACATATTTGGCTCCTACACCCAATCGTTCATCCTCTCTATCTCAGGTGTCTCTAGTGTGCTAGAATAACCAGCATACCCGTCAATAACAAGATCGTTGCTCGAAACCACGTTGTCCTCTAAAAGGGTCGAGTCATAAGTTTGCTACTCACACCTACCTCGTTTCGCCCCAAGTCCGTAATAGTGATCTCATCGTCATCATCCACATCCACCCCTGGTGCCACCACCACCAATTCTCTAATCATGACCCATATAGGGCTTGTTGGTCATGTGGCTTAGGCCCTCGCTATAGCTACACCACTACCCATTGTCTGGATCGGGCCTGACAATCCCACCCAGCAAAGTTTCTCATCATTCTAAATCATGGCTAAGTTCTGAGCGCTATTTCTGATCTCCTTGATCCAACGAATTTAGTCCTCATACATATGGCCACTATGCCAGCCTTGGTGGGTTTCACTGCAGCATAAAGAAAATGGAATGGTTTCAAGAAAAAACCATTATCAGGAAATTTCTAAAAGAAGTTAAAAAGGAGACACACCTAACACATTGTACGGTCGTGTAGTGAGTGGGTTGATGGTAGCAAGAATGAAGAAGAACCGGTCCTTATAGGATGGTGCCTTGGTTGGAATGCTGAAGAAGAGAGAGGGCATATTGATGCCTTAAGAATAGCAATGGTTGCCTGGATCGGACTTGGCCTACCGATAGAGCTTGAAGATCAATCAGATCAAGGTCAAGTTGGGCACTGTAATATTCAGGTCATAGAAAACTATGAAGAGACCAACCAAGAGCTTATATTTGTTTAACATAAGATGCCTCGACACCATTTGATGCATGTTCAAAAATCTAATGAAACATGGATGGAGAGGAAGAGTCTTCCCAGCCTTAATGTATGGAAGTGACCAGGAGAAGTAGCCCGTTGGGGATTGATTAGCCCGATCAGCGATCAGAAGATAGAGAGGAACTATGTTTTTGTAGTCGAAGTTGACCAAAAAGCAGGCGAGGTTGATCCGATCCTCCCGGATCTTAGAATCCCCATGAGGGAGAGGTTGTCATCTGCTGGTAGAAGCAACCTCAACCATCTACAATCAATAGCGAACAACCTAGGTTATTGAACTACCCCAACCTATTGAAAGAGTAACCTAATTGGGCTCAGGGGAAAGCTTCTCCTCTACCATTCGAGTGGGCCACCAACTGTCCCTCAGAAGGTTCCCTTGTGCTCTAGCCAAAGATGGGTCGTGTGCGCGCCACATCCCAACTAGCTTGCCATCTAACTCTATCCACGGGTTCAGCCTCAGTGTGCAATCTTCCTATTTTTAACGCAAAGGGGCAGTTCGGTAATATTGACACATAAGCTCCTAGTGTGGTATATTCGGTGTTCGACATTAGATGATAACCGTTGATGGCACAACGACGATCGTCAAATGCCATAATGGGAGTTCACCGGAGAAATTCACCAGTGCAACCATGCAAATAATTTCGATGCAAATAATTTCAATGAAAATAGCAAGTAAATCCCAAAAAGGCAGTGTAACATCATGTAAAATAGAGGAGAAGACAATAGCAAAATTTGATGAAGCATTTCGGAAAACTAACTAGTAATACCCTACTAAGATGATCGTATGAGAAGCACAATGAATCAGGAGTTAAAAACCACTTACTGATGATGTATTGATCTGAGGAAATCTAATTGAAATTAAGAAAGAATAGCTTTAAAGTTCTTTAATGGCAATGCATAGTAAAGAATGAGAAGATGAAGAAGAAGAGAATTTATATGCTGAGGGAAGCAATATGAGCCGTCAGATCTGCCGCGTGGGAAGTGATATAAGTCATATAGGTATCACCAATGCATCAGTCAAATCACCATTTTGAAAATCGTTTTATCTCTGTGTCTTCTAGAAAAACAGACCGTCTTTGCCAATATTTTGCCAACATGCATAGCAATATTTAATGCAGCATTAAATGCACGAATGACAAGCCTGCACCTGCACATGAGCCCATGCTTAGTGGGTAAAAGTTTTCCCAAATTTCTCACAAGTGTGAATTGGAAGCCTTGGTTATCCAACCGGCTCACATAGTCAATTGCACTCGTCTTGCCCTATATACCCCCAGGATCCAACACTTTAATCAGCCCCAGCTCAGATGGTAGTGGCCTGCCCATGCACTACACCAGCCCGGTACTTGGCTTGCCTACTTAGCATCGCCCATCGACAGGCCCGGGCCTACAAGACTCTCTTAAGGAACGCCTCACCTACACTGATAAGGTGCCTGGAGTAGTATCTCCCCCCGTAGACTCCGGACGACCAGTCCAAACCAAGTTATCCTTCAAAGTGCTCCTTTACCATCAACTAGTCCGACCACTCGATCAATTGTCGGATAACTCCTTCGTCCATCCCCAACCTCATCTGCTTGTATGCACCAACTCCCTTAGAAGCCTTCAACCGTAGTTGCAAGCACTAGACCACCACTACTTAAAGAAGCAACACATGACTTCTCCTCTGAAAAGACTGGCATAAACCAGCACTATTCGTTTGACAAAAGCGCCACTGTGTAGCAAACCCTTCATGTCTTTTGCTGCTACCAAAGCACCTCTACTCTAACCATTCCTCGATCCTATGCTGCTTACCATACTCCAAGCATGCTCATAGTACAGTTTTTCAGCTGTCAACATTCGCACCGTGCATGCCATCTGTCATCTTAGCTATCATGCACATCAATGTATACGTCCATTAACGGCCTGGAGCGATTTTCGGACTCGGTCAGTGTAATCTCAGCCATTCAAGCATCAACTCCAGCAGCTATAGATATGCTAAGACATGCATTCTTACGGGGGTTAGAGAACATTAGCTTTTAAGTATTTGCCATTTAGCAACTATCTCTTGTGATTTAATGTAGTACAAGAGAAGTAAATCAATTAGAAATTTCTCATAGTGGACGTAGATCATCTTTAATCGAACCACTCTAAAATCTGTCTCTTTACTTTTGCACATTTTCTGTCTCCTTATTTACATTTTAAACTATGATATTAGTAGCTAACTTTTGCTAATATCACTTATAGATTACACCTTCAAGGCAGCCTAAAATTCTAGTCAACATTTTGGCGCTGGAAGGAGGGCCTCCACCTAAAGCTCTCACCTTTCATCACTTTTTATCTACAAAAAATCTGTTCTTAGTTATTACCACGGATCTAACTATTGAAACGAAGCTCACAACTCAAATGATCATGAGACAAATGGCAACACCATCAATGGTGCTATCCGGCCCTATTCCTTGGCTCAACAATGACATGTGGCAGGGTATATTACAAGGATTGACAAATGTGGGCACTCTGACCCTAGACGTGCAAAATTTGAGGACTAAGCCGGATGCTCAAACAATAGTTAACTTTGTTCCATCAGTCCCTCCAATGGCTGAATAGACTCATCAACCTGTACCCCATGTCGCTTATAATCTCATAAGCACCGCTGAAGCCCCGAAGAGGGTAGTGCTTGAAACCATGATTGGGGATGCCTAAGTTTACCATATGAACATACACACTGGCTATGTGTAGGAAGATATCTATGAAGTTCCATCGCCTCCGAACGGGGGATGGGGACCGTGATCTATGCTTTAAATGCCTCCGTGATGGAGGACAAAGTAAAGCTCCAGGACCTAAACAACCATTAGATTGGAAGAGGAAAAGGTGTTCAGTGACCGCTCATTGGTTGTCAACCAGATTAGAGAGCACTTTCAGGTTTAAGTGCAAAACATTGGTCCTTTACGTTGTAGAAGTCAGGAAACTCAACAACACCTTCACAGACTTCAAGCCATGATAGGTCCCCCGTAAGAAGAACATCAAGGCCGACGAACTGGCCAAGGCAGTAAGCAATCCTAAGAAGAGCATCCTTTGGTTCCCAAAGAAGGTGTGAGATGCTCCTTGCTTCTAATTAGAGCAACCACCATTGAAATTGATGAAGCCCACCCTAATTCGTGGATGAACCCATTGCTAAGGTACCTGTGGTGACCCTCACTCTATAACACATAGTTTTTTTTATACAAGAGGCATTCACCACTAAACCCCAATTCTTTTATATTTGAATATTTATATAATTTCCAAATATTTTTCCCAAGACCCTGGTTTTACCAATATAATTATATCAGTGTACAAACAAATTAAGTCAATTGTATATTTGATGATATACAATTGTTTCTTTATTATTATTATATTTTTTTTTATCAGAGGGAATTTGAGTCAAATAGAAATCAAACTATCATACAAGTTATTGACATAGCCACTTATTTCTTTTCTAAGTCTTGTTCTACTGCCATAGGTGCACTTTGACAAATTCTAACACTTATATATATTTATCTTGCCTAGATAATTCTATTTAACTCTAAAATAGTATTTACTTGATCTCATGATAGTTATCAAAGTTGATAATAATTAATAACAATAAGTTGGATTGACAAAAATCGATAAACCTTGGAAATTTACTCGAAAATAGGCAAATTAGGCAAAATCAGCAGTTCAGACGTCTAAATTTTTATGACAGACGTCTAGATTCGATCTCAGACGTCTAAATTTTTATGACAGACGTCTCAGAGTGTCTAAATTTTAAACAGAGAGTAGAAAAAAATTTGAACTAAATTCAGACGTCTAAATTTTTATTTACAGACGTCTAAATTCGATCTCAGACGTCTAAATTATTATGACAGACGTCTCAGAGTGTCTAAATTTTAAACAGAGAGTAGAAAACATTTTGAACTAAATTCAAACGTCTAAATTTTTATTTACAGACGTCTAAATTCGATCTCAGACGTCTAAATTATTATGACAGACATCTCAGAGTGTCTAAATTTTAAACAGAGAGTAGAAAACATTTTGAACTAAATTCTAACGTCTAAATTTTTATTTACAGACGTCTAAATTCGATCTCAGATGTCTAAATTATTATGACAGACGTCTCAGAGTGTCTAAATTTTAAACAGAGAGTAGAAAACATTTTGAACTAAATTCAAACGTCTAAATTTTTATTTACAGACGTCTAAATTCGATCTCAGACGTCTAAATTATTATGACAGACGTCTCAGAGTGTCTAAATTTTAAACAGAGAGTAGAAAACATTTTGAACTAAATTCAGACATCTAAATTTTTGTTGACAGACGTCTAAATTAGATCTCAGACGTCTAATTTATTATGACAGACGTCTAATTTGATCTTAGACGTCTAAAATTGTTGACAAGTTTTCTCAGAGGATTAAACTTAAATACTCAATTACTTACGAATTTCCAGAATTCGTGCATATGCAAGTATCACTTACCTGCCATGCACAAATTCATCTCACTTGAATATTCTACTAAAATCTTGAGTGTTCATTAAAAAATCAATCCCCTTAGCTTTTTAATTTCCATAAGGCAAAACATAAGCAATAAAAATCAGAGTTCAAATATATATATATATATATATATATATATATATATCCATATCATATGCATATAACATGTCTAACTCCTTATTTTCTCCAAATCAGACATTCATAAAATAAATTTGTAGTTAACCAACCATCATCCATGATCACTCATAACAGGTTTTCATTAAGTACATATCTTCAACTCAAAATACTTAAAAAGTTTCCCAAAGATAACTTCAATTACAGGAAATAAAATGTGTCTAGTAATTTCATTACAATGCATCTGCAAATTTTAAAAACAAGTCTCTCTTATTTATTCTAGCAGCCAATGCCTTCTCTACTCATCAAGCCAACTTCAATTTCCTGCAAGCAAATCATTTAGCTGCCCCAAAGAATTTTTGAGACACCCAGATGATTGCAAGGGCAACCAAAAGGGTCAGTTTTCACTGGTATGAGCATTTATCAATTTTGTATACATATTCATAATTTTAAAACATAATCTTGCAGTGCCTCCCTAGTTTAACAGATGTTTATACTTAGCATGTTTTGGTTCATACAAGGTAATACAAAAAAAAACACATTCATCTAATTCAAACAAATACACAGCAAACAGTAAAGATAAACATATGTATAATTCTTGATTTATTCTCCCCAAATCTAGATAAATAATCTCAGGTTTTATACTCCAAATTTTCTCCCAGCAACTAATCATTGAACAAGTTTAACTTGATTAAATTAACACCATATCTGGATATTTATAACCCAGATTTTTAAACCCCTGTCCCCATTTATTTTATGGTCTTTAACTCCTTGTCAAATGAATACTATGTATGCATTGTGAAGGAAACTCCCAGGTTGTTTAAATTATTCCAACACACAAAGGCCTCAGGGTGCAGTTGCACCATGCATATACTTGCTTCCACCTGAAGTAAACAAATCATTGACTAACTCCCAAGTGACCAATTTAGTTTTTCTTTCATTCATATTTCAGAAAGATATAACTGCTTGTATATTTTTCTGATTCAACCCCATGTTCCCCTGTTTAATCTATATCCATGTTTAGTGATACTAAGATAGAACAAGAATGCTCCAATCATGTTAACACCAAAAGCCCACTTACAGGTTAATAATCCAAACAAACAAAAAAAAGAAAATGCACAACAAACATCCATATCACCCATAACAAAATTAATTCAGAGATTTGAATGTCTCATAATATTTTAGGCTGCCTGCAATAGGACTTAATGCCATTGCATACAAAGGATAAATACTCACATAATGTTTTTCCTTTCACTGCTTTAATCTTTTGAACAGCAAATCCCCCAAAGCCCCAAGCTAGTGTTTCTCCTAGTTTATTTTATCTTTGTTTTGATCCCGAGAGAATGATGGATCTGGTTATGTGCAGTTATTTATAAATCCATTCTAGGGTTTAAGAAAATGGGTAATTCTCCTAATACCCTTAGCTGTTCATACACATATCTCATTCCTTGTGGTCCTAAATGGGAAATGCACACATCAGGTTACTTTAATTGGTTAGTTTGGGAGTTGAACATTTTAAACACTGCATGCTATTTTCATGTTTCCATTTTACTCATGCCATATGCATGTGATCCTTGTTCTTTTTTTTTCTAAGTTTAGAGAATCTGAAAATCTCCTTTGTACATTTAAATTAAAAATCACATATATTATGCTAATTATTTCTGGCATAATTATAAGACTTATAAACCTTTTTATTAATTTAATTTTTATTCTACCTTTATATAAAACAGAAAATGCCCCATATATATTAAATGTATATATTTTTATCTTATTTTATTTTAGGGTCATTACATACCCTCCCCCTTAAAGGAATTATGTCCCCATAATTTCACCTATTTTCTCCAATTAAAAACACTAACCCATAGCCTGTTTTAACTCCATAACCCCATACTCATATTTTATGGAAACAAACAATATATAAATACATTTAGAAAAATTATCTTAGGCTGCTTAAACATACCTCTCCACTAGTAAACAAATTGGGGTATTTAGCCCTCATTTTGTCTTCAACCTCCCATGTACAATCATTAGTGTCCAAGCTCCATTGGATTTTCACCAGTTTGATCACCTTGTTCCTCAACTTTTTCTCTTCCTTGGCAACTATCCCTACTGGTTCATTTGTATAAACCAAATTCTTCTGGACTTGAACTTGAGTAGGTGACTCCAGAATTGCTCCTTCATCATGCACCCATTTTCTCAATTGAGAAACATGAAATACAGGATGCACACCACTCAACTCCTCAGGTAACTTAAGTCTGTAGGCCATAGCACCAATTCTCTGCATAATTTCATATGGTCCTACAAATCTTGGTGATAGTTTACCAGATTTTCCAAACCTGAACACTTTCTTCATTGGTGATACTTTCAGAAAAACATGCTCTCCTACTTCAAACTCCATTGGCTTCCTTTTTCTATCTGCATAGGACTTTTGTCTTGATTGTGCTGCCTTCATTCTATGCCTAATCAATTCAATCATGTTGGAAGTTTCTTTAACATGGTCTAGTCCCAACATTGCACCCTCTCCTGCTTCCAACCAACAGGCAGGAGACATGCAAGGTCTCCCATACAAGGCTTCAAAGGGAGCCATTCCTATGGTTGATTGATAGCTATTGTTGTAAGTGAATTCTGCCAAGTGAATATGATCCTCCCAATTACCCCCAAAATCAAGCACACATGCTCTAAGTAAATCTTCCAATATTTTATTCACTATCTCTGTTTGCCCATCACTTTGAGGATGGTAGGCAGTGCTTAAACAAAGTTGGGTTCCCATTGCTTCTTGGAAACTTTCCCAAAATCTTGAGGTGAACAAAGTGTCTCTATCACTTACAATAGTCTTGGGTATACCATGTAACCTCACCACTTCTTTAATGAACAATTGTGCAAGCTTAGATGCATTTCTATCTGACCTGATAGGGACAAAGTGAGCTGATTTGGTTAGTCTATCAACAATTACCCATATACTATCATTGCCTTTCTTAGTTCTAGGCAAACCATCCACAAAATCCATGGAAATACTTTCCCATTTCCACTGAGGTACCTCCAAAGGTTGCAACATGCCAGAAGGCTTTTGGTAGTCTGCTTTAATTTGTTGGCATGTGGAACACTTTGTCACATATCTTGCCACTGCTTGCTTCATTCCTGGCCACCAGTAGCTTCTTTTTAAATCATGATACATTTTAGTACCACCAGGGTGTATGGTGTACCTGGTCTTGTGATGCTCATTCATGATTTCTTCCTTCAACTCTGCAATGTTTGGTACACAAAGCTTATCATTTTTCCTCAAATAACCTTGGGAATCTATTTTAAAATTCTCTGACTCAATGTTATTTAATAACATTTCTTTCTTCTCCTTTAGACTTTGATCTTGATCTTGCATGCTACCAACTTTCTCCACCAGATTAGACTTCACTGTGATTATTCCCAGTGTACCATACTCCACCATATCACCATGTTCTTTAAAATTCACTGCATCCTTGCTGTATATATCTGCCTCCCCAAGCACTGCAAGATTTTTAAACTCATCAATCATCAAACTGGCTAATCTAACATGATTTCTGCTCAAAGCATCTGCCACTCTATTAGCTTTTCCAGGAGTGTACAATATATCTAAATCATATGCAGCTAGAAACTCCAACCACCTTGCTTGCCTCATATTTAAATCTTTTTGAGAAAATAAATATTTCAATGCTTGATGATCTGTGAATAATTCAAATTTTGCCCCAAGCAAATAATGCCTCCATAGTTTTAGTGCAAACACTATTGCAGCTAATTCTAGATCATGAGTTGCATATTTGGTTTCATTAGGTTTTAGCTGTCTTGATGCATATGCCACTACCTTGCCATGTTGCATAAGCACTGCACCTAACCCAGATCCACTAGCATCAGTGTATACAACCATTCCTTCATTTGCTTCTGGGATTTGTAGGACAGGAGCTTCCACCAATGCTTGCTTCAATTTCTCAAAAGCTTGTTCACACTGCTCAGTCCACACATATGGTTGGTTCTTCTTGGTTAGCTTGGTCATTGGTGCGGCTATTCTTGAAAAATCCTTGATGAACCTCCTATAATACCCTGCCAAACCTAAGAATGACCTCACCTCAGTCACTGTCTTGGGTCTACTCCATGATTGAACTGCAATGACCTTGCTTGGATCTACACTTACTCCCTGCTGTGACACTATGTGTCCTAAGAACTTTACTTCTTGTTGCCAAAAATGCACACTTTGAATACTTGGCTTTTAATTCATGTTCTCTAAGTCTGGATAATACTAAATGTAGGTGCATAGCATGATCATTTTCTGACTTTGAATAAATTAATATGTCATCTATAAATACCAAGACAAACTTATCCAAAAAGTCTCTAAAAATTCTATTCATCAAGTCTACAAAATAGGAGGGAGCATTGGTCAAGCCAAATGGCATTACTAGAAATTCATAAAGGCCATACCTTGTATTAAAGGCTGTGTACTCAATGCTTTCCTCTGCAACTTTCATTTGGTGAAATCCAGAGGCTAAGTCTAGCCTTGAAAATATTTTAGCTCCATGCAATTGGTCAAATAGATCATCTATTCTAGGCAGTGGGTACTTATTTTTAATAGTTATCTTGTTTAAATCCCTATAGTCCACACACAACCTCATTGTTCCATCATGTTTCTTAACAAAAAGCACTGGGGAACCCCAACTGGAACTACTTGATCTTATGAATCCTTTCTCTTCTAATTCTTCTAGTTGATGTTTTAATTCTACCAACTCTTTTGGACCCATTCTATAAGGCTTCTTAATGATTGGATTTGTTCCTGGCATTAATTTTATTTTAAATTCAACTGGTCTGTTTTGAGGAACTCCCTTTACTTCTCCAAACACATCTATATATCCATTTACTACTGGGATTTCCTCTATTTTTAATTCCTTTTGAACTTCATTAATACTCCAAATTTTATTAAAACATGCATTCTTTGCTATTTCACTTAAGATGGTAATTCTTTTGCCTTTATTAGTTTCCAAAGAAATAGTAAGGTTTTCTAAATTTAAAATTGCTTTATTTCTCATTAACCAATCTACCCCCAAAATAATCCCAATACCAGGATAATTTAAGGTGTATAGATCTGAATCAAATTCATAACCCCCTATAATTAATTTCAGACCCATGCACTTCATCCCCAACATGCAATGACTCCCTATGGGACTGTGTACAATTAAGGGCTGATCAATAGAAACACAAGCAAGTGTTAACTTCTTTACAATTTCCAAAGATATTAGTGAATGTGAGGCACCAGTGTCATATATTACTGATATTGGTTGGGTATGAATAAAAATTATACCTTCAAGTTGCCCAACATTCCCAGTGTTATTTGCTGCCAAAGCTCCTACCCTTGCGGTTCCCCTATTGGTTTCTGGGCAATCCTTCTTGAGATGACCCATCTTTCCACAATTATAGCAGCCTCCTCTGGGTATCTTAGGGTCAGGGCATTGGTTACTATAATGTCCAGCTTTTCCACAATTAAAACAATGAGTGAATTTCTTGCTTTCAGGTGCAATTGCTCCTTCCCCTTTCTTAACTCCTTTACTTACATTTCTCTTGTCATAAGGTTGCACTTTGTTCTGGCCACCCTTCTTCTTATTGAGCTTCATATTCCTGAATTTCTCTCTTGCAGTGTCATGTTGCTCAAATGAGAGAGTTAGATCAATTACTTGATCAAAAGTTTTGTCCTTGTATGGCAACATTGCCCTTGGCAAACTAGGGTTCAAGCCTTGAATGTACCTTGCATTCTTTGCTTCTGCATTCCCTATTAACACCAGTCCATACTTGGATAATGCTTCAAACTTCTGAGTGTATTCATTCACACTTATGCTTCCTTGCCTTAATCTGATAAAGTCTTCAAGCAGCGTGGCCTTGGCAGATGCTGGGACAAATCTGGCCTCAAGCATGTCCTTGAAATCATTCCAAGTGATAGTATCCTCTTGTCTTTCTGCTGTCACAACTTCCCACCAATCCAGTGCAACCCCCTTCAATTTCCTTGAAGCTATCTGTCTCTTCCTCTGGTCATTGATCTGCATATCTGTGAAGACCCTCTCCATAGTTCTTATCCAAGTTTGAACACCTATAGCTCCTTCAGTACCTTCAAAATCCTTTCCTCCCAAAGTGGTACATGTCTTTAGCAGTTTGGAGAGTTCTTCATGAGGATTGTCTTGCCTTGGTGCCATTCCATCCCTTAAAGCTCTCACAAAATCCTCCATGCTCATCACAGGTGGCTCTCGTGATGATCCTGCACCTGTATGGTGCCTTGGTCCTACCATAATGCTATAAATATGATTTTTACATTAGTTTATTTACCCCTATCATTTTTGGTGTCTTTACTTGGTTTATTTTCATTTCTGTGCACACTGTGCATGTATCACATGTACACATTTATATATATATATATATATTTTATTCAGTCATAAAACAAAAGTATTCAACATCAATAATTCAAACAATGCATTCAAACATCCATATGCATACAACAACATTTACTATGTTATTTAAAACATAGCTCTGATACCAAACTGTGGTGACCCTCACTCTATAACACATAGTTTTTTTTTATACAAGAGGCATTCACCACTAAACCCCAATTCTTTTATATTTGAATATTTATATAATTTCCAAATATTTTTCCCAAGACCCTGGTTTTACCAATATAATTATATCAGTGTACAAACAAATTAAGTCAATTGTATATTTGATGATATACAATTGTTTCTTTATTATTATTATATTTTTTTTTATCAGAGGGAATTTGAGTCAAATAGTAATCAAACTATCATACAAGTTATTGACATAGCCACTTATTTCTTTTCTAAGTCTTGTTCTACTGCCATAGGTGCACTTTGACAAATTCTAACACTTATATATATTTATCTTGCCTAGATAATTCTATTTAACTCTAAAATAGTATTTACTTGATCTCATGATAGTTATCAAAGTTGATAATAATTAATAACAATAAGTTGGATTGACAAAAATCGATAAACCTTGGAAATTTACTCGAAAATAGGCAAATTAGGCAAAATCAGCAGTTCAGACGTCTAAATTTTTATGACAGACGTCTAGATTCGATCTCAGACGTCTAAATTTTTATGACAGACGTCTCAGAGTGTCTAAATTTTAAACAGAGAGTAGAAAACATTTTGAACTAAATTCAGACGTCTAAATTTTTATTTACAGACGTCTAAATTCGATCTCAGACGTCTAAATTATTATGACAAACGTCTCAGAGTGTCTAAATTTTAAACAGAGAGTAGAAAACATTTTGAACTAAATTCAGACGTCTAAATTTTTATTTACAAACGTCTAAATTCGATCTCAGACATCTAAATTATTATGACAGACGTCTCAGAGTGTCTAAATTTTAAACAGAGAGTAGAAAACATTTTGAACTAAATTCAGACGTCTAAATTTTTATTTACAGACGTCTAAATTCGATCTTAGACGTCTAAATTATTATGACAGACGTCTCAGAATGTCTAAATTTTAAACAGAGAGTAGAAAACATTTTGAACTAAATTCAGACGTCTAAATTTTTATTTACAGACGTCTAAATTCGATCTCAGACGTCTAAATTATTATGACAGACGTCTCAGAGTGTCTAAATTTTAAACAGAGAGTAGAAAACATTTTGAACTAAATTCAGACATCTAAATTTTTGTTGACAGACGTCTAAATTAGATCTCAAACGTCTAATTTATTATGACAGACATCTAATTTGATCTTAGACGTCTAAAATTGTTGACAAGTTTTCTCAGAGGATTAAACTTAAATACTCAATTACTTACGAATTTCCAGAATTCGTGCATATGCAAGTATCACTTACCTGCCATGCACAAATTCATCTCACTTGAATATTCTACTAAAATCTTGAGTGTTCATTAAAAAATCAATCCCCTTAGCTTTTTAATTTCCATAAGGCAAAACATAAGCAATAAAAATCAGAGTTCAAATATATATATATATATATATATATATCCATATCATATGCATATAACATGTCTAACTCCTTATTTTCTCCAAATCAGACATTCATAAAATAAATTTGTAGTTAACCAACCATCATCCATGATCACTCATAACAGGTTTTCATTAAGTACATATCTTCAACTCAAAATACTTAAAAAGTTTCCCAAAGATAACTTCAATTACAGGAAATAAAATGTGTCTAGTAATTTCATTACAATGCATCTGCAAATTTTAAAAACAAGTCTCTCTTATTTATTCTAGCAGCCAATGCCTTCTCTACTCATCAAGCCAACTTCAATTTCCTGCAAGCAAATCATTTAGCTGCCCCAAAGAATTTTTGAGACACCCAGATGATTGCAAGGGCAACCAAAAGGGTCAGTTTTCACTGGTATGAGCATTTATCAATTTTGTATACATATTCATAATTTTAAAACATAATCTTGCAGTGCCTCCCTAGTTTAACAGATGTTTATACTTAGCATGTTTTGGTTCATACAAGGTAATACAAAAAAAAACACATTCATCTAATTCAAACAAATACACAGCAAACAGTAAATATAAACATATGTATAATTCTTGATTTATTCTCCCCAAATCTAGATAAATAATCTCAGGTTTTATACTCCAAATTTTCTCCCAGCAACTAATCATTGAACAAGTTTAACTTGATTAAATTAACACCATATCTGGATATTTATAACCCAGATTTTTAAACCCCTGTCCCCATTTATTTTATGGTCTTTAACTCCTTGTCAAATGAATACTATGTATGCATTGTGAAGGAAACTCCCAGGTTGTTTAAATTATTCCAACACACAAAGGCCTCAGGGTGCAGTTGCACCATGCATATACTTGCTTCCACCTGAAGTAAGCAAATCATTGACTAACTCCCAAGTGACCAATTTAGTTTTTCTTTCATTCATATTTCAGAAAGATATAACTGCTTGTATATTTTTCTGATTCAACCCCATGTTCCCCTGTTTAATCTATATCCATGTTTAGTGATACTAAGATAGAACAAGAATGCTCCAATCATGTTAACACCAAAAGCCCACTTACAGGTTAATAATCCAAACAAACAAAAAAAAGAAAATGCACAACAAACATCCATATCACCCATAACAAAATTAATTCAGAGATTTGAATGTCTCATAATATTTTAGGCTGCCTGCAATAGGACTTAATGCCATTGCATACAAAGGATAAATACTCACATAATGTTTTTCCTTTCACTGCTTTAATCTTTTGAACAGCAAATCCCCCAAAGCCCCAAGCTAGTGTTTCTCCTAGTTTATTTTATCTTTGTTTTGATCCCGAGAGAATGATGGATCTGGTTATGTGCAGTTATTTATAAATCCATTCTAGGGTTTAAGAAAATGGGTAATTCTCCTAATACCCTTAGCTGTTCATACACATATCTCATTCCTGTGTGGTCCTAAATGGGAAATGCACACATCAGGTTACTTTAATTGGTTATTTTGGGAGTTGAACATTTTAAACACTGCATGCTATTTTCATGTTTCCATTTTACTCATGCCATATGCATGTGATCCTTGTTCTTTTTTTTCTAAGTTTAGAGAATCTGAAAATCTCCTTTGTACATTTAAATTAAAAATCACATATATTATGCTAATTATTTCTGGCACAATTATAAGACTTATAAACCTTTTTATTAATTTAATTTTTATTCTACCTTTATATAAAACAGAAAATGCCCCATATATATTAAATGTATATATTTTTATCTTATTTTATTTTAGGGTCATTACAGTACCTCGCAAGTATACCAACCACCTCATTATACCATCATGGATGGGTTATATTGGAGGGGTACTCAACTCCCTTCCAACGGTGTGTGACAAGTGAGGAAGCGAACCACATATTAGAGGAACTGCATAAAGGCTTTTGTGGAGACCACGTTGGAGGATAAAGTGTGGCAAAGAAGGTTGCCTGCTAAGGATATTAATGGCCTACCATGATCAAGGACACAATGAACTGCGTTAGGAAATGCGATCAATGTCAACGGGTTGTCAAAATCCTAAGAGCCTCCACTTACAAACTCAATTATCACTTCTACTGACATTGTGAAATTTTGGTTATCATGTGCATATAGGTGATTCAAAATCATTATTCAAAATCTCTATTTCAACAAAGATGTACCAAAATTTAAAGTCATATTGGGCAATAATTTTACTAGAGGAGCATGGAACTAAAAAGCTCCGCAATAAAGAAATTAGGCTGGTCCAAGTATAACGGGGATATAATCCAACGAAAAGCACATGGGAAACTGAAGAGAAGATGAAGGTTTCTCATCCTGAGCTTTTCTCTTGTAAACTTTTCTCTCCAAAATTTAGATTTTTGGTTGCATCGTAGTTGCTAGATTGGATGGTAATGGATGGTTGCCACGGTTTTTACTGTCATTTTTCCACTCATGTAGAATCCATGAATATTTAGTATGCTTGCATACATGCCTAAATGTCACAATCTTACATTCATGCTAGGACTGAGCTCACCTATAGTATGTTACATATATAATCACGTTGCATTTTTGGTTGAGTAGATGGTTGTCTAGATAACTTGGTTGTATAACATGGATGTTGAGTGCGCGTTACACTATTTGTCCCTTAAGGATTTAAAGGATGAAATCCATTTTTGGCGGGGAGAATGTAACACCCTGTAAAATTAATAAGAAATTAATTAATTAATAATAAGGTTAAAAATGGAAATTTTATAATTGACGAAATTTGGCCATGAAATTTATACCATTGTCGTATAAGGCTAAAAATGGAACTCTATCAATCTTCTTCTTCTCTACGATTCAGAGTCACTTAGGATGTCCAGATAAGGGATTTTAGATATTTAAATATCTGATTTCTAATTCTATTCTTCCCTAATTCTTGATTTTGAATCTAATTTATATATAATCCAATTGTCATATATTTCAAAAAGAAGAGATCTGATGGATAAATTAGAAGAATCAAATCCAAAAGGAGGCATGCAAATTCTCTGTTGGTGGAAATCTTAGTTTTTCATATTTTAGTATTTGTATAGTAAGAGTTTGGATTTGTTTTATATCTTGGGGAATTTTGTTCATGAAAACCTCAAAACTAAAACACAAAATTCCCCCTAACCAAAATGTCAATTCTTATGTTTATTGAAATCTCGACTGTTTTATATTAAAATAGTAGAATTTGTTTTGGTATTGCAATTTGGATATTTTATATTCTATTCCACTTCCAATTTTTCTCTATTAATGTGCTAAAGGGTTCTAAATAGAAAATAAGTTAAGAAATGGTGTGTAGAGTACGAATTCTCTTATTCGTAGTTTGCACTACCTATTTCCTCAATTTAATATGGATCCCTTTTTCATTTTGATTTTGTGTATGTAAAAGTTGAATAAAATATAAAGGGTTTAAATTATAAATTTTATTCCTGGGAATAGAGGCGTTGATTCTATTACATTAATATAAAATAAGTTTTGTATTTGATATGATTTTATTAATACAAGTATATTTGTATTGCTAAGGATATTAGCCATTTTGTAAGTTACTAAGTAAAGTTAGATTTGAATAAATTTGGAAGTTTTGACATTTTAACGATTAGTATAGGTGTTGAATATTTTATGCACGCGTAGGAGTCTATATATTAGTTTGTCTAATTATTGCATAAATATATATATAATATTAGTGTATAATTAATAACGTCTTAATCACATAAAATAAATAGATTAGTAAATAGCATTAATACCTATAAGAAAGAATCTAAGGATAATTATGGAAATTAATCCATAATTAAAGGCGAAATAAGGAGTTTTCCTTATATGGCCTTAATGCGAAATACAGTGAGGTATATATGGTAGATGTCAGAAGAGAGGAAATATGACTAAGTTATAAGGATGCAATGTCGGTCAAAATCACACCAAACTTTTCCCAGCTAATCTAGCTACCAACAATGTGACTCTAAGGTTGATGTGAGACATCGCCTATAATAAGTACCCAAGGTGGATGAGAGATTAGTCCCAATTTTGTAGGGTAAGTCTGCCCATCTAGTCTGGCTACCACTACCTACAAATAGATGGGCTAATGAGAGACGTCACAGTTGGAGTTACGGTCATATAACGTCAGGCCTGCTTTAGGTTTGGAGGTATTAAGTGGCTGTTATATGGTCCACCTCCTGTCCACTTAAGAAGTATTAAATGACCGAGATTACCGTTTAGATGCGGTAGTGGGAATCTTAGGAGGAGTCCGCTATGGGGTTTAAGTATTAAGTGGTTATTGTAGGGTCCGCCTCTTCCTACAAAGAATTATTAAGTGGCCCGATGAGATTCCATACGATGTCAATTAGTGAGTACCAGAGAGGGGTCTACCTTGGGTTAGGTATTAAGTGATAGGGACCTGCTTAGGATATAAGTATTAAATGGCCAGAGTCTACCTAATTCCCATTAAAGAGGTATTAACTGGGTTTAGTACTTTCTCTCACATTGTTAGGACATGATTGTGGGTAGTTGCATCAGACTGGGAAGGGCTTTTGGTCTACAGTTGAAGGTACATTATGGAGTTGGACTGGAAAAGCCTTCGGCCATACAGTTGGAGGTATACTTGGTAGAATGTAGAATGGATGCGTAAGACATATTTATAATCCAAATGATACTGCCCAAATACTATTATGGTAAGACTTAAGATTTTCATTCATCATACATTATTGTTCCGACTCCCTCCTCATTATCACATACAAGTTATGGGAGACAATGCTGATTTAGAAGATGAAGGCAAAGACAAAGTCTTGTGGCAGTTTAACTATCTAGTTATGTTTTTGATATATCTTGATGTACACAGTTCAAACATTGATGTTATTTTTAAGATGCTATACTTTGGATATTTGATATGATATATTGTACTTCAGAGATTTGGATTTTTGTGAAATAGGTACTTATTTCTGATATTATTTTATCCTTTCCGCTGTGAGATTCTGATAGCATAGATAGATAGCTCTGTGTATTGTTCATTGTATCAATTTTACCAACCAACAACCAGTTTTGGAATTAGCCTAAGGTTCGATGGTTTTTTATTGGACCGAAAATTAGGTCTATTTTAAGATACGTTGTTACAACCCCGAAAGTTTATGCTGAAGCCAGTACTCAAATATCTAACCTGGCTACTTGAGGAATGGGCATGAGTGTTCTTTTTAGCTAGTTTATGGTGAAAATGATGAGGTAACAATGAAGTAAAGTTGTTATGCTGAGGCAGTTAATAGTCTGAGGAGGAGACTTTTCAAAGATGAGCCAGGATTACAGGAATGGAGGAAAGGTGTTTACTGGAAAAGAACCCGCTTTGGAAGTGTTGAATTGGCTGAAGGTGTGAGCGTATTTGGAGATATAGGTTATGATGACGCTTAGAAGAGGAGGTTAACTTCTTGTTAACTTCAACTGGATGCCTTATATTGGTGAGTGGTGTAAACTGCTGAAATTCAGAAGAAGAAATAACATTGGAGCAGTTTAAGAAGTGGTTCGAGGCTTAATTTATACCCGAATCACCTAAGGTTTCTTTATATAGAGAGTTTTAGACTTGATGCAAGGGGAAATGACTTTAGCAGAGTATATTTAACGTTCTATTTTTTTCAAAGTATAAGAAGAAGCATATTAGGACCCCATTGAAGAAAAAAGAGAAGTTTATAGAAGGTCTAAGAGAAGGCTTGAACCATATGATGATGGCGCACTTGTTATCTCCTTTTGAGATAGTAGTAGAAATAGAAAGAAGACGTGACCATTTGTACCAAGAAAAGAGAAACGCTAATGCCAAGTCCAAGGAAGGTTAGAAGAAGAGGTTCAACCCAGACTAGATGGGTACTAAGAACTAGAAGGGAGGAAAATGTTCAGGGCAAAGTGCTCAAAAGCTAAAAGTTTTGAATGATATTTGCTTCAATTTTGGGCAGAAGGGACACTACTCTTCTAAGTGTACCAGCCAGAGAACAAAGACAGTGCTAAGTGCATTAAAAGTGATAAGCCTAGCTATAAGAAAAAGGATTGTCTAGAATTGAGGCAAGCAAAAGTGTATGCTTTGGAGGGACCTTCAACTAGACCAACTGTGGAGGAAAAGGGAATAGGAGTTTTGCTTGGAGGTATGATTTCAATTTTCAACATTTAGGGTTCTATTTAATACTGGTGCTACACACTCTCCCATTTCGAAAGATTTGGTTGATATATTAGAATTAGATGCTACTTACTTAATTACATCCTTGAGTGTGGTTATTTCAATCGGTAGATATGCCACTCTCGAATTAAGGTGCATTGACCTTAAGTTTGCTTTGTGTGGATATTTGTTTGTTTGCGATCTATATGTGTTTGACTTCATATGGTATGCGGTAATTTTAGGCATGGATTTGTTAGTGCATAATGATGTTATGATCTATTATGCTGATAGAATTACAGCTTTACAAAATCCAAGAGGTGGAGAATGAATCATGATAATATTGGATGTAATGAAGGAGAAGTTGGATTTGATGTTGTATGCCATGGAGGATAGGGAAAATGAGATTATTAGAGCACCAATAGTCCAGGAATTTGAAGATATTTTTGAAATAGTAATAGGATTACTGCTAAGAAGGACGATCTAATTTCGAATAGATTTAATGCCACAAACTGTTAGTAGACCATCCAACACAATGCCACCCAAAGAGCTGGAAGAAGAAGCAACTGGTGGAACTTGAATATAAAGTTTCATTAGGCTGAGTAGTTCACCATGGGGAGCATCCACGCTATTTGTGAAGAAGTCAGATGGATCATTACATATGTTTATTGATTACTGAAAGTTAAATAAGTTAACTGTAAAGAATCATTATCTATTGCCTAGAATAGACGATTTGTTTGACCTGTTGAGTGGAGTTAGAGTATGCTCACAACTAGATTTAGCAACAGGCATTCCATCACCTGAGGTTAGCTGAGGATAGTGTCACATTGACCGTGTTTAGAACTAGATATGGTTCATATAAGTGGTTAGTTATGCACATTGGACTAACCAAACCGCAATGTTCTTTGTGGATCTTATGAGCCGAATCTTTCGCAGTTAATTGAATAGATTTGTGTTGGTCTTCATCAACAATATTTTAGAGTATTCTAAGAATGAGAGAGACCATGATATCTGTCTCATATTTATGTTGGATACCTTGATACATCACAAATTAAAGGCGAAGTTTTCCAAGTGTCATTTTAAAAAAATGAGAAGTAAAATTTATTGGTTATGTGGTATCAAAGAACGAATTAGCAGCGGTAGATCCATCGAAGATAGAGACTATAAATTATTGGAAGAGACTAGTGACGGTTACTGAGATAAAATTTTCTTTCGATTGACTGGCTACTAATGCAGATTCATTAAGGATTTTTCACGTATAGCAGCACTGTTAACTATGTTGCCTGGAAAGAATGAGAAGTTTATATGGACCAATAGTTGTGAAGGATCATTTCAGGAGTTGAAGAAATAATTGACCAATGCTAATGTCTTGATCGTGCCTGAAGGGAATCAGGATTTGGCGGTTTATACGGATGCTTATGGAACTGGATTGGGAGCAGTATTGATGCAGAGGCGAAGAGTGATAGCTTGTGCATTTAGGCAGTTGAGGCCACATGAAGTTTGATATCTAACTCACGGCTTGGAACTGACAGTGGTGATTCTCGCACTGAAGATTTGGAGGCATTATGTTTAAGGAGAATGATTCAAGTTACATACCGACCATAAATCTCTTAAGTATTTATTCTCTTAGAAGGAGTTAAATATGAGGCAACATATATGGTTAGAATTTCCGATGGCCTACAACTTTGATATTGAGTATACGTCGAAAAGGAGAACATGGTTGTAGATGTGTAGAAAGTAGTAGAATAGAATGTTAGCCATGATTAAAGAATGAAAGCATTATAAGTCATAGCATCTTATGGAGTGCATTTTAGACTAAATGTTGGGCAAATTAAATATATAAGGGTATTAACAAGTTTGGAAGTAAGTCCAATGCTCATGGATAGAATTGCATTAAGGTAAAGAGATGGCCCATTTTAGTTAAAAGAATTGGACGATTAGAGATGAGTATGGATGCGGAGGATTTGAAAGGATACGACATTCAAAAGGATGGCTTTGGGAAGACTACGTGTTCCGAATGTAGAAGATTTTCAAAAAGAGGTCTTAGAGGAAAGTCATCAATCTAAGTTTACTATTCATCCCAAAGGAATAAAGATGTATTGCGACATGAAACATGTCGTCTTTTTAGAAGGGAAGAAGAGAGGTGGCGGTGAATGTGTAAAGAAATGTATCACATATCCGCAAGTGAAAGAGCATCAGAAGACAAGTGGTTTACTACAATCCTTGGAAGTATTGACTTGGAAGTAGGATTTGGTATCTATGGTTTTTACAGATGGGTTGTCAAGGTCAAGAATGGGAAATGATGGTATATGAATAATAGTTGATAGGATGACCATAAGCCCTCACTTTATCCATGTGAAGTCGATAATAATAGCAGTTAGTTTAGAAAAGCTATATGTGATGAATGTTGTGGGACTCCATAGGTCTCCAAGAAACATGGTTAGTGATAGAGATTCATCATTCACCTGTGAGTTCTACAGAAGTTTACATAGTTGAATCTAAGTATGACATACCACCCATAGACAGATGGTCAAATAGAAAGGGTGAACCATGAATTAGAGCATTTTCTAAGGGAATGTATTTTAGATTTCGAAGGATCTTGGAAAGATCATTTGCATTTGTAGATTTTGCCTACAATAATTATTAATTGGGTATTCGGATGGTACGATTTAAGGCGCTTTATGGTAGATCGTGTAAGTCACCAGTATGTTGGTGGACGTGAGAGATAGATTCGTATTAAGACCCAACTTGGTAAGGGATGCTACTGAAAAGATAGAATTGATTCACACTAGAATGAGATTTGTGCAATTAAGGAAAAAGAGTTATGCTAAAAAGTGAAGAAAGGAACTAGAGTTCGCAGTAGGCGACATGTGTTCGTGAAATTTTCACGGATGCGAGGTGTTATACGATTTAGGAAGGTGGGGAAATTGGCTCCTAAATATGTAGGTTTGTTTCCAGCAATAAAGAGAACTGGTAAACTCGTATATATATTTGAGTTATGGAGCGGTTTAGCAGGTGTGAATAATGTTTTTTTGTATATCGCATTTAAAAGAATGTATGTACAACCTTAGTACAGTAGTAAAACTGAGGGCGATTGAGGCCTTGTCTGTAAACCCTGATTTTACATATGTTAGATGACCGAAAGGGATAGTAGGTCGAGATGTGAAGGAGTTAAGGAACAAAGTTATTAAACTTGTTCTCATCCATTTGAGTGACGATAAGGATGATTGTACCTGGGTAGTAGACGATAGGATTAGGAATATCCATCCCGAATTATTTTGGACATTCACTTTTATAGCAACGAGCTTTGTTTGTCTATCGTATGTACTAGTGGTAGCACTGGTGTATGCATGTTATGATGCAGTTATGTATTAGTAGTTGCACTATTGCACTTTTATTAAATGATTGATGATTTTCATTAATAGGGTACTAGTGTAGCTTTTGTACTTGTGTGTACTATATGATGATGACTTTTACACTACCAGTGAGGTGTATTGTAATTATTATTTCCTTAATAGATTTTTGAGGATGAAATTCCTATAAAGATGGAAGGCAGTACCATCGCATATTTTAGAGTGCCATAATATGTGAAATAATGTAAATAATAAGAATTTAACAAGTTATAATTAAGCAATTTAATTAAAAGATCACTTGAGGAAAATTTGATTACTTGAGTGTGAAACATTTAAAATATTAATTAAATGAACCAAGAGTGATTAGTGCAATTAAATTCGGCCATAAGATAGGGATAAATAAATTTTGAATTTTGAATGAAAAGAAATCTTACAGTAGGGGAAATAAATTAACGAGTTTAGATAAGAGGAATTTTTTGCCCAAGCCAAAATCATTAATACAAACACACACGCACGCACGCACGCACACAACTACCTCCTTCTCTTCCTTCACATTCATTCTTAAAACAAAAATAAATACAAAGATCTTAGGTCGGCTACCATTTTCAAGGGAATAAAGAGGAAATCAAAACTAAAAGCAAAGGTTTTCATTTCTAAAGGAAAAGAAGATGATTTCATCTAAACTTTTGAAATTATGGTGAGTAAAACTTTTTTTAATTACCTCCAAACCCGTTTGGGTTCAGATTTGATATGATTTGGCTATTTTAAAGAATGTTAAACATGTTTTGATTAGTAGAAATGATTTGGTATGTGCTTGATGATTTACATAAATAGAATTTGATCAAGTTTGAGGTAAATCATGATTTATCTTTCCCCAAATTATAATGAAAGTTTAATATGACGTTCTTAATGTTAAAACAGAGATAGGTATTAATTTTCATAGTTCTTGGATGAAGAAATAATTAACTATGAATTTTATAAGTGGAAAATGGCTTAGGGTATACATTATTTTTTAAAAAAAATTGAAAAAAATATTTTTTTTTCAATTTTTTTACTAGAGGTACGTAGATGAGATGTTTTGGAATTTTGGTGAATTTGTGGAAATTTTCCCATTAATATTTGAATTGTTATGAATCAATTGATAAACAAAATATAACCTTAGCTAATGAAAAATAATTAAGGAAATCGTTAATTAAAGGGGCTAAATTTTTGGATCAGTTAGAGAAAACTAATGTAAGTTAAAAGCAATTGGTGAATAAATGACATGTGTATAGGTTAGGTCAAAAGATCCTACTTTATTAAGACAAAGTATCATTTTTCACTTAATTATAGATTTTCCATCGTGACTTACGATAGCCTTGTTAAGACATGCGATAGAATTAAGTCTCAACCTTCGATAGCTTTAGAGGTTGACATGCGATTACATATAAAAGCTCAACCGTCAGTAGCTTAAATATATAACATGCGATAGCTTTGTTGCATTAACCTTCGATAGCTCTAAGAAATAAGGCATGCGGTAATTCGAATTTTGATAGCCCTAGAAGATTACATGTGATAGTTATAAACTTCAACGTTAAATAACTTAAAGGAGATGATACATGATAGCTTATAAAAGTTCAACATTTAAAGCTTTAGAAAGATGGCATGTGATGGCTTTTAGGACTCAACCTTCGATGGCTTTGAAAGTTAAGGTGCATAGTTTAAAGGAGTGATAGCTTCTAGATGTGATAGCTTTGTGGTGCGATAGCTACAGGGAGCGATAGCTTTTCCACACAATAAATCTAACATGCGATACCTTTGAGGTGCGATAGGTTGACTTGCGATAGTCTTATCATGCAATAGTTTTGAGGCATGATACGTAACACGCGATAGCTTTGGCACATGGTAGCTTTACCATACGATTACGTTGATATGCAATAGCTTTAGGGTGTAATAGTGTCATGCGGTAGCGTATGATCTAGGAATGCGATAGCCAGGGGTGCTAAAATTTATTATGTAAAATAAGAGGATATTATGACCATTTAGAAGCCAGTTTCCAAAGTTTGATTGAAAATTTCATAGAGATGAAATTAAGACAAAGAGAAATAAGTCAAGGTAGAAACTTATTCATGTTTGGATAATGAATTAAGCTTGGAAGCTAAGAAATGATAGTTGCATCATTTAAACTAAAGACAATAATGTTTTGTCTAAAGAATGTGTATGATACACAATTAATGAATTAAAAAAATGAGTTGAACCCATGATCTAAAATATACCAACTCATTGAGTTATTGAATGACCAGGAGTCTGGGCTTAGGAAAGTCTATATTCAATGGTATATGACAGGATGCCAGGACTTGGTAAATTCATAGGTTCAAATCAGAAAAACTAAACTCTAGTGTAAGTTTATGGCAGAGTGACAAAACATCAAAATGGATGTAATGAATGGGCCAGCAACATGAATTTAGTGTTTCGGGACTAGGAGGGGCTATTGATGCTTAGTAATGATTGCTAGAATGTATTTATGATGCTTAAATTGTGCCTCTTAGGAGAGTCAGGATGGCCCTCCATGGTAGAATGAGTGATCATTTCATCAGTGATGTTGTTCGAGAAAAGATTAATTAGTGATAGACAAGACGAGGATGGTAATCGCAAAGTAAAGTTAATGATAACTTTAAATGTTGACATCGAAATAAGAGTCTATGTGATGCTTACGAATGTGTTTGATGATTGTATAACTTGGTTCATAACAACATGGTGATAAGTATAGGGTATACTTAAATCGAAATGGATGGATATAAATATGCCATGGTTCGCAAATGAATGTTAAGTATAGGGTATGTATTAGCAACGATGTTATATGTATGCTCATGATATGATGATTGTTTACTTGATATGATGTAATTGTTGTGATGTATTAGTGAGAGGAAAACCAATTTCGTGCTTTAGCAGCGCGGTCTCACTATATGTGTATTTTAGGTAAAGTATTACTCATACCAGGGTTTATGTCTGACCCATATTTTTATTATTTCTCATAAGCTAATAGGTACTCATTCAATAACCTGAGATTATCGAATTAGACAGGTTTCTTTCGGAAGATGAATAAAGAAGCCAAAGACAAAGTAGTATGCTTATTGCTAATAAAAGTTATTTTTATTCCATTGTTATAAACCAGGATATATAACCAATTAAGCATTCATGTCGGCATTTCATATAATGGGCATAACACTATTTATCTATGTTTTAATATATTTTACTCTTGTGTGGGCATAGTCGGGATTATGAAAAATGTAACTAATAATTTTTATAATGAAAAATTATTTAGCTGCTTTGTTTACTTAATATTGTGAAAAAAATACTTCTCATTTTTTTTTCTTGAAAATAATTTTGGTGATGACTGCAACATCATCGGCATTCGTTTTTAGGTCTCAGAAAATGGGATGTTACACTAACCTTAGTGCTAATGTGGGTGCTAGAACCGCACCAGTTGATATGGGAATAATGTATCGGTTTTTTATTAAAATGATTCAAGCCGAAGAAGCACCTGGGTTAACTGGGGAAACACTGGTAATGCGGTAGCTGCTATGCCTGAAGTTGCCGCTTGCAATAATTATGTTGCGTTGAGTAGAGACTGTAATAGTCTAATAGAAAAACCATTTATGGAAATGAAGAATGCCAACGGGGTGGAGGATTTTCTTCTTCAATTTCAAAGGATGATGACTTGGGATTGAATGATGAACAGAATAGGAGGTTAGCTTCAAGGCGCAAGGAGCTACTTTGTATTGGTGGAATAATGTGATTATAGGAGCACCGGAAGATGAAAATAGTTGGGATGACTTTAGAGAAAGGTTCGAGGAGAAGTTTATGTCTGAAGCAGCTATGATTACCTTGTTCAAGAGGTTTGTGGAGTTAGAACAAGGTGAGATGACTGTTTTGGAATATGCGACCAAGTTGGATGAACTATCAAGGCATGGACATGCCATCATTAATATTTTGCTTAAGAAGAAAGAGAAGTTCATTAGGGGATTGAAGCCAAAAATTGCAAAGGATATAATGCCAATTCATAGAGATCCATTAAGGCCATAGTGGAATGAAGATTTACTAGCATCTCTTAGGAAAAATAAGTCTGTGGAGGCTACAAGTTTCCAAGACAAGAAGAGGAAGTTCTTCGGTAAGGAAGGATCTCAAAAGGGTAGAGTTCCAAAGAAAGGGAAGTCCTAGGTGACTTGTTACAACTACAGTAAGAAGTGGCACTTTGCTAATGAATGTCATTTTAGGGATGACAAGAATGTTGCTATTAAGAAAGGAGTGGGATGCTATAATTGTAAAAAGATAGGGCATTTCAAGTGGAGTGTCTTGAACCGGTTAAGGATGAAAAAGGAATGGTTTATGCTCTAAAGTCTATAGCTTTTGGACCGATTGGAGATGAGAAAGGAAATGTTTTGTTGAGAGATACACTTCTTATATATAGCATACATGTTAAAGTGTTATTTGATACTAGAGCATCACATTCTTTTATCATAGATGTTTAGTAGATAAGTTAAACCTTGAACCAACATATCTTATAACCTCTTTGAGGGTTGCAAATCCAAAAGGTGGCTATGCAACTCTTGGAATGAGATGTGACTATATAGAATTTGATTTGTTAGGTCACAAGTCTACCTGCAATTTGAATGAGTATGATTTTGTGGGTTGTGGGATAATTTTGGGTATAGATTGGTTAAAATTATACGAGGTTAGGATAATTTTTCAAGGTAGAGTAATATCCTTAAGACACGTTGATTGTCATGATCAAATTATATACTCATTAGAAGAATCCAGTTTTATTGTATGTGCATGGTTTTTGATCCAATTACGGGACTACCATTGAAATGTGACTAAGTTTCAAATTGATCTCATATCGGGAGCTGAACCATAAGTAGGCCACCAAGTAGAATGGCACCTATCGATATGAAGGAGTTAAAGGTGCAACTAGTATAATTGAAAGGGAATAATTTTATTAGACCAAGTAGTTCACTTTGGGAAACTGCATCGGTGTTCGTGAAGGAACCAGATAGTCATTGAGGTTACATATTAATTGTAGAAAGCTTAATAAGAAGACCATATAGAATTAGGGCCCTTTGCCCAAAAAAGATGATTTGTTTGATCAATTGAGTGGAGCCAAGCTGTTTTGTGGTTGGACTTAGCAATGGGTTTCCATTAGTTGAGAGTGGTGGAGGAAAGTAAATCTTGATGGCGTTTTGAATAAGATATTGTTCGTATGAATGGTTAATCATGCCTTTCAGACAGGCCAGCGCAACTGCTTTCTTTGTAGACTTAATGAATCGAATCTTCTAAGAGCATTTGGATAAATTCACATTGGTGTTTATTGATAATATTTTGATATATAAATGAACGAGTCCTTGAACTTCATCTAATAATAGTGCTAGATATGCTTAGGCAACATCTGCTAAGGACGAATTTTTCAAAATGTCATTTTTGGGGAAAACAAGTGAAGTTCTTTAGTCATGTGGTTTTGGAGAATGGATTGACTATAGATCCATCAAAGATCGAAGCCATTGACGATTAGAAGAGACCCAAGATTGTAACTGATATTAAAATTCCTTCAGGTTGGCTACCTATTATCGGAGATTTATAAAGGACTTATCCCATATAGCAGCACCGATGACTAAACTAACAAAGAAAGAGACAAAGTTTGTTTGAAAGGATAAATTTGAAGAAGTATTTCAGAAGCTAAATCATTTATTGACCAATGCACTCATGTTAGTTAAGTCAGATGGGAACCAAGATTTGGTGGTGTATATCGATGCATGTGGAACAAGGTTAGATGTATTGATGTAGAGAGGTAGAGTTAGTGCCTTTGCTTCTCGACAGCTTCAACCGGATGAAGCTCGATGCCTTACTCATGATTTGGAGCTAGCAGCGGTAATCTTTGCATTAAAGGTGTGGAAACATATCTTTTGGGAGAACAGTTTGAATTATTTACAAACAACAAGTCCTTGAAATATTTATTCTCTCAAAAGGACTTGGATATGCTGCAGTAAAGATAGTTGGAGTTTTAGCCACGCATGACTTTGGGATTGGGTATACATCGGGAAAAGTAAATAAAGTGGCGGATGTAGTGTAACATCCCCTTTTTGTGGCCTGAAACTAAGCACTACGGATGGTGCAGTCATCCATAGTATTGATTTTCGATGACAAAATGCGATCACGTTAGTCATATCAATAACATCAGAAGCACATGAATATGAAAATTTTCAAAACACATTTCATTAATAATTTCCATATTCATTACATAATCCCAAACTTTGCCCAAGTTCAAATAAATATAATTATTACAAAATACTCCAAGAGCGACATATAAAGATGCCCTTTGGTTGATCAGAGTTTACTACTTGACAGATATATATTCTGCCATTAGATACATTCAGACAATTGAAACATTAACACAACAGACAAAATAACTCCTTAACATAGCTAACTTGCCTCCTGCACGTCTATGGAAGTTTCACTCATCAACCTATAAACCTTACTTTCGAACTACTCAAACGAGCACCCGAGAGTTAAATGGGAAAACAAAAACTTAGGGATAAACAAAAAGTCTGGTGTGAATAATAATATGCCATCTTGAAAATAGATATCTAGTGAGACCACGCCGCTGAGCGGAATGTATTTTCCCCTTACTATATCTTTTGAAATATGTCAATCAAAATCATGCTCCTGAAATCAAAATGGTTAAACAAACATAAAATAATCATATGCATGCATGCCATATGGTTAAATCCGACTAGTCTGTGTAACTCAATAAACTATTTGTTCATACTTCATAGTTTTCCCAGGGTTAGTACTAGCCTATATGGCTAACTTGGTCCTACCAGATATACCAAATTTTCCAAATTATCGTTAAGAGGAAACTGGACTGTCCATCCGAACATAATCTTCTTAGTGTAAACCTGACTATCTGTCTATCTCATAGTTTTGCTATGCTCACTATGAAGCGAATGGTTTTGCAGGCGAACCAATAACCTATCTAAGTTATAGATTCCCTTCTTTGCGTAAACTTATTTTTAGTCTTTACCCTTAACAAAGCCCTACACACTGGAATTGTGGACCAATATCAACTAAGGGCTAACAGTTGAAGCACAAGACGCGACTCTACATTAGTCCCATTATCTGGTTTTTTAATCTCTAACCCTTAGGCCAAGATATCCTATCACAATTTATCTAATGGTGATAACAATAATTCTCATGTGAAACCCTAGGCTAAAATACCCTTTCTATTTCCCTGAAAACGTAAGTCTTTGTAAATGATTTATCCCTTGAAATCATATTTAAAACAAGGAAAATATTGCCCTTTTACTTAGTCAAGGTATCATGCCAAAATATGTCCTTTGAAAGAGCTTTCATTAATTTCAAAATTAATAGGAGGTTGTCACACCTCTAAAACCTTAGGCTATCAAGCCATCAAACAATTCTATTTAAATTGATAAAATGCGACATTAATACAACCGGTATAGGTTGTCGCCCCCCTTCAATATTGAAGTTATAATAAAATATTCTGATTCATAAAACTTAAGGTTATAGGCCCGAAATCATTCTTGTCATATAATATAAGTATATAGGTTGTCGAACCTATGAAGCTTGTTATTAGGTCTGCATAGTATAGAGGCTTTAAACATAGAAAATAGGAATATCGAAATTGATAGCCATCGACATCAATATCTGAAAGGAATTGATGTTGTTCTTACTAAACTGTGGCTACTATGCCGCCACTACTAAGTTGTCGAAATTGATAACTTACGACATCATTGCCTTAAAATATTGAATGTCGAAATCATAAACTCACGGCATCACTGCCATAATATAATTAATATCAAAAGGAGGAATAGCGACATCAAAGCCAATTTGATTTGATATCGAAAATAAAGTGTTGCGCCATCATTGCCTTAAGGTATTTCATATCGAAAACTAGAGGAGGCAAAGGGTGTTGAGTACAAAACAATAGAGGTTGTTGACTATCCGATGTAGAACCTCAAAACACTTGAAATTTGAATGTAAACATAGAACAAAAGGATATCATAATATCCTTGATAATCTATGAAATCATTGATGTTGAAAGGTAAGGATGTTGAAATCAATCATATACATGGTTTCCTACTTCAATCTAAGTTGATTCATTCCATACCAACATAAATTGATATAATATGCATCCCCTCTAGTTGATGTAGAAATGCATGACTGCAGCATGGATTGGGCTCGACATTCTTGCCACACGACAAGGCATTTTCGTAAATAATTTAAAAACTGTTTTATTCCTAACTAAAGTAATTTCTTTTCACCAACTCTTAACCCTTGTCAAACTTCTATTTGTTAAAACATACTTTACCAATATTCTTTTCAACAAACTGTTGAAATATGTATTTATCATTCCCAAAATATTTTGCAAACCATTTAACTTATATTATTATTTTAATATAATTATTAAGCCGTTCTAGCTTAATAAATTCATAGAAAATTATAATCACTAGGGAAAAATCTCCAAAAATCACAAAAATCAGAATTAATATATTCTTTCATATATAAAAATTTAGGATCAAATTCATAATTTAATTATTTTTAATAATTAAAACCCAAAATAAATCCTTTTCTTACTTAGGAAATTAATAAAATATTTATACAAGCTTGGAAAATTATGAAATTAAAAACCTATCCCCAAATTAATGTGTAAACATCATATCCAAATTTCAAGTCGATTGGAGGTCATAAACTAGGTTTCTAAACTCAAAACCTATCAAACAATTTCATAAATAATCCAATAAATTATCAAACATGAATATAATGTAATAATCATTCAGAACTTGGCATAATATCATCATATAATTGGGTTTAAGCAAAAAACCGAAACAAACAAGAAAAAGTGAGATGGATAACTATTATTCAAGATATTAAACATATTTACTATGATTGTATGGACACTTATTTTATTCTTATGAATACCCTGAAATTTTTTGATTTTAATATTATTACTAGAATTTTAGATTGTGAATTCTATTGGAATACTTTTAGATTTAAATTCAATATTGATAATAGATACTTATTTGATACTTTAGTTATTATATGTTGTTGGTATATCTGGTTTGAAAGAAATCAGAGAACTTTTAATAATAACAATAATCACTTTAATAAATTGATTTTTTTTAATTTCGTCCTTTTGCTTTAAATGGATTTCTAATCCTAAATATAAATTAGCTAAAAATAACATTTTTAAGGAATATCTTAACAAGGTTAATAATAATATTAATATATTCAAACATAACAGTAATATTTTTGACAATAATAATAATAGTATAAATATTTTTCAAATTTAAATGATGATCCCATTATGTACCATAATTAGCTTTTAATTATAGGTCCACAAAGATAATTATAGAAATGTCTTTGTTTTTTATTTTTATCTTGTTTTAGTTAATATTGTACTTGTTTATAGTTCTTTAATTCCTCCTTTATTGATCATATTACCCTTACTTTTTTAGAACTTTTAGTTTTTTTACTAGTTTATCTTTGATTTATTATATGTCATTAGATTTTATTTACACATATATGTATATGAATTTTATTCATATACATATATGTGAACCAATCTAACTATTTTCCTAGTTAATTTTCAGATTCAGGTCTGGGATAGATAGGACGTTAGTGTCTCTTTGCAGGTGCATAGGATTGTCATTTCCAGGAGTGTCGATAGCAGTGAGGGATTCTTCTCAGTTCATCTTCAGCTTCACTTAGGCATTTTTTCCTCAAGAGGATTCAATTCTCAGCCAGGCATTATTTCCAGCTATTCCGTGTCTTCAGAGTGGATTTTTATTTTCTGGATCAGACATTCTTCTCCAGATTTGATACAGTCTTATTCCTTCAGAGGCAGCATCTTAGTTTTTCCATACTAGATGGAGTGGGCTTTCAGTATCATTGGCTTTTTTTTATTCATTTTTCAGGTACTTCCAACACCTTAATATCGAGCGGTGGCCATGCCGGAGCTCGATATTTGGGTGTAATGGGTAGTGGCCTTGCCGGAGCTTATTATAGGGATACTTGTGTTTTGTTTTTTCCTTTGATACTTGTAGTTAGATTTGTTACCTGCCAGGCATGTTGGCAACACCTTATTATGCGTTATATATATAGTTTCATGTGTGCTCTCCTCTATTGATAGAGGATCACACATTTTTCTCAAACGATAACTATTATTCACCTTGATTGGATAAAGAGATTTGAGATTAAGTGTTGATTAAATTCCTCTTAGCTTTTCTCCTCTTGTTTTCCTTAAAATGGCCGGCCTTAAGTTTGTTTTAGTTTGTATAAGGTGAAATGGAATGAGGATAATGAGAGAGGAAGAGTTATGGTTAGGTAATAAGTGATCATTCCTATTTTACCCCTCACATTATTCCTCCTTCTCCTTATGGTTTAATTAACCTCATTAACTAATTATTTAAGGCACGACCACATCTAATTACCAAATTCATTCTCTTCATCTCAATACATTTTCTATTTAATTTATCTAATTAAATTTCCTAAATAATGTTTATCAAAATCAGGGGTATTACATGCACATAGCATGAAACATCAGAATGTGTTGTTGGCAGAATGGAATGATTTGGAGGCATTAGCTTCTTGTGGAGTTCATATAAGGTTGACAACAGTGATATATTATTTAGAAATTCGACCAGTATTGATCGATAAAAATGCTGCAAGGCAAAAAGATGATACGTTACTAGTCCAATGGATAAAGAGACTGATAATGGGGAAGGAGAATAATGATTGAAAAATTTGCACTTGAACAAAAAAGATGGTTAATAAAGAAGGGATGATTATGTGTTACAGGTGCAGAAAATCTAAAAAAGGAAGTTCTTCGAGAGTGTCATCGATCAAAGTTTACTATTTATCTTAGAGATATGTAAATGTACCCAGAGAGGAGAAGTTTCTTTTGGGAAGGAATGAAAAGAGATGCAGGATCATGAGTGAAGCAATAATAGAATTTTCAACAATTAAAAGCTGAGCTTCAAAAGCCAACTGGACTGCTTCAACCTTTGGAAGCACCTCTATGGAAATGGGATTCTATATCGATGGATTTTATAGATGGATATCAGAGGTTGAATAGGGGAAATGAACGAAACACCCCACCTCTATACCCATACTATTCAAGAGTATTACAGAGTAACACTATCAGATAATATGGAGAACGAGGTTATATAGGGTACACATGCAAATATTCCCTTGGACTAATACTAATACTTATTAAAATATTAAATAAATAACTCACCTATACATACATAATATCAGTACAATGCAATAAACACGTGTGCCTCCTGGATAGAACAATACATAACATATAGAAAATAGCAGAGAACATAGGGTCAATCGTAGAAATAACATATAATACAATACATAATATATGATACTATATGGATACCAATATCTCAAATGTCAACTATCTCAATGTAATGTAACATGATCAATATAAAATATAACATCATACATATACAATGAATCAAAGGCACCTAAATGTCATGAAACAATCCTAATATAAGTCTCCACCCAATAAAACACATGTCGGTTGTGTCATCCATATATCTGAAATGTCTCGGACTGTCTTGAGTATTACATAAATAACACACGGGTGAGAATATATCTAATCAAGAAATTATAATATGTGTACACAGTATACTACAGGGAATAATAATATGATAACACTACCAGAGATACACGAATCATCAGACGACATGTCAATATATATATAACTATGGAAAAATGTACACGAAATATAGTTATTAATATCATTGATAACCATCAAAGCATCACATTACACGAATAACTCAAAACTATACAAAGCAACTAGCTCTGATATCAAAAGATGTCATCACTTATATGGAAACATAGTAAATCAAAAATCATAGAGTCAACGCAGAAGGCCGAGTCAAGCATATCCAGAAATCATTATCTAAACCCAGAAAACATCGGTATGTAAGATATCACTAAGTACACCAGGCTAGCACATATGCGTGCCCAAAATAGCTCTCAATTTCAATATACCACATCAACATAAATATATAATACCAATGTAAACAATGAAATGAGAAACCATTATACTTTGGATATCAATCACACATATAATCTTATCTCCTCATAGATATAACTATATGAATATATCGTGACGGGATATGATTGTACAATGGACACAAAGTGAAACGACCCACAAATTCATCACTTTAATAAATTAAGATTATTTTTGAAATATTCATATATAAGGATTTATAACCCCAATAATAAAGTTTTGAACCGTACATAAAAATGGTAAGCCTATTTAAATATATATTAACAAGGATTTAATTGATTTATGACATCATTAGTAATGCCAGTATATATAATAATGATTTAATGATTATCATAAATATTCAAATAATAGTTTTAAAATGATAATAATTCATTTATAATAGTAATAAAGTGATAATAAATCAAATGTTATGGTTTTATAAATTTATAAATAAGATTTGAAATTATAAGGAAAATTGATATCAGTTTATCAATATAATAACACTTTTTGTAAACAATCATTTAATATTGATTTATATGGTTTTATAACTCATATAAGATCATTTTAATTCATGAACAATAATAATAAAATAGTCTTCGAACTTTGTTTATAAATATACATACGTTAATTAATAAATGAAAATATGACCGAAGATCGAAATCCGAATTCATAACGGTTTGACGTATATAAGTTATACGATGCTGTTCAAATGACTTGTGCACCTTTCATGACATGAGCATACATACATTAACATATATATATATATATATATATATATATATATATAGACACATACACACACACGCATAGAAGAGAACAGTAAAAAAGATTCTTACCATTTTACACATTTATTTACCAATGGTAAAAGAATAAAATATCTATAGTAATAATTACTTTTAAAAAGCAAACATCAAATCAACCTTACAGCACATCACATCATCACCACTACCACGGCCACAAAGCTAGGAGTAGGGGGCAACTGCCTGCATCATGGGAGGGGTGGAGGTGATGGAAAGGGTAGTTTGGTAATTTCATGTTAGGATATTTTGATTCCAAAATTTTCCTATAAATACCCTACCCATTCTTCATAATTTCCTAAGTTTTTTCTTCATCTTCTTCCTCATTTCTAAGTTTTTAATGGCTTCTCCACTTAACAAAATAATGAAGAAAATATTTGTGGAAATAAATCAAATTTATATAAGGTATATAGTAGTATATACTCCTCAAAACACTTCAAAATCACTCCTTTTCACCATCAAAACCCACGGCCACCATCATCCACCACCTTAGCCATGAGAAACCACCACCTCCATGCTTGGCCGTAAGCAACCACCACCTCCTTACTTGGCCATGATCACAAGGACCAAGGCCAGGCACTCCAAGGGCTTCTGGGCTCGAGTTCGTAGAATTTTAGTTTGAGTTAGCGAAGCTATAGCGAAATCTAGTCAATACAATATCCAGTGAAGGTGAGAACTCCTAAATTAAATCTTTATAAATAGTTATAAATGTTTAACATGACTATTGAAATGCTTAAGATGTTTGGTTGGATGAATTACAGTAATTAATGTATATTTGGAAAGTAATTAGTAACAAAAAGTTAGATATATTATATAAAAAGTTAGAAACTCCATTTATATTATTATATATACATATATTGGATGTTATGGTTGTTTATAATGATTATTTATCTTGTTTGGATGTTGTGAAAATATTGTTGCATGGATATATAAACAAACCACGTTAAATACACGTCGATATTACATAAGAAAATCACTTTCTGAATCAAGTTATAAAAGTAATATGGAATCATTAAAACTCTTTAAAATGACTTGAAATTGATTTGGAAATCTTTTATAAACATATAAACTTGTCTTTACGAGTCTTAAATAGAAATTGAAAAACGAGTCAAAACTCGGCGCGTCGCATAAGGGTATTTCGCGATTTCACGCCGTAAAAGTTAAATGAGTATATAAAGTGAAATATTGCTCGGAATTCTTTGTAACAAGAATTTTCCGAACTATTGTATCCAAAGTTTTCAATCAAAGGAAAAAGATCGAGATTTCAATAAGTAGATTTTGAAATATAAGTAAAACAAGTTTTCAAAATAATCGCGGTTTTGCAGTTTGGAATCCAAAAAAAGGATTTCTTAAAATTTAATATTTTGAGATGTTTTAAAAATATGGAAAAATATTTATAAATATTTTAAAATGCTTTAAAAGAGATTTGATTTATATAAATAAATTTTCAAATGGTAGTAAAGTCGTTTTGGCCAATATTACTTTAAAAACACTATTCGCAGCACTATTCGCAGTAGTTTTCAATAACTTTTGAAGTATAACTTTAAACTTAACAATTCTTTCCCAAATATTTTATAAATATTCTTAAATGAATAATTAACTGTTTTAAAGATGATTTGTTGATTTATTTTAAAGGATTTAAATAAAAGAATTAAAGAAAAGATGTTATAAGCAATTGTTTTAATCTTGGCTCTAATAAGCAGACGAGTACGCCTGATTTTCCTATTCATGAGATCTAGTTGAGGTGCAAAAACTAAGGAGATGTTCAGGAGAAACTAGTTCCCTGGCTCACCTGGCCTCACCTAGGCGAGGGATAGATAAGGTTGAAATGTCGGAAACGAGTTAAGTATAAAAGATTAAATTTCCCAACTTTAAACTACTTAGGTTGTATATAGATAATCTTCTTATAATTGATATTAAATTCCAAGGAGAGAACTCATACTACTCATATGAATTTAAAAGGTGATTTCAACGTTATTCGATGGATAGTACTTGTTGAATATAGAAACTAACATCAAGTATAATTTGAATGATTTCTATGGATCTGTTTCATTCAAATGTTAACTAATTTAAATTTACCATCTTAGATAACATGGTTTCAACTTATTAAAAAGTTACATTTTTGGAATTGAGAAATATTTGTTAAAATTTAAGTAAAATGATTTGGAATTATTCTAGGTTTTAAAAAGAGTTTAATTAAATTGAAGAATTTAACAAAGAGATTTTAATGAATTCCTTTTATACTGAAAAGAAAATGGTTTTCAAAAGATAAATATCTCTAAAAGGTATTTTGGATAAAAAGATATTAATTAATGGAATATTTATCAGCTATTTATAAACCATCTTTTTTTATCGATGATTGGTTTGAAGGAACCAGGGTCGAATTTATATGATTCCTATCCGAAAACCACTTCGAACCAATTTATGTATTCGAAAATGAAGATACATATATTGAAGAGCATAATTTTGAAGATAGAAGATCTTTATTTCGAAAGGACTGCTTGTGGATAATCTCTGGGTAGCTCCCGAGATAAATAAATAGAAGTAGTCCCTTTGTTCTGAAAATCTTCGAAACACGAGGACTATTCGCTACTAATCCTAAGGGCAATCCCCGAAGGATGTGTAGGAAAGTATCTTCGGTTTGTCCTATTCCTGGACAACTTGTATGGAAAAATGTCTGGCATTGCATTTCCAGATCTCTTTGATTGATATCTATGAATGTATAATCTGTTTGGTGGTGGAGAAAGCAACTTCTCTAAGCTTAACACCCTTTCCTTAGACGTATGAGCTCAAGAGTTATACGTTTGTAGAAATCAGTTGTGTGATTGTGAAATGGCAAAGTGGCATTCAAAGTGGAATATGTTCTATGTAAAAGGTAATCGTTACCTCAAAGCCTCATACCAGGGAATGGTGAAACAGGGGATGCTTTAAGGCTAAGTGGCTCGCAATCAATCGGGGTACGAAATTACCTTTTAGATCTATAAAATTTCTATCCGCTATAACGTCAGGTTTAAATTAAGTGGTGTATGCTATGAGATGTCTTGGATATGTCGGTAACGGCCGGGTAATGTAATACTCGGTGCTATTCGTGCAATTTTCGGATAGGCTAGTCTTAATTCGCATGAGGACCAACATAGGGGCCTCGAGTGTATTCCTTTAGAAATGCACCGTATGGGAGGTAGTCCTTTACCTCGTTATTCAGTTGGAAATCCAATCTCCAATAAGTGCCTTCAGTTTTATTTTGTAGAACCTTAAATAATTAGGTCCGGAATTTAATATGGTAACACTATCGACCAAGATTCATAAGTTTACTTGAAAATGTTTTCAAAAGAATGTCATTAAAAATAACATTATCGAATTTCCACCTAAAAATGTTTTGGTTATCATAAGGTAAAAACCCGTTCCGTATTTATGTGCGGCGTGGTCTTATGAGATACCTTTTGTTTTCACACTCGTATTTTGAGTTTATCACACCAGTCTCATGACTGACCCGAAGTTTATTTCCTTTTCCTTAAACTTTGGATGCCCTATTTTTCTTAGCAGCCTAGTAGTCAAGTTTAGTTAGAAGAAATCTGGAAGAACTTGGAGCATGGAGTTGGAAAATTCTTCAGTAGACTATTACCTCGTTCCCACCACACTTGTGTACTATTGCATTCCGCTTTTATACGGACTGAGATTTAAAACTGTCCATGTTTAACTCTAATAAATGTATTTAAAATTTCCCCTATAAAGATTTTATATATTGAAATAATATATGTTATTCCGTTCATGTATGGTTCTACCTTATGCTTATTTTTCCTTTTACCCTTAAGGAATCGCCTCTCCGGCACTCGGATTTGCGGCACGTGAATATCGAGGATGTATTAGTGTCAATTTCCAAGGGTCGAAGAAACAGGTCCTCAAACAAAGTCCAAAGTAGAGCCATATAAATATAACAATATGTTGGTCATCTAACCCATATCTATACTAAAGTGAGATATATCAACACTATATGCCAAACTACTCTCCATCAGTACCAGAAAGGAAACCGATAGCATAAAGCAAGCTCAAGAGACATAAAGTCTCTACAGTCTTAGTTACTGTCATGGTATCGTGACACGCCCCCACCAATGTGCTCTTCAACATGAGGACTCAATAGGCACGACCCGACTCTAGCCTCTATAAGTAGCAGGCTGCTTGCCTAGTTGACATAGGGGCAAACACATGTATAGAGATATCATGTGGCTATATAAATATAGTGTGTCACATATCTAGGGTGCGACCCAATGATTAGGTCGCTAGGGTGGATTCTAGCCGTCTGGCTCTCTCTAATGTTAATAAAAGGAGTACATCATAATAGTGGCATATAGAACTAATATTAATGGACACGAAGTCATGCTCATCATAAGGCATAATTTCATATTCGCATTATATAAACACGAAGCTATACTCATCACTATATATATCACCTCAGAGTCATATCACAGTTCTCATCACGTGAGTGTCGACTAATTACATTGAATAATCATATAAATATCACAACAGCGTCCATACCACTACGTGATACCCAAGTGTTTATTCACTACTTATAATCCACACTCTATCTCCAAATATTCTATATAACAAGTCCAAAGAATAACTGAAAAAATATTACCAATGTCCCATATCACATGGTATTATAATTCCATTTATTCAGATCTCATCACACAGAATGAAAATATCATGAAGTTGCATAGAAGGATGTCATCACCGTATCATGTCAAAATCATCATCAAATCAATATCAATAGCGAATAACACATAACAATGAAATCAATATTGAGAAGATGAGAAATCAAAGAACTCAGAAATCACATATAAATAATTTTATATCACATATTAATAATGCATAAATTATTTTACTATTAAAGAAATACACTTTAAAATACTCAAAGTATTAATATGAGAATTTCTCATAATTTTCTATAATTTATAAGCTTTAAATAAATACTTAAAACCAAGTACAAAATTTACATTTTAGTAATTTATTAATTTCTCAATCTTTTATACATTCAAATATTAATTTAATAACCATCTATTACTCAAAATACACATATACTGCTTTTGAAATCCAAAAATAGTTTACATAGCTAAACATTTTATATAATAATTATCTCATAATTTTCTATAACCAAATACTATTTTTAAATAAATTTTAAAACATCTAAATCAATTTAATATATTCATACTCAATTTTTTTCCAAAACTAGAATTATATATTAGAATTTCAAAAACTATACTTAGGAAACCCTTAACAAATAATAATTACCTATTTCCAAATAATATATATATATATATATTCTTTTGAATAAACAATTCAAACCAAAATATATTTGCTTAAACAATTAATAACTTTTAAATGATAGAAAGTTATATTTCTTAATTGAAAATAAAACATTACTTCATATACTTGTACACCTAAATTATCCACACAACAACATTTAATAACACAGAGAAAACATAAAAATGGATAATAATAGGCTTTTAGGATTTAATTGGATATCTGATAATTTTGAAATACATAAAAACATCAATAATTCAGTATTAGAACTTCAATTAAATTTGTTCACTACTCAATTACTTGAAAAACACTTAAAATATTAATTTGATTAGATTTCTTATTTTTCAAAATATTTATACAATTCTTAAATAATTTTACAGCAATCATCTAATTTATTCTTTTATTAATTAATTTCTTTTAGCTAATAAATATTATATTTATGTACTTTTATAAAAACTTTCTCAAATCCATTCTAATTACTTTATCTAGTTGTATTTAATTTATTGTACTGTTATTTATTTTTATTCAAAATTTTAATTTTAATTTATACTTTTTTAAAGAATACACGGTCATCAATCGACCTTGGGTCGACCACAAGTCGACCAGCGAACCCTAATGGGTCGACCGACGCCTGAAGCTTTTCAGGCATTTTCGATCATATATTGATCGAATTCATACTAATTCCCCCTCAATTCTTTTCAATTTGATGCAAACACAATACAAATGAATGAGAGCAATCCTAACGCACGATATATATATATATATATATATATATATATATATGTTATCCCGCTTTTTGGCCAAAGCCAGGATATCAACAAATAGGCTAATAAGGAAGGATATCAGGATCGGAGATCGATTGGAAACAAGGCTATGATCGATACCGTCAAAATTAGACCGAGTTCCAACCGTGGCGTGATCGATAAGGAATGACAAGCAAGGCTCGATGAGGCTATACTTTGAATTTCAGGACAAACAGAGTTCATATGCTCAAGTTATGGATGGATCAATGTTCATGGAAAACCATTTTGTATCGATACTTTCGTATCGATCGGATACGAATGTGCACAACTCAACTCACTACTCAGGCTGGATACGGATAATAGTTATGGATCAATGGATACAGGTTGATGGATATGGATTGTTGCTTTCGTATCGATATAATTCATTTCGATCAAACGACATTAGGATGGATACAGGTATTGATAGCGCACTTTGCATCTTATTTCGGATCGATCAGGATTCGTATTGATCCAATTCGTATCGATCGAAGGCGGCGTCAGATCGATACGAAAAGCATACTTCACTAGAGCACATCGGATCGATACAAAGACAAGGGCACTGGATGGATTCAGAGGCATATTTCGTATCGATCATTCGTATCGAACGATACGAAAGAAGCGGTCAAGGAATGGAGCGCAAAACATGGATCACTACATAAGACTCGGATCGATGTGAAAGCTATGGATATGGGATGTGATGGATACGAGGCGATGGATAAAAAAGTTTCAGCCTACACTTGTAAACTCAATCTTGGATCGATCATATCTCACAATCAAGGAGTTGGAACTTCATGAAATTTGGAGAGCAAGGACTTTGCACTATCATATTTCACCTAGATCTTTCTCAACTCATTCTTACATGGGGATTATCGATACGAAGGGCTTATAGATCGATCTAGAAATGAGGATATGTGCCCCACCGATCCTTATATGGGCTTCTATGGTCCAAGAGACTTCTAGGCCGAAATCTCAGCTCGTTCACCTATAAATAGAAGGGGCATGGCTCAGGAAAGGGATCTTCTTCTCTTTTGGCTACACTCTACCATACTCTGCCATTTTTGGCTATTGATATTCGAAGGATTGTAACTGTAATCACAGTATAAAGGAAATAAAAGAATCAATTCAAAGTGGACGTAGGCCGGAGATAGCCGAACCACTATAAATTTCTTGTGTTCTTCACTTTCTTGCTCATTTTACATTTGCTATTTCTTCACTTTTACTCTCTACATTATCTGGATCTGTAATCTGTGTTTGTATATTGAGACTTTGTGTGTAAACATTGGTGCTTTCACTACTTTTGGGGTTTGTGACCATTTTTGGCGCAAACACTTTGGTGCTTTCATCGAGAACTCTAGTTCCCGCTGCTTTGGAAGAGGATTGGATCTGAAGCTATGTTTAGGCAATCTGCTAGAAGGACATTACCAGAAAGGAGCCATCAGGGAGGAAGTCAAGGGGCTTCATCTGGAGCTAGAGCAGATCAAGCATCCATCTACATCACAAGATATGAGATGAGGACAATGATGGATTACATGCAGGAGAGATTATTGAATAGCCAATAAGAGATGATGCAGAATCTCTTCAGGCAAATGGGCACAGCTGGGACGCAGAACCTAGGAAATGGACCAACCGCGGCTGCTGGCAATGTAGAATAAGGAGTCGGAGCTGCAGAAATCTCTGGAGGTCAAATCCAGAATCAGAACGATGAACATAAAGGGAATCAACAAAGGCCTAGGGGCAGACCCTCGGGATCAGATATTAGAAGGCCCGTGAATGCAGCTCAGCAAGCTGGGGCCAACGCAAACATGAATAAGCGACATGAATAGTACTACCTAGAATACCCTCCAGGACATGGGGGCTGGATGGAAACGCATATAGGATGCCACCCCCGGATGGAGACGAGCGAATGGTTGGATTAATAAGAAGGATTATGAGAGGAGGGCTACCGAGCGGAGGCTTGGAGGAAGTTAGTTAGAGTCTGTTCACTCAGAATATCAAAAACGCAAGGAACCCTCCAGAATTCAAACTACCAACGCTGGAGGCCTATGATGGGAAGTCAGACCCAACTATGTACGTAACCAGATACATCATGCATATGGAAGTGCTGGGCGAATCTGAGGAGGTTATGGCAAGATGCTTTCCTTTATACTTGACGAATTTGGCCACGCTCTGGTTCAGGCAGCTGGAGAATGGATCGATCTGGACATAGGGCGAACTAGTGGAATGCTTCATGAGACAATTCAGGGTCCATGTTACACGACCTAAGAATTTAATGACATTAGCATCGATGAAGCAGAGGACAGGAGAGTCCGTAAGGAATTTTCTAATGTGGTTCAATGTAGCCGTGGCTTCGGTGGATCACCCGGACCCATCAATGATTTTGGTGGCGGTGGTAGCAGGAATTGCAAAAGGAGCTGAGTTTAAAGATTCATTAGCACGGGATCCACCATAGGATCTTGAAGATTCTACCATGAGGCAGAAAGGTTTATACGATTAGAGGATGCATGCGTCGAAAGGCAGGAGGTGAACGCCGCGCAAGGCGAAAGAACGTCTGGAGAAGGACGTGGGATGGATAAAGGAAAGTGAAAGCAGGATGATGGATATGATGGTTCTAACAAATGAAGGAGAGATCGGGAACCCAAATTCACCACATACATAGACTTGATGGAGAATTTGGAACGAATTTACTTGGAAACACGGGGGCAACTCCCCTATCGAAAACCACCCAGAAGGAATCCCACAAAGCGGGAGCGTAGGAGAGGGAGGTACTGCCTATTCCATGAGCTGGAAGGGTATACCACAGATGAATGCCGCCACTTGAAGGACATGGTGGAAGAACATGTCAGGAGTGGCAAATTGCCGTAGTATGTGAGGAACCGGACAACAACTGTAGAACACGAGCAGTTACCGCCTGCACCTAACAAGAATGACCTTGGATCGGGGTCACGACTCGTCATCAGCTGATCGTGATGGCAAACGCCGAGTTTAGGATTTGAACTTCGGTTATCAAATAATCTTTCTGGTTTTGTTTTTAAAAATAAAGCGGCTATGCCACTTACACATGTAAGGAAACTAAAGCGATTCCCAAGCATGCTCTGAGATGGTAGCAGATCGCTCTGCCCGGAGAGGCAGCACTTAGTTTTTTCTATTTTTTCATTGAACATTTGGAATTTGGATTTAATAAATGGATTTGGATTTTGTGAAACAAATCCCTAACCGAAGAGTTAAGGGATGGATACCGGAAGTCAGTTGGAAATTGATCGCTTTATGCCCCTGACCGGAAAGGCAGGGACCAGAGTGCAAGAATTGAGTCGCTTCGCCGGAGAGAGACAGGATCGACTCACTTGATGTTGTTCCCCAGTCATAGTAGAGTGATTGGATCAGGGTTCAGCAAGAGCCCAGAGTGGCTGCATCACTTAATGTTCAGGGATACTGAACATGAGTGCAGGGAGTGACTCCGCTTCATCGGAGAGCAACATGGTCGGCTTGCTCGACGTTGTTTCCTCTTCACCGTAGAGTGATAGGATGGGATCCAGCAAGAGCCCGGAGAGGCTATGATCGGTCTAGGAGGACTAGGACATCGCTATATGCCTCCACCAGGGCCAAAGTGCAAGGGATAGGTTGCTTCGTCGGAGCGCGACAGGATCTGCTTATTCAATCGTTAAGTTTGGATCGAGCTTAGCAAGTGTCCAGAGAAGGCTGTCATTATCTGGACATATCGTAGGATTCGGTTACTAGCTTCCAAGGTGTGAAAAGGATATTGATTCAGCTTTGAATGGCTGAGGATTAGACATGGACTCAGAGCGGTCCTGGATTCGGTTAAGGGCTCGGAGCGGTCTCGGATTTGGATATTGACCCAGAGAGGTCACTGATTTGGTTATTGGTTACTGTATATGGATGGATTAGAACTCGGTTGTTGGGTTCATATGGAATTGCTTGGTAATGGATTGGATGATATGGCTATCAATGGAGTATGGATTTTGGATATCGGATTTAAAGCTATTCAAAACACGCCTTCCTATCGCAAGGCATGTTTTAGGAGGAAAATGTTATCCCGCTTTTTGGCCAAAGCCAGGATATAAACAAATTGACTAAAAAGGATGGATATCAGGATCGGAGATCAACTGGAAACAAGGCTATGATCGATACCGTCAAAATTGGACCGAGCTCCAATCGAGGCGAGATCGACAAGGAATGATAAGTAATGCCCGGTGAGGCTACACTTCAAATTTCAGGACAAACGGAGTTCATATGCTCAAGTTATGGATGATCAATGTTCATGGAAAACCATTTCGTATCGATACTTTCATATCGATCGATATGGATACGCATGTGCACAACTCAACTCGCTACTCAGGCTGGATACAGATCAATAGTTATGGATCAATGGATACAGGTTGATGGATGTGGATTGTTTCTTTTGTATTGATATATTCGTATTTATCAAATGACATTAGGATGGATACGGGTATTGATAGTGCACTTTGCATCTTGTTTCAGATCGATCAAGATTCGTATCGATCCAATTCGTTCGATCGAAGGTGGCATCAGATCGATACGGAAAGCATACTTCACCAGAGCACATCGGATCAATGCATAGACAAGGGCACTGGATGGATTCAGATGCATATTTCGTATCGATCATTCGTATCGAACGATACGAAAGAAGCGATCAAGGAATGGAGCGCAAAAGATGGATCACTGCATAAGACTCGAATCGATGCGAAAGCTATGGATACGGGATGTGATGGATACGAGGCGATGGATACGAAAGTTTCATCCTACACTTGTAAACTCAAACTTGGATCGATCATATCTCACAATCTACACGTTGGAACTTCATGAAATTTGGAGAGAAAGGACTTTGCACTATCATCTTTCACCATGATCGGTCTCAGCTGATTCTAACTTGGAGATTATTGATATGAAGGGCTTATAGATCGATCCAGGAATGAGTATATGGGTTCCACCGATCCTCATACGGGCTTCTGTGGTCCAGGAGACTTCTAGGCCGAAATCTCAACTAAATATCTCAGCTCCTTCACCTATAAATAGAAGGGGCATGGCTTAGGAAAGGGATATTCTCTTTTGGCTAGACTCTGCCATTTTTGGCTATTGGTATTCAAAGGATTGTAACTGTAATCACAGTATAAAGGAAATAAAAGGATCAATTCAAAGTGGTCGTAGGCAGGAGAAAGCCGAACCACTATAAATTCCTTGTGTTCTTTACTTTCTTGCTCATTTTACATTTGCTATTTCTTCACTTTTATTCTCTACATTATCTGGATCTATAATCTGTGTTACTTTATGTGTAAACACTGGTGCTTTCACTACTTTTGGGGTTTGTGATCATTTTTGGCGCAAACATTATATATATATATATATATGAGTTAACTTGAATTAGGCATGGATATGTGAGCATGAATCTCACCTGTAAGATGTGTCTTCTTCCTCCTCTTCCTTCCTAAGCATGCATGCACACACACAACACTCACTGCAATGCTATTCACTTCCCACCATAGATGCACAACGATGTAAGGAATCATATAATTAAGTTTGGGGATTTAGCGCAGTTTATTTGATTTATTTTTGTTTATCAAAGAATGAGGGTTTCCGGGTTTTTAGTTGTGGGGGAGGATAATCAACAGAAGTTAGTATGCGTGAAGTAAAATTGATGAACGAAGAAAAATTGAGAGTGGGAAATTTCTGGAAAATGGGTTTGGGCTAAAACACGGGCTTGGGCCTTAAAATATAATAAGTGAATATATATATATATTCTTTTAGTTTTAAAACTAAACTCTATTTTATTTAAACAAATACAAATTCCTATTTAAAAATCATTTCTTTTCCCAACCAATATTTTATTTCAATTACGTCACTTTTAAAAAAAAATATTTTCCACATTTTAACTTCTTTTTTATTTGAAATACGATATTTTGACAATTAAAATTCTTTTATTAAGTAATTTCAAAACCAGTTTGTCAAATAAATTTCCAAATTTTATCTTAATCAACTAAATTACTATTATTAACTTTAATTAATTTTTATATAAAATTTGGGTTGTTATAGACTTCCTCCTTAAAAAAAATTATGTCCTCATAATTTCCCATAAGAAAGAATCTAAAACAAATTAATTATTCTAAATTTACTCATTATCATTTTCAATTTCTTTTAAATATCAAAATATTTCCCCAAAGTAAAAATTGCTTTAAAAAATCATAAAGTTCTTCATTTAAATAATTTCTTTTTCAAATATCATATACATTATATATATTTTCCCTAAAATTCCATTTTATTCTAATTCAAACACAATTCAAATCAAATTTTCCATTGAGTAAACTCAAAATATCTTAACAAAAGTCAAAATTTTATTAGCCAAATTTCTACTACAATTTCGTTTCTCAATTTAATAAAATATTTTTTCAACGATTATTAATTCCAGACATTTTATTATAAACAAAATTATTTCCAAATACTGTTTGCAAATTCTTTTTATAAATTTATACAAATATTTAACACTCTTTTAAATGATATAAGGAGGGAATATTAATTATTCTCAAAACTTAACATCTCAAAACTAGATCTATATTTCATACCAAAATAATTTTTATAATAATTTACATTTCCAAAATAATACTCCAAATAAATTTCCAAATCTATTTTATAAAATTCTTGCTTTATCCCTTTTACAAAACTAAAATTAATTTACTCAAAATTATATAAACTCATTAGTAAATCCATAATATTCCACATTTCAAAATTGTAAACCTTCAAATTATACATAGGCTTACATCTCAAAACTACGAAACCCAATAGCATTTACACATCTCTAGTTTTCCATTATATCATCAAATACACACACACACACACTCTTATACTAATAAATACTCAAATGCTATAAAATAGAATGATATTGCCTTGTCATTTAATGTAGTGATTACCATTATCAATTGGCTGCAATATTAACTATATAATCAATAATGCCTCGCTAGTGATCTTAGCTGTAATGCCTAATGGCTGCAAACATCACTTAAAATACATCAAAACATATAAAATTTATTTTACAGTACATTCCTAAAATAATAAATATAAACTATTATTTTGTAATTACCCAGTTTTTCAATCGTTCGAATTTAGGATATTTAATTGATTTTAAATACTGGAAAGTGAATTTTATATGTTAAATCGGTTAAATAATTGAACGTTGAATTTAATTTGAATGAAAATGATTTATAAATTTAATTTAAATTTTAATGATGTAAGTAAACTTTTAAAATTGATTGAAAAGTGAATAAATAGAAATTGGAAATTTTAATATTTAGTTAGACGTGTAAAAATAGTCATTTTTGGCACTGTCTTGAATTTCGACGAAACTAGTTTCATTGGAACAATAATAGTGAATTATAGTATGATGTCGAATTTCGTGTCGATTGGAATTACCATTTGATCGTGCGAATTCGAAACGCATAGAAATTAATTAAAATAATTCGATTTCCAAAATCTACCTTTTGTATATGATGGAATTAGCCTCCGATGAATATTATTGTGTTCGAAATGCTAGGCGACACGCTTCGTTTGGAGTTCGAAAATTTTGGACGTGAATAGTGTCGTTTAATTGTCTATATAAGCACCCTAAACTCAAACCTAGCCCTAAAACATAAGCCAGCCACCATCTACAATTTCAATGGCCGAAAATCACCCTCTTTCCCTCCTCGATTTCTTCCAATCCATCCACAATTAGCAAAAAACTGCCAACTGGAGAATTGTAGAGCTAGTCGAGATCTAGCTATCTAATGGTGGAGATATGAATTGGAGCGACGTGGAGGTGGCTAGGCGCCTCCGTTCGAGCTGCGCTTTTGGGTCGGTTTTCATGCATCGGACATAGGAACGCGTGCTGGGGTATCGCGGGTGTTAGAGCGTGGCGGCGTGGGTCAGACGCGGAGGCAGGGGCGTTGGTCGGCGGTGGTTCAACGAGGGTGCGCGTGCGATTTTTTTTCCAGGTCACGAAATAAAATAAAAAAGTCACGTGCATATATTCCGGGGAAGTGGCGGTCGGAAGGGAAGAAAGGAGGTTAAGTTTTTAAATTAAAATTATTTAACTTAATTATATATTAATTATAATCAAATGTTAAAAATTATGTAACTTTGTCATACGAGGTCCGTTTCGCACGAAATGAATTGCGTTGGATTCACATTGTCGAGCACTTCATTTTAGAGTTGAATTGGACTGATTTGAAGAAAGTAGGAATTTTGGTTAAATTCAAACGTCTGTTCGTTTTTAATCGAAATAAACGCTGCAACGACGAATGCAACCAAAGTGAGTAAAATTCACACTCTGTGGCTCGCTTATATTTTTATATAAGTGAGAATAAATTTATTAATGATGATCGATGCTTGTTTGGATGATATATATATATATATATATATATATTAGTTGGTTTGGATATATTTCCGCATATTTTAGCGGATGAGACCCTATTACGTTCCCGTGTAAGAGCGGATGAACCTTGTATACGAATCCCGCCTCGAAGCGGTTGATTTATTTTTTATAATTATATGATGTTTGTGATGTAGAGGGACAGGTTGCAGGGATCCAACAAGATTCCTCACACTGTTGATTTTATTTTCATATATATGTTGATATATGATGTGATGGATGCGATGTTCGATGACTTGAATTTGTTTTGCTTGTTTAGTGCTATGGTGGCACTGGACCATATTTTTAGTATTTTAAATACTATAAAATAGTGATTTTGAATTGAAATGATTTTCAAGTGATTTCGGAGAAGTATATGTTTTAATAATTTTTAAATTATAAAAAAAAGAATGAATTTGTTTTAAATGAATAAAAGTATGATTTTTGATGTTATAAAAATATGGTTTTGGTGAAATATTTTTATATGGAGATTTTTGAATATTTTATAAAGGATTTTTAAAAGAGATGGTTTATAAATATGGATTATTTATAAATAATATAGATTTATAAAATAGGGATTTGTAAATGGACTTTTATAAATAAATTAGATTTATAAAGAAATGGATATAGAAATGGATTTTTGATAGTAAATGAGTTTTTATACAGGAATGACTTATAAACAGAATTTTATAAAGAAGTGATTTTATAAAAATAGTAGTTTTGTAAAATAAGAAGGAGATTTATAAACATAATTTATAAATAGGGAAATGATTTATGTTGAGATATAAAATATGAATTTTTATATAAAGGAATGTTGAAAGAAATAATGTTTTTGATGAAGTTAATGGCTTTGAAAATTAACTTTTCGTTTTAAAGTAATATTTTGGGAAATAATAATTCCAATGCAATTTAATGGTTTTGAAAAATGTTTATAAATGAGATATGTATCGACAAAAAAATTTGAACATTTATTGTTGTAATAGACGTTTTCGGAGGAGTAAGAAAGGCATGGACTATAACACTGTTGTTATAGTAAATGATTTCCGAAAGGAAATGTTTTATGTAGTATATGGGATTATATATATAATTAATTAAATCCCTATGCTAAATGTTTTAGGTTGCCGTAACGATGTTTTGTGCAACATTCGTTTTGACGCAAATAAAGTGTGTTTTGAAGAATACTTTCCTCAAGATTTGTATATATATGTACACTTATTTTTGGTTTAAGTATACGGAGATATTTTCTAAGTGTTGAAAATGAAATGACTTGTGGCCATGGATAGGTCAATTACGACCGGGGTTTGTCATATTCGGTTCTATCCACCACCAGATGGGTTCGTGGATAGGTCGGTCTTGCCAGGTGCAGAGGTTTCAAAAATGTTGATCCTCGATAAATTCGTCTAGAAATGTACTATATAGAAGGTAGTCCCTTACCTACCATTGTATGGAAATCCAAACTCCAATACGAGCCTGCCATTTTGTTTGTAGAACCCACTTTGTGGCTAGAATGCTGGAATTTAATAATGTAACAATTTCGGCTATGATTGATATTATTTGTATAACAGACACTATTATAACATAACAGAATTTGATATGAAATGTTTTGGTTATCGTAAGGAAAAAAACCCGTCCATGTTTATGTGTGGGCGTGGTCTTACGAGATACCTTTTTTGATAAAGGAAAGTTTTTATAACTTTAAAATTTAGTTGAGATGTGTTTTCTCACGCTAGTTTACCAGACTGATCCGGGTGTTCTTCCCTTTCAATGCTCAGGTCGGACCGAGTATATTTACAAATGTAGATTTGGTGATTTGGAGCTTCAGCAGACAAGCTGGAATTCTTCAGATCGTATTCCCGTATATGTTTATATTCCGTTGCATTATTGTTTATGTTATCAGCATTTATGAGGACATGTTTTTATAACTGTCCAGCTGATGATTTCTTGTCATGTAATCTGATATGATTGATGTATGATATTACAGTTTCTCTTTTTGTAAAGATTATTGATATTATATTATATGTTATTCCACTGCGATGTGAGATTCTATGTTGTTATTGTTCTGTTTGGTTTTCTTCTTCTCTCTTTCTTTTCTCTTTCTTCTCTTCTCTTCTTCTCTCTTCTTTTTTTCTCTTGATTTTCTAAAGTTCTGTTCGCTTTAGGTCTGATATGTTTGGGTTATTATCGATCCAAAGGGTGCAGATTTTCGGGACATCACATTTGGTATCAGAGCTTAGGTTTAGTGTACTCCTAGGCTTTGATATGTACTCGGTATAGATAGGGTTAGTGGCACACTAGATTGAGTTTGAGTGTATTATATATATGAGCGCGTATTCGTTAGTGATTATAAAAATGTTTTATATTGTGTTCACTTATCTGTTGAGTTGTTTATGATTTCTGGTCGGTGCGTGCGACGCCATGTGATCGATAGAGGTTTCTAAACAGTTAAACGAGGCAAGTCGACATAGTATTGTTTTAAAATGGGGTAAATGAAATAATTTTACCTCGATTATATTATATACATAAAGGAACAAATTTTTTAGAAATTATTATTGTGTATATACATGGATTGTTTGGTTGTTTGAAAATGTAAATTAATATAAGTTAATAAAAGATGTTTGAATAATCTAAATTAAAACAACAATTGTAAAAGAATAAATTATATAAGCAAGTGAATTATAAAGTATGGAATTATAATTAAAATGATTTACAATCGTTAAATAATCATATATATAAGATATGAAACTATAAATGTATATTTATAAATATGAGTTATAAATAAAAATGGATTTAAACTAAGAATTTGAGAATTTGAATCCCGTTGATTTTGACAGTTGTTTTTCAAAGCTTCAAGGTGTTATATTATTATGTAGAAGTATTTTGATTAGAAATGATTTTTTTAAAAGAATTTAAGGCACTGAATTCACTACTGTTGTTGGGAAATAAAAAGGATGATGATAGTCGTATCATCAGTATCATTTTTGAGTTTCTGTGTGATGGATTTGCTACCTTAGTAAATTGATCTTGAAGTTTTGCTGTGACAAACAAGAATTGAAATTTAAAATCCAAGTATGGTTTGAGAAATAAAGGAAAATGAGTTTTGAACTTATCAAATTTAAAGTGGCATAGATAAAGATATAAAACTGAATTTAACTTACGTAAAGTTAAATAAATTAGAGTTAGTGAATTGAATTAAATGAATTACATGAACTGAAGTTCAACTTAAGTAAAGTTAAATGAATTGAATTTGAAATGAATATACACTTAAGCTTTAAAGTGATTATATAACCATGAATTTGAAATTGTAAATAACTAAGTTATATAACTTATACATTTAGTAATAACAAGTTAGAAACTAGATTTTGAAATTGTTAAAATATGAATGTTAAGCCATGGAATCCAAATTTGAATTGTAAGATGAAACTTAAGTAATATAAAATGAAGTTTGGAAAGAAGTCTAACTTAAGTAATGTAGAATGAAATTGAAATTTGATATCGAAAGTAAATGAATGAATAGAAGTAATAGAATGTAACTTAAGTTGTGAATTAAATATATACATTAGAAGTGTTGTATAAAAATATGAAAATGAACTTAAGTAAGAATTTTATGGAATAGTTGTTATGTGTTATTAGTATTAAAAGAATTATACTAAGTGAATAATGAAATGTTATTAAACATGAATTGGAAGTAAAGTTAACAAATGTAAAGTGAATGTAAATAAGTGAATGTTAATAAATTAAAAGTAAGTATATGTCAGCAAATGAATGCTAATAAGTTTGAGTTGGAATGAATGTAAATTTGTAGAATATAAACTAATTGAATATTAGTGAACAAATTGAAGGGATGAATGCAAACTAATTTGATGAGAATCAAATGAAAGCAAAATGAGAATGAATGTAATAAAATGATAATTAGTTAACTTGAATGTGAATTAGTGGGATAAAAACTAAATAGTAAATGAATGAATTGATTTGTTGGATGTTAGTTGTTTGATGGTTGCTTATGTTGCATATGTTTCATTTCCATATGATAGTTGTATAGTATATGTTATATATGTTGATATTACTTTCCATATATGTGTTCTCATTTGGTTGTTGAGTGTTTAGTAGGTGCAGATGGCGTTTGCTTCACATTTGGAGCTCGCTTTCATGCTATATTAGCCGTATATGCTCGCTAAATAATATATAAGGTACATATCTCGGATTACATATCGTACTTTTATACTTTTTTCTCTACCGGATGCCTCATCCTCGAAGATGAGATGTATATTTGTGATATATATATATATATGTTGTGATCCTACTATGATCGAATTGCGCAAAAGAGATGCTGGCGAAATTTTTCATAAATTTAAGGTGTTGGAATTTTTTTGAGAATTTGGAAATTTTTTGATAACAAAAATTTGATTTTTGAGTTATAACTTGAAATAAGATTTGTTGGTTTTTGAATGATGTTAGTTGGTTTATGGAATGATATTAGTTAACAACTATGAATGGATTTGAAAACTTAAAAAAAAATTATAAGAAGTTTAACTAATGGATTTCGGAAAAGTTAAAAGGTTTAAATAAATTTAGTAATCTATTTCAACTAATAGTTTTTAAAAGTTAATGGAGTTGTAGCATCTTTCTTACTTAGTAATTTCGGGGACAAAATTCTTTTAAGTGAGGAAGTATGTAACGACCCTGTTACTCAATCGTTCGAATTTAGGATATTTAATTGATTTTAAATATTGAAAAGTGAATTTTATATGTTAAATTAGTTAAATAATTGAATGTTGAATTTAATTTGAATGAAAATGATTTATAAAGTTGATTTAAATTTTATTTAAATTATAATGATGTTATACTTTTAAAATTGATTTAAAAGTGAATAAACAGAAATTGGAAATTTTAATATCTAATTAGACGTGTAAAAATAGTCATTTTTGACACTTTCGAATTTCAACGAAACCAGTTTCATTGGATCCATAATAGTGAATTATAGTATGCTGTCGAATTTCGTGTCGATTGGTCTTACCGTTTGATCGTGCGAGTTCGAAACACGTAGAAATTAATTAAAGGAAATTTAACTAAAATAATTCGATTTCGAAAACCTATCTTCTGTGTATGATGGAATTAGCCTCCGATATATACTCCATTGTGTTCGAAATTAGGGTAAAACATTAGGAATGCCAGGCGACATGCTTCGTTTGGAGTTTGGGAATTTTGAACGCGAATAGTGTCGTTTAATTGTCTATATAAGCACCCTAACTCAAACTCTAGTCCTAAAACATAAGTGTAACAACCCGCATTTATACGATAATATATTTAAATATTTTATTTAAATATGATATCGTCTATTCGTATTTAAAATCCTAAATATGAATTTTTATCGTGGTCGAATCCGTTGTTCTAATGGATTCAAATCGTGTTTTAAATATCGTCAAAGTGTTTGACCATCATGGTTTGTTATTTTTTTAAATTCAGTGGGCTTAATATTGTTGTTTGGCCCATTAAAATTATCTCCCTTAACCGTGGTTTTCTTCAGGCTGATGTCTTGGCCTCTCCCTATTATTCATTTGGTCATTCACGTTCAAAATAAACGAACGAAATAAAATAGTCAGAGAGGAGAAGGCGACTAGGGTTTCGCGGCTCCTCCTCCTCTCGAAGCCAACGCTCCTCCTCCTCTCGAAGCCAACGCTCCTCCTCCTCCAGGTGCGTGCTCAAGTCGTGAGGTGCCCTCAACGGCAGGCTCGGGTTCGCAGCGACGCTGGCGGAGCTCAAGGCTAGGGTTTGGAGCAATCGAGGGCGTGAGTCGTTCGCGCTTCGATGGCATAGGTGAGTAATCTTGTACTCACATCTAATTTAACTTGCCAGTGATGATTTAGGGTTCATATAGGATTCTCGTTCCTATATTCTCGTTTGATTTGATTTCGTTGAATTTGTCACCTCTTCTGCTCGGCCGTTCGATTATTGATGGATGTTGAGATAATTTTTGACCTTATCAAAAATACGTATATATGAGATTCTCGGTTTCATGGTCATCACGATGTTGAAATTTGACTTTGTCATATGCGTATATATTGTTTTTTCTTTTTCGTGATAATCACGGTATTGATTATGTTGCTCCGTGATTTTCTTTGACTTTGGCTTCGATCATTTTACTTTGTCCACTGTTGATTTTTCTTGTTGACATCTGCATTGAATTTGATTTCTCTGTGAATCATTTATCTGGCATTCTTCTCTGTTGCACTTCCTTACTGTCACTTCCTTGGTTTGCCTGTTGTTTGTGGTCAGTTGCATCGAGTTGGCCTTGTAGTTGTGTAGACTGTAGTCTCTTTGCATTATGATTACTGTGAACTATCTGACCATGTTGGATTTCTTTGTATGTCTGTGACATTGTTGTTGACCCTGGGTAGCTCTGGTTACTTGATCATCACTGTTGTATTGGTCATCTGGACTTGTATTTGTTGGTATTTGTACTGATGTGGCCTGGTCTGGTGGCATCATGTATATTTGCAGTTTCACTTCACTGTGACCTTGTTCATTTGTACATGAGTGTGAAGTAGTGTTGCATTCCTTAGTGCTCGACCTGATGCCTGCTCTGTTCACTTTGATTCTGTTGTGTCTTGTTCATCTGGTTAAATTGAGTCAGGCTCCATTTATGTCTAGTGGTCTGCACCCTGGAGATTCATTTGAGTTGCATTATTGGTCTGTACCATTCTGACCTGTTACATTGAGTTGGTCTGGCCTGAACTCGATTTTAGGGTAATTGTTGTTGTGCACTGATTTGAGCTTCTTATCTGATTTGCTTCTGAGTTCATTTGCATGATGTTGAGCATTAGATTTCATTGTGTATATCTGCACTTGACACTGTCGAACTTAATGTGGTAATTGGGTTAGTGTTCTGGTTTATGTAATTTCTTACAGTCACTGCCTTGTAATTTCAGAGCCTTATCGTCACTGACGTTTCTGTCGTATTGATGTTGCTTGGAATTCATTGCCCCTGTCCACTGTTTCATTATGGTGCCCCTGTAGTTGTTGGCGTCTCCGTACATTGCCTGAGTCACTTGTATCTGCTGTTGCTTGTTGTTCGATCTATTTGACTTCGCCTTTGTTTATGACGTTGGTACTTCACTCTATCTTCTACCTGTAGTCTCACTGTTTCATGTTATCACTTCTTGGTATCTGCCTTCACCTGCGTTCATTTCAGTTGAACTGCAATTCATATTAAGTTGTGCACTTGATTTAGTTATACACTTACTGTGCACATTTCATATCATGCCCTGATATTGTGCAGCCCACTCGACACTGTGTTACTTTGACTGTTCATTGGCCTTGTGTTGAACCCGATTTTTGGGTCTGACCTTTGCAGTTTCTTCGCACTGTTGTGGCGAGGCAGTGCACGCATGCGTGCACTGCAGCCACCCAGAATCGACAGTTTTGAATTGATCTTTTATGCCGTGTTGGCGAGGCCGTACACGCGTGCGTGTACGACAGCCAATCAGCATTGATGTTTTTAATTGACATTTCAATTGTTTAAACTGCTTTGGATTTCTGATTTATTGTTTAACACTGTTTAGTGTTATATCTGCCGTTATCCGATTCTTTTATCAAGGAATCGGATATACGAGATTTCTTTGACTGTCGTCTTTTTGAGATTTGATTATCATTGCTTCTGTGCACTAATAACTGAGTTTGAATTAGACTGACCCGGGTATTATTTTCTTTTGAATGTAATACTCGGGTCAGACCGAGTATTTACAGGTTGTAGATTTTTAGCTTTGGGTTGATGCTAGAGCTATGAAGACTTTTTATATCAGTTGAAGTGGTCTTCGTCTTGTTGTAGTAGTCAGTGTGTCTGTTTTAAGATGATAATGTATTCATGTATATTAGTCGATAATGTACTTGTATATATAACTTCTTGAGTCGACAGTTGTAGTTGTATCATTTGTATTGTGTCAAATGTATTGTAACTGATATCAGTTATTGTATATATGAGACTTTTCGTTCCATCTTTATTCCGCATTTATGTATCTGTGTTATTTTTATATCTATTGTTCTAAACTATTATAGCCACTGTGTAGTAGCTTTGAGTTTGTATCGGTATGTCGGATTTCCTCTAAAGATGAAATGCAATGTTTTATTATCTGACATATCGGTGCTCGCACAAAGCAATTACATAGATGGTCGCTCCTCAACAGCCTTATTCTCCGTGCTAGTTGACAGCACTACACCGTAGTGTTCTTGGCTAGCATGGGTATAGAGGTGGGGCGTCACAGCTTGGTATCAGAGCCTGGGGTTTAGGACAATTATAAAACATAACTTAGATGGAGCTTGTGTTACAACTATTTGTCGATGTTTATCTCTCATCTTTACATATGATTATTTTTGACTGTTAGGTATGAATTCCTAACGCTTATTCTTGTGTTTTCGGCTTTGAATTGATTTAGCCGATGTTGATTTTGTTTTAATTTGGCAAATTAAAGCCATTTTGACTTTTGGACTTTGTTCCACTTTTGTTCTATGCTATGAGTGTCATTGTGTACCTGTTACACTGTGATGAAAAATAGCTGGACCAGTTGCAAATTGAGTGATTTTGATTTCTCATTCACATCTAGTTTGAATCTCAGCGAGTTTGAACTCGATATTTTGTGGTTTCCTCATCTTGAATTCCATTCGACTTCGGTCACTTTGTTTTTGAGAAATTGCTAATTTCTTGATTTTCAAGACTCTGATTTTGCTTGCTGTTGGTTTCCTAATTTGATCGATTCTTGATCATTTCCCCGATTTGTTGCTATCATTTTTTAGCAACTTTGATGACATTTTCTTCGGGATTTTTGTGAACATACTTTCTGATGGATTCAGTATCGATTTCTCTGGATTCCATTCACATCTTCGTATGTGAATTCTTGTGATTGATTGTTTCTACAATCATTTTTGTGATTTGTCACTTTAAAAATATAAAGGTTTTCTATACTAGTAGTAAATATTAAAATCCTTTTTCTCCAAACGATTTCAAAACTATTTTACTACAAAGCTCTTTTTCTTAAACCGTTTTCCAATCTATTAGTATATACAAGCCTTTATTTCACTCGTATGAGAAATTGAATTAAACGGCTTAGTAAAACAAGTGGTATGAAACGCTTGCGTTTACTTCGTCGGTTAACTCCTGGACTTGTTCGATTGAACTTTTTGTGACAATTTTCTAGTGTAATTGACACTTCTCGTTGATCATGACGATCATTTTAAGGTTAGTCTAGACCGCAGTAGTGTGATTCCGACTCACACATATCTCTTCGTCCGCAAGGTTAGTCTAGACCGCAGTAGTGTGATTCCGACTCACACATATTTCTTTGTTCGCAAGGTTAGACTAGACCGCAGTAGTGTGATTCCGACTCACACACATCTCTTCGTCCGCAAGGTTAGTCTAGACCGCAGTAGTGTGATTCCGACTCACACATATCTCTTTGTTTGCAAGGTTAGACTAGACACCACTTGTGTGATTCCATTCACACATACCTTTTTGCTTTTTGGATAGTCTAGACCATAATTAGTGTGATTCCGACTCACACATATCTTTTTGTTTGCAAGGTTAGACTAGACACCACTTGTGTGATTCCATTCACACATACCTTTTTGCTTTTTGGTTAGTCTGGACCTTAATTTGTGTGATTCCACTCACCCATGTCTTTTTTCTCTACGAGGTTAGCCTAGACCTCAATCTGTGTGATTCCGACTCACACGCGTGGGATAGCGACCCACGGTCTTCGGACCATTCCTGTGTGAAACTTTAATGGTTAGCCACTATGAGATAGCGTCTCGTCTTGTGAAACCGGTGTTTTGGAGTTTTCATACTCCCGTTTTCTGATAGGCTTTTTCCCCCCTTTTTATGATTTCTGGATTTCTTGTGATGATTTCTAGAATTTGTGCTTCACCAATTTTCGTGATTTCTATTGACAAGTTTTGTCAATTTTTGTGTATTGGTGAATTCATGTGTTATTGACTTGTTATGAATACAAGTTTAGGGTATGATATCCCTTTCTATCTTTGAGAAGATTCTTGTGACATTTTTGATGAATGAAAATTCATTTGGCATTATATTTTGATGCCAGTTATTTTGATGAGATTTTGACGTGTTAACTTCAGTACTCGTCAATTTTGAAATGGATTTACAAGCGGTTCTCCCGCAATACTGATATTGCTAATTTAATCACGTGTTTTCAAAATTCTTTATTTAAAAAAAAAAAAAGTTGTTTCAAAAATATAAATTAAAATTGTTTTCAAAATTTTTACAGCTTACATTTTCAAAAGAACGAGGAAGCGATTTAAACATTTCAGAAAAATCGAGGACTATGACCCCTTTCTTTTACTGATTCGCTTAATTCCGGACTTGTCCGTTTGAGAATGTGAAATGTTACTTTTAAAACACACAATTCTGCACTTTCAAGGAAACGATAAAGAGATTTAAACGATTTAGCAAAAGTAAGGAGTATGGAACCATACTTTTACTACTTCGGTTAATTCCGGACTCGTTAATTGAATATTTGTGTTTCTGATTATCGTTTGAGATAATTAAATACTTTTCGATTTGATAATCGAATCTTTGTGATTTCTGATTATCGTTTTTGATAATCAGATATTTGTGAAATTTGATTATCATTTGAGATAATTAAATATTTTTCGATTTGATAATCGAATCTTTGTGATTTCTGATTATCGTTTTTGATAATCAGATATTTGTGAAATTTAATTATCGTTTGAGATAATTAAATACTTTTCGATTTGATAATCGAATCTTTGTGATTTCTGATTATCGTTTTGGATAATCAGATATTTGTGAAATTTGATTATCATTTGAGATAATTAAATATTTTTTCGATTTGATAATCGAATCTTTGTGATTTCTGATTATCGTTTTTGATAATCAAATATTTGTGAAATTTGATTATCGTTTGAGATAATTAAATACTTTTCGATTTGATAATCGAATCTTTGTGATTTCTGATTATCGTTTTTGATAATCAGATATTTGTGAAATTTGATTATCGTTTGAGATAATTAAATATTTTTCGATTTGATAATCGAATCTTTGTGATTTCTGATTATCGTTTTTGATAATCAGATATTTGTGAAATTTGATTATCGTTTGAGATAATTAAATACTTTTCGATTTGATAATCGAATCTTTGTGATTTCTGATTATCGTTTTTGATAATCAGATATTTGTGAAATTTGATTATCATTTGAGATAATTAAATATTTTTCGATTTGATAATCGAATCTTTGTGATTTCTGATTATCGTTTTTGATAATCAGATATTTGTGAAATTTGATTATCATTTGAGATAATTAAATATTTTTCGATTTGATAATCGAATCTTTGTGATTTCTGATTATCGTTTTTGATAATCAGATATTTGTGAAATTTGATTATCGTTTGAGATAATTAAATATTTTTCGATTTGATAATCGAATCTTTGTGATTTCTGATTATCGTTTTTGATAATCAGATATTTGTGAAATTTGATTATCGTTTGAGATAATTAAATATTTTTCGATTTGATAATCGAATCTTTGTGATTTCTGATTATCGTTTTTGATAATCAGATATTTGTGAAATTTGATTATCGTTTGAGATAATTAAATACTTTTCGATTTGATAATCGAATCTTTGTGATTTCTGATTATCGTTTTTGATAATCAGATATTTGTGAAATTTGATTATCATTTGAGATAATTAAATATTTTTCGATTTGATAATCGAATCTTTGTGATTTCTGATTATCGTTTTTGATAATCAGATATTTGTGAAATTTGATTATCATTTGAGATAATTAAATATTTTTCGATTTGATAATCGAATCTTTGTGATTTCTGATTATCGTTTTTGATAATCAGATATTTGTGAAATTTGATTATCGTTTGAGATAATTAAATATTTTTCGATTTGATAATCGAATCTTTGTGATTTCTGATTATCGTTTTTGATAATCAGATATTTGTGAAATTTGATTATCGTTTGAGATAATTAAATATTTTTCGATTTGATAATCGAATCTTTGTGATTTCTGATTATCGTTTTTGATAATCAGATATTTGTGAAAATTCGATTATCGTTTTTGATGATTGAATATTTGCGATTTTGAGATTTGAGCTTCGTCTTTTTCTCTGGCAATTCAAGTGAGTAATCTGATTTACTCACATTCAATTCGTGCAGTATGTGAATTCTGCTCTGTCTTCCCTTTTCTTTTAAATGCCGGAACTCGATTGATTCTTGCTTTTGATAGTCGTCTGATCTTGATTCCTTGATCCCCACGATGTTGATTCTTTTGATTTGAATCAGTCGGACCTTTTGATTCTATATCTAATACTTCCCTGCTGACATTCGCTTTGCTTATTCATTCGACATTGCCATGCTCTTATGGTTGTTACCGTTTATCCATTTATTCCTTGTGATTGCGAGGACGCAATTTCTTTAAGGAGGGAAGTCTGTAACAACCCGCATTTATACGATAATATATTTAAATATTTTATTTAAATATGATATCGTCTATTCGTATTTAAAATCCTAAATATGAATTTTTATCGTGGTCGAATCCGTTGTTCTAATGGATTCAAATCGTGTTTTAAATATCGTCAAAGTGTTTGACCATCATGGTTTGTTATTTTTTTAAATTCAGTGGGCTTAATATTGTTGTTTGGCCCATTAAAATTATCTCCCTTAACCGTGGTTTTCTTCAGGCTGATGTCTTGGCCTCTCCCTATTATTCATTTGGTCATTCACGTTCAAAATAAACGAACGAAATAAAATAGTCAGAGAGGAGAAGGCGACTAGGGTTTCGCGGCTCCTCCTCCTCTCGAAGCCAACGCTCCTCCTCCTCTCGAAGCCAACGCTCCTCCTCCTCCAGGTGCGTGCTCAAGTCGTGAGGTGCCCTCAACGGCAGGCTCGGGTTCGCAGCGACGCTGGCGGAGCTCAAGGCTAGGGTTTGGAGCAATCGAGGGCGTGAGTCGTTCGCGCTTCGATGGCATAGGTGAGTAATCTTGTACTCACATCTAATTTAACTTGCCAGTGATGATTTAGGGTTCATATAGGATTCTCGTTCCTATATTCTCGTTTGATTTGATTTCGTTGAATTTGTCACCTCTTCTGCTCGGTCGTTCGATTATTGATGGATGTTGAGATAATTTTTGACCTTATCAAAAATACGTATATATGAGATTCTCGGTTTCATGGTCATCACGATGTTGAAATTTGACTTTGTCATATGCGTATATATTGTTTTTTCTTTTTCGTGATAATCACGGTATTGATTATGTTGCTCCGTGATTTTCTTTGACTTTGGCTTCGATCATTTTACTTTGTCCACTGTTGATTTTTCTTGTTGACATCTGCATTGAATTTGATTTCTCTGTGAATCATTTATCTGGCATTCTTCTCTGTTGCACTTCCTTACTGTCACTTCCTTGGTTTGCCTGTTGTTTGTGGTCAGTTGCATCGAGTTGGCCTTGTAGTTGTGTAGACTGTAGTCTCTTTGCATTATGATTACTGTGAACTATCTGACCATGTTGGATTTCTTTGTATGTCTGTGACATTGTTGTTGACCCTGGGTAGCTCTGGTTACTTGATCATCACTGTTGTATTGGTCATCTGGACTTGTATTTGTTGGTATTTGTACTGATGTGGCCTGGTCTGGTGGCATCATGTATATTTGCAGTTTCACTTCACTGTGACCTTGTTCATTTGTACATGAGTGTGAAGTAGTGTTGCATTCCTTAGTGCTCGACCTGATGCCTGCTCTGTTCACTTTGATTCTGTTGTGTCTTGTTCATCTGGTTAAATTGAGTCAGGCTCCATTTATGTCTAGTGGTCTGCACCCTGGAGATTCATTTGAGCTGCATTATTGGTCTGTACCATTCTGACCTGTTACATTGAGTTGGTCTGGCCTGAACTCGATTTTAGGGTAATTGTTGTTGTGCATTGATTTGAGCTTCTTATCTGATTTGCTTCTGAGTTCATTTGCATGATGTTGAGCATTAGATTTCATTGTGTATATCTGCACTTGACACTGTCGAACTTAATGTGGTAATTGGGTTAGTGTTCTGGTTTATGTAATTTCTTACAGTCACTGCCTTGTAATTTCAGAGCCTTATCGTCACTGACGTTTCTGTCGTATTGATGTTGCTTGGCATTCATTGCCCCTGTCCACTGTTTCATTATGGTGCCCCTGTAGTTGTTGGCGTCTCCGTACATTGCCTGAGTCACTTGTATCTGCTGTTGCTTGTTGTTCGATCTATTTGACTTCGCCTTTGTTTATGACGTTGGTACTTCACTCTATCTTCTACCTGTAGTCTCACTGTTTCATGTTATCACTTCTTGGTATCTGCCTTCACCTGCGTTCATTTCAGTTGAACTGCAATTCATATTAAGTTGTGCACTTGATTTAGTTGTACACTTACTGTGCACATTTCATATCATGCCCTGATATTGTGCAGCCCACTCGACACTGTGTTACTTTGACTGTTCATTGGCCTTGTGTTGAACCCGATTTTTGGGTCTGACCTTTGCAGTTTCTTCGCACTGTTGTGGCGAGGCAGTGCACGCGTGCGTGCACTGCAGCCACCCAGAATCGACAGTTTTGAATTGATCTTTTATGCCGTGTTGGCGAGGCCGTACACGCGTGCGTGTACGACAGCCAATCAGCATTGATGTTTTTAATTGACATTTCAATTGTTTAAACTGCTTTGGATTTCTGATTTATTGTTTAACACTGTTTAGTGTTATATCTGCCGTTATCCGATTCTTTTATCAAGGAATCGGATATACGAGATTTCTTTGACTGTCGTCTTTTTGAGTTTTGATTATCATTGCTTCTGTGCACTAATAACTGAGTTTGAATTAGACTGACCCGGGTATTATTTTCTTTTGAATGTAATACTCGGGTCAGACCGAGTATTTACAGGTTGTAGATTTTTAGCTTTGGGTTGATGCTAGAGCTATGAAGACTTTTTATATCAGTTGAAGTGGTCTTCGTCTTGTTGTAGTAGTCAGTGTGTCTGTTTTAAGATGATAATGTATTCATGTATATTAGTCGATAATGTACTTGTATATATAACTTCTTGAGTCGACAGTTGTAGTTGTATCATTTGTATTGTGTCAAATGTATTGTAACTGATATCAGTTATTGTATATATGAGACTTTTCGTTCCATCTTTATTCCGCATTTATGTATCTGTGTTATTTTTATATCTATTGTTCTAAACTATTATAGCCACTGTGTAGTAGCTTTGAGTTTGTATCGGTATGTCGGATTTCCTCTAAAGATGAAATGCAATGTTTTATTATCTGACATATCGGTGCTCGCACAAAGCAATTACATAGATGGTCGCTCCTCAACAGCCTTATTCTCCGTGCTAGTTGACAGCACTGCACCGTAGTGTTCTTGGCTAGCATGGGTATAGAGGTGGGGCGTCACAATAAGCCAGCCGCCATCTCCAATTTCAATGGCCGAAAATCACCCTCTTTCCCTCCTCGATTTCTTCCAATCCATCCACAATTAGCAAAAACTTCCAACTAGAGAATTGTAGAGCTAGTCGAGCTCTAGCTATCCAATGGTGGAGATCGGAATTGGAGCAACGTGGAGGTGGCTAGGCGCCTCCGTTCGAGCTGCGATTTTGGGTCGGTTTTCATGCATCGTGCTTAGGCGTGCCTGCTGGGGTGTTGCAGGCGTCAGAGCATGGTGGCGTGGTTCAGGCGCGGAGGCAGGGGTGTTCGTCGATGGTCGGCGGTGGTTCAACGAGGGTGCGCGCGCCATTTTTTTTACAAGTCGCGAAATAATAAAAAAAAAGAGAAAAAGGAAAAAAAATTCGCGTGCGTATAATCCTAGGAAGTAGCGGCCTAGAGGGAAGAAAGGAGGTTAAGTTTTTAAATTAAAAGTATTTAAGTTAATTATATATCAATTATAATCGAATGTTAAAAATTGTGTAACTCTATAATACGAGGTCCATTTCGCACGAAACAAATTGCATTAGATTCGTATTGTCGAGCACTTTATTTTAGAGTTGGATTGGACTGATCTGAAGCAAGTAGGAGTTTTGGTTAAATTCGAACATCTGTTCATTTTTAATCGAAATAAATGCTGCAACGGCGAATGCACCAAAGTGAGTAAAACTCACACTCTCTGGCTCGCTTATATTTTTATATAAGTGAGAATAAATTTATTTATGATGATTAACGCTTGTTTGGATGATATTATATATATATATATATTAGTTGGTTTGGAAATATTCCCGCATATTTTAGCGGATGAGACCCTATTACGTTCCCGTGTAAGAGCGGATGACCCTTGTATATGAATCCCGCCTTGAAGCGATTGATTTATATTTTTATAATTATATGATGTCTGTGATGAAGGAGGACAGGTTGGAGGGATCCAACAGGATTCCTCACACTATTGATTTTATTTTCATATATATGTTGATAAATGATGTGATGGATGCGATATTTGATGACTTGAATTTGTTTTGCTTGTTTAGTGCTATGGTAGCATTGGGCCATATTTTTAGTATTTTAAATACTATAAAATAGTGTTTTTGAATTGAAATGATTTTCAAGTGATTTCGGAGAAGTTTATGTTTTAATAATTTTTAAATTATATAAAAAAAGGAATGAATTTGTTTTAAACGAATAAAAGTATGATTTTTGATGTTATAAAAATATGGTTTTAGTGAAATATTTTTATATGGAGATTTTTGAATATTTTATAAAGGATTTTTAAAAGGGATATTTTGTAAATAAAGATATGGATTAATTGGAATTTATAAATATGGATTTTTATAAATAATATATATTTGTAAAATATGGATTTATAAATGGACTTTTATAAATAAATTAGATTTATAAAGAAATGGATATAAAAATGGATTTTTGATAGTAAATGAGTTTTTATAAAAGAACGACTTATAAATAGAATTTTATAAAGTGATTTTATAAAAATAGTAGTTTTATAAAATAAGAAAGAGATTTGTAAACATAATTTATAAATAGGGAAATGATTTATGTTGAGATATAAAATATGGATTTTTATATAAAGCAATGTTGAAAGAAATAATGTTTTCGATGAAGTTAATGGCTTTGAAAAGTAACTTATCATTTTAAAGTAATATTTTGGGAAATAATAATTCCAATGGAATTTAATGGTTTTGAAAAATGTTTTAAAATGAGATATGTATCGAAAAAAAATAGATTTCTACATTTATTGTTGTAATAGACGTTTTCGGAGAAGTAATGAAGGCATGGACTATAACATTGTTGTTATAGTAAATGATTTCTGAAAGGAAATGTTTTATGTAGTATATGGGATTATATATATATAATTAATTAAATCCCTATGCTAAATGTTTTAGGTTGCCGTAACGATGTTTTACGCAACATTCGTTTTGACCCAAATAAAGTGCGTTTTAAAGAATACTTTCCTCAAGATTTGTATACACACACACACATTTTTGGTTTAAGTATACAGAGATGTTTTCTAAAGTGTTGAAAATGAAATGACTTATGAATATGCCTATACTATTGATATAAGTATATGGGAATGTTTTCCGGTATCGAAAGATTGAAATGGTTTTGTGAATATCTGTTTTAAATATAATTTGAAGTAAATATTTGGAAAGTGATTTAATTTATAAAAGATTAATTAAACGGGACTAGTGATTGCTTGGTGCTAGATATTGTTTGTTGCTTTGATAGTTAAATAACCGACTATCAAATTTGGCCTCTTTATCGTTGTTAGTCTGGAGAGACCGGGGTCGGATTTATCCGAGAACCACTTCGGACCAACGTATGCGTTCAAAATTGCAGGTTTATGATGATGATGGTTGAAGATGGAGATCTTCATGATGTAGGGCTGCTTGCCACTAGATCCTCGGGGAAATTACCATATCATATACTTATGGTGGCAATAGTGCTCTATCATAAAAATCTTCGATGCAAGGATTGCTCGCTACTAATTATAGGGGTAATGCCCGACAGGATGTGGTAGGAGAGTTCCTTCGGTTTGTTCTATTCCTGGACAACTTATATGGATGGATGTCTGACATTGCATTTCTAAGAACCACGTACATTGGTTTTTACAAACGTACATCTGTTGGTGGTGTAGGAAGTAACTCTCTTCCACTTAACACCCCTCTCTGAGACGTACGAGCTCAGAGGTTGTACTTTGTGAAAATCAATTAGTGTGTTGTTGGAAATGGCAATATGGCATTCAAAGTGGAATGTGCTATGTGAAAGGTAAACGTTACCTTAAGCCTCATCAACCAGTAATGGCTTAAACAGGGCATGCCGTAAGGCTAAGTAGGTATCTCCCATTAGGGTATGGTCATCACCCTTCTATATGTATTCTTCCCGCTATGACGTCTGGTTTTAAATTTATGTTGTGTATGCTTATGGCCACGGATAGGTCGGTTACGACCGGGGTAATGTCATATTCGGTTCTATCCACCACCAGATGGGTTTGTGGGTAGGCCGGTCTTGCCAGGTGCAGAGATTTCGAAAATGTTGATCCTTGGTACATTCCTCTAGAAATGTATTGTACGGAAGGTAGTCCCTTACCTGCCATTGTATGGAAATTCAAACTCCAATACGAGCCTGCCATTTTGTTTGTAGAACCTACTTTGTGGCTAGTATGTTGGAATTTAATAATGTAACAATTTCGGCTATGATTGATATTATTTGTATAATGGACACTATTATAATGTAACATAATTTGATATGAAATTTTTTGATTATCGTAAGAAAAAAACCAATCCGTGTTTTTGGGTGGGCGTGGTCTTACGAGATACCTTTGTTTTGATAAAGGACACTTTTTATAACTTTAAAATTCAGTTGAGATGTGCTTTCTCACGCTGGTTTACCAGACTGATCCGGGTGTTCTTCCCTTTCAATGCTCGGGTTAGACCGAGTATATTTACAGATGTAGATTTCGTGCTTTTGGAGCTTCAACAGGTGAGCTAGAAGTCTATAGATCGTATTCCCGTGTATGTTTATATTCCGCTGCATTATTGTTTATGTTATCAGCATTTGTGAGGACAGATGGTTATAACTGTCCAGTTGATGATTTTGTGTCATGTACTCTAATATGATTGATGTATGCTATTACAATTTCTCTTTTTGTAAAGATCATTGATATTATATTATATGTTATTCGGCTGCGATGTGAGATTCTGTGTTGTTATTGTTCTGTTTGGTTTTCTTCTTCTCTCTTTCTTCTCTTCTCTTCTTCTCTCTTCTTTTTTTCTCTTGATTTTCTGAAGTTCTCCTCGCTTTGGGTCTGATATGTCTGGGTTATTGTTGATCCAAAGGGTACGGATTTTCGAAACATCACATATTTCAAAGCCTTTACAAATGTAGATTTCAAACATCACTTTTTCAAAATTGCTAATTTTACTTAAACTATTATATAAGATACTTAACACTTTTCAAAATACTTTAATTTTTTAAAAGCTTTTTATATTTAACAAAACATTATATCCAAATGTCTCATTCTAGGGTTTAGGAAACCCTATCGATAACGTTTGCCAAACGCATCGACCGGAATTTTTAACCCACTCAATGGACAAGTTAACTCAATTTCATTTCAAAAATATCTATAAGTATCACTTTCACAAATTATTTAATATACATATTCAATAGATCTTTTGCTGTGACGACCCGGATTTTCTGACCAGTCAAAACTGCCAAAAAACCCATCCGTTCTAAGACTACTAATGAAAACTACCAACTTAATACACAATATTTTTTGATAAATATTCAACATTACTAAATGTATAGGATACATCTTTCAATTACACAAGTTTTCAGAGTTTTAATTATTTATTCTATAGGTGTGCTCAGATACAAAGGAGACTCAATATACAATAAATCTACCGCTGCACACCTCTGATGTGAGAGACATTAATAATAATTCCTGCAAACTCAATAAACATGTCAAATGCGGAATAAAATGGTAAGCAGGAAAGATACAACAACACAAGATAATTAGCAAACAATAAACATGAAAAAGATATATTATTATTAGGGCTGCATCACTACCACTTGTGACTGCCTACCTACCTCTATCTAATTGGGTACCCAATTAGATACAAGATCAAGCCAACGTAGTTCTCCTACCACAAATTGGACTAAAGGAGCCTATGATGCAACAAACAAATATGCAATTCCCAAACTACCCACTTAGACTTAATCTTCATTTTTAGATTTACGAAACCTAATTAACTTTATTATATTCAAAATATAATCCTTTTTGAAAATAATTTCTACGAACAAAATTCCCAATTTTATTTCAAATCCTTTTGAAATTATATATACGAGTATATATGCACATCCATTTGGACCTGCATTTAGATACTTAAATATTTGGACTATTTCTTAAGCTGGGTAAAAAAATTATTCGGACTTTATGTATGGTGATATCTCACTCTTTTTCAATGAATACATATTCTTCCTTTGAATACAATCTGTTACATGATTAATATACTTATTGACATTGGTGCAGCTGTTAATTTATTTTTCTTTCCTACCTCATTTTTTCATTGTTTCATCTTTACCACTTTCTCAGTTCGGCTCTTTTCAGAGTGGATGAAAATTCTTGCTCAATCTCTGTGACTCACCCCTTCCACTAAGAATATACACACATATACTTATTTCACTAAGAATATGTACAACTATACATAGACAGTTTACATATATTTGTGAATTAATTTCTTATTTTTATATTTATGCCCGTGTACAAAACTTTGACCCATGTTGCACAAAAGTTCTTTATAGTTACAGAACATGAAAGTCATGTAAGAGTATCTCCAAACCATCAACTTTTTTGATGTTAAGTCAATTATACATCATCAACATGTAGTTTAGTCTAAATTTTCAACTCCAATGCTAATGTTAATTATAATGTTATGATGACTTGGTAAAATTTTTATTAGACATTGTCCAGTGAATATCTAGTTTTAGACATTAGACTTCACAATATGAAGTAATAAATATATATAATGGAATAATTTTCTATCTATTATTTTTATTTATTTAAATTTTGATTGGGACAGATAGTTAATTCTTTTTCTATAAATACATTTTTATTGGAGTAGTTTTTTTAATGTGATGTTTAATTTTTAGAAATTACATCAAATTAACATTTTGATTTATCTCTTGACATATAGGAATTAATTAACATTACATCCTATTTGCATTTAATTGCATTGAAGATGCTCTAAATGGAAATGTTTATATCTCCCGCTTTTGAATGAGCTTCAATATACATTATCAACTTACCACTTCCCTCTAAAACAAATGTTCATTATTGAAGGAGTATAAAGGCACACACAATGCGCTTTCTAATTTATTTAGTGGATAATTGTCAAAATTAAAGATATTAGAAAAACTAAGACTATTAGATTAAGCTTGATCTAGAATTTTAGTCCACAATCTTGTTTTTCTATGGTTCTTAGTATGATCTCGCTTGGGAAACATGAAAAGATGGAGTTGTTTGCTTTTGAAAATTCAACTAAAAATCTACTTTCAGAAATCCATTTTAAATAGAAATTTATTTTAAAATGAGTTATGTAGCTACTGGTTCAGAAATCCATTTTAAATAATAATGAATTTATCTTTGCTAACCATACATTACGTAAACTTATACATTGGCATCACTTATCACTTCTAAATCAAAATACTGCAAAAGTGTAAAAGATGCTCATGAATAAGTCACTATTTTATCCATATATGGCTTGGAACTCATACAATTCCTCATCAGATATTACCTTAATATCCTAATATCCCAATTTCACTCTACATTATAAAACTTTCAAGCAATAAACAGGCTAGAAAGAAGAACATAAAATATCAAGCTTTTTCCAAGGAGAAGAAAATTGCAAAAACCATCAGGTGCTTTGACTGCCCCAAAAAATCCATCGACGCATCGGCAGCTCAATCGAGGTCAATAATGATTGGCTCAGCCATAACGCATCACATATGACCTTTTCAACTCCGCTGCTCCAGCTATTCCGCGCATCTCAAATCCACTGCAGTTCCGACATCTCAATTCTATTGCAACTTTGGCAGAAGGTCACTTGCGGTTCTAATATGCATATCTAATTTGCTCATACAGTTTGTTGACATTATTTAAATATGTCTGTCCTTTGACAACTTTGGTTGATGGGTACTTGTTCATTTGCTCAGTCTATCCCATTACCTGAGGGTGAACCGTCTTCAACTTCACTTTCTTATCAAGAATGTTTTGTACACTTCTCAATATTCACAGATCCTATTTCAAAAAGTTTATGTTTACGCTTGTAAATTTTTGGCGATGTATGCATAGGACCGTAATATATGTCTTGTTATAAAATTAATGAAGATTGTAAGAAGCCTTAGCAACTTTCAATTTACTCTCTTTTCTGTTGACGGTTTTGTCAAACAATTCAAATTATGATTTCAGTAAATTTAATTGAATACCGACTAATCTTCAAGTGCTTAAACTTAAATTCTACCTACAGATATAATTTATTGTAATGACTATGAAAATTTACTTTGACATACAAAATCTTCATTCAACCAAATCCTAACACATTCAAAGATAATACCATGAACAGATGTACAATTCAAACTCAATGTGCCTAATGAAACCCTACATTTAATTTAAGGACACTGCATATAAGATTGTAAATGTTTTTTTTTCAGTTGTCAACTGGATCACACTTAATAGTTAATTTAAGGACATTATAAATGTGTGGTAGAAAATAATTGACATGTCCTTGCAATAGATATGGCTCTAACTGTAGGTAAACTACATAACAAAAATAGAACAGAGCCAACATATATATAGTCATTTTGTATGTCAAAGAACCTTTAGCATAGTAAATGTACATGAAGAAGGAAAATAGGAAAGAGATCAACTGTGTTTACAGATTTATAGTTTAATAGCTAGGTTTGAATCTAAAACTGGGTTGTGTATGCTATATGTATTATTTTTATTCAATACAGTGAAATGTTGATTGTTTTGAATTATATTGACTACTGTAAAGGTAATTATTTATATCCTACATATATCTCACATCTACAAATAAATACAATATATATAAATATAAAGGTATATATGTGTAACAACCCATGTGCAATATATGAATGCATCTCTACAGAAATAAGGTGGGGGAATATTTAATAGTCGATGGTTTCTGTAAGCTATGCCTATTAGTTACAAAACATGCATGTGAAATCTGTAGCATCATGCTTGAAAACTTAAGGATTTAAAGAGTTATGTATACTTCAATTTCTAGATCTTTAATTCACTTAAGGCCTTGTTCTAACTATCCATGACCTTCAATGTATTGTCCAAAATGGATATTTATTTGTTAGCTAATTTTTAACCATTAAAGACATTAACTGCGACAAAGATTGTCCTTGACAGACAAAAGCAAATTGAGATGAATAATTTTATCCAACACTAACAATAAAAATAGCCAATAAAAGTTCCTATAGCATTTCTACTAAAATAATTGGTTTACTTAACCTCTCAACTATTCTTTGTCTTTCCATCATGACATGATGATCAATAAAGTCATCAACAAATTCATCGTGGTCTTTACAAAAATTCTATAAATGAGTGAAGAAAAGTATTGTAAATATGTATCCAACCAATCAGCCAAACTTAGGTAGCCAAACTTCAGATCTATATCACTTTAAATCTGTATGCTATAAAGTTAATGAACATTACTTACAAAATACGACTACAAAAATAATCCATAGATAAATCCAACCAAAACAAAAAAAGACCATAGTTATCAATAAGCAGATTAAGAAATAAAATGTAACATCAAATATTATTAAAAAAATCGTTAACTCAAAATTCGTAGTAACTAATGAAAATTAGTGAATACTTACATGAGATCGAAGGTTAATGGATATTGTACAATGATGGTTGAGGTTAAACCATAATCGAACTTAGGTACCACGGTTTCAAGGTTTAACCTTAGTGTTGATCGATTTATAATTGATCCATCGACAATTGATAATAGATGATAGAAGATGGAGAAGATCGAACTGAACTAACCCTAGCACGTTTGCGGAGCTGTGAAGTTGAAGAAATTGACTTACGCCTTTTGCATTTAGGCAGGTTGGAGAGTTAGGGTTTGCTAAGTTTTGGGAAGACATGCAGAAGCAAGTAAGACACAGAGGAACAGAATGCACAAAGGGTATTATGGTAATTCCAAAAAGACACGGTTGATTTCTATCATTGAATTATCATTATTAGTAGTAGAGATTTATTCCCTATTTTGGATATTAGAATCCCTTATTTTGGTATGTTGAAATCTTGGGAATTTGAAGAAAAATATTTGTAATAATAGTTGGTTAGCGAATTGACATTTAACGCTAGTTTAGAGCATAAAATCCATATGTTTAGAACTTATTAGGCGTGAATATTCATTTATTTCTATTTGCGTAATTAACGTATAATTATTGGGTATGTGGCGTAGTTAATTAGACATTTATTTTCATTTATTTCCTCCGTTAGGAAGGTAATTGATTGTTAGGCAAAAATAAGAGGAAACTCTTATATAGCCTAATTATTTTTTTAAGGCTTAATAAGAAAGGTTCCTTATAAGGTTTTATTTATGAAACGGTTAGATGAGTGTATGTACTAGCATTCATGCATGTGATCTGCACGTTTACAGTAGAAAAACAGTGAATCTTTTTGTTTGTTTTGTTGTTCATTGTATCGATCTACATACTACATCATATTCAGAAATTGTAAAATGCACACTGTCAATTATAAGATTTCTTTCTTTTGTTGTTTCCATTGTTCCCTGAATCATTTTATACATGGCTTTGTTTATTTTCTTCTTTCAGATGGATCCTACCTAAAATTTTAAATCTGTATATTCTCAAAATTATACAGTGCAATATTGCTGAATTCTGTTAAAATTTTAAATGTAAATGAAATAGAAACTTTTGGAAATCAACTCAATTTATATATATCTACTTAATCGTTACACATGTATATGAGTATATCCATATGAAAAGAAATCATATTATCCAAAAGACTCTATACAAATGTAACACAGACATGGTAGAGGCCATGAGAAAGTGTTCTATTAAACATGACTGCTTGAGTGTCCACTTAACTGCATATTTGTCTTTCTATCTTTGTACCCAACTTTTCATGAAATTTATTGCATTTTGGTTAGCATATATAAGCCACAAATTCCACCCCATCGCATGGTGATTATATGCACTTTCAGGAAACGGGATGATTTTTAATTTATGCAATTTACATCCTGAAAGCTATTGAGCTAATGAGGCTTAGCTATTTACTTATCTACTTTGATCATAACATAATAATTCGTTATTTTCAACTTTTATTATTTATTTATTTCTTTTGAATAATGAAAATACTTTCTTTTTCTGAAAGATTTATACTCTTATTTTATTATGTTTAGTGAAGGATCGATAATGTGCAAAATGTCAAGGAAAATAATTATAAGTCCACACATCTTCATGTGATTATTAAAACGAAGTGGATCTTCTACAAAACAAAATATACAATGATACAGACTTGTATTGCAAAGTTCCTCGATGATGAATTTTTATCGTAGCTTCTCTAAGGCAACATGAATCATCAAAGTTCCATGCTACATTTGACAATTCCAAGATTCTTCAGAACTGATACACTCCTTCATAATCCTTACGAATCAGTATATTTTGCACTATGCTTCCCATTTCAGCACATCCCTTACATTAAAAAAAGCACATCAAGATCCCAGATTGTAAGCAGCCTGATACTTTGACGTCCCACTATGTATAAAGACAAATATGCATTCATTTTTCAAACAACACGACCGATGCAGGTTCCTACAGTTTCTTATTAATCAAGCATCATTATCAAATTACTACTATTTGCCCATAGGAAGTCATAGTTAGCAATCAATAACCATGTATATTTGTTTTACGGTGCTTCTTATGAATCAACCATTGATGGAACATACTTGCAAGCTCTTGACATACCATAACAAAGGTACATTGGATGGCATAGAAAATTGATTATAATAATAAGATATATGAATTTATTTAAACTAACCCTCCTAGAAAGGTTATTACCACAAACTAAGCATGTTATATGAATTTGTTTAAACCAACCTGATGATGCTACAGTGAACCAAAATTGTCTAAAACCTTAGAGGCCCTAGAAATGCAAGCAAATTTTGTATAATGAATACTTTGTACTTGAAAATCAGCCACTTCGTTAGTCTATAATCTCAATGAATAGTATATGCATAATTACCATACTTTCCAGTTTGCAAGGATATGGTCATAAAGGCCTCTTTTAGGTCAAGGTAGAGGTATTTCAATAGCTTTTCTTCCATCTGGGCTATTGTCCTTAGATTCACAAATCAATCAAAATGCCAGACTCGTACCTAAAAAAAACTTGCCAATGAACATATCTAACCTGATTCAAGTACAAAATAATGAATAAATCATATAATGTGAAATGGATTTCATTCGTCTACTCTCATAATAATTACAATCAACAGGAAAAACTGCTAAAAGCTATACATCGCCGCAATCTGACGACGTATAGGTAGTACCTGAATGCGAATTTGGCTTACTTCAGTTCCAACAACCATGAGCTTACTGCCTTCAGCTTTGTTATTTGAATTTTGGCCTAGAGAGCTTGAATTGAAGAAACTGATAAAGAAGTCGACAATCCTGCCTCCCTCCATTGAGTATTAGCGAGGAAGACGAACGCTATCCTATAGAAATGAGGGTCGAATGGTTGATGATCAAAGTTCGAGAAGACCTAGATAAAGAATCGTCGGTAACATAACAAATCATTTTGTTCCTCGAAGTGACAAATCATTTTGCACTAATAATCATAAATACTTTCAAATACGGTATTGTTTAATTCCTCAAAATCTTTTCGAAATCAATTTCAAACCATCGGGATTTATGTTCTCCAAATTATCTTTATTTATAAAAAAACATTTTATAAATATCTTTATATTTAAATCACTTTCATATAAAGTCACTTCCAAAATATTGATTTCCAAATATTATATAAACACCTTATATAAAATCACTTCAAAGTATTTACTTCCAAATATTTCTATTTCTTTTCAAAGGAACCATTTCATTTAAAAGATGTCTTTAAAATTATCATAAACAACTTTTATTATAACAATTACTGAATAAAATATTTTCATCGAACACCTTATAGTCAAACTGTGAAATTCTAATAACAAGGTGTTCGTATCTACCCAACCCATGCATATAGATTTTAATTGCTCATAAACTAGTGGAGCACAATTCAAATAGTCAAACAAACAATAATAACAACACATTATTATCAACAATTCAAAAAACTGAATAATAACACATAAATAAGAGTTAACTGGTATATGTAAATATGTCCAAATTTATATAATAACAGAATGGGGATTTATTCTGCTAAATAGATGTTATTAATGAAGTAGACTTAACTCGTTTGCGGTATTTCAACTTATACTATTCCTCGCCCAAGACTGAAGTCAGGTAAGTTAGAGCACTAGTTGCATCAAAGCCTTGCCTACACTTCATTCTTGAATGTCACAAATAGATAAGTCTACTCGTTGACCTTTTACGTTAAGCAAAGTTAATTACCTTTTTCAAAACTTATATAATTATTAAAAATATGTTTAAACTTGAAACTAATTTTAAAACACTGTAATATAAGTTAGAAAACAACCCTAGAAAGATTAGAGAAAAATACAAAATTTAAATATCATTTTAAACATATTATTGTTTCAAACATCAAAGATAGCATTTCTGCAAATGCTACAAAAATAATTCGCAACTGGTCAAAAGTGTCTCAAAAGAAAAGACAGCACTTCAGAAGTGCTACCAACAATCCTGTACTGTCGTTTAATGCGAATTTGCTACAACTTTGCACCTAGATTTGGACGTCTTAAGAAATGATTTTTAATCCATTCATTTTATAGTAGTTACTATACTTTGGGTACTTGAATATCATAAAGAAAATTTTCAAAGTATATCTTTTAATTATTTTTGTAGAAATTTCCTGAAAATATGGTATTTTATCGAACTACACTTATAGCGACTATTTCGCTATAATTTTTTGCATTTCGTTCAACTAGCCATAAAATGAATTCGGCTTCAAAAATTTCCTAATAAGAATAATATATTATTTACTTGATTAATTTCTAAAGAAACTTCAAAGAAAGTTTCCATAAAAATGCGCGTTATTTTCAAGGACAGACTATTTCTTTAAAAGTGTCACTATAGCGACCTTTTTACTTCAATGTTTCTCAATTTTGATTTACTTCTTCTATAACTTTCCAAAACATATTATTTGCTTTTCTAAACACTTATAGAAGTATAGATAATAACCAAACAAGTTATTATTACAATATGTTATTAAATCACCATTTTCACAAGTTATAGTTTAAAGGATTCAAAGTGCGTTTATAGCGACTATCGCTATACAGACAATTCTGTATTCAATCCAATATTTGGTGTCTTGTTATTTTATACACACATATGATTCCAAGTTCCAACCATACTACTACTAAACATGTATTAACATATATACACATCAATATATCCACTTTAAATGTTCAGATGAACCTATCACAATTCAATGGTTTTGTAAGCAACTACTTTAACAATTTATATACTTTTTAAAGTATATAATCGAGGGTTTAACTTGAAGTAGTTAATGTTTGTTATTATTAATATATAGCAAACATATCAACAAGTTTATAGATTATTCGAAGTGAGAATAACTCACTTTTCATTCACCCAGATTCTTTCTACCAACATTCAATCTATCAACACTTCTACTATCACTTCCATATAACCCAAGAACACATCCATGGCTCCACTCCATCAACATTTTCTCATGGCCCAAGGCATGTTTGCCCCCATGCTCATGGCCTCAAGGCCATTTTCCCATAGCTTCATCTTCCTTTGAATTTTTAGAGGCTAAAGCATGTTCTCTAAGTGATATAAGAACTTTAGTGGAGTTTGGAAGAGAATGGAGTTGAATTGACATGAGTTTAAGAAAGTTAGAGAGGAGGAAGAAAAAGACATTGTTTTAGAAGTGGAGTTGTGTAGAAATGAAGAGGCCTCTCCCCTCTATTTATAATCTTAGGAATTTGAGGTAAAAGTGTGCAAAACCCCCTCCTTATCCATGAAGTAAAGAGGACTAAAGCATGTAAGGCTATACCCTTACACAAGCATGTTATCCTTGATTTGTGCCTTGATTTAGGGATCCTTTTGTGCTAAATGTCCATGCTTACTTTTTCTAATTAACTCTTTAGTTTAATTAATCTTTAGTTAGTAAAGAGATGTGTTTTAATTCTTATCATATGTTTACACATGATAACTATTCAAGTTGCATACACAACTTATTTTGTAATAAAAGTTGATTTTTAACAAAACATTTTCCGATCACATTTTCAGTATTTATCCAAAGTGTATATTTTTGTAAACACATTTCAAAAATATTTTCTCTAACATTAGTTTTTAATTAAAAAGTGTTTATGAAGGTTATAAAATCGTATTTAATCACATTAAATGTTAAACACAAATATTTAAATAATTTAGGTTTTTAAATACGAAGTGTTTGAAATTCCGGGTCGTTACATTTACTAATTCATTTTAAATTTTATTTCTAGACTATACTAATAATATTTACTCTTTAAAAGATTGCTTCTTATAGTCGACTTCCAAAATTATCTAATAATAATAAACTTTATCTATATGTATTAAAAATTCTATCAAGCCCATAATAATCTTAAAAGATTTTCAAACTACCTTTAAACACACAAATATTAAAATATACTACTCAATAAACCATTCCAATAAACATTGTTTAATATATCAAGCAAACACCATTCATATTAATTTATAGTAAATATAAATCAATAGTTGAATTCATTTCACAGCTTTGACAAATACATACAAATTTCAAAATTAAATTCAATACCGGCAATTTCAAATAGCCAAACAAACATAAGAGACTAAAATAAATGCATTCGGCGAAAACTAATAAATATATTTTTCCGTTGCACACTCTGATCAAAATAAAAACAAAACTCAACTACACAATCTCAAACCAAACATCACAATACACTATCAAACTATCCAAAATCATAAATACAAGTACTACTGGTTGTACTAACTCCTTTCATCCATACTACTATAACCATTTTGTACTTCATGCTTGAGGAAAAAGAAATTAATTATTTATTTAAGTGCATATACTTGTAAAATTACAAATACGTCCTTTGATAATTACCTAGTAATCATACTATGTATCTTTCTACTATCCTTTAGTATAGGGAATTTCCTAACACACCAAAGGGTCAGGGACTTTAAGTCTCATCTAAGTTCTAGACTTGTGTCTCTAATATACGATGTATTGTTCTAAACCTTGCTCTGATACCAAATTGAAGCACCCTACCTCTATACCCATACTATTCAAGAGTAGTACATAGTAATACTATCAAATAATATGAAGAATGAGGTTATATGGGGTACACATGTGAATATTCTTTGGACTAATACCGGTATGTATTAAAACATCAAATAAATAACTCACATATACGTACACAATATTAGTACAAACCAATAAACATGTATGCCTCTAGGACAGAACAATACATAATATACATAAAATAATAGAGAATACAGAGTCAATCCTAGCAATAACATATAATATTATATATAATATATGATACTGTATGGATACAAATATCTCAAATGTCAAGTATCTCAATGTAATGTGATCAATATACAATACAACATCATACATATACAATGAATCAAAGTCACCTAAATGTTATAAAACAATCTTAATATATGTCTCCACTAAGCCCAATAAAACACATGCTGGTCGTGTCGTTGCTGTACCTGAAATGTCTCGGACTGACTCGAATATTACATAAATAACATACAGGTCAGACTATGTCTAATCAAGAATCAATAATATGTGTACATAGTATACTACATGGAATAATAATATGATAACACTACTAGAGATACTCAAATCATCAAACGACATGTGTGTGTGTGTGTATTATGACTATGGAAACTTGTATATGAAATACAATTATAATATCCTTGATAACCAACAAAGCGTTACATCGCAAATAACTCAAAACCAGACAAAGCATCCAACTCTGATATCAACAGATATTATCACCCATATAGAAACACATGAAATCAAGAATCATAGAATATACGCGGAAGGGTGAATCATACATATTCAAAAATCATCATCAAAATCCAAAAAACATCAAATATGCTAGATATCACTAAATGTACCAAGCTAGCACATAGCACTGCCTAAATATAGCTCTCAATCTCAGTATACCACATCAACATCAATATATAATACGAACGTAAACAATGAAATGTGAATCCATTATACTTTGGATATCAATCACTAGTATATTCTCATTTCTTCATAGATATAACTATCTAAAATATATCGTAACGGGATATGACTATACGATAGACATAAAGTCCCAAATAGAGCCATATAAATATAACAATATGTAGGTCATCTAATCCATATCTATACTAAAGTTATGTGTATCAATAGTATATGCCAAACAATTACTCCATCAGTACCAGAAGGCAGACTGATAGTGTAACATCCTCCTACTTGGAGGCTCAAAACTAACCGCTACGGATGCTGCAGCCATCCATAGTTTTAATCCTCGGCGACCAAACATGGCGATGTTAGATACATTGATACACAGAAACACAAGAATATGGAAAAAATTTAAACAACAAAACAAATTCTACATTCCATTTCAAAATATTCCAAATTGATTACATAATCCCAATTCACAGACCATGTTTAGATAACATTTAATTATTACAAAATACGCCAAGAGCTACATATAAAGATGCCCCCTTGGTAGATCAGAGTATATAGATAGGCAAGAAAACAATTTTCCTTTACAAACAAACACACAGCGGAAATAAAAGAACTCTAATAACAATATTGCCTCCTGCACATCCTCAGAAGCTTTATTCATCTAAAAAGACACCTGGAAACCTTAACTCTCAACCTACTCAAAATCAATTGAGTACCCGAGAGTTTAAGGGGAAAACAAAAACTTCGAGTCAGACATAAAGCCTGGTATGAATAATAATTCACCATCTCAAACCATTCAGATATCAAGTGAGACCACGCCGCTTAGCGGAACGGGTTTTCCCCTCACTAGTATCCTAAAACATTTGTAAAACCATATACTGCGCTCCTGCATCCACAATGGTTAAAACATAGTATTTCAAAACATTATGATGATATGCAAAACACAAATATCAATTCTAGATTACCCATCCCCATTCATTTTGACTATCTGTCTCAATTATAGTTTCTAGGATTACTATTAACCTGTTAAAATGTTGAGGACTATCTTTCCAATTACTTAGTTTTTATGGGATCACTAAGAACCTATTGGTAACTCCAATATCTTATTTCTTATCCCAGTTTTCATGGGCTAACTAGGAACCTATTGGCTGACTGCCAATATCTTAATCCGGATATAGTTTTCATGGGTTAACTACAAACCTACTGGCCCCTGCCAGTATCAAATCATAGTTTTCATGGGCTGACTATGAACCTATTGGCCCCTGCCAATATCATATAGTTTTCATAGGCTTATTGCAAACCTATTGGCCCCTGCCAATATCTTTAATTAAAATTTTAACATCTGTTAAGTTATATTCACTACTGGGTCGACCTAACTGGTTATTCCGCCCTTTCCCCAAAATACAGTTATGGGTTAATAACAAAGTGAATAACATTTCAAAATATTTATTTACGCCATGTGTTACCCAGTTGTTTGACCATGTGACAAGAGGATCGGCATAGAAAGGTCGCTCGGCATCTTGCCTCGTTCGGCATTGAGGGGTCGTTCGGAATCTTCCCTCGTACGGCATTGAGGGGTCGATTGGCATCTTGCCTTATTCGGCATGGAAGGGTCGCTCGGCAAGAAGCCTCGCTCGGCATAGAAAGGTCGCTCGACATCTTGCCTCTTTCGGCATGGAAGGGTCGCTCGGCATGAAGCCTCGCTCGGCATGGAAGGGTCGCTCGGCATGAAGCCTCGTTCGGCACTGAGGCCTCGCTCGGCATTCTCTAGTTCGACCAACCTCGCTCGGCAATTGTCGTTCGACATCTATGGCTCGGAGCGCAGAAGTTACTTACCACGGGCCGGGGTACATTGTTCCTAGGCCCATGAGGGAAGTCCAACCCATCTTCGTCTATAAATAGAAGGGCAGGGGCACAGTGAAATGGACCTTTTTTCGAGGACACTAGGGAGACTCTACCATTTTCAAGACTCTTTATTTTTCAGTAAAAACTTGTATTCAAGTTGTCGGTGTACGGATTGTATCTGTATTCAATTATTGGAAAAGCAATAAAGATTAAACTTAAAGTGGACGTAGGCAGTTACACCGAACCACTATAAATTTGGTGTTCTTGTTTTTTTACAGTTATTATTGCATTCCACCGTGTGATTCCTCAGTTTTAATTTACCTTCTTCATTAATCTCTCTACATAAAACTCTCTCTGGGTGTTAGTGACCAATTTTGCTGCTTTCACTGAGAAACGTTCTCAGGCCATTAGGATCTACTTTGAAGCTACTGGATTGAAGAAATCCCCCGAAGGAGATCCAAGTCATTTACAGGAAACCCGTTGATTCTACTCAGAGTTTCTACCAATAACTCTACAATGGGAAGACCACGTACTAGATCAGCCTCCCACAACGCGGATGTTAACGAGACTGCTAGTGTCCAACAAGTAGGACCCAGCAATCAACAGGTTAATCCGGGCACAGGGACTGTCACTGCCCAAAATTGAATGGAAGCTGTCACTAGGACAGAGTTCAACGAACTGATGAGAGAACTCATGGAGAGAAGCAGACAACTTAGCGAACAGATCCAAGCTAATGCTAACCTTATGACTCAGCTTACTCAACAACAGCATCGGAATGTTGGAGGAAGCCCCGCTCCTCCTTCCTCCTTTGACAGCTCTTCCTCATCTGATGAACCTCCCAAGCGTAGACGTCGTAGAACGAAAACAACGCAAACAGGTGCTGCTGATCGATCAACCAAGGATGGTCTGGGTTCTCTACTTGGAGCAATGGCTCCTCACTTACACCAAGAGCATCACACTCAAGCTGGAATGGGAAACTTAGGGTCTGTAGTACGAGTGGAAGCTAGACAGCCGGCTCACCAAGGTCTTAATGATGCTGGTCTCCAGGATACACACCTGGTAGATCGCCAACGGAGGAGACACCAACCAGAACGATCTCACAGGACAGACACCAACCTGCCATCTTCCATAAAACCCCAGACCTATCAGCTATGGTCAGAAAGCTGATGAAAGAGAATCAAGGATTATCAAATGATGATTGGGGGATATCCAGGAGTCACACTCCGTTCACAGATGTTATCTTACAGGCCAAGTACCCCAAGCAGTTTAACATGCCGACTATTCCGGCCTATGAAGGAAAGACCGATCCCTGACAGCATGTGATGAGGTATGAATGGATGATGGACTCAGCTAGAGTGAACGATGCAACCAAGTGTAGATGTTTCCCAATAACTTTATTTGGAATCGCTACCATGTGGTTCACCCGACTTCCTCCGCAGACTATCTCCAACTTTGATGAGTTAGCGACGAAATTTGTGGAACAATTCAGGATTCATGCCACTCGTCCCAAGGATGTGATGTCCTTGTCTAGTGTAATTCAGGCTCCAGGGGAGTTGTTGAAAGAGTACTTGCAAAGATTTCATGTTGCCGCAACTGAAGTTAGCAACCCCAATGACCATGCTATTTTAATGGCCGTGATGCGAGGGGTAAATCCGGATTCAGAGTTTGGAGATTGGTTGGTGGGAAAGCCTCCGACTACGCTAGAACGTTTTTATTCAAAAGCACACTATAAGAAGGGAGGAAGCTAGGTGTTCGAGGCGAGATAATGCACCGGTACATGGTAAGGATGCTGTGTAGAGTAACATCGCTGTAAAACAATCCGGTGACAACTCTGGAAAGGTGCAAGTCAATGTTCAAAACAAGCTTGAACAACCTAAGGGATCCGGTGGGGGAAACCCCGGAAAGAAAAGGGAAGCAGGAAAGTGGAAACCAAGGATCCCAACTTACAATGAATACATTCCTTTGAATGCATCTTTGGAAAATATTTACTTGTCAACTTGTAATACTTTCCAATATCGAAAGCCACGGCCAAAAGAGTCTACTGAAGAGGAAAAGCGGACTTGGAAGTATTGCCGCTTCCATGAGACTTACGGGCACAATACCGAGGAGTGTAGGCACCTCCATGACGCTATAGAAAAGTTGATTAGACATAAAAATTTGCAGGTGTTTGTAAAGAATCCTCAAGAGGATGGACAGGGAACGTCCAATCCCGGTCGCGCACCAACTCCGCGTCACCCTGGGGAGCCTGCTCGGGCTGTGGGTAGACTGGTCATAAACACGATAGTAGGTGGACCTCAACCTGCAGATAAGAACTGGCAAGAAATGGAGCGGTATGCTAACTCCTTGAGGCATGCGGATTTTGAGTGTTGTTCAAATGTGGAGGATGGGACCCCCACTAAACAACAATGCATGCTGACGGACGATATAGTATTCCGGAGCAGAGATGCTGATCAGGTGGAGGCTCCTACCATTGACCCAATGGTCATATCCACGACAATCGGACCAGCATTTGTGAAAAGAATTCTGATTGATTGTGGAAGTTCTGTTAATATCATCTTCAAAAAAGCATATGACCAGATGAAGATGGAGATGAAAGATTTAAAACCATCTAAAGCTCGTATCCATGGCTTTAATGGTGCTGCAATTGATGCGGTGGGTTATGTTGAATTGCCAGTTGAACTAGGGCAAGGTGAACGTAGGAGGGTGTGAATCCTACCTTTCATAGTTTTGGATGTTGATTCTCCATACAAAGTATTTCTAGGTCGACTGGCCTTGGCGGAGTTCAGGGCAGCTTTGGCCCCGTGGTGTTTAACTCTGAAATTTCTGATAGACAAAGGAGTTGGTGTTATACATGGCGATCAGGCGACTGGTCGTGCATGCTATGTGGCTGAGCCGAGAGAGGCCCAGCGAAGAGAGAAGGGAAAGGTTGTGGACAGCTCCATCCACAACCGAGTCGTTGAAAATTGACAAGTAATGCCCGAGCCCTGGCTCGGGCAACATGATCGGCTCTATAGGACATAGATCCGAGAGATGATGACGAGGAACCCAGGGAAGAAAAACCAGTGCCGGCTAAACTGACAATTGACATTTCAATCAGCCGAGACGATCCGTTGCGAGTACTTAAGATTGGATCACAACTCAGCCCCTCGATGACCGAGGATCTCATTGATTTCCTCCGAGCGAATCTGGATGTTTTTGCTTGGACACATTCTGATATGTGCGGGATTTCCCCCACTATTGCGAGTCATATGTTGAACATAGACCCGAGGTACGTTCCAGTAAAGCAGAAAAGGAGAGGCATGGACCCAGAGAGGTTCGTGGCTCTCAAAGAGGAAGTGGACAAACTCAAAACCAATGGGTTCATCCGCGACGCCCTCTACCCAGAATGGGTCTCTAACCCTGTACTAGTGAGAAAAGTGAATGGGAAATGGAGGACTTGTGTTGATTACTCGGATTTAAACAAAGCATGCCCTAAGGATAGTTTCCCATTACCTAGAATTGATCAGCTGTCGACTCAATGGCAGGACACGAGTTATTATCATTTATGGATGCGTACTCGGGATATAATCAAATCCCGTTGCACATTCCAGATCAAGAACTCACCAGTTTCGTCATAGACGTTGGACTGTACTGTTATGTAGTGATGCCTTTTGGGCTGAAAAACGCAGGGGCGACTTATCAGCGCTTGGTGAATCGGATGTTTAAAGACCAAATTGGTAGAACAATGGAAGTCTATGTGGATGACATGCTCATGAAGTCACGGCAGTCAAACGACCACATTCGAGACTTGGCGGAGATGTTTGATATACTCAGGAATTATGGAATGAAAATCAACCCACTAAAGTGTTCCTTTGGTGTTGCATCGGGAAAGTTTTTGTGTTTCATTGTTAATGCGCGAGGAATCGAAGCTAACCCGGAGAAGATTCAAGCTATCCGAGACATACAAGTACCCAGAACTATAAAGCAAGTACAAAGCTTGAATGAAAAAGTAGCCGCGTTGAGTCGATTCATATCAAGGGCCACAGATAAGTGTATTCCCTTCTTCAATGTAATAAAGAAAGGAAAGAGAAATTTTGAATGGATGCCCGACTGCAAAGATGAATTCCGAGCTCTGGTAAGGCATTTAGAAAGTCCCTCGGTGTTGTCGAAGCCTAAAGACCATGAGGTGTTGTATGCATACTTGGTTGTATCCCAACATGCTATCATACAGCTTTGGTTCGCGAGGAGGACCGAGTTCAAAAGCCGGTGTACTATGTCAGTAAACGTCTAATGGGGGCATAAAGAAATTATCCTAAAATTAATAAATTGGCCTACTGCTTGGTGATTGCATCACGCAAGCTACGTCCGTACTTCCAGGCACACTCGATCAGTGTCTATACCGATCAACCCTTACGACAAGTACTCCAACGTCCAGAAACCTCTGGAAGGATGTTAAAATGGAATATCGAGTTGAGTCAGTTCGATATTACCTACCTGCCGCGAAGGGCCATACAAGGGCAAGCGCTAGCAGACTTCATTGCTGAATTCACCATGTCAGACAAATCAAACGATTATGATGTCATTCTACCTATTCGATGGAAACTGTACACTGATGGGGCATCCAACGACCGTTGTTCTGGGGCTGGTATAATACTTATGACTCCCGAAAACCGATCAATTTGTTACGCTTTAAAACTCAATTTCCTAGCCACAAACAACGAAGCTGAGTATGAAGCATTGATTGCTGGCTTAAAACTTATCAAGGAATTCAGGATAAAATCGATTGAAATCTTTTGCGATTCACAATTGGTAGTGTACCAAGTTTGTGGAGACTATCAAACAAAGGGGTAGAGACTCGCCCCATACCTTGCACGAGTTCAAGAACTGTTGGCAGACCTTCAATACTACGATATTTCCCATGTCCCGCGCGAGCAAAACAAGGAGGCCGATTCATTGGCGAAGTTCACAAGTACAGACGATGCACAAAGCTGGGCTTGGTTCCCGTCGAAGTTTTACAATCTCCGAGTATAAACGAAATGGAGATAGATTACGTTCTAGAAATAGAAATTGAAAAGGAGTCATGGATGACCCATTCAAACAATACATACTACATGGAACCTTGGCCGATAGAAAGAATGAGAGACAACAAGTCATTCGTAAAGCTTCAAGATACATAATGCAAGATGGAATAATGTATCGGAGGGGGTTCTCGGTTCCCTTACTCCGGTGCATCGCCCATTGTGAGATAAAACGATTTTTGATGGAAGTGCACGAAGGAGAATGTAGCGACCATACTGGGTGGCAAACACTCACGAAAAAGATCCTCCACTATGGATATTATTGGCAAACTGTAAATCAGGATGCTGCAGACTACGTGAGAAAGTGCGACAAATGTCAAAAGTTTGCAAAAATCCCAAGAGCCCTGCCAACGGAACTCACACAAATGGTTAGTCCTTGGCCATTTGCGATTTGGGGGATCGATATAATTGGTTCCATACCGATTTCCAGGGGTGGTGCAAAGTATGCAATTGTTGCGGTTGATTACTTCACCAAGTGGGCAGAAGCAGAGCCTTTGGCTACGAACACCACCAAAAACGTAATTAATTTTGTTGTACAAAACATCATATGCCATTTTGGCCTCCCGCGAACTATCATTACGGACAATGGAACTCAATTTGAAAGTCGAGAATTCAATGAATTCTGCCAGAAATATCATATTGATAAAAGGTTTTCAGCGATCGCTCACCCTAAAGCGAACGGGCAAGTGGAAGCCGTAAATAAAATAATCAAGCTAATATTAAAGAAACAACTGGAAAAGGCTAGAGGCAAGTGGGTGGATGAGCTTCCGACAGCGCTCCGGACTTACAGAACCACCCACAAGTCCGCGACTAGCCATACTCCGTTCACCTTAGCATACGGCGCTGAAGCTGTGATACCCGTCGATCTTGAAGTTCCTTCTCATCGGGTAACCTATTATGATCCTAAGACGAATCAGAACCTCTTATTGGAATCACTGGACTTTGTTGATGAAAAATGTGAAGAAGCTGATTTGAGAGCGGCTGCACATAGGAACAGAATTGCTTGATATTATAATGAAAAAGTCCGACCGAGAAGTTTTGATGCGGGCGATCTTGTTTTGAAGCGAGTCATTCCGGCCCCATCACATATGAATCCCACATGGGAAGGTTCATATGTCATCGAACAGAAGCTTGGAGAAGGAACTTTCAAGCTAGCGACCGTGGATGGCGCAACACTCCCCCGAGCATGGAATGGCGAACACCTGCGCCGTTATTACACTTAGTATGATTATTTCGCATTTTAGTTGTAATTATTTCCAGTTTACGTTCCTTTCGTTGTTTTTAGTTGTCAGCATGTAATAAGACAATTTAGTCTATTTTTATTTGTTATGATCAATAAAGGCTTGAAGCCATCTTTTCCATGGACTATTGATGTTACCATATAGTACACTTCAGTGATGAAGATTAAATTGCGTTATTCTGTCTGGCGTATGAACGTGCATTCAAAACTGAAAAAATCTCTAAGTCCCCAAAGTGCGGACTAGAGTACTCTGAGTCCCCAGAGTGCGGACTAGAGTATAACGACTGAAAAATCTCTAAGTCCCCAGAGTGTGGACTAGAGTACTCTGAGTCCCCAGAGTGCGAACTAGAGTATAAACGACTGAAAAATCTCTAAGTCCCCAAAGTGCGTACTAGAGTACTCTGAGTCCCCAGAGTGCGGACTAGAGTATAAACGACTGAAAAATCTCTAAGTCTCCAGAATGCGGACTAGAGTACTCTGAGTCCCCAGAGTGCGGACTAGAGTATAAACGACTGAAAAATCTCTAAGTCCCCAGAGTGCGGACTAGAGTATAAACGACTGAAAATGACTGAAAAATCTCTAACTCCCCAGAATGCGGACTAGAGTACTCTGAGTCCCCAGAGTGTGCACTAGAGTATAAACGACTGAAAAATCTCGAAGTCCCCAGAGTGCGGACTAGAGTACTCTGAGTCCCCAGAGTGCGGGCTAGAGTATAAATGACTGAAAAATCTCTAAGTCCCCAGAGTGCAGACTAGATTACTCTGAGTCCCCAAAGTGCGGACTAGAGTATAAACGATTGAAAAATCTCTAAGACCCCAGAATGCGGACTAGAGTACTCTGAGTCCCCAGAGTGTAGAGTAGAGTATAAACGACTGAAAAATCTCTAAGTCCCCAGAGTGCAGACTAGAGCACTCTGAGTCCCCAGAGTGCGGACTAGAGTATAAACAACTTTGAAATCTCCAAAGTCCCCTAAGCGCGGACTAGAATGTTCTGAGTTCCCAGAGTACGGATCAGAGTATAAGCGATTCAAAAAATCTTCGAGTCATATGGAAGTGAACTAGGGCTTATATAACTCACAAGATTTCAAATTTTGACTACAAGTTATACAGTGGGCCGAACAACAAAAGTCATTTGAAAGACGAAGAACGAAATTTTATTCATTAATTCAAAATGAAGTCCTGCTACAACTTCTCCTAAACTTGAGGCAAAAAGTCTATCTACAACGGCTATGAAAATAAATAAAAATAATTACATGATCCAGGATGATTCTCGTTGAACGAGGATGATATTTACTTCTTTGACTTCTTCTTCTTCTCCTTCTTCGATTTCTTAGACGACTCCTCCCCCATGCGTTTTCTCTTGAACGTTTTTCTCACCTGAGAAGGGGTGTTAGAGGAAGGAGGAACTTCTAATGGCTTGGTCCCACTTGGAAGAATAATCTTCAAAGGCCTGTTCAGTGGGTCGTCGAGTTCTACCACTTGAGGCTCGACCTTAATTTCGGCCTTCTTTCTCCCCTCTTTAGCGACCTATTCCTTCATGCTCAGCTTTGCAGTGTGTTTGGAGGCGCCAGTAAATTCAACTTCGAAATGTTCTTCGACGGGCGATGGATTGTCGGATTTTTCTTCGTTAAGCGCCTCAATCACTTGAGCGTCAGGTCCGGGGGACTCTTCCGCTTGCGTCGTTTCTCCCGTCTTCTCCTCCTTCTCTGTGGTAGCATCGCTCCTTGGAGTAGGTACGTGATCAGGATAACCTACGCGGAATCATAAGAAACAAATGTTAGAATACATTTATCACTCGCTAAAAGCGAGAACCCTTTGAACTCTGGAGGAAAGTTATGTACCAGTATCTGGTTGACTCTCAACTGTTCGGGGAGTTTCGCCTTCTGGAATGGGAGATGGAACAGAAATACCAAGACCAGGATCTTCTGGGTCGTAACCAACGTGTTTTTCGAAGGGGTCAAGTGGAAGGTGATCAGTCGATTGAGTAGGAGGAGAAATTATAGGCTCGGCTCCAGATGGGCCGGCAATGTCATTTTTTCCTTTCGGTGAGGAGGAGTCTCTACCGTAGAGAGCCTTCGCTGCAGACAAGTCCGAAGTGTAACGACCCGATATTTTAGACCATTCGCATCCATTATAAGTGTATAGGTAGACACTTATGCCGGAGTTGAATTGCTCAAAATAACGCGTTGTTAATTTAAATTTGGCAAAACTGAACATATACAGTAAATAAATAATCACAGATCACAGAGTAATAAGTGCAGCGGAAATAAAAGAGATAGTAGTTCATGAAGCTACTATATGAATATATAAAATACATCAGAGTTTACAACAGAAGAGTAATACGATACATCAGAGTTAAACCAGATACAACGGAAGAGTAATGCGATACATCAAATACAAAGCAGAATACATCACTGGAATCATCGAATACTGAAAGCAGAATAGATGGCTGGATCTTCAAGCAAGCTCCAACTCCAAAGGTGAGTCTCGAATACTGGTACACTCAGTCTGACCCGAGCGTAAAGCAAAACACAAGACACTCGAGTCAGGATTAACATTCTTATATTAATAAATCCAACTCAAGTGAAATAGCAATTGAAATACAAGTAACTTAAAGGATGTTTGGAATAACCATCCTTTAAGGATCCGTTAAACTATCTACTAGGTAGTAATGTACGCTAAGTAGATAATGTCTATCAGTAATATAAAGATATCAAAATAGCGTTAAGTCATGGCCCATTCCACCCTTAACACATTTTTATTCCCAAAAGCATATACAAGACCGTAGTTTCCCCAAAACCGGAAGTCACCAGAGGGCAATCCATATACTAAAGGTACAAAACAAATTCGTAGTGGTCGCGAATAGGGAATACAAGTATGACAAGGCACATGAGGCAATACCCAAGGTAGTGATACTACCGTTCGCCTGATCCGGACTGGTGAGAACGCAACGCCGCAGCGCCCGCAACACCGTGAAACAACACTCCCAAAATCAAGGGTGCACCAATCGACAACAAGTAATGAGTAGTTCGAAGAAGTGTGTCCACTTGAGGTAGCTAATCCTCCATTGGCCCGGCACGGCTCCTGTTTTAGTCATTTCCAATTTGACACAAGTGTCAAGGCTATCCATTATCGTTCTCTTTCTTCAGTCATCACGTACATCATTCCAACCACTTCATTCTGGATCATCACTCCGCGTATAGTTATTAAAGTGGTTTTCGGTTTAGATAGAGAGTATATCCATAACCGATTCCGGTCTCTTTAATAACTTCCGTAATTATTACACCAATTGGTCGTTTGATATATTTCAAAAACCAAATCAATTACAATTTCAATTAGAATTTGTATACCAACATTTCATTTCTCTTTCAAAATCAATTTCCAAAATTTACGTTTCAAAACTTCCAAATTCATAATTTCAAATCTTATAATTCAATTTCAATCTTTATTTAAAACAATTCAAATATCAATTTAAATTCGTATATAAGTTTCATTCCGAAATCATTTAAATAAATTTTATTTAACATTCAAATCAATTTAAACTCATTTATCGATTTCATTCAATATTCGTTAAGTTACTTTATCATTCAAAACAATTTCTATTAAATTTCCAATTCATTAAATCAATTTCTTAAGTTCAACTTCATTAAAACAAAACTTACAATTTTGAATTAAATTAAATTCGTCAAGTCAAAAATTTTAAATTCCAAGTCTTACATTAATTTCAATAAATCACATTTTATTTCTTGTTAAAGAAATTCAATTTCACTTATTTACTTACTTACATAATTTTCCAAAACTTAATTAATAAAGAAACTCAATTTCAATTATTTACGAAGTAAAATTCCCTTATTCAAAAATTCAATTTTCTTATTAAAGAATTTCAATTCAATCTAATCATTAAATAGTTTAATCTTATTTAAGTATTAAATAATTCAAAACTTAATTATTAAATAATTTCAAAGTTTAATAATTTCAAACTTAATTATAATTTCAAACTTAATTATTAAATCATTTCAAAGTTTAATAATTTCAAACTTAATTATAATTTCAAACTTAATTATTAAATCATTTCAAAGTTTAATAGTTTCAAACTTAATTATAATTTCAAACTTAATTATTTAATCATTTCAAACTCAATTCAATCATTTCTCAAATTAAACAACATTCTTCCATCAATTACATTATTAACATTTTGTTTCAGATGATTAAATATTAACATTTTCCTTTCATTAAAAATTCAAATTTCAACTTCATTTCAAAACCATATTATTTATTCAAATAAAATCTTCGTTTATTTTTAAATCAAATTATTGACCAATCGGGTTTTATTTAATTCTCTATCCTAGGTCAAAGTTCAATTTGGGTATTTATCATTTCAACCCGATTCCAATTCAATTCAAAATCAAAACATAACAAAGGGAACTTGCAGTGTGATAACTGGGATGGTGTCAAAGTAAATAAACAAGCAATAACAACAATCGATAACAATCCAATAATCAATTCAAATAATCCCGAAATAACCGTATTAATTCGCATTGTTATTTGTACGAATTAATATAATTATTTCTAGAATCTACACTATCATTTCATGTAGATTAAATATTATTACATTACAGTTTTCACTTGTCATTTATTTACAATTTTATACTACAACAATTAATCCAATATACGTCGATGGTTCAAAGTGTAATTATCGCTATTCTACTTGTCAATTAATTTAACAATAAAAAGGGGTCATATTCACTAATCAAATTTAACATATAAATCAGTTTTAAAATTTTTAACTATCCTATATCCATTTCAATTTTGCATACTATTTCATTTAACACTAACAATTTAACGTCCAATATAAACATCAACAATCAATCAATTAACAGCCAAACTGTATTATCATCACATAAATAGTTAACAAATAATGGTGTCAAATGTCACAGGTGAACTGATACAGGCAATAGCATATATAACAGTGAAATTAACTAACAGCAGCATATTTCAATTGTCGTTTCAATTGAAATCAGATTTAACAAATAAAAGAACGTTAATCGTGAGTGAGTGCTCACCTTTCGAGGCTAGAGAGAAAATATTCGACGATAGAGTGAGTTACGATTCCAAACACGGATTTCCAAGCAAAGCAAGATTGAATGCGAAATGGACGAACAAGGCTGATAATCAAGAATTAATAAAATGAATCATAACTGGATCGATGATGATAAATGACATAAGCGAACTTGTATAACCAGATATATACTATATATATATAATCATGTTCTAAATTCAAACGTATATTAATTTAAATATATATTCATATTTCAAAATCATTGTTTAAATTAAACACACATAAAACACTATTAAGTGGCCATATGGTCACGTATATTTGTAACCCAAAATATAAGCTTTATGTGTTTTTTTTTGTTTTTTTTAACCTTGCAAAGATATAATATAATATAAATCTGTATGCATTTTGGAATCAAAATATCAATGTAAAATATAAAATAATACACAAATACAGGCAGGAATATCAGTTCGACAAATTTCCCACGCATATAATATTTTCTTAATCAAAAATTCACTTTACTGTTTTATAAACTGTAACAATGCACTAGCTATATACATAACCCATATAAACTCATACATCCTTATAAAACTATCTAAATATTTATAAACTATCCCATCCATATAACTGTTATACAAACTTACGTATGAATTATACTTGCGTACTTCATTGTCAATATATATATTACTAAACATATTTTATAATACTGAACAGCATCTGCTTACCCAAAACTTTAAAATATACTATATATTATATTTACAACTCTATAATATATTTCAACAAATATTTAAACTTACTTAAGTAACCCAGGCTCAAGTGCATTTTAAAATATTGCATAACATAGTACATTCTGAAATCCAACATATATATAACAAATCATATATAAGCTAAAATAAACTTATGTACATCTTTATCTATATACTGAAATCTTATAACTCATTTATTTATACTGTAGCATAGGAAGATAAGCATTTTACAGCAAAAAGAAGGATAAGCCTTCTATTGTATAAACATACATATACGAACAGCATAAACACATAAATATATTTAACTTGCATACATATAGATATAACAAAATATACAATAAAATACTGGTATAAAATAAACATATGCAGACACTACAAAGGAAAGATTTCAACATACGCAACAAAGTTGTAATCATCTATAAAGTAAATATAACCAGCCTACCCAACATATCATCCCACTGCAACTATTGAAGGAAAAGAAACTATGTATATTTTATAAGTACACCTTAAAACCAGACATGTGAGGAACTTTGAAAACATATAAACTTTTTTTTAAACACAAACCACTTACATACATATTTTTTTAACACATATACTGACATATACATCTTATAAACATCTAACATAATATATATATAGCTATAAAAGAAAGAGAAAAAAAAATCACATATATACTTACTGTAAACACTTATATATATTATCATGCCATATATATACACAACTAACAACATTATAAACAAAAAGATCTAACTAGGCAGAATGTATAACTAAGATATATATACGTTTCTATATATATACACGTACGGGAAGAACCGAAGTGGTTGATGGTGACTCGGCCTGAGCTCGACAAAGGAGTTGTTGAATGATCTGAGTAGTGAGCTTCGGCTCCAAGTCAGGGGTCGGTTACATGGAAAACGCGTAGAGGAAGATGGAGGCTCGGAGTGGAGGTTGCGTAGGTGACAGGGTGGAAGTGGTTGAGGGCGGAGGGTCGAGGAGGACCAGGCGGCGGAGGTGAAGTTGAGTCGGTGGAGAGTGGAGAGTTGATGGGCAGGTGGGATTTGTGGATGGGAAAGCTACATGCTGTAGCTTATTTGGAGAGGGGAGAGGATATCCAAGAGAAGAAAAAAAAATAAATGGAAGCAAGGTACGCATGCTAACATTCTTTTGTATGGAAATAAAAGGAGAAGATGGAACATTTGTTCTCATGCCAGAAGAAAAGGAGTAGAAGCTATTAGCAGATCAAAATTTCTTTTTGAAAAGGTGAGATAGTAATAAAGGCCAGTGGGAATAATAAAGTCACGACATTGGGAAAATAAGAAGCCTGACGTTGAAGTTGAACGGCTGTTTGCATTGAACATTGAATACATAGAACCGGTCTCAATACAGAAAGCGTTTCTCAAATTTCACGTACACATGCCTTCGAATTTAAAAATCAAATTTACCGTAGAGATCAGTACGACGAGACGATCAAAACGATATACAGATATCAGAGATACGATCGAACTATAAAAATTCGAATTTTCTACCAGCGGAAAATGCAAGAAAAACACTGAAAAATAAGATCGACGGAGCCAAAGATGGCCGAATTTGGAAAAACGACAAACTGACATCTTGCTCAGAAGATGGTTTAGAATTTTTCTATGTAAAAATATTTAGGTTTCGAAAACATTTTATTTTCATCGCTTTTCAACTGATTAAACTGAAGTAAATTTACGCGCGAAATAAACTTTCATATTTTCGGACGAAAATTTACCAGTTGCTATGTTTAACTAGACGTATTCCAAATATTAAATTTTTATTTCAAAATTTTATCGTTTAAAATTTCATAAAATTTCAACTAATTACGTTATTAAAACAGTTGAAATTTACGGGTCGTTACACTCTCCCCCACTCAAAACTTTTCGTCCCCGAAAAGGAACGAGGTAGGAGAATAGAAACAACCAGAAAGAAAAACCGATTTGAAATACAAAATAACAATTAATTTAAACCATATAATTTCAAATTTAAATTAATTGATATTCAATAATTGATTTAATCCATTTGATTTCACTAAAATCAATCTCAACTGTTTCTAAATTTATTATCTTATTATCCAATTATCTTCAATTTACAATTTCTAAAACCATAAATTTGAATAGTCTTTTATTATAATCATATTTTTTTTCAGCAATTTAATTTCTTCTTTATTCCAAATTATTGCTAAATTTATTCTACTTAATATATCTACTCACATATATTTAACCCATATAAATTAATTTAAAACATAAAATTTTCGATTTAAATTAATTTACATCTACTAATTTCTTTTAAATTCAAGGTATTTTCATATGTCGATCAAATTTCAATTTATTAATTCTTTCAAAATAAGTTTATTTATTCTTTCAAAACAAATTTATTTCATTATTAACTGAGTTTACTAATTATCTTATCTAACTCTATTAACACCTTTATAATCAAAATTTAGTGTATAACATTTATTATAAACACTCAAATTTTATTTGTAAATTCAATTTATCTTATATATTATCCAATTACATATTCAACTTCTGAATGATTTAGGTAAGTTGTATTAGAATGCAGTTGAACAATATAAAATAAAATTTTCCCAATTCAATTATTCAAGTTTAAATATTTATTCCAAATTTTGGTTTTATTTATAATTAAAATCATCCTTTAACAAAATTTAAGAATTAGATTTCCGATTAACTTTAAACAATTTAGAGATATATATAATATATTTATATCAAATCAAATTAAATTTTAAAATAAGATACCTATATATAGGTAAATCAAAATATACTGAATATTTTTTTTTTCTCAAAACAAAACCGTAGCAAAGCTACAGAATGGTTTCTCCACTTCAAAACTCGAAAATGAATGTCGATGATGCGGCCGTCATCATCAAGATTATTTTCCAGCGACAAAGAGAAGAGCACTGATTAAACATCTAAAATTTCTTTGGAATGATTTCTATTTGAAAATATTTAAAATACTATACACTTTAAAACTTTCAAATCAAAGTTTGAAATCACCGGAAATTTAAATTCTCAGTTTCTTGATTTAAATTGATTACAATTTTCAAACAAATTATAAACCATGTTTTTATTTCAATTGTTTATATATGAGACAAAAGTCAATGGTTTGTGTGACATATTTAAAATCCAATGTTATTTATTAACACAATTCAATTTACTATCAAAATTCATAAAATCATACTTATATATATAATATAATTATTCAAAATTTATTTTATTTACCAAATTTAAAAATAATATTGTGTTAGTTTGCTCTGTTGAAGTGTTTTGGAAATCCTATCGATAGCGTTGATCAGACGAATCGATCGGAAACCCAAATCAACATCAACAACTCAAACAACACAGTATATATATTAAAACATTTATATATTAGTTTACAAATACATTTCTTTGCTCGACGATACAGGAATGAATTTTCAAAATAAGGATAGGGTTTCAAATTTGATGGACTCAAATCAAAGAGAAATTTGATTCGAATTCAAGTTCGAAAGAAAAGATAAGATGATTCAATTAACAGAATCGGGAGATGGATAAGCTTATTTAATTTACGGACAACCTTAACCGGGTCGTCCGTAACTTCAAGAATAAGATCGATGCTGAATTCCGAGGCAAATCAACATTCGATCTCCAGAAATAGAATTCAAGTGTAGTAGGAGATGGATAGCATCGTAAACCGACGATACAGAAATCTCCGGTAAATCAATGCCTATTGTAAAGGAGTTTCACCCCTTTTCAAATCATTCGAAGTTTGGCGAGACCGCCGATCCATTATAAAGATCATTCAAAGTGGAGTTATGGGATGCTCCAGAATTGAAAGAAGACGAATAGTGAGGGACACGAATGAAATTTGGAACCGTAGGAACGTTCCAAAATTCAAAGGAAACGAGTCAAAAGGAAGAGATTGAAACTCGAATGAGAGTGATTCTGTAAATAGAATTACCCTACATGTTGAGTTTTGCCTAGAGCTACCAAAGCTCTAATACCAACTGTAACGACCCGATATTTTAGACCATTCGCATCCATTATAAGTGTATAGATAGACACTTATGCCGGAGTTGAATTGCTCAAAATACCGCGTTGTTAATTTAAATTTGGCAAAACTGAACATATACAGTAAATAAATAATCACAGATCACAGAGTAATAAGTGCAGCGGAAATAAAAGAGATAGTAGTTCATGAAGCTACTATATGAATATATAAAATACATCAGAGTTTACAACAGAAGAGTAATACGATACATCAGAGTTAAACCAGATACAACGGAAGAGTAATGCGATACATCAAATACAAAGCAGAATACATCACTGGAATCATCGAATACTGAAAGCAGAATAGATGGCTGGATCTTCAAGCAAGCTCCAACTCCAAAGGTGAGTCTCGAATACTGGTACACTCAGTCTGACCCGAGCGTAAAGCAAAACACAAGACACTCGAGTCAGGATTAACATTCTTATATTAATAAATCCAACTCAAGTGAAATAGCAATTGAAATACAAGTAACTTAAAGGATGTTTGGAATAACCATCCTTTAAGGATCCGTTAAACTATCTACTAGGTAGTAATGTATGCTAAGTAGATAATGTCTATCAGTAATATAAAGATATCAAAATAGCGTTAAGTCATGGCCCATTCCACCCTTAACACATTTTTATTCCCAAAAGCATATACAAGACCGTAGTTTCCCCAAAACCGGAAGTCACCAGAGGGCAATCCATATACTAAAGGTACAAAACAAATTCGTAGTGGTCGCGAATAGGGAATACAAGTATGACAAGGCACATGAGGCAATACCCAAGGTAGTGATACTACCGTTCGCCTGATCCGGACTAGTGAGAACGCAACGCCACAGCGCCCACAACACCGTGGAACAACACTCCCAAAATCAAGGGTTCACCAATCGACAACAAGTAATGAGTAGTTCGAAGAAGTGTGTCCACCTGAGGTAGCTAATCCTCCATTGGCCCGGCACGGCTCCTGTTTTAGTCATTTCCAATTTGACACAAGTGTCAAGGCTATCCATTATCGTTCTCTTTCTTCAGTCATCACGTACATTATTCCAACCACTTCATTCTGGATCATCACTCCGCGTATAGTTATTAAAGTGGTTTTCGGTTTAGATAGAGAGTATATCCATAACCGATTCCGGTCTCTTTAATAACTTCCGTAATTATTACACCGATTGGTCGTTTGATATATTTCAAAAACCAAATCAATTACAATTTCAATTAGAATTTGTATACCAACATTTCATTTCTCTTTCAAAATCAATTTCCAAAATTTACGTTTCAAAACTTCCAAATTCATAATTTCAAATCTTATAATTCAATTTCAATCTTTATTTAAAACAATTCAAATATCAATTTAAATTCGTATATAAGTTTCATTCCGAAATCATTTAAATAAATTTTATTTAACATTCAAATCAATTTAAACTCATTTATCGATTTCATTCAATATTCGTTAAGTTACTTTATCATTCAAAACAATTTCTATTAAATTTCCAATTCATTAAATCAATTTCTTAAGTTCAACTTCATTAAAACAAAAATTACAATTTTGAATTAAATTAAATTCGTCAAGTCAAAATTTTTAAATTCCAAGTCTTACATTAATTTCAATAAATCACATTTTATTTCTTGTTAAAGAAATTCAATTTCACTTATTTACTTACTTACATAATTTTCCAAAACTTAATTAATAAAGAAACTCAATTTCAATTATTTACGAAGTAAAATTCCCTTATTCAAAAATTCAATTTTCTTATTAAAGAATTTCAATTCAATCTAATCATTAAATAATTTAATCTTATTTAAGTATTAAATAATTCAAAACTTAATTATTAAATAATTTCAAAGTTTAATAATTTCAAACTTAATTATAATTTCAAACTTAATTATTAAATCATTTCAAAGTTTAATAATTTCAAACTTAATTATAATTGCAAACTTAATTATTAAATCATTTCAAACTCAATTCAATCATTTCTCAAATTAAACAACATTCTTCCATCAATTACATTGTTAACATTTTGTTTCAGATTATTAAATATTAACATTTTCCTTTCATTAAAAATTCAAATTTCAACTTCATTTCAAAACCATATTATTTATTCAAATAAAATCTTCGTTTATTTTTAAATCAAATTATTGACCAATCGGGTTTTATTTAATTCTCTATCCTAGGTCAAAGTTCAATTTGGGTATTTATCATTTCAACCCGATTCCAATTCAATTCAAAATCAAAACATAACAAAGGGAACTTGCAGTGTGATAACTGGGATGGTGTCAAAGTAAATAAACAAGCAATAACAACAATCGATAACAATCCAATAATCAATTCAAATAATCCCGAAATAACCGTATTAATTCGCATTGTTATTTGTACAAATTAATATAATTATTTCTAGAATTTACACTATCATTTCATGTAGATTAAAGATTATTACATTACAGTTTTCACTTGTCATTTATTTACAATTTTATACTACGACAATCAATCCAATATACGTCGATGGTTCAAAGTGTAATTATCGCTATTCTACCTGTCAATTAATTTAACAATAAAAAGGGGTCATATTCACTAATCAAATTTAACATATAAATCAGTTTTAAAATTTTTAACTATCCTATATCCATTTCAATTTTGCATACTATTTCATTTAACACTAACAATTTAACGTCCAATATAAACATCAACAATCAATCAATTAACAGCCAAACTGTATTATCATCACATAAATAGTTAACAGATAATGGTGTCAAATGTCACAGGTGAACTGATACAGGCAATAGCATATATAACAGTGAAATTAACTAACAGCAGCATATTTCAATTGTCGTTTCAATTGAAATCAGATTTAACAAATAAAAGAACGTTAATCGTGAGTGAGTGCTCACCTTTCGAGGCTAGAGAGAAAATATTCGACGATAGAGTGAGTTACGATACCAGACACGGATTTCCAAGCAAAGCAAGATTGAATGCGAAATGGACGAACAAGGCTGATAATCAAGAATTAATAAAATGAATCATAACTGGATCGATGATGATAAATGACATAAGCAAACTTGTATAACCAGATATATACTATATATATATAATCATGTTCTAAATTCAAACGTATATTAATTTAAATATATATTCATATTTCAAAATCGTTGTTTAAATTAAACACACATAAAACACTATTAAGTGGCCATATGGTCACGTATATTTGTAACCCAAAATATAAGCTTTATGTGTTTTTTTTTGTTTTTTTAACCTTGCAAAGATATAATATAATATAAATCTGTATGCATTTTGGAATCAAAATATCAATGTAAAATATAAAATAATACACAAATACAGGCAGGAATATCAGTTCGACAAATTTCCCACGCATATAATATTTTCTTAATCAAAAATTCACTTTACTGTTTTATAAACTGTAACAATGCACTAGCTATATACATAACCCATATAAACTCATACATCCTTATAAAACTATCTAAATATTTATAAACTATCCCATCCATATAACTGTTATACAAACTTACGTATGAATTATACTTGCGTACTTCATTGTCAATATATATATTACTAAACATATTTTATAATACTGAACAGCATCTGCTTACCCAAAACTTTAAAATATACTATATATTATATTTACAACTCTATAATATATTTCAACAAATATTTAAACTTACTTAAGTAACCCAGGCTCAAGTGCATTTTAAAATATTGCATAATATAGTACATTCTGAAATCCAACATATATATAACAAATCATATATAAGCTAAAATAAACTTATGTACATCTTTATCTATATACTGAAATCTTATAACTCATTTATTTATACTGTAGCATAGGAAGATAAGCATTTTACAGCAAAAAGAAGGATAAGCCTTCTATTGTATAAACATACATATACGAACAGCATAAACACATAAATATATTTAACTTGCATACATATAGATATAACAAAATATACAATAAAATACTGGTATAAAATAAACATATGCAGACACTACAAAGGAAAGATTTCAACATACGCAACAAAGTTGTAATCATCTATAAAGTAAATATAACCAGCCTACCCAACATATCATCCCACTGCAACTATTGAAGGAAAAGAAACTATGTATATTTTATAAGTACACCTTAAAACCAGACATGTGAGGAACTTTGAAAACATATAAACTTTTTTTTTTAAACACAAACCACTTACATACATATTTTTTTAACACATATACTGACATATACATCTTATAAACATCTAACATAATATATATATATATAGCTATAAAAGAAAGAGAAAAAAAATCACATATATACTTACTGTAAACACTTATATATATTATCATACCATATATATACACAACTAACAACATTATAAACAAAAAGATCTAACTAGGCAGAATGTATAACTAAGATATATATACGTTTCTATATATATACACGTACGGGAAGAACCGAAGTGGTTGATGGTGACTCGGCCTGAGCTCGACAAAGGAGTTGTTGAATGATCTGAGTAGTGAGCTTCGGCTCCAAGTCAGGGGTCGGTTACATGGAAAACGCGTAGAGGAAGATGGAGGCTCGGAGTGGAGGTTGCGTAGGTGACAGGGTGGAAGTGGTTGAGGGCGGAGGGTCGAGGAGGACTAGGCGGCGGAGGTGAAGTTGAGTCGGTGGAGAGTGGAGAGTTGATGGGCAGGTGGGATTTGTGGATGGGAAAGCTACATGCTGTAGCTTATTTGGAGAGGGGAGAGGATGCTCAAGAGAAGAAAAAAAAATAAATGGAAGCAAGGTACGCATGCTAACATTCTTTTGTCTGGAAATAAAAGGAGAAGATGGAACATTTGTTCTCATGCCAGAAGAAAAGGAGTAGAAGCTATTAGCAGATCAAAATTTCTTTTTGAAAAGGTGAGATAGTAATAAAGGCCAGTGGGAATAATAAAGTCACGACATTGGGAAAATAAGAAGCCTGACGTTGAAGTTGAACGGTTGTTTGCATTTAACATTGAATACGTAGAACCGGTCTCAATACAGAAAGCGTTTCTCAAATTTCACGTACACCTGCCTCCGAATTTAAAAATCAAATATACCGTAGAGATCAGCACGACGAGACGATCAAAACGATATACAGATATCAGAGATACAATCGAACTATAAAAATTCGAATTTTCTACCAGCGGAAAATGCAAGAAAAACACTGAAAAATAAGATCGACGGAGCCAAAGATGTCCGAATTTGGAAAAACGACAAACTGACATCTTGCTCAGAAGATGGTTTAGAATTTTTCTATGTAAAAATATTTAGGTTTCGAAAACATTTTATTTTCATCGCTTTTCAACTGATTAAATTGAAGTAAATTTATGCGCGAAATAAACTTTCATATTTTCGGACGAAAATTTACCAGTTGCTATGTTTAACTAGACATATTCCAAATATTAAATTTTTATTTCAAAATTTTATCGTTTAAAATTTCACAAAATTTCAACTAATTACGTTATTAAAACAGTTGAAATTTACGGGTCGTTACACGAAGGCTCGTTCCCCCGGAGGAATTCTTTCACTAAAGCTTCCTCATCGACTTCTTCCGTTCCCAACTCAACCTTTCTGATCTGAGTAAAGTCTCCCATGCTTCGGCCAAAGATTCGTGATAACCCTCGCCGACTCGAGCATTGTACTCAGCTATAAGCGGATCAAATAAGCATTTGATCTTCTCCCTACCCGCTTCGGTGGCCACCTCGAGGCGAGAATCCATCTCCGTAAACGTTATCCTTTTGCCCTCTTCGCGGGCTTCATCCTTCAGCGTCTCAGCCTTGGAGAGTTCTTCGTCGAGCTTTGTCTTCAAGAGTCGTGTAGCGACAATCTCGTTGCAGTAACGTTACAACTCCTCTTGAGCAGCAACCTTTTCTTTTTTCTCTTTGAGAAATAGCTCCTCCAGCTCTTTGACTCGTTGAGCAAGCACATCTCTATCCTTTTGAATAGAATCTTTCTCTAAAGCCAAGTCCCTGCAATGTTGAACCACTTCGTCAATTTCTTTCTTATGTGTCATCTCCAGACGACTAACGGCCTCCGCTGTGTCTTTAGCATTCTTTTGGGCAGCTTCAAGTCGAGACTTGTATGAAGAGAGCTCTTCATCCCGAGCTTTAATGATGTCTTTGTCTTGAATAGCCGCGAGCTTCAGACGGTCGATTTCATGTTGACGCTCAATAGAGACTTCAGAGACTTTTTCAACCAAATGGACGAATGCATCATGTTTAACGCAGACGTCGTTGTTACATGCAATGGCGCTTTGCTTGACGTGTCCCGGAATGGGATGGATCGTCGGAAGGAACTTCAGACCATCAAAGCATATTTTGGGGAACGTAGCCTTGAGCTCGGCCAGCTTTTCCGATATTGACGGATCTTGTGCGGGAGTAGGAGGAGTTGGTTTTGAAACTACAGTTTTCTTGTGAGGCCTTGTGCTGGAAGAGCCTGAGTGTTGATCGCGGGGAGTATCGAACTGGGACCCTTTATGGCCAGATTTCTCCCTGCCTTGTTCCGGGTGAGAAGGAGAATCGTAATGAGATGAAGGCTGATGGTAATTTTTCCCTCGGGATGACGAATCCTGGGAGCGGTAATCTCTGTTGCTGTCATCATCTCTATCCTGACGTTTGCTGGATCCCGAATCTCATCCAGAATGATGGAAAATAGAGGAACTGCGGAGGCGGTCAAATCCGTGAGAATGCCCCATATCACCTGCACAAAAATTAAATGAACACGGGTTAGCCAGAATCACATGGTGACCGAAGATTGAGTGCAGGGTGAAGTGCAAGTGTTATCGTGTGTGTCCTAGTGTTTCCCCCCAACGGACCAGTTTTTTTAGCTTTACTAATTGGAGTTTTCTCTCCTTGATTTTGGACTTGAGCGCCTTCATCGCATTTCGCGGGCGAGCGAAGCTTCAGGGCTTTCGGATCATCGAAGCCATAATTAAGCAAATCGTCTGGAATAGTGAGGTCCGACAAGCCTTTCAATGAACTCTCTAAGTGTTGAGGAGAAGGCTCTCTCTCTACTGGAGTGATGTGACCTTAGAGGTTCCGCCCGTTATATTTTTCCTCAATTTGTAAGTCAATTTCTTCTTTCCCTTTGAAGGAGGAGGCGTTACTTCAATGTCGTGTATCTCAACCACCGGTTCCAGAGTGGAATTGACATTTTCACCCGATGCTTCGGGCACTAGTTTCTCTAATCTTGCCCTCCTTAGGTGTGTCAGAGGCACCATGTGACGAAGGCCCAACTTGCCTTTTGCCTTTGTCCAAAGCAAGTCCAGTTGTAGTGGCGCCATAAGGAAGACTTATTCAGCGACCTTCCGCCAACAGCCCAAACTTCGAGAGCGATTTGTTTGAAATAATGGACCTAATGTCCCGGTCTTCCGCAGGGGTAGCTCGAATAGCTTCAACGGCCTCATAATACCCGAAGCCTTTGGGACGTGGGCCGATACCTGTAAAAGTAGAAAAAGAGTTAGAAAAGATGCAATTTCCACCAAATGCAAGTATTGATCCAGAAAAGAAACTTACTTTCTTCCTACCATCTCCTTGCAAAGCCAGAGGGACAACACACGTAAAACCACTCTTTCTTATACTGGGCGAATTTGCTCCACGCCCCTGTGAGGATTTGGCACTTGGTATGTGGCTCGAGGAATACAAAGGATGGGCTGTCGGACCGTCTCTTGAAACGGTAAATGTAGCGGATATCGCCAGGAGTCGGGAGCCTAAATAAAATACTCATGAAGAGAATGCATGTGCCATATAAAAATGCGTGACTGTTGGAATGTAACTGCACTGGGACGATCTCCATATATTGCAGTAGATCGCGGAGGAAAGAGTTGAATGGTGGCACGCTACCAACCCAGCACATAAATTTGTTGCAGGCCGTATATCCGACTGGGGGACAAGTGAGGACGATCTTGTCCCGACGGAACCAGCACATCATCAAAAGGAATCCCGTGTATTGAGCATATGCGACGAAGAGCACTTTCGTTAATTCTCGAAGCTTGAGAATCGGTCAGATTGTCTAGGAAGATTGCTGCATCCAAGGCGTCGGGAGCCAAGTCAACGGAAGCGATCGTGGGGCTCGGAATTTCTTGTACAGGAGTAGTCGATGGATTTGAAGTTCCAACTACTTCCTGTCGTGAAGTTTGCTCAGGTCTATCTGAGACTGTGGCAGAGCTGGATTTTCTAGACATCTCTGATGAATGTCGGATCTGATGAAACACCTATTTGAACTATACTTGAAAAACGATCGACATTGGACATAACAACAAAAATACTCCCCCTGTGTGGTGTGTGAACTAGTGCAACCATTCAAGTATAAGTGCCAAAGAATTACAAGTCGTAAAGTTGATGAAATAAAGTTAAGCTTTGAACTTTCGCCTTCGAAGACCGTCATCGCTGACAGTCTCCGAGAGCTTGTCGTATGATGGTTTCTATTTTGAACTCGGCATCAACACTGTACATGGAAGTTTATTATCTGTTTTAGTCAGATTAAGTTTAGGTTTATAGTTATTGAAACATAGAGATTATTAGTCCGGATTAGTTCGATATGCTTGTTCGCTTAAGTCCTTGTCCTTGTTCACTGTCATATGTTCGGGCATAGGAAATAAGTTAAGTCAACATGCATTATGTTCGAGTTGAGATGGTTCTGACTGTTGTGGCCTACTACCAGACTTAACTCCGAACGACACTGCAGAGACTCGACTATTTATTGCCTGCGTCACTCTCCTACCTTCCCTCTCCACCGTTGGACATGCGGCAAGTCATGCCGAACCGTAGTCATGCCGAGCCGCATCACTCGGCACTTTTCCCTCAACTCCAACTTCCTTCCTACTCTCCATCGTTTGACATGTGGAAGTCATGTCGAGCCACAGCCATACGTCTTCCTCCAACTCATTTCTTTAAATAAACTAAATATCACCACTTTAACTCGCATGCCACCCTCGACCAATAGTCCCTACCCTCACCGATTCTTACTGAGCCGACACCCTCTTCCTTCCTCCTCTCCGTCTAATCCTAAGGCTCATTTAAACCCCAGATCCATCTTCCTAATCTATACGACTTCCATCATTTTTGAGTTAAACAAAAGTCGCAAATTCAAATTTTGTACGAAGCCCCTAATTAGAGAAGGTCGAACAAGTAAGGGGTTCATACCTAGGAGAAGGGGTCGAAGTCTAGTGAAGTACTCAATTTAGAAGTGGAATAAACTCAGGCTTGCTGTTGAGGGCAGTGGGAGGTAACGTATGGGACTCGGGGATTTAAAGAAAGGTTGAGATGTTAGCAAGAGTTTGGGGAAAGGTGAGTTCGTAAGGGTGTTAGAGCGGAGGTAAAAGGTAAAAGGGAGGAAGAGGAGAAGTATTGACTTTTATAGTAGGAAGGAAAGAAGGTGAAGAGACAGTGGCCGGTAGAACCGGTCAAGGCACCTCGGTCGTTCGGCATCAATATGTCGTTCGGCATCAAGGCCTCGTTCGGCATCAATGCCTCATTCGGCATCCATGCCTCATTCGGCATCCATACCTCGTTCGGCTTTCAAGCCTCCCTCTGCATCCAGGAGTTCGTAAAGGTCCACTATCGAGGAGACAGAACAAGGGCTTAAAGAGAAACGCGGGGTGCTCATGGTTTAAAGCGCATCATGCTCATCCACATGATACACTTTGGGGGGCAAGTGTTACCCGGTTGTTTGACCATGTGACAAGAGGCTCGGCATAGAAAGGTCGCTTGGCATCTTGCCTCGTTCGGTATTGAGGGGTCGTTCGGCATCTTGCCTCATTCGGCATTGAGGGGTCGATCGGCATCTTGCCTCGTTCGGCATGGAAGGGTCGCTCGGCATGAACCCTCGCTCGACATAGAAAGGTCGCTCGGCATCTTGCCTCGTTCGGCATAGAAAGGTCGCTCGACATCTTGCCTCGTTCGGCATGGAAGGGTCACTCGGCATGAAGCCTCGCTCGGCATGGAAGGGCCGCTCGGCATGAAACCTCGTTCGGCACTGAGGCCTCGCTCGGCATTCTCTGGTTCGACCAACCTCGCTCGGCAATTGCCGTTCGGCATCTATGGCTCGGTGCGCAGAAGTTACTTACCACGGGCCGAGGTACCTTGTTCCTAGGCCCATGAGGGAAGTCTAACCCATCTTCGTCTATAAATAGAAGGGCATGGGCACAGTGAAATGGACCTTTTTTCGAGAACACTGGGGAGACTCTGCCATTTTCAAGACTCTTTCTTTTTCAGTAAAAACTTGTATTCAAGTTGTCAGTGTACGGATTGTATCTGTATTCAATTATTGGAAAAGCAATAAAGATTAAACTCAAAGTGGACATAGGCAGTTACGCCGAACCACTATAAATTTGGTGTTCTTGTTTTTTACAGTTATTATTGCATTCCACCGTGTTATTCCTCAGTTTTAATTTACCTTCTTCATTAATCTCTCTACACAAAACTCTCTTTGGGTGTTAGTGACCGATTTTGGTGCTAACACCATGGTTATTACTTTAAATTGAGATTGGGTTTATGTTTTGAAACCAAAAATCATCTCTTTAGAAACCTCTCGATAGCCTCCTTTCAAAAGCAAAAATCTCTTTTCAAAACATTGAATACATACCTTTCGAAGCCCTTAAAAAACATTTTCTTTCAAAACCTATTATACCTTCCGATGGTATCAATCATCTTTTAAAAATATAGAGCTTCGAAACAAATGAAAGTACCCCTTTGAAAGCATTGGGTTTACTCTTTAAAAATCATTTGGGTCAAAATGGTTATATATGAAAGTATCTCTTTTGAAACCAACATAAATTAGTTTGGGTAAAAATTGATGGTGTTCGAACCATCTAAGTCGAAAGCAAAAGACCTTAGAAAATCAAAACTTCGAAGGACAGAGTCGAAACCCCCTTTCGACTTCATCACCTTCGAAACCCTCAACCCCTTCGAAAGCATTCAGGAAAACGGCTTAAGTTAAAACAGAAGTAACCCCTTCGACAACATAGATAACTTCAATGCAGTCGAAAGGAAGATTAGCGGCTTGGTTTCGACTGAGGCGAAACCTTCCCTTTCAAAAGCAATTATTTAAAAGAAAAAGGTATTTCTTCGAAAGCAAACACTTTAACACAACATGACAACCTTCTTCGAAAGCCAATTATAAAACCTTTTCAAAAGCATAACTTTCGACCGTGTCGAAAGCTTTTGGTAAAACTAGGCAAGACTTTAACTTTTGAAAACAAAGCAGGATTTCGACCCCATCGGAAGCTACCCCTTTCGAAAGCATTGCTTCCGCCTTCCTTCCAATCCACTACATACCATCTAAGTGATATCTTGTGTATTGGTTTCGACTTCATGGGTTTCGACTATGTTGGTTTCGACTGGGATAAGGTGGAATCAAAGGAGTCGAAAGGTCCTTACTAGTAGGGGCAGACCACCTTTTTCTAGTTTAAAGGCAGAATTGTAGCACTTTTAGTAATTACTTTCTAACAACTTGCCTATTTGTAAACTATTGATTGGTTATCATGAAAACTTTTCAAATACTTTTCTTTTAAAACCGCCGCATTAATCCAGATCCAAATTAAAGGAAATTAACATTAAAACCTTTCCATATAACCAAAAACCGACATTTACTAAAAAGCCCTTCTTTCAAAATGATTTATTTCCCCTAGTAAATCAGTTGGAAAAAATCCCCAAAAATCACAGAAAATCAATTTCATCATGTAATCAAAGATATTAAAATTTTAGACCCAATTTCTTCTTGAAATTCTTGAAATAAATTTTGAACCCAATTATATCATATCTTTCATCAAAATTCATAATAAAATTTCCATAGCATGGAATATTCTGAAAATTAAAACCCATCTCTAAAATCATGTTTTACTTAACATAAAAAATTTCCATGGCAATCCGAAATCATATAATCTCAGTTTTATACCAAAACCGTACAAAATTCATGTGCTTATGAATTAACACAAATCATCATAATATAACTTAAGCATATCATCATCCATTTTATCACAAAAAAGAATTTAAATCATAAATCTGAAACCATATAATCATAGAATAAAATAGAGATGGTAGAAGATTATTATTCACCTTAAACTTGATAAGGAATTTGAGATTTGTTGTTGATTAATCCTCCCTAGCTTTTGATCATTAGCTTTAGATTAAAATTCCTCTTTTCTTCCTTGGTAATGGCCGGCTTTAGTTTAGGGTTTAGAATTGTATTTGTGATTGTGAGAAAATGAGACGTGAATGGACAAAGATGAGAAGTTATAATTGTGTGTAATAAATTGGATAATTTACTAATATGCCCATGTGTGGTTTAATTAACCTTTAACCCAATTTAAAGTCCAATTATTTTGTTAATAAGCATGGCCCTATTATGTTATTTAATCAAATTTCAATCTCCTTACCATCATTATTGTATTTAATTTATCTAATTAAATTTTCTGAATAAGGTTATCAAAAATTAGGGATGTTACAGATAGCACAAAGCAGGCTCTAGAGACACAAAGTCCCTACAGTCTTAGTTACCATCATGGTATCATGACCGTCTCCACCAATGTGCTCGTCAACACGAGGACCCAATAGTCACGACCCGATTCTAGCCCCTATACGTAACAGATTGTTGGTCTTGGTGACACAGGGGAAAACGTTGGGGGTAAATATAGCATGTAATAAATATAGCGTGTCACAAATATAGGGTGCGACCCCACGATCAGGCTGCTAGGGTGGATTCTAGCCATCTGGTTCTCTCCAATGTCAATAAAAGGAGTACATCATAATAGTGGCATATAAACCTAATATTAACGGATATGAAGTTATGCTCATCATAAGGCATAATTCCATACAAACGGACTATAAGCATGAAGTTATGCTCATCACAACGTATATTACCATGCACTCATATCACAATTCCCGTCACATGAGTGTCATCTACTTAAAATGAATAATTGAATAAATATCACAATAACATCCCATACCATGCATGATATTTAAGCATTTAATCACTGCTTATAAACCACACTTTGTCTACAAATATTCTATATAATGAGTTCGAAGAATAACCGATGAAATTTTATCGAATGTCCCATACTGGACGGTATTATAACTCCGTTTATTCAGATTTCTCGTCACATAGAATGGAAATATCACGAAGTCGCATTAAAGGATGTCATCACTGTATCATGTTAAAATCATTATCAAATCAATACCAACGGTGAATCACACATAACAACAAAATCAATATCGAGAAGATGAGAAATCAGAGAACTTAGAAATCACACATAAACATTTTTATATCACACAATAATAATGCATAAATTATTATATTATTAGGGAAATACACTTTAAAATACTCAAAATACTAATATAATAATTTCTCATAATTTTCTATAATTTATTAGCTTTAAATAAAAAATTAAAACCAAATGCAAGATTTACTTTTTAATAATTAATTAATTTCTCAATCTTTTATACATTCAAATATTAATTTAATAATCATATATTACTTAGAAAACACATATACTGCTTTTGAAATCCAAAAATAGTTTACAAAGCTAAACTTTTTATATAACAATTATCCTTTAATTTTCAATAACAAAATACTATTTTCAAATAAATTTTAAAACATTTAAATCAATTTAATATATTCATACTCAAAAAATACCTTTTCCAAAACTGGAATTATATATTAGAATTTCAGAAACTATACTTTGTAAACCTTTAATTAATAATAATTACCCATATCCAAATTATATATATATATATATCTTTGAATAAACAGTTCAAACCAAAATATATTTCCATAAACAATTAATAACTTTTAAATCATAGAAAGTTATATTTCCAAATTAAAAATAGCAATTATATAATTTATTCTTTATTAATTAGTTTCTTTTAACTAATAAATTGTAACGACCTAGAATTTTCGTGATTTGAAATTGGAATATTTAATTGATTCTAAATATTTAAAAATTTAATTTTATAGATTTAATAACTTGAATTTCAAATATAACAATTTATTGGGTAATTTAATTGTTGAATTTAATAATTGAAAATCGTTTAAATAAATTAAATCTTGGATTTTTATTTGGATAAAAATAGTTTAAAGGCTTATCTAATTTCTATTAATAAGAAGGAAGATAACAAAATTTTTAAATTGGATTTATAAGTGATTTACTTGATTTTTTAAAATGACTCGTTTAAATTAACATATAAAAATAGCCTTCCGGGACACAGTCTCGAATTTCGACGAAACCAGTTCCATTGGATCCGTAATAGTGTATTATTATCGGACTTCAAATTTCATAGCGTTTGGAGTTACCTTTTGGTCGTACGAGATAGAAACGAATTGAAATTTATATCGGAAATTTAAATAATAATTGAATTCAAAAAAGCTATCTTCTCCATACGATCGAATTAGGTCTCAAAACTTGTTCCATTGCATTCGAAATAGGGGTATAACATTAGGAACGCCAAGCAGCACGGCTCGATCAGGGTTCCAAACTAATATCTAGATATTTTTGAATTTTAAATAATTTACTTTCATCGATTTGACTAGGCAGCCACTTTCTTTCACCTCAGCCCAAATTACTTACCCTCAGCCACCCTACTCGGCCACCCTACGCTGCCATCTTCTTCCTAGCCTTTATATAAATGCAGATGTTCATAGAGAAAAAAGAAAAGAAAAGAAGGAGACACACTTGGAGCATTCACGTTTTTTTCTCACCTGCTTCGAGTCATCTTCTCCTCTACTCTGTCTTTTAAAAATAAAAAAAAGACAACATTCTCTCCTTCCATTCAAAAATCAGCACCTCCCAAACTATTCACTTTTAGCCCGAACCTCCAACTTAAAAGTTGTTCAATATCTCGTTAGCTATTTTTAGAATTCATCTCTTGGAATTTCATCGAGCGACGATAGAGGAATCATTAAATTACAGTAAGGTGAAAGTGATGTTCATTTATTTCAAAAATTATTTTCTCATGATCTGAGAGGAGTTACTCGACACATAGGAATCATTAGGTTCGTAAGGGGTTGTAGGATTTTTGGTGCCATTTTGACGACAATTAGTGATGGTGGTCGACATTGGTTACAAACTAGGGTTGGGATTTGTTTTTGATTCGGATAGCGATTGTCGATTTGCAGGGTGGGGTGGTGATTGGGATGGAGAGACGTTCGATTTGTGAAATTTTGGTGTGGAGAGAAAATGTGTCGCATTTTTCTTTATGTGCCACGACTTGTAGCTTGGGAAGATGGGATCGGATTTTGATTGGGTGGTGATATCGTTGGTTCGACGAGTCCAAGACGTCAAGGAGGTGAAGGGAAACTCATTGGCGGGGTCGATGATGGATATTGGTGACTAAATTGGTAGTGTACGTGCATGGCCATGCACGTTTATGGATATTGGAGGCAAAAAGGAAAAAGGAGGAAGAAGAAGCAGCAGCTAAGTGGGTGCGCATGGGCCGGGCTGTTAAAAAAATAAAAAAATAGAGAGGAGAAGGAAAGTGGGACATTGCGGGCCGGTTGGTATTGTAATTAGGGTAAATAATATTTTTTATTTATATAATTAATTTTTAGAAAAATAATTGTTAAACTTATAAATCGAATAAGTCATTCATTTTAGGTCCAAATCCAACGCGGTCAGTCGTGTTGGATTCGTATTGACAAAAGCTTCAACGTGGGATTGGATTAACTGAATTTGGAGCTTTCAGAATTTATAGCTAAATTAGAACGCTGTTCGAATTTAGTCGTAATCATAAAATGGAAGTGACAACAGAAAATAAATGTGAGTAAATCTCACTCATTTGGATTGCTGGTTTAGTTTATAATAATTAATTTTTGGATGATTGGTTGGATTGATAATAATTTATCAGTTGGACGTTATGTTATATATATTAGTATTAGTAGTTGGATATATTTCCCGTCGATTGGAGCGGATGAGACACTATGCGCCCCGCATAATAGCGGATGACCCTATATTACCGCGATATCCCACCTCGAAGCGGGATTGGTAATTTATGTTATATAACTGTGGTTGTAGGGAAACAGGTTGGATGGATCCAACTGGATTCCTAAAATATATTGATTGTTTTCATATATATAGCGATATATGATGTGATTGAATAATCTGTTATGGATTGTTGTGATATGAATTTATTGGATGCTATAGTAGCAATGGCCTTAATTTTAGTATTATAAATACCATAAATAATATTTTTGATTTTAAAAAGGAAATTAAAGGAGATTTTGGAAAGGAAATTATTTATATTGAAATTTGGGATTATTTAAAGAGAATTGAGTTGAATAAAATAAATGATTGGATGTTCGATATTTATCTAGCTATTTCGTAAAATGATTTCAAATAGAGAATTTTAAATTGAGGATTTTTTTAAACGATGGATTTTCAAATAAGATTCTTAAAATACAAATGGAGTCGAAATTGAGATTTGAATGGTTTTTGGAATATAGTTTTGGGTCATTTAAGAAATAGATTTATAAATGGAATTTTAATTAGGAAACGATTTATAAATGGATTTAAGTGATATAAAACCGTTGTAAACTGGAAATGAGATTATGAAGTTTATAAACAATGTTTATAAATAAAGTGAAATGATTTTCATTTGATAAATGGGAAATATAAATTCACGGTGAGAATTTATAATGATATAGGGTAATCAGTTTAAAAAGAAATGGTAGATTCTATTTTTGGAATGTGAATAAGGTTATGAAATTGGGGATGTGGTCGATGTGTATAAATCGAGAGAGATTTATAAATTGGAATTGGTTATATTGAAATTAAAAAAATTCTATCGAGAAGTTAGGTTTGTCTTAAAAAGAGTATTTTTAATTATTAAACTATGTAATTTAAAACTGTTTTAGCATTGAAATATTTTCAGAAGTTAGTTATTTAAATATTTAAATTTGTTGAAATGAATTCTAAGTTTTATAAATCGATTAGAAATTTTATAAATGAATTGGAATTAGTTATTGACGTTTATTTTAAAAGTGCTTTGATATTTTAAATAATTATTTACCATGTTTTTGAAATTTATTATTATTATTATTATTATTATTATATATATATAGTTTAAAAGTAAATGATTTCAATTCATTTATAAATGCTCTCGGGATTTGTGAACCGGGTTGTGTTGAATGGATGTGATTTTATAAGAAAAATCTTATAATGGAATTCGGGAACTTAAGAAAATTATAGAAAAGTAAATTTCCAAATTGTTTAGATACAGAATCTTCGAAAATGAATCTGAATTTAATAAAGGAGTTATAAATTGTTAGTTGGATTATAAATAAGTATAACCGATAATTTTTTAAATTTCTAAAAGGAGATTACAAATGGTTTAAAATTTGTAAAGGAATATTTCTCTAAATTAAACTTTGAAATTTATAAAGAAGTTTTATAAATAGATTTGGAAATATTTATGAAATTAAGAAATTTTTGGAAAGTAATGGTATATTTTCATAGCGTAATTCGAGGGCAGAGATTGCCTACAGTTTGGGATGTTTTTGCTGGGATAGTGACGTAACCATTATGCAAACTGCGATATATGATTGATTGCATGGCGGAAATCGGGAGGCAGAGATTGCCTAAGTTAAGTTTGGTTTTTCTGGGATAGAGACACAACCATCGAGTTGCGATCCATGGTCGATACGGAATGGTACTTCCATATCTATTTTAATGAGTTTTCAAGTATTTTTGAAAGAAAGGATTTGTGAATATACTTATTCAAATGAAATAAGTATATGCCTGTTTTAAATGAGGAATTCAAATTTATCAAATTTAAATTAAATGAGGCTTAGTAATTTCAGTGGGAAACGTAATCTTTGGTTGAATGTTTGTTTATTTGATAGTTAAATAATCGACTATCAAATCTTGGCCCAAATATGTAATCCTTCTTAAATTTGGTGTTAGGAAACGATTTCCTACTTAACACCGAGGGATTTTAACTCTGGAAATATCTAGGGGAAACACGGGAATTATATGGTACAGTTACCATCGGTGGTGCTATACTGTACGTATAAACTCGTTATTTTTCTAGGATAAATGATAAGGAGATCCATCCACTTAAATGGTTAGGGGGTGATCCCCGCTCTTATGTATTGTCAGATTATTTCCTAAAGAACCGGTATTGAGCATTCCGAAAATCGACGATTGGTTTATGGAGCGCCCGGGAAGCGGGAGAGTGTACTCTTAAGAGATGACTCGGAACCGTTACCACTCCAAAACCATATACGATTCTATGGAGGAGTTTCGTGTTATATTGAGATATTGAAATCCATGTATGGTTCCGAGACCGTTGGGTATGGGAATCCGTGTGTGATTCCAAGATCTATTTGAGATGTGGGAATTTGTATGCGATTCCAAGACCATTATGGTGTGGGAATCCATATGCGATTCCGTGATCTATTTTTGGAGCGGTAGGTAAGCTGGAATGCCGGACGTAGCCTCATCAGCAGAAATAACTGGAACCAGAGATAGGAGGCATGGCCAGTAGGGTTGGATAACCCATAGGGTGTAATCGGCTCCTTTTTCTAGCAATACCGATACCTTTAGTTGTTTTTGGCATCCCGAAGCGATGCACTCGGTCTTAGCAAGACCAGTTATGTTTTTCCTATAATACCCTGGCTAGACGGGTATGATGCTTCGGAAGGATAGCTCTAATTCTTGTGCTAAAGGACCATTCTCGAAGTACCGATGGAATACTACACAATTAGCGAACGAGACTTATCGAGTTTTTGATTTTATACTAGTATTGTTGTGATGTACATAGCACGAGCATCACAACTACTTGATTATTATTATTTTGACCCTTATACATTATTATAATATCACTGAATTTCTATAAAAAGTTTTGGTTATCGTAAGGTAAAAACCCGTCGTATTTATGTGTGGCGTGGTCTTACGAGATACTTTTGTTTTTCAAAGGATTTTGATAACAGCAATAATTCATATCGAGTGTGTTTTCTCACGCTGGTTTTCCAGTCTGACTCGGGTGTTATTTTATTATAATGCTCGGATCAGACCGAGCATATTACAGATTCAGGTTAGGATGCTATGGAGCTCAAGAGACGAGCTGGAGGAGTCTCATGCGTTTTGCACATACTTGGTTATATTCCGTTGTGTGTGTATGCTATATATTCAGCACTTGTGAGGACAAGTTATTAAACCGTCCAAATTGATTGTTGACTGTTCTACTCTGATGATTGTATGTATATTACAGTTACAGTTTTTTATATAAAGATATGTTATTATCTATTATATTTTATTCCGCTACGATTGTGAGATTCTGTGTTATTGTTTCTGTTTTCTTCTATCTCTTCCTTTTCTTTTCCCTAACAATCGGGTTTTCCGACATTCGATTTCTCAACATGTAATACAGTGGACGTATTAATGTCGATTTTCGAGGGTCGAAAATCCCGGTCGTTTCATAAATATTATATTTATAAACTTTTATTAAAACCATTTCAAATCCATTCTATGTAATTTTTTAATTGTATTTTTGTCGTATTTAATTTATTGTATGTTTATTCTAAATTTTATTTATAATATATATATATATATATATATTTAAAGAGTACATGGTCACCAATCGACCTTGGGTTGACCACCGGTCGACTAGTCACGGCCGACCGGTGAACCCTAATGGGTCGACCGATGCCTGAAGCAGGCATTTTCGATCGTATATTGATCGAATTCATACCAATTCCCACTCGATTCTTTTTAATTTAATGCAAAAAATACATATGAATGAGAGCAATCCAACCACATGTAATATATATACGAATTAACTTGAATTAGGCATAGATACGTGAATATCAATCTCACCTTTAAACTACTTTTTCTTCTTCCTCTTCATTCCTGAGCAACACAGCACTTGCTGTAACATAATTCGCTTCGCACAATAGATGCACAACGATGTAATGAATCACATAATTAATTCGGGGATTTAGCATAATGTATTTGATTTATTTTTAATTATCAAAGAATGAGGTTTGTGGGTTTTTAGTTTTGGGGAAGGATAATCAATAGAATTTAGTATGCTTGAAGTAAAATTGATAAACGAAGAAAAATCAAGAGTGGTAAAATTCTGGAAAATGGGTTTGGGCTAAAACATGGACTTGGGCCTTAAAATATAATAAGTGAATATGTATATCCATATTTATTTTCTTTTAGTTTTCAAACTAAATTCTATTTAATTTAAACAAATACAAATTCCTATTTGAATCATTTCTTCTCTCAACCAATATTTTATTTCAATCACATCACTTTTATAAAATTTATTTTCCACATTTTACCTTATTTTTTATTTGAAATATCATATTTTCCCAATTGAAATTCTTTTATTAAATAATTTCAAAAACAATTTATCAAATAAATTTCCAAATTCTATCTTAATCAACTAAATTACTATTTTTAACTTTAATTAATTTCTATTTAAAATTTGGGTTGTTATAATGAAAGTATCTTGGTCATAGTTAATATACCAACTATGAGTGCATGGTACATCAATGTTAAGTTGACAACATCAAGTTTGGTGAAGTTGTTTATGAAGAATGTTGTAAGACTATGTAACACCCTATAAATTTAACGATTATTAATAAGTTTCGAAAAATGAAATTTAAGCAAATGATGGAATTTGATACGAAACTTGAACCATTGGCTTCGTGGCGATTTTCTGAGAAACTTTCATATTTGGAGTTTCACGATCAGAGTTCAAACGAAGAAGATATTAGCGTTTGAAGTTTCCAATGTAAAAATAATTAAAAACAAAATAGGAAATAAATTATAATTAAATGTGGATCCTATCGATTGACTCCCTTCTGGGCCGATCGATTTTTAGCGGTCGACTAACTACAGAGGAGCGATCGACCGATCTTCATGTGGTAGCTAGGGTTTGAGCCTTGGGTAAACGGTCCAGATTTAATTATTTTAATCTAACGGTTACAGTAAATTCGAGCGTCTATAAATATAGGCATAACCCCTCACTTATCTTCTCATATTTTCTGATTCATGCAGCGAAGCTCTTCCATTTTACATTCTCCACTATTTTTGAAAATTATAAAATATTATATATACACACACATACACACAAAAAATATGGAGAAGGGGCAGAAAATAAAAGAGAAGAAGAGAAGAAGAGAAGAAGAGAAGAAGCGAATCAACGTTGCGAAAGAAAAAAGTAAGATTTTATAATTATAAATCCATATTCCCCTTAACCTCGAATCTCTTCTTAGGTTTGTAATTCTAATAGTATGTATATACCTTATTATACATATTCTTTTGGATTAGAATGAAAAAGGAGTCAAGTAAAGGAATAGATTTAGATTTGAAAAGCTAAAAAGGTGAGTGAGAAATTATATAATTTATTTATAACATTTTAATTTATCTCGTTGAATTTTTTATAATTCTTATGCCTATATAAGATCTGATGAGTTGTAGGACTAAAACAAACATAAAGGATTATTGCCTACATATTCTATAAAAAGACAATTGGAATAAGAATTGTATTTACAACCTAATCCAGAAATTTGAAATAAGCCCCAAACAATAATCATTGAAGAATTTTTGTAAAGTTGTAAAGTTTATTCCAGATCTATAATTGGGTTGTAAATTAAGTTGCCCTAGTTGACTTGGAATGTGAATTTATATATTTTGATTTATTTAGAGTGGGATATAATTTAATTATATCTATTTCCATGTAATTTCCATAAATTATCCAATTCCAAAAATATGTATAAAAGTGCGTCTTTTGAATTAACAAGGAATATACCAAAAAGGGAAAGAGATGTGTAAAGTATTGATATTCTTCTCCTTAGTTTACACTGACTATAAGAAAGAGATAGGAGAATACACACACACACACATGCGCTTAACAATTAAATATATATATAGCGTAATTTACGATGATATTCGTATTAGTTATTAATAATGTAATAATTATAGGACTAGAAGGCTAAAAAGGAAGGAAGAGTGATTCCAAAATTTATGGATAATAACTACAAATTTAACATGAAATAAAATTGTAGTTAATAAAGTGTTAAAGGGATTAAATAGGTGTTAGTTCCTGAGATGATGGTTTTGATGACAACAACCTTAGGACCTGTTATAAAATATAAATACTAATATCATTGTCTAGATATATGTATATGCATGATATATATATATATATGCAGGTACTGAGAATGAAGACCGTACAGTATAGAGATTCAAGACCGATGAATTCAAGATTGAAGAAATCAAAACTGAAGACTCATGAGTATCAAGTGTTAAAGAGTTCAAGATAAGTAATAGAGTCAAGATTTATGTTAAAACTTCATTATAGCACTTAAATCTTTATTCGGATTTTAATTGTGGAATGGAATCCACCTTCTTTCTTTAATAGTGGGATGGAACCCACGACCTTCTTTAGTGGAATGGAATCCACGAAATTTTCAAAATGACTTATTTTTAGATTTTTTCAAAACTATCTTTTTAAAAAGACATCTCTGTCTCTCGGTTTAAATATTTTAACCTTTAATTCAAAAACTATTTTTAATCATATTAATTTCAAAATCATTTCTTGTTTTTAAACTATCTCCTGGTTTTAATTTTTTACCTTTAATCTCAAAATATTTATATATTTAGTTTTTATTACTTTTATGTTTCGTAAGATCACTTTCCAAAGGTTTTTATAATCATAAAGTATATTCAAAATAGTTTACAAAGTTTTAAGATTGTTTCGACAAAATTTAGAAAGAAAATCACTTTAAAACAAAAATCAATTTTCAAAAATACTAGGGGATGTCGACATGCCTATACCCCCCATGTCGACATGGTAGCCGTAGATTTTAAAATTCAAATTTTCAAAAGAAGTGTCTATTCATCATAACCTTTCACGAATGGACATGACCATTATTCTCATATATATACTAGTAGTTTTCAATGAATTTTCACTTAAGATTTCTTTGTTTTCTCTCCTCTTTCTCTTCCATTCTTATTTTCAAACACTCTTAACAAACTCTACCAAAATCCTAAGTGAATCAAACTCAATCGTCTCTAGTTTGATTCTCTGCCACTCTATCTCAAAGATCTCGGTGCTATTCAGAGTTATAGGATCATTTGTAATCAAAGATCAAAAGATCGAAGTGTAACGAGTCTCTCTCTATCAAAGTGTGATTGGAAACGGTGTGATTGTAGCCCGTAAATAAATTGGGTGTGATTGTATCCCGTAAATCAATTAGGTGATCTTGTAGCCTGGTTAAATCAAGAGTGCTTGCCCTGGACTCGAAGACAGGACAGTGTATCTCGTGGCCTTGAAATCGAGGTTGTAATATCGACATTATATTTGAAAAGAAATATGCACAAGAAATTGTGTGGGACTAGATGTAGGGTAACTCCGAACCAGTATAAAATTCCAGTGTTTTCTTTCCTTTACTGATTTTATTTACTATTTGCGTCTGTGTTTGGTTCTGTGATTGTCTCTATGTTTGTGAATTGCATCTGTTTGGGTTCAATTTGAGATGATTTCAAAAAGATTTATAAATTTAATTAAACATTATTCACCCTCCCTCTAGTGTTAATTCTGCCTTAAGATCCGGAATCCGCATTTTCCTACATTTGGTATCAGAGCATTGGTTTTCAAAGTTATCATAATCTGAATTTTGAAAAAGTTTAAAATGGTAATTTTGGGAGATTCTGTTAACACTAGTTTAAAACTGTCCAAATCATAATTGTCTCATAAGTCTGCATATTTTTATTATAGAAAATCAAGTTATCTACCGAATTGGTGTGTTATGCAAGAATAAATTTGTTATATGGCTTTTGAAGAATCAACACTCAATTGACAAATGGTGCAAATCAAGAAAAACAAATGGATACTTGATAGTGGATGTTCAAGACACATGACTGGTAATCCGGCAATATTGAATGACATAATTTATGAAGATGGAGGAATGGTCAACTTTGGAGACAATTCAAAAGGATATGTGATTGGCATCGGCAATGTCGGTAACTCTAAAACTCCTACTATTTCTGATGTTCTGTTAGTTAGGAATCTAAAACACAACTTACTTAGCATAAGTCAACTATGTGACAAGTTCTACAAAATTAAATTTGAAAAGGATAAGTGTCACATCGAAGATAATAAATCAAATATTATCTTTGAAGGAATTGGGAAGAAAAATATATATATTCTTAGTATAAAATCTCAAATGATAACCTATGTCTTTTGGCTAATACAAGTGACCCATGGATTTGGCATAAAAGATTTGGGCATTTGAATTTCAAACTATTATCTAGACTTTCAAAACTTGATCTAGTAATAGGTCTTCCTAAAATGGATTTTAAAGTAGATAGCATATGTGATGCTTGTCAATTAGGAAAACTTAGGAGGAGTTCATTCAAATTGAAAGATATGATTTCAACTTCAAAACCTCTTGAGTTACTTCATTTAGATCTGTTTGGTCCATCTCAAATTCAGTCCATAAATCACAGTAAATACGTTTTTGTAATTGTAGATGATTATTCTTGATTTACATGGACAATTTTTCTGAAACATAAAAGTGATGCTTTTGATTTATTTAAAACTTTTGCAAAAGGAATTCAAAATTGACCTTCTTTAAAAATCAAAACTATTCGTAGTGATCACGGTGGAGAATTTGAAAATGAAAATTTTGAGATTTTTTGTAATTAAAAAGGAATAACTCATAATTTTTCTTTTCCAAGAACTCCACAACAAAACGGAGTGGTAGAGCGTAAAAATAGGACGATTCAAGAGTGTGCAAGAACTATGCTTTCAAATAGTAAATTACTAAGAAATTTTTGGGCTGAAGCAGTCGCTACAGATTGTTACATTTTGAATAGGATTTTAATTAGACCTCTAACCAAATAAAACACCATATGAACTTCTTTTCAATAAGAAACCAAAGGTATCTTATTTTAAAGTTTTTGGAAGTAAATGCTTTATTCTAAATGCAAAGGACAATTTGGATATTTGATCCTAAATCCGACAAAGGAATCTTTATCAAATATTCTAATAGAAGTAAAGCATTCAGAGTTTTCAATTTAAAAACTAACACCATTGAAGAAACAATACATGTGTCTTTTGATGAAAATTTCAAAGATTTTGTTCAAATAAATGATGAAGATGATTTTGTTACTTTAAATAATGAAACAAATTGTGAAATTGTTCATCCTAATAAAAGGATCAGGCTTTTAAAAGATCATCCTATAGAAAATATACTAAGAAATATTGAATCTGTTGTTAGAACTAGAAATCAACTAAACAAGATGAGTAATGTAGCTTTTATATCAACTATTGAACCCAAAAATCCAAAGGAAGCATCATCTAATGGTTCATGGATTCTTGCTATGCAAGAAGAACTGAATCAATTCACCAGAAATGATGTATGGGAACTTGTTCCTAGACCTGAGGACAAAACTATAATAGGAACTAAATGAGTTTATAAAAATAAAATGAATGAACAAAGTGAGGTCATTAGAAATAAAGCTCGGTTACTCGTGCAAGGTTATTGTCAAGAAGAAGGAATAGAATTTGATGAAACCTTTGCACCCGTAGCAAGATTAAAAGCCGTTAGAATTCTACTTGATTTCGCAAACCACAACAATTTCAAATTATTTCAAATGGATGTCAAAAGTGCCTTTTTAAATGATTTTGTTAAAGAGGATGTTTAAGTTAAACAACCTCCACTTTTTGAAGAAGAAAAGTTTCCAAATCATGTTTACAAATTAATGAAAGCTTTATATGGTCTGAAACAAGCTCCTAGAGTCTGGTATGACAGACTAAGATCTTACCTATTACAATCAAAATTTGAAATTGGTAGAGTAGATAATACTCTTTTTATTAAAAGAAACAAAAATGATATCCAATTAGTACAGATTTATGTAGATGATATCATTTTTGGATCAACAAACAATGAAATGAACAAAGAGTTTTCTGAAATAATGACAAAAGAGTTTGAGATGAGTCATATGGGTGAACTTACTTTCTTTTTTGGATTGCAAATAAAACAATTAGATAGTGGTATTTTCATTAGTCAAGAAAAGTATGCTAGGGATCTAGTTAGTAAGTTTGGTATGACCACTGCGAGTGGAAAACCCACTCCTATGGCAACCAATGAAGCCTTGAATAAAGAAGACATGTCAAAAGATGTTGATCAAAAACTATACAAGGGAATGTTTGGATCGCTACTCTATATAACTGCAAGTAGGCCTGATATCATGCATAGTGTCTGTCTCTGTGCAAGATACCAATCTCAACCCAAAGTAACCCATTTAAAAGCTGTTAAACGTATCGTAAGATATGTTAAACACACTTTAGACTATGGCCTATTTTACCTTAAAAATGATTCATTTGATTTAATCTCATATTGTGATGCTGACTATGTTGGTTGTAAATCAAACCGAAAAGGTACAAGTGGAACTTGTCACGTTTTAGGACATTCTCCGATTTCCTGGTTTAGTAAAAAGCAAAATACTATCTCATTGAAGCAGAATATATCTCTGCTGCTTTGGCTTGTTCTCAAGTTATCTATATGCAACAGACCCTAAAGGATTTTGGATTAAATATTTCAAAATCACTATTTTATTGTGACAATACAAGTGCAATAAATTTATCCAAAAATCCTACTCATCATGCCAGAACTAAAATATTGATATCAGACATCATTTTCTCAAAGATAGTATAAGTAAAGAGATTATTTCTCTTGAATTTATTAACATTGAGAATCAAATAGCTGATATTCTAACCAAACCCTTGAATCAATCAACCTTTACTAAATTAAGAAGAGAACTAGGTATTTGTTCTATAATTGAGATAGAATATAGATATAGTAACATATATATTTAAATAAATAGAGAAAAACAAAATTGTCAAAATTTTCAAAGGGATGCCGACATGCCCCTACCCCCATGTCGACATACAACGATCAGATTTGAAATTTTGATTTTCCCTCTAAAATCGGTTTGGTGGTTATATAACCACAATATTTCAAATTCATCTGTCTTCTTACTTTATTTTCTATGTAATAAACTTCTGAAAATACAAAGTAATGGCCTCCTCTTCTAAATCAAACCAAAATGCAACCATTTCCTTCCCTTCTCCTAATTCTGGTCCATTCCAACATACTACATTGGCTCGAGTAATGAAGATCGAGGAAATTATGAAGGATTCTCTGCAAATGCTGACTGAATTACAAGTCATGCAAATAAGGATGGCAAGAGAAACAAGGCAAGATTCTTAGAAATTTGCAAAAATTTTAATGGATAATCATGCAGACCCTATTGTGATTGAAGATGATTCCTCTAACATACATATTCATATTCTATTAGAGGACAACGAAGAAGAAGAGGAGGAGGAAGAAGCGCAAATGGACGAGGACGATAATGTTGTTTGCGTTAGAGAAGTCTATTTTGACAAAAATGGTAATTTGGTCAAACAACATGGAAACCTTTTTCTCCATTACCCTAATTGTTCGATTCACAAGTCACCAATTGTCAATGACTCTCCTTAGATTGTTATTATATTAATGTTTAAATATTTTGTGTACTTGTATATATTTGTGTAATGTAACATCATATATAATAAAATTAGATTTATGTTTCACTTATTATACCTTGTTATTAGCATTTAGTTCCATAGTATTAGCTTAAAGGGGAGTTATGTAGCTTAGGCTTAGTTTTTGTTGATGACAAAGGGGGAGATTCATAAAATAGGATAGTTAGGTTGTTCGTTAGGCTTAGATTAAGGGGGAGTTAGTAGATTAACGGGGAGTTGTTGGAATAAGAGGGAATCAGAGTTTGGTAGAGTATGTTTTATAAACATAGGTTGTCATCATCAAAAAGGGGGAGATAGTTAGGCTGTTAGTTAGGCTTAGATTAAGGGGGAGTTGTTGGAATAAGGGGGAATTAGAGCTTGGTAGAGTATATTTTATAAACATAGGTTGTCATCATCAAAAATGAGGAGATTGTTAGTTCCTGAGATGATGGTTTTGATGACAACAACCTTAGGACTTGTTATAAAATATAAATACTAATATCTTTGTCTAGATATATGTATATACAGGATATATATGTGCAGGTACTAAGAATGAAGACTGTACAGTATAGAGATTCAAGATCGACGAATTCAAGATTGAAGAAATCAAGACTGAAGACTCATGAGTATCAAGAGTTCAAGATATCAAGAGAAGTAATAGAGTCTAGATTTATGTTAAAACTTCATAATAGCACTTAAATCTTTATTCGGATTTTAATTGTGGAATGGAATCCACCTTCTCGCTTTAGTAGTAGGATGGAACCCACGACCTCTTTAGTGGGATGGAACCCACAACCTTCTCTAGTGGAATGGAATCCATGAAATTTGCAAAATGACTTATTTTTAGATTTTTTTAAAATTATCTTTTTAAAAAGACATCTCTCCCGGTTTAAATATTTTAGCCTTAATTCAAAAACTATGTTTAATCATATTAATTTCAAATTATTTCTTGTTTTTAAACTATCTCCTGGTTTTAATGTTTTAGCTTTAGTCTTAAAATATTTATATATTTAGTTTTTATTATTTTTATATTTTTGTAAGATCATTTTCCAAAGTTTTTTATAATCGTAAAGTATATTCAAAATAGTTCACAAGTTCTAAGATTGTTTCGACAAACTTTAGAAAGAAAATCTCCTTTAAAACAAAAATTAATTTTCAAAAATACTAGGGGATGTTGACATGCCTATACCCCCCATGTCGACATGGTAGCCATAGATTTTAAAATTCAAATTTTCAAAAGAAGTGTCTATTCGTCATAACCTTTCATGAATGGATATGACGTTATTCTCCTATATATACCAGTAGTTTTCAACGAATTTTCACTTAAGATTTCTTTGCTTTGTCTCCTCTTTCTCTTCCATTCTTATTTTCATACATTCTTAACAAAACTCTGCCAAAATCCTATGTGAATGAAACTTGATCGTCTCTAGTTTGATTCTCAGTCACTCTCTCTCAAAGATCTCAGTGTTATTAAGAGTTATAGGATCATTTGTAATCAAAGATCGAAAGATCGAAGTGTAACGAGTCTCTCTCTATCAAAGTGTGATTGGAAACGGTGTGATTGTGGCCCATAAAACAATTGAGTGTGATTGTAGCCCGTAAATCAATTAGGTGATCTTGTAGCCTGGTTAAATCAAGAGATTTTGCCCTGGACTTGGAGACAGAACGGTGTATCTCTTGGCCTTGAAATCGAGGTTGTAATATCGACATTATATTTGAAAATAAATCTGCATAATAAATTGTGTGGGACTGGATGTAGGGTAACTCTGAACCAGTATAAAATTCTGGTGTGTTCTTTCCTTTACTACTTTTATTTACTATTTACATCTGTGTCTGGTTCTGTGATTGTCTCTGTGTTTTTGAATTGCATCTGTTTGGGTTTAATTTGAAAAGATTTCAAAAAGATTTATAAAATTAATTAAACACTATTCACCCCCCCCTCTAGTGTTAATTCTGCCTTAAGATCCATAATCCGCATTTTCTATAATAGGGACTGATTAGAGGATTTAATATGGCATTTATAGGGAAATTGAATCGGCATAATTAGTGGATTTTGAAAAGGGTAAATAAATATCTTTAGAGATTATCTAATTTTGACATTAATGACCAACTATTATGGATAATGAATATTTATTAGACACAAGAAGAAACGAGGAAACCAAAGCCTAAGTGTATAAAATAGGAATAATTCTGTAGCGAACAAGTAAGTATTGATACTATTAAATCTACATAGAAGGCAACATAATTTTCATAGTATGAAATTATATAGCTTCAATTATACGTTTAGAACGAACGTGAATTAGTGGGCCTAGCCCAGCACTTAGGCTTTGGGTGTTTGTTTTAGTTTAGTGGTTGGGATGAGATGTTAATAGAGTTGCACAACATAAGTTTACCTTTTTCTATAGGCTAACATCAGTTGTGTATACTTATTACTGATGTAAGACATCTCCAACCATAGGACCCATGGGGAAGGGATATGCGTTGTGAATAGGAGAGGCAAAAACATATTGAGGGTTCGCCTTGGATTTGAAGTAATAAATGACCATGTACTTTTAAAGAAATGAGGTCTTCTTCATTTCCTACAAGAGGTATCAACTAACCGAAATGGGCATGTTTACAAAAAAATTGGGCAAACACCTCCAAGTCATAGTTGTAGAGCTGTGAATACTCAGTATAGATTTATTATTTGATGAATTTTAGTTGCGGATGATTGAGATAGAAAATCAAGAATGTGCAATAAAATATAAGTAAAGGACTTAAATTTAAAAAGACACATATTTTATAGTGGTTCGACCTGAATGTGCCTACGTCCACCGTTCCTCTTTTATTATCTCTTTCATTTCTGATTACAAGTATAAGCTTTGAATATGAGTAAACATGCTATTGGAACTAAGAGTTTTCCCTCTCAAAGTTGTCTGCCATTGTTGATGAGAGCTTCACTCTTTTCCATCTATCCTTCGTTGTAATGCCATGTGTCTGGTATTTATAGAGTGAGGTTATGATAGGAGTGGTAGCTGAGTACATAGCCTTTGAGATTTGGTTCAACCTTCCTTCCCCTGCGATTTGGTTCAACCTTCCTTCCTCTGGGATTTGGTTCAACCTTCCATTCTCCGGGATTTGGTTCAACCTTCCTTCTGTTGGAAATGGTTAGATGTTTAGTAGTTTGATTGCCTATTAGACCATTACTCAGGCTTCGTAAAAATAAGTGCTTGCCATGACTTGAACCCGGGTGGGTTGGCTGGAAGGCACAAGTTTTTACCATTGTGCTACACAAGTAATTACATCATAACTCCTTCAATCCAGGTCAGAATTGAATGAGACTTGAACTAGTAGTTGTGTGTCGCAAAGTAGAGTATTCCAATGCCTCTGAATGTTCCATGTGAGAGAGAGAGTAGTTCTCCAAAGCGAGACCCATATAACTTAGACAACAGGCTAATGTTAAGATGTTCATATCTTTCAAACCATTACTCAAATTGAGATGCGGTTTCGACCTAGGTCCATATCCTAATCTTGAGAATAATTCTAAACTAGTTTAGGTCCATTCCATGACAATGAAAATTTTACCCCTGACTCTTCATATTCACGATGTAGTGGGCGAAAATGCCCACAACATTTGCCCCCCAAAGCATACTTTCGTGAATGCAAAGTGTGCTTTGTTTGATCAGGGGTTACCTTGCTTGTCGTCATCTTGATGTTTGACTATCCATATATTATTATTTTTTCCCTAAATTTTTTTCCTTTGCTAGTTCAATGTGAGGCTCAGCTCTGCTTAAGGATGGTGTGGTGACTGTCTCTAGCCATCTTTGATTAGTCTTCACCTGGTGGGATTCTATTTTCCCAGGTTTGGTCTTCTTGCTTCCTACTTTGAGGTTCTACAATGTATAAACCAGGCGATGTATACTTTATGGTATTGTTCTCGGATCTATTGACGTGACATTCTAGTTATGTTCATTATATGGGTAAGTATAGTGATCATGACCTATCCATCCCATGCGATTGCCGAATTTGCATATTTCTTAGTGAACTTTTCTTCACTTCCACGCATGCACAATAGGATTAATTATTGATGGAGTTGGTAGAGTAAGAATCTCCATTGAAGGGTACTCATATGTAGGATATGTAGTGCGGTGCCTTTGAGTGAAGGCTGATAGTTTCTTCCCTAACCTATGCTTTGTATCTTCTATATGGACGTTTGTACAAAGACATGTACATTTTATAGGAGCTTTAATTAGGGTCATTATATCTGATTAGGCTTAACTAATTGCAATAGGTTTGTGTTGCATCTAGTCTGGTAAGATGATGATGTTGAAGGAGCGGTTCTTTATTATCCTGTTAGCTCTTTCGGGACATGCCCCCGGGCAAATTTTTATAGGATTAGTTTTACCAACTTTCTCGACAGCTTGTCTGCTGATATCTTATGTACTTGCATGGAGTCGATTACTGACAGGTGTTGATGGAGTAGGTGTTGGATTTGACCGAGTGGTTCTAGCCCCTTTGAGCGAAGCTCAAGGAAATTTGTCGGCCTTGTGAATTAGGAGTTCCATTGTTTTCCAGTTTATGTCGATTATCACGATCAAAAGCCTTCCGCGTGGGGTGTTTATTGGTGACTTCGGCTTGCTATCCTTACATTGATCAGGTGGAATCAATCTTTCAATTCAAATGTCCTATTGGCTTTGGCGGTAGAGGATCGTCCTATTCTGTTGACTATACCTACAGGTTTAGGGTCCTTTCGGGCCTAGTGTGGTCAAGGACTTTCATCCTTGCCTTAGAATTAGTTATAGACTATTAATACATTTTTATTTGGAATTTTTCCATAGATATGTGTTAGAGTCATCACGTGTGTCCTCAGGATTGGTTTATTATGTAAAGGTATCAAGCAATTTGTGTTAAAATAGACTTTGATATGAACTAATTACATTCGGAAGGTTAGGGATCGAATCACCTCTGTTTAGAGAGGTCCTTATCATTCGAAGTGACTCCCTATTACTAAGGTTTAGAGAGTAATTTGGGGGACGTGGCAGTCCACAAAACTCATCACATCCTCAAGAGCACCCTCTAGAGACATTATCAAAAGTTGGCCGGGAGTGCTCATTATTTGCCTGGGTTTGCCCCCAGTATAGTGCACTTGGTTGCTTCTCACAACATGCTATCTTGTATCATGAATAGGTTAAACTTGCGAACTTAAGGTCATGATTCCAATGTGCTAATACCAAGCTGAGTGGTAGTGTATAATCAAGGGGTGAGGTGGTGCTATGCCCCCATGTATTTTTTTTATCGAATTTAGCTTATCTTACAAATGTTAGTCATACCTTTGCAATGAGTTTTTCTCAGGTTCCATAAATGTGTTCAGCTTTAGAAGAATCCTTACAGTTTCTTGAGCGTAGTTGGCTGGAAGGGATATTCTAATTCTTATGGCAATGTTGAATTGATGTTCCGCTATCTCTGACGGAGTTGAATTGATGTTTTGTTTCCTCTGGTGGAGTGGAAGCGAATGAATATCATGCTGTGGTTGGCAGAGTAGAATTCATATTTTTACTATCTGTATATAATGCCACAAGACTAAAAGAAATTGCTAGAAGTTCATAGTTTAAGTACAACGAACTATATCCTCCATCAAGAGAGTCCTTCTAAATTTAAGATTCGTGGCACGTAAGTTACTTGCCCTGATTGTGGATTTTGGTGACATATGGTTTGTTAGCCCAACCTATGTTCCAAGGGAGTGTGACTTTTGCGACTACCGTACTTAAGATTTAGAGCCAGGGTTCACGCACAGTAACTACTCGGGCCATTAAGGCATGTATCGTGAGTATTATTTGATTTATTGTGGCTCGGCTAGCGTGGGTGCCGATCGTCAACTACGAACTATCCCTGGCTACAGCCATGCCTTAATTGTGGGATTTATTATCGGTTTGCAGTTTCCGGCGAGCCAGTCGCCAATGATAAACTGCCTAGGCTATAATCGTGCCTAATTCATGGCTTATAGTCAGTTTATCATTGCTGGCTGGGGGGCCGATCGTCAGCAGGGAACTACCCAAGCTAATTTCATGCCCTTAGTCATGGTTATCTTGCTTTCACTGCTAACGGCGAGAGCTTGCGATTGATCGCAATAGGAAAAATATCAGACAAACAATCGAGCAAAACATCAATCTTTACAGTGGTTTGGCCAGAATATGCCTACGTCCACTGTCTTTCTTTTATTGTTTCAGGTGATACATGCTTTTTACAAGCTAAGAGAAGTAATGGCGGAGACGCTGGAGATTCCTTCCTTTCCCAAACACCTTTTTCGTCGACTATCGATGAAATGTAAGCTCCATTGTGGAGATCCTTATGAACAACAAATGGTCCTTCCCAAACTGGATCTAGTGCGCCTGAAAGGGGAAAGACTTACTTGGGAACAATATCTCCCACTTGTAACTCTTGGGGCTTCACCTTAGGTTTGTATTGTTTTTCCACTCTCCGTCTGTGTGCGGTGGTCTTGAGAGCGGTGTTATTCCTTCTTCTTCAATCAGGTCCAAGGACATGTTAAGGAGCTCTTTGTTTTCTTCCAAATTATAACGTGTCCTACGATGTGAAGGGACAACTGTTTCGACCGGATGCCTGGCCTCAGCCCCGTATGCTTAGAGCAAATAGAATATGCCTTGTCGCTATTTTGTAGGTGGCTTGATAGGCCCACAGTGTCATGGGTAGTTGTCAACCCATGCTCCTTTGGATTTATCTAGTTTTTCCTTAATTGGTGTTTGCAAGACTTTATTGACAGCTTCAACCTGCCTATTGGCCTGGGGCAACTCCTGTTATCAGTCAATCCATGCTAGGCTTCAAATGCATTTATTCTTTGAGTTACTCAAGCTAGATTTGTGCCTGGATGCCCGACTGGTATGTCATTGCCAGGGAAAGGGGTGGTCATCAGCAATGAACTGCCCAGGCTAGTGCCCTTAGTCATAGCTATCTTATTTTCACTGCTTCCAGCACATGCTTGTGATCTCGGTTGCTAATCACAAAAGAAGTAGTGGTTATAACAGCATAGGTGTTAAGTGAATATAACTGCATATGTGTTAAGTGAATGTATTAGTCTCTTGTCTCGGTCAAAGGGAAAGAGTAGTTTAGACCAAACCTACCGCTTCGAAAGAAGTGCAAAGTACTAGGTTGTGTAGTATGCCTAGTTTAAGATGTTCTCTTGGATAGGAATTCTCGCTTGGTATTTTTGGAAGACTCTATGGAACCTAGGAGCTGATGGCATTGTACTTTTTCGTGCCCCTACTTATTATCAGGTGCGGGGATCTTAGCAAGTGCCTAAGGGGGTTAGTCAACCCCTTACAAGGATTCGTAGTAGGCACTCAGAAGTTTCTATTTTCTGGAGGAAGGACTAGTAACCCTTGCTCTTATTTCCTTCTCTGTTTTCATTTGTTGAACACATCCCTTGGTAAGGAGTGCTATTGAAATTATTTGAACCCTATCTGGTATGCTTTTGATTAGCTATGTCTTCGTGCAAGGTAGGAGTGATGAAGTGATGTGTTTGTTATATCCATACTTTGGGTATCAATCACCATGTCTTCAGTCTTCAACTTGCAATGTTTCAGTCCATGCATGAAAGCCTGTGTGTAGTACTTTGACTTGATGCTAAATGGAAGAGGGTTATGCTTAGGTGTCATCTAGTTAGGTGAAATGCCCCCTTGATCCCTTAGTCTGGGACTTCCCTTGTATTATAGTGTTGAGGCTGAATACTTCCATATGCCCTAAGCGTGTCAAGAGTTTATCCACCAAAGCTTCATGATAGGCAGCAAAGTTTTTGCTGATTTCAACCGCAACTTAGTTGAATTCATGTCTGGTAGCTATATTTTCTAGCATAGGGATGTTGTTAGATTACCTTTTTGATTTTTCATATCTGGATTGGGTGTACCGACAGTAGCTGCATTCTTTATAGGAGAGTCCTTCGCTTAGGAGGCGTGTTGGAAAGTTGTTCTCCTGTGCTTTCCTGAAGAGCTTGTAATTTTCAAGGGACAATAATTCAAGTTTCAAAAAAGAAGGGGAGGTATTATAGTTTCGAAGGATCGATGGCCCAACTCTTAAAAGAAAGAGAGAATCTCTAAAAAGAGAAATAGAATTTCTTAATACAATGATCTCGGATCTGGAAAGAGGGTAAGGTTTCCTTGGGTGGTGGAAACAATGGTGTGATCAGTAATGGGAAAGTGAGTTTGAATAACTTCAGACTTGAAAAGTGAACACAAATTTCTTTTGGCCAAGAAAGAATGATTTTAGATTTGAAGGGGGGAAGATAAATATGATTTCTTATTTCCAAGACATAGTGATTGCGGATCCGGATAACAGAAAAGGATTTTCTCAAAGTGACTTTTCTTAGATAAGAGAAGGGAAATGGAGCTCCTTATTTCAAGGAATATTGGTTGTAGCTCGGAAAAGAGAAGAGGATTTTCTTATGTTAAAGAAATAAGGATCTAGGTCTAAAGAGGAACCTGAGTTTCTTATGTCAAGGGAACAATACTTTTGGATGAGAAGAGAATAAGATATACAATGATTTTGAAAAATGAACAAAAGTTTCTTTTGGTAAAAAAAAAACTTTTGAAATGAAAAAAGGAGATGAGATGATTTCAGATCTAAGAACTGTAAGTGTTTACTTTTTTTGGTTAAGAAACTGTGTTTGCACATCTAAAATAAGAGAAATAGATAGAATAATTTCAGATCTATGAAATAAATTAATGTTTCTTTTTTTATTAAGAAACCGTGTTTGTAGATCTGAAATAAGAGAAAAAAGATAGAATTATTTCAGATCTTAAGAAATAAATGTTTCTTTTTTCTTAACAAATAGTGTTTGTAGATCTAAAATAAGAGAAAAAGGATAATTATTTTGGATCTATGAAGTAAATAAATATTTCTTTTTTGTTAAGAAACGGTGTTTGTAGATTTGAAATAAGAGAAAAAGAATAATGATTTGGATCTACGAAGTAAATTAATATATTTTTTTTGCTGAGAAACTGTTTGTAGATTTGAAATAAGAGAAAAAAGATAGAATGATTTCAGATCTTAAGATATGAATAAGCGTTTCTTTTTTTGTTAAGAAATAGTGTTTTAGATCTGAAATAAGAAAAAAGGTGATTTGAAATGTGAAAAAGATAATTTCTCTTGTTAACGAAATAGTTGTTCAGATCTAAAAAGAAAGAGTGGATTTCTTTTTTGAATGAAATTGTTGGTGTAGATCAGAACAGCTAGAAAAAATGATAGAACATTGGGTTGTTAGTCCTATATTGTGAAATAATTTCAACCCCTTGCTCCAATGCATGTATATAAAGTAGGCTATGTAATATGAATTGTGTGCTTCCTTTCATTATGATTAATTGATGTAGTTGGATTTATCAACTTGGAAGGATAAATTCCAATAATCTAATTATTCTTTTGATTGGTTGTACCATTTCTATTACCGATCTTGATGTTTCTGTCCATCAGTGTTGTTGGATTTATCAACTTGGAAGGATAAATTTCAACAATCTGATGTCAGAGTTTTTCTATGCATCAGCGTCGCTAGATTTATCAACCTGGAAGGATAGATTCTAGTAATCTGATGTCAGAGCATCGGGGTTGGTGTATAGAGTGGTGTAAGGAAGGTATGAAAGGAGAAGAACAATATCTTTCTTTATAGAAATGACAATTTATATCTGAAAAGAGGGATTGTTTCCTTTTCTTATAGAAACAATTATTTCATATCTTGAACAATAAAAAGATAGTTTTTTTTAAAACAAAGAATTTGATCTAGAAAAAAAAGAGATTGTTTCTTTTTCTCATAGAAACAATTATTCTAGATCTTGAATAGAAAACGATAGTTTCTTTTACAATGATTTAGATCTGAAAAAAAGATTGTTCCTTTTTCTCAAAGAAACAATTATTTCAGATCTTTAATAGAAAAAGAATACTATTTTATTTTGATTAAAATAATGATTTAGGTCTGAAAAGAGAGAGATTGTTTCTTTTTATCATTGAAACAATTATTTCACATCTTGAACAATAAAGAGATAATTTTTCCTTTTTAGAACAATGATTGTAGATTTGAAAATTTGAAAGATTGATACTATATTTTTTTTTATAAATAAAAGATGATTCAGAGCTGAAGAAGGAAAAGAATGTTTTTTTATGAAAATGGTGATGGTAAATCTGAAAAGAGAATTATATTTCAGATCCATAAATATTGGGAAGAGAGTTTCGCATGACAAGAAATGATAATCTCTAGTATGAAGATTAGAAATAATAGCGTTTCTAATTTAAACGAAATGGTAGTTTAAAGCTGAAAAAAAAGATGAACTTCAAACTCCAAAAGAGAGTGGTTTAAAGTTTCAAAGTAAAAAAGAGAAATAAGAAAGAGAGAAATTTCCTTTTGAAAAAGGAAGTTCAGCTTCTCGGTGAAAGCACCAAAAATGTTTACACAAAAAAATGGGCAAACACCTCCAATTCATATTAGTAGTGCCGTGAATTCTCAGTATAGATCTATTGTTTGATGAATTTTAGTTGCGGATGATTGAGATAGAAAATCAAGAATGTGCAATAAAATATAAGTAAAGGACTTAAATATAAAAAGACACATGTTTTATATTGGTTCAGCCTGAATGTGTCGACGTCCACTGTTACTCTTTTATTATCTCTTTCATTTCTGATTACAAGTATAAGCTTTGAATATGAGTAAACATGCTATTGGAATTAAGAGTTTTCCCTCTCAAATTTGTTTGCCATTGTTGATGAGAGCTTCACTCTTTTCCATCTATCCTTCTTTGTAATTCCATGTGTCTGGTATTTATAGAGTGAGGTTATGATAGGAGTGGCAGCGGAGTACATAGCCTTTGAGATTTGGTTTAACCATGCTTTATCTGGGATTTGGTTCAACCTTGCTTTATCTGGAATTTGGTTCAACCTTGCTTTAGTTCAACCTTGCTTCCACTAGTATTTGGTTCAACCTTCCTTCGTGTGGGATTTAGTTCAACCTTCCTTCCTATGGGATTTGGTTCAACCTTCTTTCCTCTTGGATTTGGTTCAACCTTCCTTCATGTGAGATTACAAGGCATTTTTCCTTGACTTACTTAGGTTAGTCTAAACGGGATGTCAGATGTGGAAGGTTGGTGGGCTATGTCAATATTTTGTACTAGTATTTAGTAGTAGGCTTGGCATGTGGGCTATGACCACCAACGATCCCAAACAAGCGATAACAAAGACTTGGGTTATGCCCTGACGGATTTCACTTCCCACTAATGTAGAATCCATATAGGGATGCACAAACCTTAAAATGGATGGTTAGACGAAATTTTATTTATTGGAGGTGAGCTAGTTAACCCTTAGATGAGTCTTTAAGGTGCATTAGTAGTATGACAATTAAATTATAAATTATAGAGCCGTATATATGGGTCATCAGTTACTGTAGCTAGAACCGATGGGCTAGTGTTTGCGTTGTGGAGGGTCCGCTTTGGGATTGTGGGATTAAATGGTTGTTGGGTCTGCCTCCTCCCTACTAAAGAAGTATTAAGTGATCAGGGTTTGGGTAGTGAACATTTATGGTTATACCTTAGAGAAGGTTAGGTTAGGTATATCATATGTGCATATAATATTAAACAGACTAGTAGTAATTACTAGACATGATACTTAAATGGAAATCAATCGGTATAAATTAGTGGTATAGGTAAAGTATGTAATTTTTCGATCATTGGAACGTTGTTCTGGCCTATGTAACATCCCGAAAATTTTCGAGTTTCGAAAATTCAACATCGATACTCACTTTATCGACTGCCGAGAATCGAATGCCGAAAACCCGAAAAGTTATGGTTTTAAGAAAGAAGAAAAAGGTAGAAGAAGAAGATAGAAGAAAAAGAAAGAAGAACAACACATCAGAACAAGAGCAGAAACAGAAACACAATATCAGAATCTCACATATCGCAGCGGAACAATATATAATAGATAACACTAGTCTTTTAAAACAAAGAACTATATCAGTTTACACATACATCAATCAGAGTCATATACAACAATGGACAGTTATATAACTTGTCCTCATACAGAATACACAGCGGAATAATACAAAAATATAGGTGATACGTTTCACCATCCAGCTTGCATCCAAAGCTCCAGAATATCCAGAATATCCTGATAACATAACTCTAGGCTGCCCGTGTGGAAATTGGTGGGCACCCAGAGTTTAGAAGGGAACAATAAACTCCGAGTCAGTCATGGTGACTGGTGTGAGATCGTAAAACAGTTTATCTTTAAAACAACAAAGAAATATTTTAAAGTTAAATTCGCAATGTTTATTTTTTGAAAATGAAACTACCATAAGACCTCCCACCACACACACAATGCAAACGCAGACTTGGAGGAAATTTCTTCTTATGATAGTCAAAGATGCTTACTACGCAAAATCAAATCATTTTTGATATTATTATTCGTGCATAGTGTAGAAAACATTTCGAAAGTATAATATTAATCTTAGCCAGCATAGGCATTTCGCACTTATGCCTATTATAGCTACTATGTTCAATAGCAGGTTACCGCCACATTCCATAGCAGGTAATACAACTAAAACCGTACACGTCACGTATTGTTTCTTTGGATTTCCAACAAATGGTCAGGCTAAGGAACTTCCTTTTCCACGATGGGTACGTCCCTGGAATAGACGACCCGAGAACCTAACCGGATCTCTGCCAACACAAGGCCGGGTTACCTCTGCAAAAATAGGTAACTACTGACACGCGTATGCCATCCCCCGATCGTAACCGATCTTCCCGAGGATCCCCGATTTCCAACAAACCACATAGATAATAATGCAGCAACCACATAGGTTAAGTATCTGGGCTCCATACCATGATACCACCTCTATCCAGAAGGAATGACATACACTAAGGGGCGCTACTCCCTAGAACCTTGCCGCATCCTTCCTGTTTCGACCATTTCCGGGGTGTGAGGCTCGATGAAGTCTCGTCCACAAAGCTACGCTTTCTCAAAAAGCCCTGCTTTGGGTCAAACAAAATGATCAACCTATGATCACAAAGATATAAGATCAAACAAATGATCATATCACAAATGACCAAACACTGATCATTTCACAGCAACACTCAGTATGCCACGTTACCAAATTGGGAGTATATCGCTGATAAATTTCAACTACATAACCTCTAAGCTCGTACGTCTCAGAGAAGGGTGTTAAGCTAAGAGAATAAATTCTCCGCCACCAACAGAAATGTATTTGAAAGAAATCAGCTTTATATCTCAAATTGTAACGTCAGACACACAATCCATACAAGTCTGTTCCGGGATCGAACAGAACCGAAGGCACTTCTCACGAAGCCCTTGCACATCCGGATAATTTTCAATCACGTTAGGACTTCCCGTCACTAAGGGTGATAAAACCTCTAAATCGGAGATCAGCCGATGTAGAGTAACTCGACGGTAATCCTTCCGTTTTCAAAAATATCCGGTCTTCAACACCGGTCTTCAAATGCAATTCATAACGACGTATCACATATTCGGAATGGGTTATACGACCCCATGGTCCTTTCCCGGCTAACCCGAATAGTGAGCGATTATTCAAAAATAAGTGTGGCATTCAAATTCATCCAATCACAACAAATACCTATCTATAGGTAATTATTGATAGTCGGTTATTTAACTATCAATAAAGATGCGCAACATCATCAGATTCCAAATAATTTTCCAAATTATTTCATCTTCAAAAATATCTTTACTAGATATAAAATTTCCACACTTCAAAAATAAATCAATATTTATTTTTAAGACGAATTCCCATTTCTTTTATAAATTCCATAGTGAATTTATATTTCAAAATATCTACTGATATACGATTTTCAAATCGTTTCAATATTCAAATTCAATTTATCTTTACAAAGATAAATTCTCAAAACGTTCATTTCATATTGGAAAATCAATTCCATACTTATTTAAAAATAAGTATTTTCACAAATCTATTTATTTTCAACATTTGAAAATATTCGATATACTTAAATCAAATTAAGTATAATTTCATTCTTTAAGGAAAATATTCTTTTAACACCTTTATTCGAGTCAAAACGAATGTTACGTAAAACATCGTTACGACGACTCAAAATCACTAGTATAGGGATTCGAATTTTAAGATAGATATGTAAATCCCAATACTATATACAACATTTCCTTTTGGAAATCATTTACTATAACAACAGTGTTTTAGTCCGCCATTTCCTTATTTTTCGAAATCGTCTATTTCAACAATAAATGTTGAAATCTATGGTTTCGATATTTAACACGTTTTAAAACATCTTTTAAAACAATTAACTTCATTTATAATATCGCTTTCCCAAACATAACCATTTTTACTTAAAAATATATTCACTGTCCAAAATCGTGAATATACTTCATTTAACCCAATTCCAATCATTTCTACACATTTTCATTTCAATAATAATTCGCTATCCAAAATCGCGAATATATCTTCTTTAACATTTTAATTTATCAAATCCAATTGATTTCGAATTTATAAAACAACGTTTATAAATTCACCTTTTTATATTCCATAACACTTTGATTTATAGATTCCTTTTTATTGACTTCTATAATTCACTCATCAAAATAAGTGATTTCGGATTTATAAAACAATGTTTATAAATCACTTTTATACTTTATAACAATTTCGACTTATGAAATCGTTTCATTTAGCAATTTCTATTTATATCCCATCTAAGTGCAAAAATCTAATTTATCAGTAAATTTCTTATAAATCTTTTATTCTACAACATCTGTTCACTTTATAACTTCACGTTATCAATCTATTAATTTCATTCACTTATGAAATCCATTTATACTTTTTTTTAACACTTATAAAATTCGTTTTATAAGTCCAATATTTTGATTTATGAAATATCAATTTTATAAATCTTTCTATACAAATCGTTTATAGTTATTCGAAAAATCCCAACTTAAACCATTTTACAAATAAATCGACTTTTATTTCAAAAACGACACTTCGGTTATATTTCACTAAAAATTATAACTTTTATAACTTTAAAATTTTACGTTTATAAATCGATTCAAAAATTCCATAAAACGTATATTTTCAAAAATCACTTTAAAAACCCTTTTAAAGTAAAAGTCGTTATTTTTACATTTCAAAACTGAATCCGATGATGCAACAACACCAATCAGTCCATCACAACAGTCAATATCATATATCAATATGATAACAGAATATACATCAATATCTGTAAATAAATAAATACTGGTGAGGAATCCAGTTGGATCCCTCCAACCTGTTTCCCTGCATCCAAAGATGTTAGCACAATACCAATTCCGCTCCAGCACGGAATTATCGCGGTATATGGGTTTTATAAAAATCTGCTTACTAACGGCGCAATAGGGTCTCATCCGCTATACGAGGCGGGAAATCATCAATCCAATATATACATATGCCAATATGTATATATTGCTATATATAGATATATATCCTACTATATCTAATATCACATCCAATATAGCAATCATATCAATCAATAATAACTGCAAAAATTCCACATTCATTTGAGTGAGAAGATCTCACCTTGATTTTAAATTCCGTTCCAGCGTTTATTTCGAATAAAATTAAACGCGCGTTTAATTTTACCCAAAAATTTCACTGATTCCAAATGACTCCAATCCAGTTGCATCGCGAAGAGCTCGTCAATACGGACCCAACGCAAAATGTTTCTTCGAATTCCGACCTCGTATGAAGAAGTTATCGCATTACAAAGATTATACGATTTAAATTAAAATTAATTTACAAAATTTCTTTTTATTTTAACCTAGATCAAATCAGGGCCTTCCATTAGTTTGCCCTAGAATCTAAGTCGTCCCTGCCTTTTCCTTCTCCCACGCGAAAACCTCCAGACCCTCACATTCGAGAAACCCATTTGGCCGCCTCCCATCATCAATTATTGCGACCAATATGCTTCGTTTGAACCCGATCAAGCACCATCAAGACGAAGTCCATCGCCTCGCCTACCCACGGCCAGCATAGCATTGAACTCGGTCGCCCCCACGTCTCCAAAAACGAACGCGAACTGCCTCCCTTTGTCACTCGATTTCGGCCACCTCGTCGAACTACGCGACACTCCACCGTACAGATGTGTACATCTCCCTGCCCCCGACACTTTCCTAGTTGATACTTTTTCAAATCGATGTGTGGATTGGGAGTAATTTGGGGAGGAAGGAGGAGTATTCCTGGCCTTCGGTTTTAGAAATGGCGGCCACGAACATGATGAAACCCTAGCTAGGTTTCTTATTTGCAAAATGAAAGAAAGGGGTGCTTTTATAGAAAATTTCACGATTTACTATTCATCCAGAATTTTCGAACTCCAAATCGAACGTGCCGGCTGACGTTTCTAAGGTTTACCCCACGTTCTGAACGCGATGGAACGTGTTTCGGGAGCTAATTCGATCATTTGTGCGAGTTATGGAATTAAACGATCAATTTAAATTAAACCGATTTAAATCGATTTCGAGGCGTTTTGATTCGTACCGGACAAATGGTAAATCCAAAAATTACGAAATTTGAAATCTTACAATAATATCACATTACGGATCCGATGAAACTGGTTTCGTCGAAGTCCGCGACCGTTTGAAAATTGACTATTTTAACTCGACGATTTAAAATTAAAATGATATCGATGCGTTTCGAGTTGCCACGGTCAAACGATAACTCTGATTGATACGAAAATTGAAATCCGATAATAACTAACTATTACGGATCCAATGGAACTGGTCTCGTTCAATTCTGAGACTGTTCGAAAATTGGCTATTTTTACAGTCGATAATTAAATATTAAAATATTCAATTTTCACAGATTAACTCCAAATTCGATTCTGAAAGTTCTAAAATATTTCTATAACTCCAGTATGATTAAATAAAATTTTACAAATCATTTTCAGTCATATTAAACTCGATTTACAATTATCTCTGGAAATTCAATTATTAAATTATCGATTCAATTGACCAAATTAAATCCAATATCCTTTAAATAAATTATTCGACTTATTAAATTCATTTATTAATATTTAAAATCAATTAAATATTCGAATTTTAATTATCAAAAATTCTGGGTCGTTACAGACTTCCCCCCTTAAAAGAATTTCGTCCTCGAAATTACAAGTTAGGAAAAAATGTCCTTAACTCGTCTACTATTTTTCACAACCTAATAGTTTTATCAATTTATCACAACAAATCTTCTACTAAAGATTCGTTATCATTCAATCTCGTTTTCCAACTTCAATTATAAGTTTCAAACAACATTGTTTAACTTCAAAATTCAAATTTAAGTTTAAATTCAAATTTCAAACTTTCAAATTTTTCTCAAAAATTTTCTAACGCCCTAAATTTCCGAAAAATTTCGCCAGCGTCTCCTTTGCGCGGCTAATACGGTACGACTACAAAACGTCCCTACGGACTCTCAGATTTCAAAAAGAAAAGAAAAAGCCAAGCGGCTAGAGAAATAAGTCATCAAATCTCATATTCGAATTTAAATACTTACCTTTTGTCGAGCAATTCAAATTTATCTTTGCAATTCAATTCCAATTCCTTTTTATAACACCTGTATGTCCTACTAGCCATTATATCTAGTTACAGCATTCAAACTATTTTGCAAATTCGATTACAAAATTTCAATATGTACTTCTTATATCATTTTTACTTCACTGTTGAAGTTACACCTATTCATTTTCCTTCAATTTTACAGTTCACATTCATTTGAATTCAATTCACAATTTCAATTCAATTTGAATTCTATTCATCTTCAATTCTGAAATATTGAATTTCATCGATTAACTTTCATTTACAACTGCTTATTTTAAATTAGTTTCAATTACTAATTCATTACAAATTCTAATCTACTTATTCAAATTTGTTTTCAACATTCAGTTTCAATCTTATTCACGTACAATTGTGAATTTCATTCATTGAAAATTTATTTATTCTTACTTGAATTTATCTTTAAATTCGAACCATCCCTTTTATTTAGTTCACAATTCAAGGTTTAATTTCACTAATTTAACTTTCAATTTCGCTTTCATTAAATCACAATTGATTCACTTGTACTTACATTTATTTAACTTCATCTTTAAGTTAAATTTATTCTATCAAAATTCAATTTGTACAAGTTATCAACTTAATAATATTCCATAGGATTTTTATATAGTATTCCAGAGTCTTTTCACCCTTTCAAAAACCATTTTGAAATCAATTCAAATCGTCCTTTGAATTTTCTAAAACAAAATCCAAAATTTTCAAACTACTTCCATTTAAAACAATTAGGCAGCAATTCCTCTTTTGGAAACCCGAAAATGAACACCAATGATGCCGCGGTCATCATCGAAATTATTTTCCAGCGACCTAAAAGAGTTTAGAGCTTTTCATTCCTCCAAAACATTTTTCAAAACCCTTGAAATTCATTTTCAAATCAAAAATGATTTAACTTTCCAAATCTCCAAAATTTTCAAATTCTTTTTAAAACATTTCCAAAAATTTCTCTGGAATTCCGTTTTAAATTACAATTCACATTTATAATTTACATTCTTTAAATTTCATTCATATGTGAATTCATTTCTTAACTTTGAAATTATGATTTCAATTTCTTATTCAATTTCAGTGATGATAATTCACTATTATTACTTCCTAACAACCATGCATCCAAATACTATAGTACTTTATAGAAAAACATTTCTTTTCTATACAAAAATAGTTTTGGGCAAAATTATCTCATTTACCCTATTTAAAACAATACTGTGCCAAATTGTTCTATACAAGTGTTTAGAGATCCCTATCGATAGAGTTGTACGGACAATACCGACCAGAATCCATATACCACTCAACAAACCAATCATCACAATATAAAACAATTTTATATTCACTAACAAATACGCGCTCATATCTATTATTACACTCAACTCATTCTAGAGTACTACTGACTCTATCTCTAATGAGTAACACCCAACAGAGCAGGGTTGTCGCTTAACCATATGCTCTGATACCAAATGTAACATCCCGAAAATTTTCGACTTTCGAAAATTCAACATCGATACTCACTTTATCGACTGCCGAGAATCGAATGCCGGAAACCCGAAAAGTTATGGTTTTAAGAAAGAAGAAAAAGGTAGAAGAAGAAGATAGAAGAAAAAGAAAGAAGAACAACACATCAGAACAAGAGCAGAAACAGAAACACAATATCAGAATCTCACATATCGCAGCGGAACAATATATAATAGATAACACTAGTCTTTTAAAACAAAGAACTATATCAGTTTACACATACATCAATCAGAGTCATATACAACAATGGACAGTTATATAACTTGTCCTCATACAGAATACACAGCGGAATAATACAAAAATATAGGTGATACGTTTCGCCATCCAGCTTGCTTCCAAAGCTCCAGAATATCCAGAATATCCTGATAACATAACTCTAGGCTGCCCGTGTGGAAATTGGTGGGCACCCAGAGTTTAGAAGGGAACAATAAACTCCGAGTCAGTCATGGTGACTGGTGTGAGATCGTAAAACAGTTTATCTTTAAAACAACAAAGAAATATTTTAAAGTTAAATTCGCAATGTTTTTTTTTTGAAAATGAAACTACCATAAGACCTCCCACCACACACACAATGCAAACGCAGACTTGGAGGAGATTTCTTCTTATGATAGTCAAAGATGCTTACTACGCAAAATCAAATCATTTTTGATATTATTATTCGTGCATAGTGTAGAAAACATTTCGAAAGTATAATATTAATCTTAGCCAGCATAGGCATTCCGCACTTATGCCTACTATAGCTACTATGTTCAATAGCAGGTTACCGCCACATTCCATAGCAGGTAATACAACTAAAACCGTACACGTCACGTATTGTTTCTTTGGATTTCCAACAAATGGTCAGGCTAAGGAACTTCCTTTTCCACGATGGGTACGTCCCTGGAATAGACGACCCGAGAACCTAACCGGATCTCTGCCAACACAAGGCCGGGTTACCTCTGCAAAAATAGGTAACTACTGACACGCGTATGCCATCCCCCGATCGTAACCGATCTTCCCGAGGATCCCCGATTTCCAACAAACCACATAGATAATAATGCAGCAACCACATAGGTTAAGTATCTGGGCTCCATACCATGATACCACCTCTATCCAGAAGGAATGACATACACTAAGGGGCGCTACTCCCTAGAACCTTGCCGCATCCTTCCTGTTTCGACCATTTCCGGGGTGTGAGGCTCGATGAAGTCTCGTCCACAAAGCTACGCTTTCTCAAAAAGCCCTGCTTCGGGTCAAACAAAATGATCAACCTATGATCACAAAGATATAAGATCAAACAAATGATCATATCACAGATGACCAAACACTGATCATTTCACAGCAACACTCAGTATGCCACGTTACCAAATTGGGAGTATATCGCTGATAAATTTCAACTACATAACCTCTGAGCTCGTACGTCTCAGAGAAGGGTGTTAAGCTAAGAGAATAAATTCTCCGCCACCAACAGAAATGTATTTGAAAGAAATCAGCTTTATATCTCAAATTGTAACGTCAGACACACAATCCATACAAGTCTGTTCCGGGATCGAACAGAACCGAAGGCACTTCTCACGAAGCCCTTGCACATCCGGATAATTTTCAATCACGTCAGGACTTCCCGTCACTAAGGGTGATAAAACCTCTAAATCGGAGATCAGCCGATGTAGAGTAACTCGACGGTAATCCTTCCGTTTTCAAAAATATCCGGTCTTCAACACCGGTCTTCAAATGCAATTCATAACGACGTATCACATATTCGGAATGGGTTATACGACCCCATGGTCCTTTCCCGGCTAACCCGAATAGTGAGCGATTATTCAAAAATAAGTGTGGCATTCAAATTCATCCAATCACAACAAATACCTATCTATAGGTAATTATTGATAGTCGGTTATTTAACTATCAATAAAGATGCGCAACATCATCAGATTCCAAATAATTTTCCAAATTATTTCATCTTCAAAAATATCTTTACTAGATATAAAATTTCCACACTTCAAAAATAAATCAATATTTATTTTTAAGACGAATTCCCATTTCTTTTATAAATTCCATAGTGAATTTATATTTCAAAATATCTACTGATATACGATTTTCAAATCGTTTCAATATTCAAATTCAATTTATCTTTACAAAGATAAATTCTCAAAACGTTCATTTCATATTGGAAAATCAATTCCATACTTATTTAAAAATAAGTATTTTCACAAATCTATTTATTTTCAACATTTGAAAATATTCGATATACTTAAATCAAATTAAGTATAATTTCATTCTTTAAGGAAAATATTCTTTTAACACCTTTATTCGAGTCAAAACGAATGTTACGTAAAACATCGTTACGACGACTCAAAATCACTAGTATAGGGATTCGAATTTTAAGATAGATATGTAAATCCCAATACTATATACAACATTTCCTTTTGGAAATCATTTACTATAACAACAGTGTTTTAGTCCGCCATTTCCTTATTTTTCGAAATCGTCTATTTCAACAATAAATGTTGAAATCTATGGTTTCGATATTTAACACGTTTTAAAACATCTTTTAAAACAATTAACTTCATTTATAATATCGCTTTCCCAAACATAACCATTTTTACTTAAAAATATATTCACTGTCCAAAATCGTGAATATACTTCATTTAACCCAATTCCAATCATTTCTACACATTTTCATTTCAATAATAATTCGCTATCCAAAATCGCGAATATATCTTCTTTAACATTTTAATTTATCAAATCCAATTGATTTCGAATTTATAAAACAACGTTTATAAATTCACCTTTTTATATTCCATAACACTTTGATTTATAGATTCCTTTTTATTGACTTCTATAATTCACTCATCAAAATAAGTGATTTCGGATTTATAAAACAATGTTTATAAATCACTTTTATACTTTATAACAATTTCGACTTATGAAATCGTTTCATTTAGCAATTTCTATTTATATCCCATCTAAGTGCAAAAATCTAATTTATCAGTAAATTTCTTATAAATCTTTTATTCTACAACATCTGTTCACTTTATAACTTCACGTTATCAATCTATTAATTTCATTCACTTATGAAATCCATTTATACTTTTTTTTAACACTTATAAAATTCGTTTTATAAGTCCAATATTTTGATTTATGAAATATCAATTTTATAAATCTTTCTATACAAATCGTTTATAGTTATTCGAAAAATCCCAACTTAAACCATTTTACAAATAAATCGACTTTTATTTCAAAAACGACACTTCGGTTATATTTCACTAAAAATTATAACTTTTATAACTTTAAAATTTTACGTTTATAAATCGATTCAAAAATTCCATAAAACGTATATTTTCAAAAATCACTTTAAAAACCCTTTTAAAGTAAAAGTCGTTATTTTTACATTTCAAAACTGAATCCGATGATGCAACAACACCAATCAGTCCATCACAACAGTCAATATCATATATCAATATGATAACAGAATATACATCAATATCTGTAAATAAATAAATACTGGTGAGGAATCCAGTTGGATCCCTCCAACCTGTTTCCCTGCATCCAAAGATGTTAGCACAATACCAATTCCGCTCCAGTACGGAATTATCGCGGTATATGGGTTTTATAAAAATCCGCTTACTAACGGCGCAATAGGGTCTCATCCGCTATACGAGGCGGGAAATCATCAATCCAATATATACATATGCCAATATGTATATATTGCTATATATAGATATATATCCTACTATATCTAATATCACATCCAATATAGCAATCATATCAATCAATAATAACTGCAAAAATTCCACATTCATTTGAGTGAGAAGATCTCACCTTGATTTTAAATTCCGTTCCAGCGTTTATTTCGAATAAAATTAAACGCGCGTTTAATTTTACCCAAAAATTTCACTGATTCCAAATGACTCCAATCCAGTTGCATCGCGAAGAGCTCGTCAATACGGACCCAACGCAAAATGTTTCGTCGAATTCCGACCTCGTATGAAGAAGTTATCGCATTACAAAGATTATACGATTTAAATTAAAATTAATTTACAAAATTTCTTTTTATTTTAACCTAGATCAAATCAGGGCCTTCCATTAGTTTGCCCTAGAATCTAAGCCGTCCCTGCCTTTTCCTTCTCCCACGCGAAAACCTCCAGACCCTCACATTCGAGAAACCCATTTGGCCGCCTCCCATCATCAATTATCGCGACCAATATGCTTCGTTTGAACCCGATCAAGCACCATCAAGACGAAGTCCATCGCCTCGCCTACCCACGGCCAGCATAGCATTGAACTCGGTCGCCCCCACGTCTCCAAAAACGAACGCGAACTGCCTCCCTTTGTCACTCGATTTCGGCCACCTCGTCGAACTACGCGACACTCCACCGTACAGATGTGTACATCTCCCTGCCCCCGACACTTTCCTAGTTGATACTTTTTCAAATCGATGTGTGGATTGGGAGTAATTTGGGGAGGAAGGAGGAGTATTCCTGGCCTTCGGTTTTAGAAATGGCGGCCACGAACATGATGAAACCCTAGCTAGGTTTCTTATTTGCAAAATGAAAGAAAGGGGTGCTTTTATAGAAAATTTCACGATTTACTATTCATCCAGAATTTTCGAACTCCAAATCGAACGTGCCGGCTGACGTTTCTAAGGTTTACCCCACGTTCTGAACGCGATGGAACATGTTTCGGGAGCTAATTCGATCATCTGTGCGAGTTATGGAATTAAACGATCAATTTAAATTAAACCGATTTAAATCGATTTCGAGGCGTTTTGATTCGTACCGGACAAATGGTAAATCCAAAAATTACGAAATTTGAAATCTTACAATAATATCACATTACGGATCCGATGAAACTGGTTTCGTCGAAATCCGAGACCGTTTGAAAATTGACTATTTTAACTCGACGATTTAAAATTAAAATGATATCGATGCGTTTCGAGTTGCCACGGTCAAACGATAACTCTGATTGATACGAAAATTGAAATCCGATAATAACTAACTATTACGGATCCAATGGAACTGGTCTCGTTCAATTCTGAGACTGTTCGAAAATTGGCTATTTTTACAGTCGATAATTAAATATTAAAATATTCAATTTTCACAGATTAACTCCAAATTCGATTCTGAAAGTTCTAACATATTTCTATAACTCCAGTATGATTAAATAAAATTTTACAAATCATTTTCAGTCATATTAAACTCGATTTACAATTATCTCTGGAAATTCAATTATTAAATTATCGATTCAATTGACCAAATTAAATCCAATATCCTTTAAATAAATTATTCGACTTATTAAATTCATTTATTAATATTTAAAATCAATTAAATATTCGAATTTTAATTATCAAAAATTCTGGGTCGTTACAGCCTACCTCCCTCATTACAACTCATGTGATAGATTTAGAAGGACAGATTACTAAAGCAAGATGGGAATGGTAGATGGGGAAGTCTTCTTATTCACGCTCAGCGCTGACAAGGCACTAAATATCCAAGGAATAATATTGATTCCAAGATAATAGCCTTAGTCAGTATGTATGTTATATTGTATATTTTTCAATTCTACCGTAAGTTTATATTAATCTTTCTCTAATATGCTTATGTTTATTACAGGTTACCAAAACTAATGATCTATATCCCAATGAACTTGAATTTCAATTTAGTCAAAATTCGGACCCATTAAGGTGCAGGTTGTTATAGACTCCATGGGATACTGAGTGGTATCGTAAGTGATCGATCCTTTATTTTCTAGTGAGTTCTAGAAGAGCTTACAAGATGTATTGGGTACCAAGCTAAAGATGAGTATTGCTTACCATCCGCTCATTCGCAGACCGATGGGCAAACAGAAAGAAGTAACAAGGTATTTGAAGATCTGTTAAAAGCTTATGTACTAAACTTTGGAGGTTCATGGGAAGACTATTTTCACTTATTCGAGTTTTTCTATAATAACAATTATCAGAATTGTATGGGAATGGTGCCTTTCGAAGTACTTTACATAAGGCCGTACAAATCACCAACATGCTGATTGGAGACTGCTGATAGACTAATGCTTGGTCGGAAGTTAGTAAAGGAAGCACTTGAAAAGGTTGGGTTAATCCAAGAAAGGACGAAGGAAGCTCAATCGAGGTAGAAAATTTACGTAGAAAAAAACAAAAGGACATGGAATTCTTAGTCAAAAATTATTTTTTTAGGAAAGTATCATCGATGAAGGGTGTAATATGATTTGGGAAAAGGGAAATTGGCACTGAGATATGTTGGATCATTTCCTATTATAAAAAGATTAGGATATTCGCTTACCGTATTGAGTTATCGAATGCTTGGTAGAAGCCCATAATGTTTTACATGCCTCTCATTTGAGAAAATATGTACATAATCCTAAGACTGCTATTGAGCCAATAGTTTTGGAAGAATTGTAGCGGAACCTAATATGACTATTATTAGCTGACCAAGTCGTATAATGGATGGAGAAAAGAAAGAGCTTAGAAATAAAATAGTCAAGTTAGTAAAGACCTAATGGAGTGACGATGAACGAGACTATACTTAGAAGACCGAGGATAGGATTAAAGTAGTTTATCTTGAGTTATTTTGATGTATATTATATACGATGAAACAAACGTTTGACTAGTTATTATGCTAATAATGTTTGATTTTTGTGCTTCTGTCACATGTATGCATGATTGATATGCTTAACTGCTGTACCTTATCAAAACTTCAACGATGAAATTTTATAAGGAGGAAAGCCTCTAATTATATAACGCACAATTCCAGATATTTAATTATGGGATAATTAAAAAGTAACATAAGTAAGACTAGGAAGGTATGGATTTTACATAATAATATTTAGGCCATAAAAGAGAAAGAAAACTAAATTATTTGACTAAGGAAGTGGCAAACTTGGAATAAAGGCTCCCATCATTCCTCTCCCACTCTGTACTCATTCACTTCATTCTCCTTAACCAAAACATAACAAAAGAAGGAAAATACCTCCATCAAACTCCATCCCTATGAATAAATGAAAATCCTGAAGAAAGAAGACCAAGGCAAAATTCTCCACACAAACTAATGGAAAGGCGAATAATATTATCATTTCTTGTATTTTGATATGTTTTGGTCGGATTTAGATTGAAATCCGAAATTTTATGATGTTTAATTATGCATTAGTTGAGATAATCATGTACATGAATTTATGGTCATCATTTATGAAATTATGAAATTTTATAAAGGGTTTTTGGATTTAAAACCTTAGTTTTTTATCTCTAAATGCTTTGAAATTTCGATATGTTGTTTAGAACATTATTTTAGAGATGATTTTTTAATTTTATAGTTTTCAAAATTATACGAGTTTATTATGAATTTTCTTAGTTAAGAAAAGGGTAAATTTTAGATTTTAATTATTTGAAATATGATAAATAATTATTTTGCCTAAAAATTTTTATATGTGATAAAAAGTGGAAATTTTGAATTTTTGGCGATTTTTCCCAAGCAATTTTAATTTACTATAAATTATTTAGTACATTAAAGAGTAATAACAAATGGTAATTAAATTATTTAATTGTGAATAGAATTAATATTTTGTGCTAAGAGAAATATAATCTCTGTTTTACTGAAAAGAATTTCTGCAAAGAATTTGAATAACCAATAGAAATTCAACATATATCACAGATTGGTAAAAAGTGATTACTTTAAAAAGAAATTAATCAGTTTTCCCGATATTTATGAAAATGTCTTGCATGATATCTTTGGATAGCTTGTGAAAGATGATAATGCGATAACACCATGCTGTAGCTTATGGTAATCTATTTTAAACTCATGGTAGATTTTGAAAGTGAAGGTGCGATAACACTAGGTTTTGATTTACAATAGCTATTTTCCATGATTAATGAATTATCTTTGACTTACAATAGCTATTATTTTAAGTATGCGATAGATATTGCATTTTGGACTTATGATAGCTATTTGGTTTTGACATATAATAGCTATGTTATATGATCCACGATATCTATATGTTTTGATTTGTGATAGCTGCGATATGTTGATTTATGATAGCTATATTCTTTGATTTTTGATAGCTATGTTTTAAACCTACGATAGCTTTAAAGGTTCGCATTTATGATAGCTACAGTTTTGATGTGCGATAGCATAATAGTTGTAAAAGGTCTGATGGCACATGGTTTTATACTTATGATCGCTACGTATTTTAAAGGGGCGATAACTTTGGGTTTTGTACTTAAGATAGTTAAGTATTTTAAAGGCACGATAGCCTATGTTTCAAAAGTGTGAAAGAATATGTTTTAGAAGTGCGATAGCACTACGTTTCGAGAAGAGAAATAGTCTATTTTTAAGTACACGATAAGTTTTAACCAATTAATTGGTCAGGTTTTTCCTTGTAACAAAATATGGTTTTTGTTAACTATTTATTTAAATAATGAGATTTAATGAATGGAAAAGGTATTTTGCCCATTTTGTTAAGTTATTTTGGAATGAAATTATTACTTGTGTATAAAATGGCTATCGGGTGAACATATATTTATGATGGATGATGATTTATATGTTCAATTTTGTATCTTGATCAGTCGATGTTGCATATGTTAATTATTGACATGCTCGCTTTTATGTTTTCATCCAACATTTATGACCTTGGGAATTGGAAATTTCTAAGCAATTAGGGTAGTTTTAGTAGCGGGTATAGTCAAACTAAACTCTTAAGTGAGTAGAATTGTATCCAGGGGATCAAGGAGATCAACTTGTATTAGGATGCCTGGAAATGATAAAAAAGTAATGACTCATTTGATATTTATAAAAACCAGATTTAAGGGTGGCGGCTAGAGTCGGGGTAATGCGTTGCACTTTAGCCGTTAAGCCCTCGACTATTTATGCCTGCGTCTCTAATGCATAGGGCTTTACGGAAATTGAAGCTTAAATTTTGTATACGCATCTCGGAACTTGCACAAAATGCTACCATTATTATTTATATTTTTCTTCTTCTATCGTGGGAATAGTTTGGTACCCTTAAGGGAATAAAAACCGTTATTGCTTTCTTCTATCATATGAGTAGCTTGGTACTCTTATAGGAATAGAAGACTGTCGAATTATATGGTTAACATTTCGGCCTGAGTTATCCTGATAGGTTTTTAGTTGGCCCGTAAAAAATAATAAGTTCAGAGTGACCATGAGAAAATTATGCTGATGAACGGACACGTTTATGGGTTGGATCATTGTAGTTATGTGTGACACTTAGACCCTTGGTTACCATGCTATTCATTTTGACCCATTATGCATAATGATATTTATATTATATTTTAGCCATTGTGGTTGCAGGTATATGTTATGATTAACATATTGGTCGTAAGGACACCGGTGAGCGGAAAACTCGTTCCGCTCAAAGGCATGGTCTTGTTATGTATCTATTTTATTAATTAAAATGACTAATATTATTCACACCATAATTTTTTTATGGTTTGAAGTTTTGATTTCCCTCTAAATCCCGGGTACTCATTTGAGTAGGTTAAGAGTAGAGTTTTTAGGTTAAGACGAATAAAGCTTCTAAAGACGTGCAGAAGGCAAGCTAATATTAGAAGTTTATTTCCATTGTGTAGTTTAACTACTTTTCTTGTTGATTGTATATAATAACGGGATTTATAGCCATCAAGTAGTTATGACTTAATTCATCTAAGGGGGAATCTTTATATGTCGCCCTTGAAATATATTTGTAGTTATTATATTTTATCTAAGTGATGAAATCATGGGGTTATGTAATTGGCATGTAATGAATTTAAATTTGAATGAATGAAAAGGTTTGGTAAAAATTTATAAATGCATGTGCTTTTGATGTTAATGATACAATAATTATTTCATCTATTATCATCGAAAAATAATATTAAGGAAGACTATAACATCATTAGTGTCTACTCCACTTTGGACTTGCAATAGCTTTATATGTGTGATAGCATTTTGGACATGTTTTAACTTTAGATGTGTACACCTTGGACATGCAATAGCATGCATTTAGATGCTCGATGGCTATACTTGCAATAACAATAGGTAATAAATCCAATAAGTAAAATAAGTAAAATTAGGAAGTATTTTGGAAGTTAGTTCCCAATAGGTTAATGTAAAACCATAGCATATGAAATTATAAGAAGAACTGATATGTTAAATTGTAATGACTTATGCTATAAACCCAAATAGATAGAGTTGGAAGATAAAATAAAAATGTTAGAATATAACATTATCCGAGTGCGATGGTGTAAGGCCTAAATGGCAACCAAATATTAAAATATTACATTACCATAACCAAATGTTTGAGCGATGGTGTAAGGCCTAAATGGCGATTAAATGTTAAAACATAATATCATCAATGAACGATGGTGTAAGGCCTAAGTGGCAATCAAATATAAACATTATCTTAGAACGATTGTGTAAGGCCAGAGTGACAACAAAATGTTAAAAACGTGTCAATAAGTAGGAAATCAAGTGTAAGGCCTATGTGGCAACCCAATGGAAAAACTCGACATTAATTTGAAGCGGGAGTGGCAATCTAGAAGGAATGACTATAAGACATAGTTCTTGATATGATACTGAGACTAGGGCATACTTATAATGAAACGTTGTTTATGATTATGATTCAAGCCATGATGTTCATTTTATATGATATGGTGAAATTGCTGATCCTGAATTAGTGAGGGAAAAACTCTTTCCATTAGGAGGCATGATCTCACTATATGTTATGTTAGCGAAATGTATTACTCATATTAGGCTTTATGTTTGACCCGTAGTTAATTATTGTTTTGTCTATAAACTCATGGGTGCTCATTCAAGTAAGTCGAGTTTATGGGTTTATATAGGTTTTCCTAAAGGCGAATAAAGGCTCCGAAGACGAAGAAGGGTGCTTAGTAGATAGTAAAGTTATTTTTGAATTCCACGGTTGTAAAACAAGGTATATAACTAGTTAAATGTTTATGTCGGCATCCTCATATGTCGGGCATGACACTAGTATTTATGTTTTTATTACTTACTCCCGATATAGGAACATATTAAAATATGAAAATGTAAAGACAATATATGTAATGGAAAATTTATTCAGAGGCTTTGTGTACATAATGTTGTTGGAAAAAACTAATCATATTTTTTCTTTTGAAAATAATTCTAGTGATCATTGCAGCATCATCAACATTAATTTTCGGGTCCCAAAATGTAGGAAGTTACATACCGCTTCCAATGTCTGGTGGACAAATAGGAAGTCATTAAGATCGTTGCACTCTTCCAAGGTTAATTAGCTTGGTATTCATTTAAGGGTTTCTAGGAAAGGGTCCTTATTTTTTTATAATTATAAGAATCGTGTCCTTCGTCAAAAGAAAATACACGAGAAGGATTTATTTTTCAAATAGATCATATTATGCACCCAAATGTTCATTTTTGCATCAAATTGTTCAAAAACTAGCACTTTAAATGAAATTAATTACACAAAACAACACATTGATCATTGTGTTTACTATTTCAAAGAACACAATCGTAGTTATTGCAGCTTTGAAATCGAAAAGTGCATATGTTATGCATTGTTTGAAAACTACAACTTATGCGTAAAAATCTGGAATATACATGAACATTGATGCCCCTAAACTATATAAATGTTGAAATTTTTTATGTAAATGTATAAAATTTTCAGGTTTAAAACACATACGTAAACTATGAAAATAAAATTGCAAACTCATAAAACTAAGTAACAACTTTAATGCATCACTTTGCAAAAATTCACAAAATAAATAATTGTTGGATATCTTTATAAGAATTTGAGATTTATACAATTTCAAAAATGTAAAATAATAGATAAAAAATGCTAATAATCATAAGTAAATTGAAGGATAATTAAAAGGTTACATCTTGTATGTACAAAAAACATAAGACGAGAAAATATATCTTAAAAGTGCATATATTCTACATTTAACCAAAATATAAATTGTAATGACCCAGAAATTTAAATCGCCTTGTTATAAATATTAAATCGGCTTTGATAAAATCAAATCTCAGCTTTTAACTCTTAGTTAATTATTTTTGTCATTAGAGAATAGGATAACATGTTGAATATAATTTTAAGAGGGTTTTTAAGGACATTTTCAAAAATAAAAAAATAATATAAAAAAATACTTTAACGGTCATGTAGAAAGACTACACCCTATTACCTTAGATAAATAGGAAGTACATAGGAGGTTAAGGGAGGTAAGGGGAAGGAAGTGAGGAGGATTGTTACCTGTACAATTTTTTTAAAGCGGAGGCTCCAACTCACATTCTTCCACTTTCTTTTTCTGGTTGCTACCCTCCATTTTCAATGGCAGAAAAAAAGAGATTTCTCCATTTCAAAAATAAGAATTTGGGGTGTAGTTGCTTTCTTTAGGAACAAAAGAAGAGTGCTAGCTTCAAGAGTTTGATTTAATCCAACATCAGGAAGGTGAGAATTCATGATTTACTGACTTGATAAATGAAAGTTGAATTACAGTTGCCATAAATGTCAGTTTACTTCTTATTGTCAAAATATGTAGGATGTTCACCTAGTGTTGGTCTTATGTTTGAAAGTATATACTGGTATAATCACTAAGTGAAAATTTAAAAACATGAAAATAGTATCAACATTGTTTGCTCTTGTCTTCTCTTATCTATCTCCTGCTTCTCTCTATTGTATTCGAAAACTTCATCTATTGCCATTCAAAAATAAATTTATCTCAAACCGTTGAGTTTTAACACAAGTGACCAAAATAAAAGTTGTTCGTATAAGTCCCAGCCATTTCTCAAAATTGATCGCGCTCAGTTTTGTTGAGTAACGATCGAGATATCTTCGATTTACAGCAAGGAGCATATATTGTTCATAGACTTCAAAAATCGATGTATCATTATCGGGAAGAATTAGATGTCACCGCTACTGCCGTTGTGATCGTATGGCGACGTAGTATTTTTGGTGAGATTTCGACGAGATTTGGTGTCGATGATGGAAGATGATCATCAGCAAGGGCTTCGATTTATCGCAGCTAGAGGCGACGATAGGCGAATTCGAGCTTGACTTGGGGTTCGTAGTGGATAGGTGCTTCGGGCGACAAATTTTCGTGTGGGGGGGGAATGGAGCTTCGGCAAGGGGGTGCGATCGAACGAGCACGAGATGTCGAGTGCGATGGTGGTCTTGGCGGTGACGATGGGTGAGAGGTGAAGTGGTGCATGTGCAAGGCGTGCACGTTTTGGGGTTGCTCGAATTGAAAGAGGAGAGTAAGAGTTGGGGAAGAAGAAGGTTGGAGCGGTCGGGTTTGCGAACGAGTAGGCCTTGGCCCAATGGTGGCAGGAAAAGTTTTATTTAAAATGTTAATTAAATTTTTATAAATGTGCTTTAGTTTCAAAAATTTATAAACTGCTTATTCGTGATCCGTTTTGCTCATGGGTTTTTGCATTGGACTCGTATTGACGAATATAACGTCATAGTATAACTTGTTGATAGCTTTGGAAAAGTATAAATTTATAACAGATTAAAACGGACTGAATTTAAGTTATGAAATTTTAATTAATAACGTCGTTTAAATTATTATACCTTAATTAGTTATTTTTATTTGGCCAAATAAAATACTGTTGAGTTAAATTGAATTGAATAGAGTAATTTGGACATCTGTTTAGCAGAATAAAACGCCGTTCCACTAATTAAATTTAATGGACACATGTTTAGCAGAATAAATCACTGTTCTACTATAATAAATGGGATATGTTATATTGAGATATCTATTTAGCAGAAATAAACACAGCCAGCTATTACATTGGTGCAGACATTTATATACATACCAGTTAATCAAATTTTGGTTAAGTGTTGTATTAACAATTGATTGTTAATTATGGATTAAACTTACACATATATCGCCCTGTGTAAATACCAAGTATTATAACTTGGAAAGTTTAATTGAATGAAATGGTAACTTGTTTAAGTACCATAGTGGTCGCTAAGCCCCTTTCAAGTTTGAAAAGTTAAATTTTGATTTAAAAAGTTATTTTAAAGATAATTATTATATACTAATAAGATTTAAAGGGTAATTATTATTTATTAAAAACGGTTTAAAAATAATTGATAATTGCTTTAATAATGATTTAAAGTAATCATTTTATTAATATGATTCTTAAAAGGTTAATGAATTATTTCATTGATATTATTTAAAAGTTTAATTAATTATTATATCAATAATGTTTTGAAATAATTGATTATTTACTAAAGGTGTTTTGAGATAAATTCATAATTTTATTTATATTGTATTGAAGTTAATTAATTATTTATTGTGTTATATTCTTTTAAAGTAAATTATTAGTATTGTAACATTATTTTAAGTTAATTTAATATATTTGAAAGTTACTATTTTGAATGAGGATTGAAGGTAATTAAACGAAGAATGTTTTAAATAATGACTGGTTTATTTAAAAGTGTTTTCAATAATGGATTGCTTATCAAAGAAAAACCTTATTGATGTAAGTTTATGGAAGAAGTTTTATAAATGATTTTGGGGTATTTTTGAAAGAGGTTTTGTAAATGGGTTTTTGGAGAGTTATGAGAGAGTATTTCATAAATAAATTGGGGATTTATAAAGAAGCTTTATAATAAGATTTGGAGATTTATGACGGAGATATTTATTTTGGGAAAGAGATTTATAAAAAGGATGAATGTTTTTCAGATACAAATATCCCTGTTTTAATGACATTTGAGTTTGATCATTTAAATATGATTTGAAATAGAAATCTTTCAGAATGTTTTGTAAATATACGTATACTATTGTTTAAGTATATGGAGAAGTTTCCAATTTTTGAAAGTGAAATGGTTTGTGAAAATACTTGTACCGTTCAGATAAGTATATGGTTATACTTTCTAAGTGTTGAAAATATAGTGTTTTATGAATATACTTATTCCGTTGAGATAAGTGTATAGAAGTGATTTCCAAGTACTTAAAATCTGATTTTTATCAATGAAAGAAATTTTGAGAGGCTTGGTGATTTCCATGGGTAATATAATCTATGTTGAACGATTGTTATTTGATAGCTAAATAACCGACTATCAAATTTGAACTCAAAACGTAACTTTGGAAATATCCAGGAGAAACACTTGAGTTATATGGCATAGTCATCTCCAATGATGTTGTACCGTGCCTATAAATCTTGTTTCATTCTCCTAGGACAAATGATAAGAAAATCCATCCATTAACGGTTAGGAGTGATCTCCGCTTTTATCTTTGACTATTTATTTTCTAGAGAACTAGGGTTAAGTTTACCGGAAACTATCAAATGTTGTTTCAAAGAGACCGAGATTGGATGTGTTATTCGAAAACCACTTCGATCCAACTTAGACGTTTCGAAGTGATGACATCTTGAAGATGATGGAATTGAAGACAGAGCTCTTTGAAGTGCAAGGGTTGCTTGCTACTAATTCTGAGGGTGATTCCCAAAATGGATGTAGTGCCTTCGGTTTGTTCATCTCTTGAACGGCTCGTACGGATAAATGATGGCATTGCATTGCTGCCTGGAGGGCAGTGTTAGCATTCCAAGTTGGAAGTACAAGGTAAAACTTAGCATCAAACCTCATCAACCGAGAATGACTAAAACATGGGAGATGCAGCAGGGCTAAATGGGTCGCTCCCAATTAGGGTATAGTCATCCTTACCTAGAGTCGATATTACATATCATTGTATGCTTTGGGGCCCATTAACGGAGGGGTGATCATATTCGGTACTACCAGTCAAGTGGTAGGCTGGTCCTGTGTTGGCAAGGGACCCTAGCGAGGTCCTCGGTGTTATTTTATCTAGAGATGCACCGTGAAGGGCGGTACCCCAATAGCCCAGTCATTGTATGGAATCCATTCTCCAATAAGCACCGTACGGATTTAGTTATGCCCAACTGTACTGAAACGTGAGATGCAAGCATTTCAGCTATATCACTTTGATCCCTAGACATTATTATGATATCACTGAATTTTCTATAGAAAATTTTTTGGTTATCGTATGATAAAATCCCATCCGTGTTTATGTGCGGCGTGATCTTACGAGATACCTTTATTTTAAAAAGAGTTTTGATAACTTCAAAATCCATTGGGTGTGTTTTTCTCACGCTGGTATACCAGACTGATCTGGGCGTTCTTCCCTTTCAATGCTTGGGTCCGACCGAGTATATTTATAGATTGCTTTGGATGCTTTGGAACTCAGGAGACGATCTGGAGGTCCAAGACGTATCTACGTATTTCTTTGTATTTCGTTGTGGTGTCTATTGGTTTTATTTATCAGCAATTGTAAGGACATGTTGTTATAACTGTCTAGACTGAAAAAGGTTAGTTTACTCTGATTGGTGTATGTATATTACATTTTTGTGTGTAAAAGATTGTTGTATATTATAGATTATTCATTCCACTGTGAGATTATGTGGTTGTTTAGTTTCTTCTTATCTTCTATCTTCTTTCGTCCCCTCTAATTATCTGTCTTTCTGTTCAATTTGGTGGGTCATGTGTGGTTGATTACCCGCTTAAACTGTACGACAAAGTGGGTCATTACAACGTGGTACCAAAGCACGAGGTTAAGCGAGAACCTTGGCTTTGGTGGGGTAAATTCATTAAGAGATAAGGTAATGAAATGCCTTATATGAGTTTGAGTGTATATATATAAGAGCGCGTATTTGTTAGTGATATAAAAATGTTTTATATTATGTTGTTTGATCTGTTGAGTGGCTTAAGAATTCTGGTCGATGCATCTGGCCTACGTTATCGATAGAGATTTCCTAAACGCTTGAACAAGTCCAATCGACATAGTATTGTTTTAGGATTGGCAAATAAAATAATTTTACCTAGAAATATATTTTATATAAAAGAAAAAAATTTCAAAAAATTAATATAGTTATTCTTGGTTGTGCTTGGGTGTTAAAAATGATAATATTACGTCACTATCATCTAGGACTTGATTGGTCATGCTCGCCCATTTCTGAGCATTGACTATTATCTGTTAATCTATCTAGAATCTTCCTTTTGAAACCTGGTTGGGTAGATAGGAATTTTGGTAATATTAAAATGAACACCTTGTGAATCAAGTTTCACAATTTGACAATAAGGCATTCAGTGTTAATATAGGTTAAAAATTTGATTTAATAAAAGTTGTTTATAGAAAATCATAATATTTTGAAATAAATATTTTAGAAATGATTTTATATAAAAGTTGATTTTATAAAATTGGGTTTTAAATAAAAAGGGGTTTATTAAAAGGAAGTCAGAATACTTTTGAGATAAATACTTGGAAAATGGTTTTATAAAAGTTGATCTTATAAAATGAATTCATAAGAAGGTGTCTTTTAATTGAAAAGAATTTAAGTTGAAAACTTGAGAACTAAAATCCCGGTTCGTTCATCTCTTGAACGACTTATATGGATGAATGCTGGCGTTGCATTGCTGCCTAGAGGGTAGTGTTAGCATTCCAAGTGGGAAGTGTTATATAAAAGGTAAAACTTAGCCTCAAGCCTCATCAACCGGGAATAACTAAAACATGGGAGATGTAGCATGGCTAAGTGGGTCGCTCCCAATTAAGTTATGATCATCTCTATTTAGAGTTGATATTATCTCACATTGTATGCCTCGGTGCCCATTAACGGAGGGGTGATCACATTCGGTACTACCAGTCAAGTGGTAGGCCGGTCTTGTGTTGGTAGGGGATCCTAGGGAGATCATCGGTGTTATTTTATATAGAGATGTACCGTGACGGGCGTTACCCCAGTAGCCCAGTCATTGTATGGAATCCATTCTTCAATAAGCGCCGTACAGACATAGTTGTGCCCAACTATGCTGAAACGTGAGATTTAAGCATTTCAACTATATTCATATTTTACTTTGATCCCTAGAAATTATTATAATATCACTGGATTTTTTATAGAAAAATGTTTTGGTTATCGTAAGATAAAAACCCATCCGTATTTATGTACGACGTGGTCTTACGGGATACTTTTATTTTGTAAAGAGTTTTGACAACTTTAAAATCCATTGGGTGTTTTTTTCTTACGTTGGTATACCAGGCTGATCCGGGCGTTCTTCCTTTCAATGCTCGGATCAGACTGAGTATATTACAGATTGCTTTGGAATTATTAGAGCTCGGGAGACGAGCTGGAGGTCCAAGAAGTATCTTCGTATTTCTTTGTGTTCCACTGTGTTTTCTGTTGGTTGTATTTATCAACAATTGTAAGAACGGGCTATTATAACTGTCCGGGCTGAAAATAGTTAGTGTACTCTGATTGGTGTATGTATATTACATTTTTCTTTGTGTAAAGAATTGTTGTATATTATAGATTATTCATTCCGCTGTGAGATTATGTAATTGTTTAGTTTATTCTTATCTTCTATCTTCTTTCTTTCCCCCCTAACTACCCGCATTTCCATTCAATTTGAGTGGGTCATGTGTGGTTGATTGCCCGCTTAAACTGTATGGAAAAATGGATCGTTAAATAAATAAAAGTCATAATATAAACAAAACCTTTGGATATAAGAAGGTTGCAAATCTATATAATATTTTTTAAAAAATACAGTCAAGAAGTCGTATTTCTTGTAGAAAAAAAATCGATGTATTACGCCTTTTTCAAAAGGGTATGAGAAGGTTAAATCAAAGTGTATAAATTAGTGTCATAATCTGTATAATAAAAATATAAGGTCAAGTCGTTGGAAAAGCGAACGTTGTGGGCATTGGTAAAGACACTCCAAAAATTAGATGAAGGGGATTCGACTGGAATTGTTGTTACCAAATTTGAAAGGGATTTTTAGTTCAGATTTGTTGATCGTAGTGTTAAAAGTGGGTTATCTTAATTTTTTTTCTCATTCTTATTTATTCCAGGAGTACTTTTAATAGAAGCCCATGTTATGTTTTCGTTGAAAGTGCATAGCAAAAATTCGTAAAGTTTATAATGTATGTAGTTCAAAAATCAGCTACTAAATGTGAAATTTTACACCTAAAGTATAAAATATAATTTTTTTACTATTTAAAATGTAGAAATAAAATTTAAAAAGAATGCATTTTTAATGGAATAATGAATAGTGGAAATTTTGTAATATGAAAAAATGTGGAAGGTCCGAAGTAAGTGAGTTATTCTGTTTAATTTTGATTAAGGGTCTGTTCTTGACAAACCGAACATGGCATTTGAACGGGGAGTTAGTTGAAAAAGGAACGTGTTTGACGGTGCATTTGAACGGAGTATATAAGCGAGATATTTGGCAAGAACGGAAGGTAAACGACGAGAACATAGAAAATTTTATTTTCGACCAATGGGACATTTGGCCCGTTACCGTTCATTATGCGTCGGTCAGACACATCCGATGCAGGAAAAAAAGAAACGGTCCAATGTTTTTTTGGCGAACGGTAGGTAAGATGAGTCCTTTCTACTCCATCATTATCTGAAATTTACAGGATCGCGCATTATCTTGTTTCATTTACCGTTTATACAAATCATTTTAAATGCTATATTATCTATATACCACCAACAGTTTAAACTACACTTTCATTAGTTGCTAAACTAATGGCTAATAACCGATAGGAAAAAAGAAGTGAAAAAGGAGTGAACGACGGAATGCACAAATTACTAAATCTCAAAGGAAGATCGATGCGTCTAATGTACTTTTGATAAAGCTAAGCTTATGATTAGTACCTAACGTACACGCGTTTAATGACTTTGCGGCATATGGATGGTTGATTTCTTTCCAGATGCAAGTCAGCTAAGAAGACATTATATTATTATTATTATTATGTCATCAACCAAAGAATCAATCTAATTAATAATATTTATATATATAAAACAAAGTGTTTGTTTACACCTAAAGATGCCATACTAGTAAGATACTTTTGGTTGGTTTGTTCAATTCGTAGTATTATAATATAATAATATACAGTACTCCTTGTCCATTTAGTTTAGTAATTGCCGGGGTTTATGTCATCGCATTTACAGCTGCGTATTCAAACAACAGTGATATCTTGGTAGAAAAATAACAACAGATATTGACTTAGTTGATTCAAGGGATTGAACATAGGTAGGTGCAAAGGCACCAATTTGAGCGTGAAAGGTCATACTCTACATGGAAGGTTGGACCAATATCAATAGTTTCAATGCAAGACGCGGAGACAAATTTAGACCTTTGAACTGATTTCAACACGTATAATGCATACACGCAATTTTTCTGAGATATTCATCCTCACGTGAGATATCATGATGGCACACCTCATGAAAATGCAGTTTTTCAGAAAATCTCACTTGCTTTGTGATGCACACAGGCCTGGCCCAAAGAAATATCAAACAAAACTTTGGGCTTGAGCAACACGCGGGAGAGGCAATCATGAAATATTTTTTTTTAATGGATGTAAACGGGCTAAGCCCAATGGTTTACAACGTTTACAAGCGGGTATAAACCCACCCACCCGAAAACAAAGCATAACAACATATAACCCTAATTGTAACAATCCATAATTTAACCCGTAATAATTAATTCGTTAATTAACTAAATAATAAAATAACTTTGTGAAATTATCAGAATTGAGCCACGAGAGTTACACCATTATGTCCGTGGTAATTTTCTGGTCAATTTCCATATATAGAACGTCAGGATCCGAGCTAAAACGAACGAGATACGAATTAAACAAAATAAGCAGAAAAGAAGAAACGAAGTATATATATATGTATATGTATATGTATATATATATATATGTATATGTATATGTATATATATATATATATATGTATATATATATATGTATATATATATGTATGTTTGTATGTATGTATGTATGTATGTATGTATGTATCTGTATGTACACATACTACAGGTCGATCGACTGGTCGACCTGGGCAAAGGGGGCGGTCGACCGCCCGGTCGACCCGCCCTGCCTTTTTGCAAGCGAACAAACGTTCCAAAGCCTATTGGTGACGTGTTTTGCATTCTTCTGACCAATTCGGTCCATCTATTTTTGCATCCGATGGCTCCTATTCAACCTATGACGTGGATGCATCCTATTCAATCTCCAAATCCAACGGTCCGAGATTCACTTCTACCCCTATAAATAGACTCCTAGATTTAACATTTATTTTCATTCTAGGTTTTCTCCAATTGGGTTCACCTTTCTAGGAAGGACCCTAAACGGAATAAATTTTCCAAAGAAGAAAATCGTTATAAATTAAATTATTTTACAACTCCAAGTGGATCCGGGAAGACCAAAGGAAGAGCTTAGGACCGGAGGTGAGTGATTGCAATTATTTTAAGATTTCTTTAAGTAATTTAAAATAAGAAGGTTTCCAATAGTTGTAGTTTTACTACGATTTTTTTTTTGGAATAGCATTTTTCAGTAATTTATTTGCAGTTTTTAGAATTATTTTCAGTCTATTACCTTTTAACTATTCTTTTCAGTAATTTTAGTTTATTTCTGTTAATTATAGCTTTTTCGTTTATTTACGGTATTTTAATTTATTTACTGTTATTTATACGTTATTTACATCTTCTTTCTACGCTTTGGATTTTCTTCTATTTTCAGTTTTCTTTTATTCCTCCTTCTTCTTCGCGTATGGATTAGAATAGGATTAACGCGAATATAGATTAAATTGTAAGAAAATTGAAATAATGGAATATAAGATGTAAATTTCAAAGACTGTAATATAAATGGAATTAGATTGAAATTATGCCTAATTATGACTTTAATTGGACTGAATTAAAAAGGTTGGCCTAGTTATAACTTAGAATTATGACTAAAAAGAGTAAAAGATGAAAGAAGCTTATTTTCACACTTAGACCTTAGGTTAAGTAATAAGCATGATTATAACGTAGGTTATAATAAGAAATAGAACAGAATGAGACTTATTTTAAGACTTAGCATAAATTAATAAGCAAAGATAGTATGGATAAATTGTAAAGGCTTATTTAAAATAATTTATCTAAGTTAATATGCAAAGATGAAAGTATGACATGTACCAAACCGTACAGTTAATGCCCCGCTATTACCCCGCTATAACCCTGCTATATCTCATAGTGGATTTCTGCCGCTACGATTTTTCCATATAGTCCAAATATAGCCTTTCCGCTTTAAGCCCCGCTATTTCCGCAATATCCCGTTATTCCAGCTATGTTCCACTATTTCCGCTATATCTTCTTTAAAAGAAATGAATTGAAAAATGACATTTATACATTATAAAAATATTGAAATTAATTTATTTAATTGAATTTTTAATATATTTTTAGAAATGAAAATACTCTAATATTCTACTAAATTCAATTATGTTGTATAATAGTTTTACGTTTATTTACAGTATATTCGCACATGTTTTTATTTAAAATTATTTATGTATTAATTATAATTCAATTGAATGTTTATTTTTCATTTAATTACCATTTATATATTTGTAAAAACATTAAGTACGAGTTTTATATGCTATTTTAGAGTCATCCGCTATATCATCGCTCCACTATGACTTTTTGCACCCCCGCCGCATTGAATCTGCCGAGCGCTTTAACTGCACAAGTACCAAATAGCATTCCCTATTACAAAAAACGGTGAGTCTATGGCACGCTTATGCTAAGAATGGTAGTAATTGGTCAAATAAAAGTCCAAATCATGGGGGATTTGGATAAGGGGCGCAACTAGATATTGTTTGGATGACGGGCCAGTACTAACAACATTTCCCCTATAGATTCTATGGACACATGGTGATCTCACGCTAGCCTGAAGTGGCATGAGGGGCACGCTTATGCTGGAGTTTGAGGTAATAAGAAGACCCAATAGGTGGAGCAAAAGACAACATGGAGATGGTGGCAGTTACGCGTGCGACTTCCATTCGGGTGCTCAGTAATAGCTATGAGTTTCAAGCGCTTAGTATGAGTGTCTTTCGTAGACACCATTGCCTTATGTATATTGAGCTATATATGTCGTCCGGATCCACAGTGGTTGCTCTGTGCATCTTTTGTAGATACCATTGGTTGTTGTGTAGGAAGTTATATAGCGTCTGGTCTACAGTAAGGTCTATGGAATAGCAGGCCGATCAAAAAGGGTGGAATTAGGGTTACATCCTAATTACATGATTACGAATTCAGCCGAATCAAAGCAGAAATCAAGGATAAGTGCAAGCAATCAAAGTTAACATATCTTATAAATTGAGCAATATTTAATCGTACTTATTTCCAGTTTATCTCTTTCTTATTTCCTTTCTTATCCTTATTTATGCTAGAACTGTTGTAGAATCTATTACTTTTATCTTGCTTAAAGACTCTAGTAATTACTATCATTCACTAGACTTTTAGTCTGACCCACTCCTCTATTTTCCCCTTTCCCCCCCACAGGCAATCAAGGGAGAAGTCAGTAGATTGCTGTTGCTTGGCGGTTTCTTGGAGGAGTTCTCTACTATGTATTTCTTTTATTTTCAACTTTTGTTCTTTCTATGTACTGGCTTATTATGAGGGATATTATGTACTCTGATTTTTGAGACTATAAGTTTTTGTTTCATGAGACATATTGGATTTTTTAGACATGTGGTATTTGTTATTTGACTCATTTATGAAGCAATTATGAAGTTTTGTTTTAATTAAGTTATTATTTAAGTTTTCGCTGTTTTTATCTATATTTGTCTTGTGAATCTTAGTCTCTGTTAACTTTAGTTATACCTACAATGCACCACGCCTTTTAATGTGTCTTTTTGGGTATATTAAGGGGTGTGGGGTGTTTCAGAGATCGAAGAAGAATTAACAGATCCGAGGTCATCATGACTCGGATCTGTTAATTCCTTCTCAGGAATAAGAGCACGACCTGGATTCGAGTCGCGATCTAGCATTCTGACATCAGTGACTTGCTAATTTATCTGGAAGCCTTTTGAGTGAGATAAAAAATGCTCTAAGTGCTAGCTGCCAGCTTCTATGTTCCACTCTTCAGCTAAAAATGCAAACTTGATTTGATCTTTAACTTTTTCCTTTGATTTTGGAGGATAATTCTACTGTCGGTCTCGATAAGTAACCATCTCTGCTCTTTATTCATACTAGCCTTATTACGAGTTCGGAAATTTCTTTCTTTCCATATATAAAAGACTGCAGTAGTAATCATAACGTGAGCATAATCTCTTTCAGTAGATTTAGACTTAAATTCATTGTTGATATGTTGAATTGCTTTCTTGAGATCCATATTTCCATTGTTCGGAACACCCAATATAGTTTGAATACAATTCCAAATGAAATAAGAATAACTACATTCAAAAAACAAATGATTAGCACTTTCATCTACTAAATTGCATAGGGAACAAAGTGAATTTGTTAAATTACCACATTTATTTATTCTGTCCCAAGTTGGCAATCTGTTATTGATAGCAAAATAGGTACAAAATATCATATTGGGACTATTCACTTTATTGCATATGCATTGATACCATTCAACATTGGGCAGTTTATTTCTGATAATTTCCCAAGTATTTTCAAAAGAGAACTTCCCTTTATTGCTAGCTATTCATTCCCAATAGTCAAAATCTGCAGTAAGATCTAAAGGAATTTTGCAAATATCATGTTTATGTGGATTAGTAATTGGATGTAATTATGGTTGTCGTTGATTGTCCTTAATGATCATTGACACTGTTGCATTAGAACCACCACAAATGACTAAATTATCTCATCCTACTTTATTTATGAAAGATTCATTTTTAAACAGGGGTCAAACCATAAACTAGTTTCTTCACCACATTTAAATTTTCTTTCTAGTAATGATTTGCCAATATTTCTGCATGTTAAAATTTGCTTCCAGGTATAAGATTGATTGTTTTTGGCAATATATTCCAGAAATTACCATTTTTAAGGTATTACACCTCATCCACTTGGCCCACAGTGAGTCTGCACTAATAAATCTCCAAAATAATTTTAAATAACAAGTTAAACTGTGATCATTCATGCTTCTAATGCCAAAGCCCCCTTCTTTTTTAGGCTTACAGACCTTGTCCCAGCTAATTTTATGAAATTTACCCCTCCATAAAAAGTCAGCACATCTACTTTCTATTTTTCTAATGGATGCAACTGGAATATGATATGTTTGTAGCCAATACAAAATGATAGCATATACAACACTCTTATAAGTTCCATTCCGCATGCAATAAAAAGTAGTTTACATGACCAAGTTTGCATTCTCTCTTGAATTTTTACAATGAGCATAGAACAATCCGAGTCTTTAATTTGATTAACAGATAAAGCCAAACCCAATTATTTAATAGGAAGACTATCTTCAACAATATTTAGAGAATCTAAAACTTCTTTTTTATAGCTACTATGCTTACTGAAGTATGCTTTACTTTTACATTCATTAAGTTGTAACCCTGCATATTTATATAGACTTTCAAAAAAAATTTAATAGGTTCTGCATTAAATCTGTTAGCCTTAACAAAAATCATAAGGTCATCTACATAAACAAGATGGTTAATACAAGGCTGAACTTTATTTACTGGGGTAATATTACACTTAATAGCTTCAATTTCTATCAAGATTGAAAAATACTCCATAACCATAGTAAACAGATAAGGAGATAATGGGTCACCTTTTCTAATACCCCTATTACTTTTGATAAAACCATCTGATTTACCTTGAATAAGTATAGAAAAAGTAGGAGTATTAATACATTCAAAAATCAAATCACAAAACTTAATAGGGAAACCCATACATCTCATGATATGATAAATGAAATATCCGTTAAGTTTGTCATAAGCTTTTTGCAAGTCTACTTTAATACAGACATTATCTCCATTTTAGTATTAAATTTTCTTACCATTTCATGTGCTAAAAGAGAATTCTCATAAATAAGTCTACCTGGCACAAAAGCACTCTGATTCTCTGAAATGACAAAAGGAAAAAACACTGTTATTCTGTTACTTAACAAAGTAGCAATAATTTTATAAATAAAATTGAAACAAAAAATAGGTCTATAGTCACAAATACAAGTGGGGTTTTTATTTTTGGGAATTAAAGTAATAAAAGTATGATTAATGCTCTTAAGAATTTTGCCTTTTTCCATGAATTCATTAATTACTTCAAAAACCTGACCCTTAATTCTTTCCCCATGACTTTTATAAATTTTTGCATTAAACCAATCAGGACCAGGGTTTTATTATCTCCAGCATTAAAAATAACACATTTAATTTCTTCAATTGTTATTAGAGCAAGTAATATTTCAGATGCATTCTCATTCAAAATATTTTTACAAACATTTTGAGGAATTTTTTTCATTAAATTCAGAAAAATATAGCTTTTCATAAAATTCAACTACATATTTAGCCACTATCATATGCATTAGAGAGATTTCCAGCATTGTCTATAACATTGCCTATGTTATTTATATGTTTTCTACCGCTCATTTTAGCATGAATTTTTTTTATACAATCATCACCTAGAGTAAGCCAATCTACCTTTTCCTTTTGTGTAGTATTAACTATATTTATATTTAGCTCTGTAGAAAGGTTTTTCTGATTAGTAAATTTTTTTAACAATATTTACATCCTTTGGACTTTTATCAGCAAGATCTTGTAACAGTTTCCCTTCCTTTCTCAATAATTACAACTTGTTTTTATTCAGAAAATTAGTCTTATTCCAATATTTAAGTTTCTTTTTAGCATTTTTCAAAAAACATGCTAAACTGTACTACTTAGTACCATTACAAGAAAATTTAAAGCATTCTTCCACCAGAGCTTTATAGTCTTCATCTAAAACCCATCCATTTTTAAATCTTAAAGGAGTAACTTTTTTTTCCAAAATCTAAATTTTGAAAAGGTTGATAAGTAAAGGAGTATGGTCACTTGTATTTTGTTCAAGTGTGGAACAGATAAAATTAGGAAAAATGTTAGAGAAATCTTTATTAATTAAAATCCTATCCAGTTTACAATGAATGTTTTTTTCCAAAACAGATTTCCAAGTAAGTTTATTTCCACTTATATATGGTTATAACAGACCAATCTCAAGTAAAAATTTATTTAACCTATCCAATTTGCTTTAAGGAATTTTATTACCCAATATTTTTTTGAGGCATGAAAAACAGTGTTAAAATCACCCATAATAATCCAAGGAAAATTATAAATTAAATTCAAAGCTTTTAGTCTACACCTATAGCGACCCGCAGTTCCGTACCTCTTGAGTTGATAATAATTCTTCCTCGCTCAACCCAAAGTGTACGAAAAAACGAATAACCAGAGGTGAAGAAGAAAAAGGTAGAAGGAAATAGAAAACAATAACACAGAATCTCACAATCGCAGCGGAACCAAATATAATATATAATAACAGATTTTTATACAAAGAATCTGTAACTATTTTATACTTACAATAATCATAGTACAACAATTAATACATCAATCTGGACAGTCATATAACCTGTTCTCACACAGCGGAAATAAACAAGTACGAGATATATGTTAGAAATCCTCCAGCTCGTCTCCAGAGCTCCATAGCAATCTAATCCTGAAACTATAATACTCGGTCTGACCCGAGCATTATAATAAAATAACACCCGAGTCAGTCTGGCAAACCAACGTGAGAAAACACACTCAATTTGAATTATTAGAGTTATCAAAATCCTTTGAAAACAAAGGTATCTCGTAAGACCGCGTCACACATAAACACGATGGGTTTTTCCCTTACGATAACCAAAACATTTTATAGAAAATCCAGTGATATTATAATAGTATCTAAATACAATACTTATTCAAATAGCTGAAATTGTTACATTAATTAAATTCCAGCATACTAGGCTCTACAAACAAAACCGTAAGCTCGTATTGGAGAATGGATTCCAATGAATGACTGGGCCACTGGGGTACCGCCCGTCACAGTACATCTCTAGAACCATGTACCGAGGACCACATAGGGATCCCCTGCTACACAAGACCGGCCTACCCCTGACCTGGATAAACCGAATATGTTATCACCCTGGGTGTTCCCACCCTTACTATCGAGCGCTTCTTCTTTCATGTATACCTATATCTAAGATAAGTAGGGTTACGAGGACATCTAGAAAAGTGATAACAACCCTACTTGGGTGCAACCCACTTAGCCTTGCTGCATCTTCCCTGTTTTAGTCATTCCCGGTTGATGAGGTTCGAGGCTAAGCGTTACCTTTCAAGAACAATTTTACGTAGAATGCTCACCGTCCTCCAATGACGATGTTCTGATAGCATTCGTCCATACAAGTTGTCCTGGGTCTGGACAAACCGAATCCCCGTCTTCATCATCTTCATGGTATTCATTCATTATGTTCAAACCGGATCGAAGTGGTTTTCGGATAATAAAATCCGATCCCGGTCTCTTCGAAACGATTAACGAAATTGGCCAATATTGACAGTCAGTTATTTAACTATCAGTAAAACATCCATAAGCAGTCACTAGGCCCAATTTTATAAATCTCCAAAAATTTATTCCAAAACATCTTCACTAAGATATATATATATATATATATATATATATATTCAATCACTTTCAATATTTCTAAATTTGAAAACAAATTCAACACTTGTATCTATAACAGGATATTTCTCTATTTCAATACTTAGAAATATTTTCAACTTTCATTTTTATAACACTTAGAAAATATTTCTATCCCAAATCTTTCCACTAAAATATTTACAAAACCTTCCTTTCAATACTTATGGAAATATTTATACGTATAATTTCAAAAATCATTTTAATATTTAACTTGGAAATATTTCATAACTTACTTCATAAGTCTTCGAATTTTAAATAAATTCATCCTACGTTTCCCAAACCGATTATACTTACTTATAATCCCCATCCACCCTTTATAAGTCCTTTAAATGAGTTCAAAATCTTTCCAAAGTTATCGCATCTAGATATCGGAAATTCTTTTAAGTCTCTAACATTCCATTTATAAGGTTTCTCTTACAAAAATTTGATCCTTTAATAAACCCGTCTACACATCTCGAGAGAATTTATAAATAAATTTTCAAACATTTCCAACTATATATACATATACAAGATCATTTTTAAAGAGTAATAATTTATTTTTATTTTTAAAAATATGGTTTAAGTTATTATTTAAAATATTAAACACTTTTTAATAAACCGTCGACAACTCATTTAAATGAAACAAATCAATTTACAGAGCTGATTACAAAAGTTAAAATTTTATTTTAGTAAATATTAAATATTTAAAGATCCATTTTCCAAAGTATTCCAATACTAACTAGTTTAAAATTTCATATTTTAAAAAAAGTTTTCCTTTTGAAAAAAAAGAAACTTAACTTCTTAAAAATATATTTTTAAAAATCTCGATAACCAATTTATTTTATAACTTTCTCTCGATTTCACAACATATCGATTTCATTTTCGCTTCCCTAACCATTCCCATTTCAAAAATAGAATCTACCATCTTTTTCTCAACCCTGTTTCCAAATTCTAATATAAATTCACCCTATGAATTTATATCTCCAATTATCACCTGATATTGAATTCCTTAATTTATAAACATCGTTTATCAATTTTATAACCCCTTTGGTTTTACCAGTTTATAAAACCAATCTTATTTAAAAAATTCCATTATATCCATTTATTTCTTATAAATCCCTTTTTTTTAATTCCAATCTATTTTAAATATTGGCTTTAACTCCTTATTATATTTCTAGAATATCATTTATAAATTTTCTTATATAATTCATTTTTAAAAATCTCCATTTACCATTTCACCATAGTTAAGTATAACCAAACCCAATATTTTTTTTTCTTTTTCTAATTCAATTTCTTTAAACTAACTCTAATTCCAATATGTATATATATATATATATTATCAAATCCCCTTCAATTCCATAAATTTTAAAAAATACATTTGTAGTATTTAAATTATCAAAATTCAGGCCAGTGCTACAATAGCATCCAAATTCCAATCACTACAATAATCTATACTATATTATTCTACACAATTCATATATCACTATATATGAAATTAAATTTAACTTTTTGAGGAATCCAGTTGGATCCCTCTAACCTGTTTCTCTGCATCCACAGATGTTATTACAACATATAAAATTACCAATTCCACTTCGAGGGGAATATCGCGGTATATAGGGTCATCCGCTATTATGCGGGGCGCATAAGGTCTCATCCGCTATAATGTGCGGGAATATAACTCCAAATACTATATATATAATATAATATCATTCAATAAATAATCAACTCAACCAAACATCAAGAATTAATTTTAACTATTTAAATTATTATCTAGCAATCCAAAAAGAGTGAGATTTACTCACCTTGATTTTAAATTGCAATCCGTTCCAATTTCAACTTGTTCCCACGATTTTTAGACCTCATATAAAGTTATACAATTTATTAATAATTGAAATAAAATTTAAAACTATCATTAGCTATTAAATTTTAAATTTAAATTTAAATTTGATAATTTTCACTTGCTAGTTCACAGCCCTTCCCAAAATCGAGCATGCTACTGCCTAAAACCAACCCGTAAACATCACCACATCTACAATCCACCAAAACTCCAAATCGCCTAAACCAACCACCCACCGAAATACCGCTCCTCATCGCATCACCATCTTCGTCTGATCGACTACATTAGAGCTATGCTCGCCTTCGCCTCATCACACGACTTCCAGCCATCGCGACTTCCTCTTTCCCAAAATCTCATTCGCGAACAACAACAACCAGACCGACCCTCACCATCGCTAGAAACCCTCGACCTGGAAACGACGCGACACTCAGTAATATCCCTCTTGGCGAATGCGATGCCTCTAGCCATCTCCGAACTCACTGAAGACACTAGCTCCCTTTTCCCCTCTCAGCCCCTACATCGATCGAATGAGCACAGGTACCATGCCGCCACCTCGCAAGCGCCTCCATCGACCCACATTCCATCACTTCCCCTGCCACGAATGGCCTCGCGACTCAAACCACCACAGTTCGCCCACGCGGCTCCGCCTCGTCTTCATACCTCCATCTTCCTTAACTCGAGCGTGGACGCCGCCTAGGCTCTAATAGCGAGTTAACGATTTTTTTTTATATAATCGAACAAATTCGATTTTACTCTGCTCAATTTCGATTTAGGCAAGAAGGATTTTGATTTTGAACTGAGGGAATAAGGAAAAGAGACGCGCGATACCCCTTTGTTCTGCCATATTTTTTTTCGAACTGCTTTTAAAAAAAAAGAAGGTGAAAGAAGAAAAAGGTAGAGAACGAAATGAAGACCGCGTGACTTTAAACAGTTCCTTTTTCTTCTTTTTGATTTGAACTGCGTGATAAGAAAATGAAAGACATGATTCTTGCATGTGGGGGAAAAAGGCTACAGTGGGTTGATGGAAAAAAAAGTGGCTGATGGGAATATGGTCAGGTCAACAAATAATATATATATTATTTACATTTTAAAACATCTCAATTTCGTAGCTTAAAATCTCGAACCCCTATCGAGGTGTGCCGCTAGGCGTTTATAATGTTATACCCCTATTCTGAACGCAATGGAATCATATGGATAAGATAGCATTTTGAATCGACTATTTTAAATTGATTTCGATATTAATTTCAACACGTTTATATCCCGTACGAACGATAACTCCAAATGCTACGAAATTTGAAACCCGATAATAATACATTATTACGGATTCAATGGAACTAGTTTCGTCGAATTCCGAGACTGTGCCTCGGAAGGCTATTTTTAAATGTCAATTTTAACAAGCTATTTTTAAAATTGAACAGATCACTTTTAAATTCAGTTTTAAAACTTTTATTATCTTCATTATTATTAATATGAATTTTATAACCCTTTAAATTATTTTTATCGAGCATAAAACTCAAGATACAATAATTTACCCAATATTCAATTATTAAATTCAATAATTAAATTATCCAATAAATCGCTATATTTAAATTCTGAATTTATTTTATAAATAAACCCAAATATTCATATTCAAATTCAATCTATAAATTAAAATTCAATATTTAAAACCATTAAAATATTACAAATCAAACGTCGAAAAATCCGGGTCGTTACATTCCTCCCCTCTTAAAAGAATTTCGTCCCCGAATTGCTAAGCCAGGAAAATGCTCCAAACCCATTACTTATTAAAACCCAATTAGTGAAAATTTAATATTCACTTTCTAATCCTTTAACTTCAACCAAACAATTTATTTTCAATTGTATTTCCAAATCTCTTATTTCAATTACAATTTGAAATCAATTTTATCGTTAACAAGAATTTTCCAATTTTTCTTTCAAAACTTTTCTAACACCCTAAATTTCCGAAATTTTTTGGCAGAGTCTCCCTTGTACTGAGAGGCTTTTGTAATATGACAAGATATATATATATATATATATATATATATCGACTCACACGGTAGGAAAACAAAATATATGATAATATTTTATATTTTCGCAGTATTTAATCCAAAAACATACCTTATTTAGCATTTTTAAGCAAGCGGCTTATTTATTTTGCAATTAGCACGACCAAAGTCTAGCCAAACGGCCTCCAGGTACCCATTCTTACTCAATTTAAACACGTAAGTACCAAAACATGAAGTTCCAATTACATTTCACTTATTTAAATGGTTTAAACACATATGTTTCATAAGCAATGCATACTAGACAATTATCTATAAGCAATTTATAAGGTTCCGATACCATTTTAATTGCTTTTAACCAATCCATATACTATTTCATTCAATTCAAATAATTTACAACTCACTTTACATGCATCCAATTCATATTTATTTCAAACAAACCCATATTCATTCCAAATTGATTAAAAATCAATTTATTCACTTCTATTAATTCACAGAATTTTATTTACTTCCGTTTACGTAAAACGACAAACTTTTCTATGTAAATTCGGCGATATTCGCTTAATAAAACATCCACTTTAGTTTATAACTATTTTAAAGTGATTTCAAATCAATTTATATTTATCTCCTTTCCATTTCAAATCTATTTACGATCAATTTAGTTACATTCCATTCATATCTATTTTTATTACATCCGAATCTATTTTATTTACCTCAGATTCATTTCATGTTATTATATCAAATAACCATTTCACAATTTATTTAAGCCGAGCATCCATTCAAATATTTACTTAAGTTAATTCATTTACTTCAATCATTTCAATCAAACAACTTATGTTCATTTCCATTGGCAAACAATTCCCTTTCAACCTAATTTGATTCTATTTCAATCAAATCCACTTCATTTACTAATTAACTCAATTAGTTCATCCACTCAATTCACTTCAAACTTCTAATTTCCATATTCAAATTCATTTAATTAATATTCCAAGTCAATATTCAATTTATTTACACTTAAATTGAATCCATTTACACTCAAAGTATTTCTATTTCAATCCAACATTTCAATTTTTAATTTGCTTACAATCTAAGTTGAATTTTAGTTACAACTCAAGTTTCATTTTCAAAAATCCATTTTTAATCCACAACCCAATTTTATTTAACCAAGTTAAATTTCATTCCCATATTCAATTTACTAATTAATTATCTAATTAGTTCACTTCTAATTTATAATTCAATATTTGATTTTAATTTAAAATTTCTTCATTCAATCTACCTGGGTTCAAAATTTATTTTATAACTCAAGTTTGGATTTTTATTTCATTTCCAAAGTATCAAACTATTTTTATTTTGGCTCATCTATCTCACTTTCAATTTATAAGTCACGCAACTTATTATTTTATTTTATTTTTTTCACATTTCCGTTAATTTCATAATCGAGCACATTCACATTTTATTTTTAACCCAAAGTTATACATCGCTTAATAGCTTACTACACTTTTATTCCATTTCAATTTTTATTTAACTTAACTCATGTTACTTTAAACTCCATACCATTTCCTTTTTATTTGTTTAAGTAAGAATTCAGTTTCATTCAATTTCATCTATAACTTAATTCAATTTTTATCTTCATTCAATCCAAATTCAACTCAATTTTACTTAGCCTAGCTTGAGTTAATTTTCCAATTCCATTTGCTTGCTTGAGTTTAATTTTATCCATTTTACCTATACTCAAGTTAAAATCCATTTCAAAAACTTAAATCCCATATTTTCTTTCTTTATTTAGAATCATTCTCAATTTATAAGTTTATAACTTATTCCCTGATAATCTCTAAATTATTTAAATAAGGATTCCAAAATTCTTTAAACGCCCGGTACTTATTTCAAATCATTTTTGAAATCGCGAATACCATTCGAAATTTTCCAAAACAGACTGTTTTGCCCAACAGATTTGAACAAATCAATTACGGTAGCAATCCATCACTTAGAAACTTGAAAATGAATACTGATGATGCTGCAGTCATCACTAGGATTATTTTCCAACGACCGAAGTGAGGTCGATGCTATTTTCACTTCCAAAATCCATTTGAAAACATTTTCTTTCAAAATACTTCCAAAATAATAATACTATTATTTATTTCAAAATACTTTGGAAAACATTTCCAAAAATCTCTGGGATTTTATTTTTTTCAAAATCTGGTTTTTAATAAATTTTTTGTTTCATTCATTTGCATAACTCCTATTTATCCAATGTCTATTTGGTTATATATATATAACCATTTCAGTTTTTATAAACTTGTTTTGATTATATAATAATAACCAAACACACTACTATAATAATTTTCAGAAAATTATTTCTTTTATATCAAAATATAATTTGGGTAAAATTATTTCATTTACCCGCTTCAAAATCATACCGTGTTAGTTTATCGCGTTCAAGTGCTTAGAAACTCCTATCGAGCTAGTGGCGTCCCACTATTTGATCAGAATTTATAAGCCACTCAACCAATAAGTCAACACAATATAAAATAATTTACATTCACTAACAAATACGCGCTCATATCTATTATTACACTCAACTCATTCTAGAGTACTACTGACTCTATCTCTAAGGAGTAAATCCCCACCAGAGCCAAGGTTCTCACTTAACCTTCAGCTCTGATACCAACTGTAGCGATCCGTAGTCCGTACCCCTTGAGTTGATAATAATTCTTCCTTGCTCAACCCAAAGTGTACGAAAGAGCGAATAACTAGGGGTGAAGAAGAAAAAGGTAGAAGGAAATAGAAAACAATAACACAGAATCTCACAATCGCAACGGAACCAAATATAATATATAATAACAGATTTTTATACAAAGAATCTATAACTGTTTTATACTTACAATCATCAGAGTACAACAATCAATACATCAATCTGGACCGTCATATAACCTGTCCTCACACAGCATAAATAAACAAGTACGGGATATACGTCAGAAATCCTCCAGCTCGTCTCCTGAGCTCCATAGCAATCTAATCCTGAAACTATAATACTCGGTCTGACCCGAGCATTATAAAAAAATAACACCCGGGTCAGTCTGGAAAACCGGCGTGAGAAAACACAATCAATTTGAAATATTAGAGTTATCAAAACCCTTTGAAAACAAAGGTATCTCGTAAGACCGCGTCACACATAAACACGACGGGTTTTTCCCTTACGATAACCTATACATTTTATAGAAAATCCAATGATATTATAATAATGTCTAAATACAAATACTTATTCAAATAGTTGAAATTGTTACATTAATCAAATTCCAGCATACTAGGCTCTACAAACAAAACCGTAAGCTCGTATTGGAGAATGGATTCCAACAAATGACTGGGCCACTGGGGTACCGCCCGTCACAGTACACCTCTAGAACCATGTACCGAGGACCACACTGGGATCCCTGCTACACAAGACCGGCCTACCCCTGACCTGGATATACCGAATATGTTATCACCCCGGGTGTTCCCACCCTTACTATCGAGCACTTCTTCTTTCATGTATACCCATATCTAAGATAAATAGGGTTCTGAGGACATCTAGAAAAGTGATAACATACCCTACTTGGGTACGACCCACTTAGCCTTGCTGTATCTCCTCTGTTCTAGTCATTCCTGGTTGATGAGGTTCGAGGTTAAGCATTACCTTCCAAGAACAATTTTACTTAGAATGCTCACCGTCCTCCAATGGCGATGTTCTGATAGCATTCGTCCATACAAGTTGTACTGGGTCTGGACAAACCAAATCACCGTCTTCATCATCTTCACGGTATTCATTCTTTACGTTCAAACCGGATCGAAGTGGTTTTCGGATAATAAAATCCGATCCCGGTCTCTTCGAAACGATCAACGAAATTGGCCAATATTGACAGTCGGTTATTTAACTATCAATAAAACATCCATAAGCAGTCAATAGGCCCAATTTTATAAATCTCCAAATATTTATTCCAAAACATCATCACCAAGATATATATATATATATATATATATATATATATTCAATCTCTTTCAATATTTCTGTATTTGAAAACAAATTCAACACTTGTATCTATAACAGGATATTTCACTATTTCAATACTTCGAAATATTTTCAACTTCCATTTTTATAACACTTAGAAAATATTTCTATCCCAAATCTTTCCACTAAAATATTTCCAAAACCTTCCTTTCAATACTTATGGAAATATTTATACGTATAATTTCAAAAATCATTTTAATATTTAACTTGAAAATATTTCATAACTTACTTCATAAGTCTTCGAATTTTAAATAAATTCTTCCTACGTTTCACAAACCGATTATACTAACTTATAATCCCCATCCACCCTTTATAACTCCTTTAAATGAGTTCAAAATCTTTCCGAAGTTATCACATCTAGACATCGGAAATTCTTTTAAGTCTATAACATTCCATTTATAAGGTTTCTCTTATAATAATCTGATCCTTTAATAAACCCGACTACACATCTCGAGAGAATATATAAATAAATTTTCAAACATTTCCAACTATATATATATACAAGATCATTTTTAAAGAGTAATAATTTATTTTATTTTTAAAAATATGGTTTAAGTTATTATTTAAAATATTAAACACTTTTTAATAAACCGTCGACAACTCATTTAAATGAAACAAATCAATTTACAGAGCTGATTACTAAAGTTAAAATTTTATTTTAATAAATATTAAATATTTAAAGATCCATTTTCTGAAGTATTCCAATAAAAACTAGTTTAAAATTTCATATTTTAAAAAAAAGTTTTCCTTTTGAAAAAAACAAACTTAACTTCATAAAAATATATTTTTAAAAATCTCGATAACCAATTTAATTTATAACTTCCTCTCGATTCCACAACATATCGATTTCTTTTTCGCTTCCCTAACCATTCCTATTTCAAAAATAGAATCTACCATCTTTTTCTCAACATGTTTCCAAATTCTAATATAAATTCACCCTATGAATTTATATCTCCAATTATCACCTGATATTGAATTCCTTAATTTATAAACATCGTTTATCAATTTTATAACCCCTTTGGTTTTACCGGTTTAAAAAACCAATCTTATTTAAAAAATTCCATTATATCAATTTATTTCTTATAAATCCCTTTTTACTTCCAATCTATTTTAAATATTGGCTTTAACTCCTTATTATATTTCTAGAATATCATTTATAAATTTTCTTATATAATTCATTTTTAAAAATCTCCATTTACCAATCCACCATAGTTAAGTATAACCAAACCCAATATTTTTTTTTCTAATTCAATTTCTTTAAACTAACTCTAATTTCAATATATATATATATTTATTATCAAATCTCCATCAATTCCATAAATTTAAAAAAAAACATTTGTAGTATTTAAATTATCAGAATTCAGGCCAGTGCTACAATAGCATCCAAATTCCAATCACTACAATAATCTATATTAGATTATTCTACACAATTCATATATCAATATATATGAAATTAAATTTAACTTTTTGAAGAATCCAGTTGGATCCCTCCAACCTATTTCCCTACATCCACAAATGTTAATACAACATATAAAAATACCAATCCCACTTCGAGTGGGATATCGCAGTATATAGGGTCATCCGCTATTATGCAGGGCGCATAGGGTCTCATCCCCTATAATGTGCGGGAATATCACACCAAATACTATATATATACTACTATATATAGTATAATATCATTCAATAGATAATCAACTCAACCAAACATTCAAAATTAATTTTAACTATTTAAATTATTATCTAGCAATCCAAAAAGACTGAGATTTACTCACCTTGATTTTAAATTGCAATTCGTTCCAATTTCAACTCGTTCCGACGATTTTTAGACCTCGTATAAAAGTTATACAATTTATTAATAATTGAAATAAATTTTAAAACTATCATTAACATATTAAATTTTAATTTTTATTTTAATTTTAATTTGACAATTTTCACCTGCTAGTTCATAGCCCTTCCCAAAATCGAGCTCGCTGCTGCCTGAAACAAACCCGTAAACATCACCACATCTACAACACACCAAAACTCCAAACCGCCTAAACCAACCACCCACCCAAATACCGCTCCTCATCGCATCACCATTTTTGTCTGATCGACTACATTAGAGCTATGCTCGCCTTCGCCTCATCACACGACTTCCAACCATTGCGACTTCCTCTTTTCCAAAATCTCATTCGCGAACAACAACAATCAGACAGACCCTCACCATCGCCAAAAACCCTCGACCTGGAAACGACGCGACACTCAGTAATCACCCTCTTGGCGAACGCGATGCCTCTAGCCATCATCAAACTCACTGAAGACACTAGCTCCCATCTCCCCTCTCAGCCCCTACATCGATCGAATAAGCGCACGTACCATGCCGCCACCTTGCAAGCGCCTCCATCGACCGACATTCCATCGCTTCCCCTGCCACGAACGGCCTCGCAACTCAAACCACCACACTTCGCCGACGCGCCTTTGCCTCATCTCCACACCTCCATCTTCCTTAACTTGAGCGTCGATGCCGCCCAGACTCTAATCGCTAGTTCACGATATTTTTTTTTATAATCGAACAAATTCGATTTTACTCTGCTCAATTTCGATTTAGGCAAGAAGGATTTTGATTTTGAACTGAGGGAATAAGGAAAAGAGACGCGCGATACCCCTTTGTTCTGCCATTTTTTTGAACTGCTTTTAAAAAAAGAAAGTGAAAGAAGAAAAAGGTAGAGAACGAAATGAAGACCGCGTGATTTTAAACAGTTTGTTTTTCTTGTTTTTGATTTGAACTGCGTGATAAGAAAATGAAAGACGTGATTCTTGCCTGTGGGGGAAAAAGGCTACAATGGGTTGATGGAAAAGAAAAGTGGCTGATGGGAATATGGTCAGGTCAACAAATAATATATATATTATTTACATTTTAAAACGTCTCAATTTCGTAGCTTAAAATCTCGAACCCCTATCGAAGCATGCCGCTAGGCGTATATAATGTTATACCCCTATTCCGAACGTAATGGAAAAAGTTTCGAGTCCTAATTCGATCGTATGGATAAGATAGCTTTTTGAATCGACTATTTTAAATTGATTTCGATATTAATTTCAATACGTTTATAACCCGTACGACCCAATGATAACTCCAAATATTACGAAATTTGAAATCCGATAATAATACATTATTACGGATCCAATGAAACTGGTTTCGTCGAATTCCGAGACTGTGCCTCGGAAGGCTATTTTTAAATGTCAATTTAAACAAGTTATTTTTCAAATTGAACATATCACTTTTAAATTCAGTTTTAAACCCTTATTCTTACCAACTGCCTTTACTTTTGGGATGTGCAGCTTTGAAATATAAAATTGATCAACAACATCCACCATTTCTGATTCAGTTCCAACATTATTCTTTACTTCTGGAACTTGAATCAGTGAGATATCAAACTGCCTAGAAATGCGAGTCATAGCTGAGTCAATGCAATCCTTAGCTACTGAAATATGCACTGGTGGCAGAGCTTTCTCTATGATCCCATTCAGATCCTAATTATTGCACTGTTGAGGGACTTTATTAATTGTTGTATCATTATATCTGTAATTAAACATGTGTTTGAAACAGGAGGGGTTTCAGACTCAAAGACCATAGTGTTCTTTTGTCCCTCCTCTGAACTGCTCTGAATGTTTTCTTCTGATTTGTTTTCTTTCATAAGATGATGAACTTTCTCAGCAATGACCTGATCTTCTTGATCAGTGAGCTTTTTGTAAAGTTTTCCCTTTGATCGAAAATAATGCCTTCTTGGTTGATTCGATCACTTTCTCCAAATGAGATTATCTGTTTTTGTACCACTTTAGTATTTCTTGGATCTGCAGATAGTCTTTCAGATTCACTTTCTTGACTTTCTTGATTACAAATTTTGGGAATCCATGTTTGTTTTGGATTGCACTGATCTCTGGTGTGACTGAAGCACTTGCATACATTGCATTTCAGTGGAACCCATTCGTATTCAAAGTTTTGAATTATATTTTCACCATTGTACAAAGAAAGATTAATTTCATCAGGAAGTTCATCATTTGCAAACACTTCAACAAGGAGACGAGCATAATTCAATCTTGTCTTCATAGTTGTGGCTCCATCCATTTTAACGGGTTTCCCAATGGTACTAGCCATAACACTAAACGCCCCACGGTCCCACAGATTTAGATTAACACTGGGTAATCTTGCCCAAATCGGCATTGGTTGTTAATAGATCTCTGTCCATTTTTAAAGATTCAGACCATCTTCTCATAATGATGAGTTTGTCATTGCGGAAAAATGGACCATTTTTCAAAACAGAGTTGCAACCTTGAGTTTCTTTGAATTTCATAAGGAAGAAACCGTTCTCTCTTGTGTAAATTTCAAATTCACCCTCTGGTTTCCATACTCGTTGAATATAAGATTTGAAATACAAGTAGTATGGTTTGGTACCCAACACATATACAAGAACTAAATTATTTCAAGATTTAGTTGCTCTTTTACACACTACTTCTTTAACCAGACCATACTTCTTGTTATTAATCTTGATTGGTTCTATATGCTCAAGATTGCACTGATCCTCCATTGGTTCCCGAGGCTGCTTTGCTACTATATCTGTCCATGTTTTCCGGCCTTACTCCTTGTTCAGTGAGATGGCTATCGGCTTCCTTTGTTGAGACATCAGATTTCCCTTTTTATACTGTAGGATGGTGGTTTTCTGACCATCTTTACTCTTTAGAATGTCTTTATTGGGAGTCGGTGGCAACTCCTGACCTTTCTTGGCCTCTCTCCTCCTTTGCAGTCTGAATTGGACCAATTGGAACATCATCATCAATGACGACGCCCCAATGGCTTTCTGATGTGAGAAACCTCATGTGGTTTGAGTTGAGAAATTGAATCGGAGAATTTTGAAGAATTTTTGTGAGGAGTTTGGTTTTCCCCCATGGCTGAGTGGAAAGCCTAAATTTCAAGTTTTTTGGAATCATCATGAAATAAATTTACATACACGAAGAATGTAATATTCCCCTAAATTCAAAATTTGAATCTTGTATTCCCCTGAATTCTCCGAAACCTTTTTTCGGGCTTTCTACCAAAATCCTCTCAGAAAGGAAGATGCTACTCTACCCAAAAACCGACGCATCCGAAACATCCGAATGGAGAATATATGGTTGGATATCGGGGGGTTATTCTATTTCACGGCTGAGATGGTTCCCGCCATGACTCGTGCTACTTTTCTGTCGGAGCAGAATTAGGTACCGCTCGCGCAGTCTTTTTTTACTACGTTTATGTTCTTAACGCGTCCGTCCGACAACGTAAAAAACGGAAATGAGGTAAAAGCCACGTTCAGTCGAATGGAGGATTTTGGTATGTTCAGCTCATTTAGATGCCGTTGGCGTTCGACGCGTCATCAAAGAATGACATAAATAGTCGTTAATTTCTTTTCTTTTCTTATCCTTCCCTTCAAATACTCCGCTCAAACACTCCGCTCAAACACCCCGCTCAAATACGCCGTTCGTTGCCGTAAGCGCATTCTCCGTTCATCAATCTTTACCGCTTAAATAACCCGTTTAAATACCTCGTTCAAGTATCCGTTTCCGTCCATGAGTCGATAAAGCTGGGCGGTTCGATTAATTTGGTATAACTGTACTAACATATAAACAGAACAGAATGATGCTATTTGGCAATGCTTTCCTCACCAAGAAAAGACGTTTTTTTCACAGTTCTTTCCAAAGATGCATCATAATTGATATAGAGAAAATAACTTGGCACCTGACAGTAAGTTACCTAATCAAACTGCAATTCTTAAAACCTCTAACATTATAAACCCCAAGTTGATAACTCAACATCCTCATACACACAACGATGATCTCCTACACCACCTCATTCCTCCTCCTAACGATCTTAACAACGACACCATTCTCACTCCAAGTCCAAGGCATGAACCAATTACAAAAGGAAACCCACCTGCATGTATACCTCCACGAAACATTCACAGGTCCGAACCCAACTTCAGTGACGGTCGTAAACCCGAACACAAACAACCTCACGACCTTCGGATCGATCAGAGTATTCTCCAACGAGCTGCGCTCAGGATCGGATCCAGACTCGACCCTCATAGGGTTCTCTCAAGGAAAGGGCACCACGGCATCAAGGGATTCGAAGTCCAGCATAGTGGAAGCGGTATTCGTGTTCATGAACGGAAAGTATAATGGAAGCACGCTGGCTGTGTTGGGTAGGCCGGTGAGGGTGGCCGAGAGCGAGTGGGAGGTGAGTGTCGTGGGTGGCACTGGCCTGTTCAGGTATGCGAATGGGTATGCCGTGGGTAGGAATCTTGTTGTGGTGCCTGGAAAGAGCATCGTTGTTGAGTTTCATCTTTATTTTCTGCATGGCTGTCGTGGTTGTGGTACAGATTCTGATTTAGGCTATTGTTCTGTATATTCAGGCTGATGATAAGATTCTCCACTCTGCCTATAATGATCCATAAGCGAATGGTTGTCTGATATGATTGTCAAAGTTGTTGCTCCAATGGTTCGCATGCTTTGTTATATATAGACTTTAAAAATCTCAAATAAACACACTATGTTTTATTGATTTATCACGATGATCCAACATATCTGATTTGAATGGAGGTTCAAGCTATAATGCATTGCGGGTCATTCTTCATAGATATGTATCAAATCGTATTCATATATTATTTATAGAATAATATAATTAATGAGATACATATTCGAAATGAGTAGGATAGATTTCAAAGGTACAAAGGGCGCAGCAATTTAGGACAGGAATGGGTGTGGACGACCAACACCACACAATGCCTCCTACTTATGTATTTTATATTTATTTATTTAATTAATTAATTTCCATTTTATAGCTTTGTACTCCCATCCCAACTTAGCTTACTTAGTGCCAAATGATCAACTTAGCTTATTCAGTGCCAAATGACACAAGATGTCAAGAGCACTACCTAGCTGTAGCCCACAATACCAAAGTGGTTCATCATCTTTTGGGTGCGCATGCAATAATATTACTGAAATGAACATAAACACGTTTGTTTAATGTTCTTTGTCTTCAGCTTGTTCATTTTCAATATCGAAAGTAAAATTAAAAAAAGTAGCTTTCATTTATACAATCATATATGTTACATTTTACTCAAACAATTTATTTTCTCCATTTTACTCGCTCGATCATTTGCTTGGTATTTGTTTGAATTTTTCCACCAATCAAAAATATATTAATACACAATCGGTAGTAAATGGTTATCCATTCCAGAAAGTAAGTGGAATTCAACTATCAGAACGAATCGAGTAAAAAGAAAGAAAAAAAAAAGTGGATATAAATGTAAAATGCAGTTGAAAATGTGGTACAAATAGCAAGTCTTTCAATAAAAGTACGACAAATTTGATTCATACACCCAAATTTTAGTTTTATTTACATAAAACTACATAAGAAAAGGATTTTATCTTCATGCAATAACAGTTAAATAATCAAACGAATTACTAATCTTTCTCATGCTAGCAGCTGATTTGAAGCTTTTGAATGATGCTCTTCTTCCATTGAGAAACAGCCAAGAATGGAATCTTTATAAGTTTGGAATTGCTCTCCCTTACTAAAATAAACTATGTGTTATGAATATATTTGAATGATGAATGTATCTCTATTTATATAGTGCGAGAAGACCAAAATTTTATGCATTGATTGTTGTGATTAACTCGAGACCACTCAAATCAAAACCCCAATGCACAGCCGAAAAACGAGATCGTGATAAGAAGTGTAAAAACAACCAATCAATAACTCAATCTAATCGCAATCAATCCAAATCCGATCACAATTTCCAAACAAGCAATATAGAAATCAAAGCAATAACGAAAAATAAATCACACAACGATTTATAGTGGTTCCACTAACGTTGTGTTAATGTACATCCACTTTAAGAGAGAGCTTTTATTAATATTGATGATAAGAGTACAAGAAATTGATTACAATGATCAAAATTCTAATAGAATTGATTTGTAGAGAAGAGAATTGAAAAAAATTAGGTTTGATAAACCCTAATTAGTGGAGGCTAAAACCCTTACAGTCGCTTTCTGTGTTGCATAGAAATATGGATCCAGAAAATAGCTTATATAGGAGAATAGAAAACATAGAAAAAGTTCCAAAAGTGCCCCTTCAAATATCACAAATCTTCATGTCAAGCCTAGGCCAAAAAACTGGCAAAAGTCGCTATAGACGTCTGTCATAAAGTGACAAACGTCTGTTTAAAGTCTCTGGAATATAACTGCCGAAGACTCGGATGTCTGGCCAAGACTTCAAACGTCTGTCCTGAGTTTCTGAAACAAGTCTGCTGAAGCTTCAGATGTCTGTCCAAAGTGACAGACGTCTGTCTCAACTCTCGGGTTCCAAACCCTACGGTGACAGACTTCTGTCACTTTCTCTCAGACGTCTGTCGCTGTCACTCCAGCACCACTCCACTTTCTTCTCCATAACTTCTTCCTCCGAGCTCCTATTTGCGAACCATTTTCTCCGTCACCAAGCTACTTCCTTCCCCTTCAATTCTCTATATAGTGTCGCCAAAATTTAATACTCCACCTCGACACTATATCCATCCACAACTCCAATGGTACCATACCATCATTAATAACCGATAGCACCAACTATCACCACTTCTACCTTCAATCAAACGTGAATGCTTTCCCAATGAGCTCTAGCAAAGCTACCGCCCATTGCACTCCATCAACGAGCTCAGGCAAAGCCCCCGCTCGCTAACAAAGTGTTGAAAACATCCAAATCCTAAACTGTCTCACCAAAGACTAAAGTGCTGAGGAGTGTAAATTAGCACTTACCTAGAAGATAGAACCTTAATCTCTCACTGATACTCTTCCTCATCCATAACCAGGATCCTTCCTCAACCGTGTCACCCTATGGAACCTAGCACTTGTCCAAGCGAATCAAGTTCGAGTAATGCTCGAACTTTCCAATCGGCAATGCCTTAGTGAACATATCCGCCGTGTTATCCTTTATGTGCACTATCCGAAGATATACTTGCTTATCTTCATCCATGGCTGCTAGAAATGACTTTCTCACTTCAATATGCTTAGTCCGTGAGCTAAACGCCAAATTCTCTACCAAGTAAATAACACTCAGGCTATCACATCGAACATCAATGCTATCATGCTCGAATTCGAAGCCACACAACAATCGCTTCAAATAAAGTGCCTCCTTTGCCACCTCCACCGCGGCTATCAACTCCGCCTCCATGGTGGATACAGCAACTATAGTCTGCAATCTCGATCTCCAACTTATGGCAGTACCCCCAAGTGTGAAGACATATCCGGAAGTTGATTTTCTTCGATCTCTATCACTGGCGTTGTCTGAATCACAATAACCAACCAGCCTGCAATCCATTCTATCACTACCGCCAAAAACAAGACCATGAGATGATGTACCTCTAAGGTATCTCAATATGAGCCTCACAGCTTCCTAATGCAATTTCCCCGGATTAGCCATATACCGACTAACCATCCCGACGGCATTTGCAATATCGGACCTTGTACACACCATAACATACATTAGACTTCCAACTGCACTAGCATATGGCACCTTTGCCATATAACCCTTGTCTTTCTCCAAGATAAGTGATCCCTTACTCGAAAGCTTCATATGCAAAGGTAAAGGTGTATTTGACGCCTTTGCATTCTCCATGCTAAACCAGCAAAGCACTTTCTCTATGTACTCCTTTTGAGTTAATTTCAACTCAAAATGCTTTCAATCCCTTTCTATTTCCATGCCCAATATCCCTCTTGCTTCTCCAAGATCCTTCATTTTAAACTCTGATTTCAAACTCAGTTTTAGCTTGTTGATTTCATTCTTATCCTTAGAAGCAATGAGCATGTTGTCCACATACAAGAGTAAATACACCCAACAATCATTTTTCAACTTCTTGAAATATACACAAGCATCCTTGATGCTTCTATCAAAATAATTTTCAAGCATAAAATGATCAAATCTCTTGTACCATTGTCTAAGTGATTACTTTAAACCATATAATGATTTCTTTAACTTGCAAACCAAATTTGACTTACCATCCACAACGAAACCTTCCGGTTACTCCATGTAGATGTCTTCATCCAAGTCACCATGCAAGAAGGCGGTTTTCACATCAAGTTTCTCTAACTCTAAGTCGTGAATAGCAACTATGGCAAGTAATATCCGGATAGAAGTATGGCGCACAACCGGTGCGAATATCTCATCATACTCCTTTCCCTTCCTTTGTGCAAACCCCTTAGCCACTAGCCTAGCTTTGTATCTTCCATCGTCCTTCACCTTGTATATCCATTTGTATCCAATAACACGGTTTTCTTTAGGAAGTGGAACCAAATCCCAAGTTTGATTCTTAATCAATGATCGCATCTCTTCCTCCATGGTACAAATCCACTTCGAGCTATCACTCGACTCCATGACATCATCAAGGTCCATCGGCTCATCTTAACCTACAAGAAGAGCATAGTCCAAATTATCAAAAAAGCTAAGATAGTTTCAATCACCATATCTTTCAGGTGCCCTTATAGTACGACGACTAACCCGGCTAGCAATACCATCACCCAAACTCCCTTCGGCTCCACCTTGAACCGAATCTTCTCTAGAATCATGCACATCACCAACACTACTAGAGGCACCATGTGGACTATGTGATGTAACATCAACCGCTACCTCCTCGCAAGCATCTCTAACTACTCTTGTAACAACCCGCATATTTATCGATTTTATATTCAAATATTTTATTTAAATATTTCATCGTTAGTCGGATTATAGTCCGAAAAGATACTTTTTGCAAACAGTTGAATTAGGACTCGAGACCACCCCCATTGAGTTCAAAATGGCGTTTGCGACCTTTTTGAGTATAAACTTCGATATGTTTGGAGCTAGCTAAAAATTTGACCTTTTTCACTTAGGGTTTGGGTTTGGGTTCAGCCCACTAGTCATCCTTATACCCCAAACTGAACCATCCCTCCCCATTCACTCTCACTTCCTCCTCTTTTCAGTTCTAAAGCAAATATGGTGGAAGAGATGGGAAATTAAAACTCCAAGCCCTAGTTCCTCTTTCAATCTCAAATTCTTGCTCCAAAATCAAAGAGAACCCATTGGTAAGTACCTCCTTCTTCTTCTCCAACTCTTTCTCCTTCCAATTTCAGAAATTCCTAAACCTAACTTTGGGAATGTTCTTCTTTTACGCTTTGATTCAAGCTTGTTGTGTTGGAATTGAAGAGTAATTGCTCTTGCCATTGCTCCGAAGCTTCTTCTTCATTTGTTCGGGTTCAAAAGGGTGAGATTTTTATCTCACATCTATGACTATAACCATCTTTGATGTTGGGTATGAATTCTTAACACTATTTCATGTTCAATTGCTTTTGGTTTGAATTGATTTGGCGAACATTTCAATTTTTGATGTTTTGAAGTCAAAACTTTGAAACTCCTTGCTTTGAATTGTGAACATGTTTTTGGTTGTGAATCGGAGAGCCTATAGGGCCGAATTATCGATCGACAAAAGCCTCGAATTCCATTGCTCGACCGGGTGAAAGGAGTGGGAGATTGCTCTCCCACTTGGCTGAAAAACAATTTCAGCTCGTCACCAGACGTCTGTAGGTAAGCTCAGACGTTTGGGGTCTGTTTCAAGAAGTTCTCGAAACTTCCTGCAGACGTTTGAGTATTTACCTCAGACGTCTGGTGTATGTGACTTGCTATGTTTTACCTGTTTTTGCCTATTTATCTTGGGATTTCAATTTCCATCGATTCGAGGATTATCCGATTTGTCGTTATCATTTATTTTCTTCTTTGATGACTTCTTTTTCGGGAGTTTTAAGAATTGTCCATTTTATCGATTTCTTTGGATTTGATTCACGTCTTCGAACGTAGATTTGGTGATTGATTGTTTCTACAATCATTTTGGTGATTTGTCACCTTAAATTATAAAGGTTGTTTCTATACTAGTAGTAAATATTCAAACTCCTTTACAAAAATGATTTCAACTCTATTTTAAATATAAAGCTTGTTTCCAAAACCATTTTCCAATCTATTAGTATATACAAACATTTACCTCACTCGTATGAGAAATCTAATTAAACGACTTAGTAAAACGAGTGGTATGAAACGCTTGCGTTTACTTCGCCGGTTAATTCTTGGACTTGTTCGATTGAATCCCTTGTGACAATTTTTTAGTGAAGATCTACAGTTTGTTCGTAAATATTTAAGTTAAGCTAGTGGTTATGGGACATGAAGCTAAACTCATATATTTACTAGCTTAGTGTAATTGACACTTCTCGATGATCATTAACGATCATTTTTGTGATTTAGACTAGCAATTGTGCGATGTCTCTTTGTCTGCGAGGGAGACTAGACCCCGTTTGTGTGACGTTCCTACTCACATATGTGGGGTAGTGCCCCATGGTCTTCGGGCCATTTTAGTGGAGTTTTGACTCATGGTCTTCGGGTCGTTCTAGTGAAAATGGTTAGCAACCATGGAATAGCTTTCCATCTTGTGATACACGTGTTGGTGAGTTTTCATGCTCCCGTCTTGTGATAGGCCTCTTTCCCTTTTTCTTGTGATTTCTGGATTTCTTGTGATAATTTCTGGAATTTTGTGCTTCACCAATTTTCGTGATTTCCATTGATAAGTTTTATCAATATTTGTGCATTGGTGAATTTGTGCGTCATTAACTTGTTATGAATACAAGTTTAGGGTATGATACCCCATTTTATCTTTGAGAAGATTCTTGTGATATTGATTAATCTCTTGTTGCTTTTCAATTACATACTTATAGTAGTACGCCATTATGGTTATTATATGTTCATGCCATGACTTTTATTCTATACCATATCATCTGATATTTATAGCTAGAATGATCCGTTTATTATTTTCTTATAAATAATACTCGGGTCAGACCAAGATGTTACAGGTGCTTCTGCTTGACTTCTCTTCTGGGATTACTCTGACTTTTTGGCTAACTACTTAGATTAGTAGTTTTTGGATGTATACATTTGAGATATAGACTCTATGATGTACACTTATTCTTTTGTATAGCACATGTTGCTATTCTTTTGTGTTATTGTGGATCTTTCAGATCACTACTCTGATGTACACACTCATGTGTTATATATTCATATCTTTTTCCGCCTTTGTGATATGGACATCTGTGACTGATTTGTGTTATGTTTATTTCTATATTTGTTTCCGAAGATTATATATAGCCATTGTGTGATAGCTTTGGGTTTGTATCGGTATGTTGGATTTCCTCCTTAAATGAAATGCATGTTATACTATCTAACATATCGATGCTCGCACAAAGAAATTACACGGATGGTCGCTCCTCAACAGCCTTATTCTCCGTGCTAGTTGACAGCATTACTCCGTAGTGTTCTTGGCTAGCATGGGTATAGAGGTGGGGCGTCACAACTCTACTCTCTCATCTCCTTAGACAAATATGGGAATAACTTTCTTCTCCTTTGATTCACCATGAACCAAGTCCGGAACATTCGATGAGATTTTATTCTCCTTGAACAACGCTGACTCATCAAAAATAACATGACGAGAATTCACTACCTTCTTCGTTTATGGATTCCAAATGCGATAGCCTTTTACTCCATCCGTATAACCAAGCAAAATCCCCTTGAAAGCTCTAGGTTCAAGCTTATCATTTCCCGAATCATGCACATAAACCGGACTACCAAACATATGAAGATAACTCAAGTCAATGCTCTTTCCCTTCCACACTTCCTTCGGAATTTGGTTGCCAATAGCCGAGCACGGAATTCGATTAATAATATGCACTGCGGTTGATAATGCTTCAACCCAAAATCCTTTAGACAAATCCGATGTCAATCTCAAGCATCGAGCTTTCTCAAGTAGAGTACGGTTCATCCTCTCCGCAACACCATTCGACTGCAGATCTCTCGGTGTAGTAAAATGCCTCTGGATACCATGATGCTTACAAAACTCCAAGAATTCTCCGAAAACATACTCTCCACCATTGTTAGACCTTAGAAACTTCAAAGACTTGCTACTCTCATTCTCAACAAGAGCTTTCCATGCTTTGAACTTTGCAAATGCCTCCGACTTGGCCTTCATTACGTACACCCATACTTTCCGAGAAAAGTCATCTATGAAAGAAATATAATAGCGAGCTCCACCCAAAGAACCTACCGGTGCCAGTCCCTAAACATCCGTGTGAACATACTCAAGAACCCTTCTCGAATCATGTTTTCCCCCACCGAATGAAACTTTAGTTTGCTTCTTCATGACACATTCCTCGCAAAACTCTAGTTTGTTGAAACTCTCTCCATCGATCATCTCCCTCTTTCGAAGAATGTCCAAACTCCTCTTCGAGACATGACCTAACCTCAAATGCCACAACCTAGTCGCATCCAAGCTACGAGAACTATCAACTCCAACACAAGTTTCACCTTCTATAGTCACTCCTTGAAGCAAATAAATACCATGAGTCCTAGCACCCTTCATCACCACAAGCGCCCCCTTCAAAACCCGCAAGTAATCACTCTCAATAGTGATCTTACAACCTAAAGAATCCAGATGCCTCATAGAGACGAGAGACTTCCTAAGTCCCGGAACATAGCGCACATTAGTGAGAGTACGAACAACTCTGTCAAACATCCGAATATGCACGGAACCAATGCCTTTCGACTTACAAATAACACCATTTCCCATAACAATTGAATTTCCTTCTCTGCGAACATAAGATGAAAAGCAATTCCTATTCGGCGTCATATGATAAGACACCCCTGAATCGAGCACCCATTCGCTACCTGAAACATCCGATGCTACCGCCAATAACACATCTACATCTCCCTCGCCAACTCCACTCTCCACCGCTATGGATGGAGATGCTACTTCCTTCTTTGCCTTCTCCTTGTCCGAAAACTCATTCTTCCAATGACCGGGCTTCTTACAAATATAGCACTTGCCTTTTCTTTCCTTCGACTTTCCTCTCCAACCGGGGTTCCTTGATTTAGAACGCCCATGGTTCTCCTTCTTCACATATCTCTCCTTCTCCACAAATAAAATATGACCACTACTAGCACCACTACTTCCATCACCTAACTCCTTTATTTGATCCCACAACTTCTCGCTAAGAAGACCCATTTTGACATCATCAAGAGTCAATGTATCCCGGCTATAGATCAAACTATTTGAGAAACCCGTATAACGGTCCGTCAACAAACACAACAATATCATCACCTTTTGTTTTTCCTTAATCTTCAAATCTAAAACCTTCATCTTCATTAGCAAATCATTAAAAGTATTCAAGTGCGCCTTTAGCGAAGTACCTTCCTTCATTTTATAGGTGACGAATGTTCACAATAAGATTAAGCGATTAGTTAGTGACTTCTTCATATACAACTCCTCCAACTTGTCCCAAATACCCTTAGCGGTAATCCCACCACTAATTTCGGAGATAACATTTTTCCTCATAGAAAGTTGAAGTGTAGTTAATGCCCACTCTTCCATTTCTCTCTCAAAACATCCGAGATGTCTACAGGCAACAAATGTGTATCAAACACTACCCGATGCACTCGATTCCTCCTTAGAACCGCTTTCATCTTCCATTGCCATTTTTCAAAATCATTATCGCCATTCCACTTGGTTATAACCAATTGTGATCCTCAAGCCGCATACGATCCATCCACATAAGGCGCTAGACCACTTTGATTACCTATTGAGGAACTACTTTAGGTATTATATAATTCCGGCATTTCTACAACCACCTACCAACACCAATGCTTTGATACCAAGGATGTGATGGATTCTAACTCGAGACCACTCAAATCAAAACCCCAATGCACAACGGAAAAACAAGATCGTGGTAAGAAGTGTAAAAACAACCAATCAATAACTTAATCTAATCTCAACCAATCCAAATCCGATCACAATTCCCAAACAAGCAATATAGAAATCAAAGCAATAACGAAAAATAAATCACACAACAATTTATAGTGGTTCCACTAACGTTGTGTTAGTGTACATCCACTTTAAGAGAGAGCTTTTATTAATATCGATGAGAAGAGTACAAGAGATTGATTACAATGATCAAAATTCTAATAGAATTGATTTGTGGAGAAGAGAATTGAAGAAAATTAGGTTTTGATAAACCCTAATTAGTGGAGGCTAAAATCCATGCAGTTGCTTTCAATGTGGCATAGAAATATAGATCCAGAAAATAGCTTATATAGGAGAATAGAAAACCTAGGCAAAGTTCCAAAATTGCCCCTTCAAATATCATAAATCTTCATGTCATGCCCAGGCCAAAAAAACTGGCAGAAGTCGCCATGGACGTCTGTCCAAAGTCCCTGGAATATAACTGCCGAAGACTCAGACGTTTGAGCAAGACTTCAGACGTCTGCCCTGAGTCTCTAGAACAAGTCGGCTGAAGCTTCAGACGTTTATCCAAAGTGACAGACATCTGTCCCAACTCTCGGGTTCTAAACCCTACGACAACAGATGTCTGTCACTTTCTCTCAGACGTCTGTCGTTGTCACTCCAGCACCACTCCACCTTCTTCTCCATAACTTCTTCCTCCGAGCTCCGATTTGCGAACCGTTTTCTCTGTCATCAAGCTACTTCCTTCCCCTTCAATTCTCTATATAGTGTTGCCAAAATTTAACATTGATGACTCAAAGACGTTACGAGTATTTCTTTATTCCAATGACGACTCAAAAATGTCACGAGTCAATCTTTGTTCAATTACCCATCGTGTGAATTAAAATTTAGCCCAAAATACGTTATTAAATAATTATCATTCGCTCCTATCAAGTAATAAGACCATATAATATGAAACTACATTAATGTGAAATGTAAAAAGAGTTGGAGAGTAATAAATATCAATTTATATAACTTCAAAAACTAAATAATAATTAATTAATTTCCAACAGTCTCCCAGTTGGTCTTATAATTATATTAGACATCCTTAATTGTACAATATTTGATAAATATGGGTTGCTTAAATTAAATGAATCACGAATGCGAGCCACGATGGTTCCACGCTACTCTAGAGTATGGTTCCTTCCATACTACAACATCAATGTTCAATTCATCCAAACATTTAATATTGGTTATCTTAATGACCTCATAATATACCTTTCGATGTTGGACTGTCTCTATAAAACAATAATTCATAATTATATGCATGCATTTCTTAAGAGACAAAAATGATATCAATCATAAACATCTTCATTGATATCAAAATAAGAACTGTCATACAACTAAATCAAATAGCAATATTAATAAAATTATTCGAGGCCCATCTCTTTGACTTGTCCTAAAAATGTGTTTGGAGACAATCCTTTCGTAAGAGGATCTGCTATGTTATCATCAGTACTGATATGATCAATTAACACACTGTGTTTTTGAACTTCTTCTTCCACTGATAGGTATATCATCTCAATATGCTTTGCTGCTTTAGTATAATCATTCTTTGAAAAGAGACTGTTGTGAAAGCGGCTTAGATATAGCGCTCATAATTCTAAGCTCTGAATTAAAATACGCAGCCATAATCCATGATTTGTAGCTTCGAAGCAAGCTACGAATTTATCCTCCATGGTGGATGATGCAATTATGATTTTCTTAGAACTTTTCCATGAGATGGCTCCTTCAGCAAGAAAGAAAACATAACCCGAAGTGCTTTTTCTACTGTCAGTGCATCCACCAAAATCCAAGTCTGAGTAACCAATTACCTCAAGGTGATCAGTTTTCCTATATATGAGCTTATAGTCTTTAGTACCTTGCAAATACCTCAGCACTTTCTTTGCAGCATTCCAATGATATTAACCTAGGTTACTTTGATATATGCCTAACATCCCGACTACAAAACTAATGTCTGGCCCAGTACAAACTTATGCATACATCAAGCTCCCTACGTGAAGCATAAGGAAAAAATTTCATTTGATCCCTTTCCAAATCACTTATAAGGAATTAATTTAAACTGAAATCCCCTTTTGAAGTGGAACATTAACAGAATTACAATTATGCATCCCTAACCTTTCTAAAATCTTAGTGATGTAAGTTTTCTAAGACAATCCCAACATTCCTCGTAATCTATCTCGAGATATTTCTATCCTAATCACGAAGGATGCCTCGCCTAAATCTTTCATCTTAAAGTTCTCAGAAATTTATCTCTTAGTTTCAGATATTAAACAAAAATCATTGCTGGCGATAACCAAGTCATCAACATATAGTACTAAAAATATAAACTTACTCCCACTGATCTTTAGGAATATGCACCGGTCAACGATGTTTTCTTTGAACCAAAAAGACGTAATGGTATTATGAAACTTAATGTACCATCACCAAGCAACTTAATTTAGACTATATAATAATTTCTTTAACATACAAACCATATTTTTCATTCCTTCTTTTATGAAGCCTAATGGTTGATTCATATAGACTTCTTCTTCCAAACTCCCGTTTAGAAAAGTTGTTTTCATATCCATTTGGTGCAGCTCTAAATCATAATAAGCCACCATAGCTAATATGATTCTTAATGAGTCTTTCTTTGATATTGGAGAGAAAGTCTCATTATAATTAACGCCTTGTGTTTGATTAAAACCTTTTACAATAGGTCTAGCTTTATGTCGTTCGATATTGCCTTTTGAGTCAAGTTTGATCTTAAAGATCCACTTGCACCCAATTCTTTTTTGTCCTTTCGAAAATTAGACTAACTCCCAAACTTATTATCATGCATAGATTTTATTTCTCCTTTCATGGCTTTCTTATAAAAAACCGGGTCATCAATATTTCCTATGTTAAATTCAGTCTCATGAAGGTATACCACGTAAACATTAGGAATTTCAATCTCCTTTCTCTTTATGTCCTTCTTAATGGCATTTCTTATGGTTCTTTAATAACTTCATTGGTTACAGTCTTGTTATGTGGTTGTTCAGTCGCTGGATCATTCACTTGTTATTCGTTATTATTGATTTGGTCAATGATTAGTTCAACAATTACATTAGGAACGTGTTCGATATGAACTAGTGGTATTGGAATTTGTACACAGACTTCTTAAATGATTACCTCCCTTTCTTTTACACTCTCATTGACTTCACATCTTCAATAAATTTAGCCTATCTTGTTTCTAGTATTCTGGTTGTATGATTAGGATAATAGAAAATATATCTTTTCGATCTTTCTGGATAACCAACAAAAAGACATGATAATGTCCTTGGATCCAATTTCTTTTCATCCGTAGGGCATCCCCACACACGTAAATATCTTGAACCAAGTTTCCTTCCTATCCACAGTTTAAAAGGAGTTTTTGAAACTGACTTACTAGGAACCTAGTTTAAGATGTGTACATCGGTTTCCAATGCATGGGTCCACAAAAATATAGGTAGTGTAGTCCTACTAATCGTACTTCTAACCATTTCTATAAGGGTATGATTACGCCTTTCATCTACCCCATTCTGCCAAGATGATCCTGGCATTATGTACTGGGTGCATATACCAAAATTTTCAAGGCGTTCAATAAAAGGACCACGGCGCTGCCCCGACTCATAATATCTTCCACATATTCACCACCTCTATCCGACCTAATGATTTTCACATTTTTATTTAATTTCCTCTCAACTTCATTTATGTATATTTCAATGACATTTACAGATTGAGAGTTTTCATGCAATAAGTACAAAACACAATAATGGGACTAATCATCTATAAAGGTAATAAAATATTTTTCTCCACCAATGGATGGAATATTAAAAGGTCCACAAATATCAAAATGAATAATTTCAAGTAGCTGGGTGCTTCTAGTGGCTCCTTTCTTTGTTTATTTTGACTATTTGCCTTTAATACAGTCCACACAAACATCATGTCTAGCCCAATCCAGGTTATGTAGCATTCCTTCTTTAACAAGTCTTTCAATCTTATCTTGGATATTTCCCCTAATCTTTTATGCCACAAGTAAGCGGAATTATTATCATTAAGTGTACGTTTCGTACCAACATTAGGATGCATGGTAATAAGGGTTTCATTTATAAAATTCTTATCTAGATTTAACTTGTATAAAACATCATATAAAATTTCAGAGCCAACAAATAGAATTCTTAAATAAACCAAAACCATTGTATTTAAATTCAATCATCAAACCTTCAACAACAAGTTTAGAAACATAAATTAAATTTCTAGAAACAGTAGAAACATAAAAGGTTTCTTTTAAATCTAAATATCACTCCAGAACTCAAAAGCAAGCAACAGACTCCAATTGCTTCAATTTTTACTTTCGCTTTATTTTCCATGTAGAGATAATTATCTTTTAGGTTTGTTTTGCGGGTCGTAATGAATCCCTTTTTTCTCGAACCAAGCTTTCCTCTTATGACAATCCTTTTGGATGTGACCCTTCTTTTCACAGAAGAAGCACTTTCCGTTCTCTTCCTTTTTCCCAACAGATAATAATGGTTCTCCTTGGTGAGATGGTCCAGGGCCTTTCTTAAGGCCCTTTCTCGTCTTCTTCTTAATACCAGCTCCTTTAGTTGTTAGATTTCCACATGTCCTTTAATCACACGGCCACCCCGCAGCTTAAGTCTTCCTTTCTTCTTGAACCAACATGCTTTGCAAATCGTTTACATTCCACTTATCTTTTATAGGGTTTTAATTGGTCTGGAAAGGCCCATATTCAAAAGGAAGGGAGTTAAGGGAAAATTGGACAAGAAAAGAGTCATCCACAGTCATGCCCAAAACTCTAAGTTTAGCAGCCAGATTGGTCGTATCAATTATACGCTCATTCATTGTTCGAGTGCCATCAAACCTCATTGTGGTCAAATTTGCCATCAGTTTCCCAACAAGGGAATTATTAATAGAATGGAAGCGATTTTTGACGTTGTTCAGAAATTCTTTTGCTTTCGTTGTTTCAGGTAAGGATGTCTTAATGTTAGGTGCTACACACTTACACATAAACGTAAGTGCCAGTCTATTCGATCGTGACTATGCATCATGAACAACCATCTCATCCTCATTGCTTATATCAGTATTAGCATTGGGTTCGTCACTCATGATAGACATGTCTAGGTCAAGGATTCTCAGGTTGAACAATATTTTCTCATTCCATTTAGAAAAGCTAGTGCCATCAAGTTTTACATAGGATTGAGCTTGTGATAATAGGTTGAGCAGAACTGGAAATTTTTAACAATGTTCATAAAATTAAATTTTTACACACAACTATAATACAAAGATCGATAATTAATAATTGATTAATTAATAATTGGCTAAATTTCTTAATTAATACAAATACTATAGAATCTTTATTAATCATCGTATAATATTTGGATTCTAAAGAAATTTGCCCTTTAATTTATTTGTTATAGCTCTATAAGTTTGGAAACTTTGTTTGTCGCCTAAACATTAATTTCCATGATTAATAGTGTTAATATCTATTGACGACAAAAATAACACCAATACCCAAATATCAGATGAAACACCGCTTCTAATAAAATAAAGGTAAAAACAAAAGTGGAGACATAATTTTTATAGTGGTCCGGCAAATTCTTCGACTTATGTTCACTTTAATCTTTGTTATTAGTCGTTTTCTCTCTGGATTACAACTAATTTAATCATATTTGACCACAATCTGGTGGACCTCAGATTTACAATAAAGATTCTAAAATATATTTAGGAGAGGAGATAAGAGTGAAGAAGATGTAGAGTGTAAATCCTTTCATCAATTGTTATAGGGCTGGTATTTATAAAGAAACTTGCCAATAGACTCAGGAGCCCACGTAGAATAAAGTCTAGATGCATGTCCAACTGTATAGGAGGGAACACACTGGCCCAATCTCCAACAAAAACCTCTCGGTACCAGGTGGTTTTTTTGGTTGAAAAATCCTTATCATGTTTGTCTTTCCTTCCTATCTCTATTTCGATGCACTTCAAACTCTTTTTCCCTGAAGATCAAATTCTTTTTGATGATTCACTTGATATCGCTTGCCTCTTCCTGCTTTCTTTGATTTCTTCTCTGAAATCCTTAGTGTTGCTCATCTATCTTCTGCAAAAAGCACTTGACGATAATAACTTGAGGTAGTACTCGTAGTATAAGAGCTTCAGGAGACCAAGGGAAAAACCTCTCGGTATTGAGTGGTCTACTTAGCTAAATTTTCCTTCAAAATTCTTGAGTCCAATCTTTTAGCCTTTTTAGGTATGTTTCGAAGTTCGTGACTCATTTCATCTTCATTTTGGGCTTCTAGTTCTAGTTGAAATTTTCATTGTTAAAAAGTGGGTTAACACTTGCCCCCAAAGTATGCCTTTTGAATGTAAGGTATGCTTTGTTCAAGAACAAGTTTTAGCAGTAGCCAATCTTTGATAGTTGAGCTCTCTGGCCATCCATTGATCTCAATCTTGGTGATCTGTTTGGTTCCTTCAGATTCTCCTATAGGCCAAAGGTCATTCTAGACCTGTTATAGCTTTAGAATCCAATCCTTGCTTAAGTGTCAGTCACAAATCATGATCAGTCTATCCCTTGTCCAGAGATATCATTTTTTATATCAAAATTATCCCGTGCTCGTGGGGGATTTATCCATCTCATTCTGATTACAAGGTGTTCAAATCCTTTTCTCAAGGTACATCCGTTCCAGGGTCTGATCTCTCTGGATCGTTTAGCATCTAATCTAAGGTTTGATCTCTCCGTATCATTTAACATCCAATCTAAAGTTCGATCTCTCCGGATCATTTAGCATCCAATCTAGGGTTCGATCTCTTCAGGTCATTTAGCATCCAATTTAGGGTCTAATCTCTTTGGATCGTTTAACATCCATTCTAAGGTTCAATCTCTCCATATCCTTGCTGAGCCCAATCCACTTGCTTTTCGATGAGGGGACTCGACGACAAGCAGCTCCATCTGCTCACTTTTTGATAAGGGGACCTACTTTTCATACAAGTCTATCCACTCGTTCTTCGGCAAGGAAACTTGCACCTTGTAGTCACTGCCCCATCTCTCCGGACGGGACTATCACCATCAATATCAGTCATCACGTTCAAATGGATCTTTCAAAAAAAATAAAATATTCAAATCAAAGCAGACAAGAAAACAAAAGTCTTAATTATTCATCTAAGACATCCAACTCAGAGCGTGCCCAGAGGCCGATCGAGATCTCATACATATGTAAGCGGTCCGAGATTATTATTACCTTATTTATTCATCTTAGACATCCGACTCAGAGTATGCCTAGAGACCAATCGAGATCTCGTACACGGGTAAGAAATCCGAGATTATTGTTGTCTTATTTATTCAAACATAAAGCAAAGCATGGGAATCGAACCTGACTCCTATCCATCTGATTATGGGATTACCATTCTTGACCCAAATCCTTGGTCATGTTTTGCTACAGATAGTGGCTTCTCTGGTTGCACCATTGCAGTTTGGTTCCTTGCGTACTATTGCAGTTGGTTGCTCCAAATCAATTCTTTTATCTTATCACGAAGGTGTCGACACTCATTTGTTTCATGTCCGTCTAGCACATGAAAAATGCAAAACTTCCCAGACCTCCTCTCTTTATCCCTGGGTCCTCTCTTAGCTGGCCTCCAATAGGGGATCTGCCCCTAGTATCTAGGTATGTCCTCTCTGAGGTCTCAGTTAGATCAGTGTTGGAAGAGAATTTTGATTCCCTCCGTTGCCATTTTGGTTCCCCGAATTTGTCGTCAGCCCTTCGCTCTCCCTTATCCTTACCATGTCATATTCGCATGATTCTCCATCATCCACAGCATTAATCTCAGCATTCTTAGCTTCAGCATCCACTTGACTCAAATATCTCTCAGCTTCTTGATAGAACTCCGTAAGATCCATTGGTGGGTCCCTTTAAAAAGCAATCTTAAAGTTAGTCTTACTTGCAAATCTCAAAACTGCTACCATCAAAATCACCAATGGAATCGGCTTATGAACCGCAGTGGTTGCTGCACTAAACCTAGTCAAGTAACTCCTCAAGGTCTCTCCAGGCCTTTGCATCACACTCGACAGTGTCATCACATTCTTGGTCGAGAGATATGAACTCTGAATTGTCTTATGAACTTATTCACTAGATCGGTCCACGTGCTTATGGACCCATTCTCCAGCTGTCTGAACCACATTGTTGTTAAATCTGTTAGATATAATGGGAAGCACTGTCCCATTACTTCTTCAAAGCATCCGGCACTTCCATATGTCTGATGTACCTCATTAAATAAACTGTTGGATTTATTTTTCCATCATACACTTCCAACGTAGGAAGCTTGAAATCGAGGGGATTCCTCGCATTTCGGACTTTAGGGGTAAATGGATACCTGTTTACGTCCTCCAAACTCTGGTCTGGGGACCACCTCTAACTATATTTCTGATCATCTCAGCCATTTGGTTGCTATTGTCTAACAGAAGTCTTTGACCACTAGCTGCATTCTGTCTTCTACTCTTATAGGGGAACTCCGGCACATATTCTGGCATGTACTCCTCTGGCTGCACACCTACGTTTTGATTTGCATCTCTGGCTTCATTATGTACGTCATTCCTATGGGGAATACTAGTAAGTATTCCTCTAGTTGTTGCGCACTCACATTCTGTTTTTCGTTCCTAGCTCCAGCGTCGTCCGTTCTCGGCATCCCAGGATCAGTCAAACATTGTCCCTGAGTATATTCCTCTCGGTGCCGAGAGGATTAAGGTCGGCACCAAGTGGTCTTGGTTATGGGGGCATTGTTCCAATTAGCTCCACTTTAACTCCATATGTTCCTGCGTTTGTTCCTAGTCTTTGGTTCTGAATTTCAGCATCTCCAGCTATTCCTTGTTGTCCCATCCTTTAGAAAAATTCATCTAGCAATTCTTGTTGTTGAGCCATTATTCCATCTTGCATTTCTTTCATCATTCTCTCCATCTCCTCTCTAGTTGCATAGATAAAATGATTAGAATTTGAGGACACGACCTGGCTGCCCCCATGCTCTGATTGACTTCCCCTAATCTTAGATTTAGTGTTAGGTCTCTTTATCTTTTCCAAACTTCAGTTCCAAGCTTTAGATTGTAAAATCTAGCACGCTCTCGGTGAAAAACACCAAAATTTTGGTGCCAAAAATGGCACCAATACTCGGATATCAGATGAAAGCACCAGCTCTAATAAAATAAAGGTAAAATCAAAAAAGGGAACATAATTTTTATAGTGATTCGACGAATTTTTCAGCCTACGCTACTTTAATCTTTGTTATTATTCATTTTCTCTCCGGACCACAACTAATTTTATTAGATCTGACTATAATATAGTCAATCTCAAATTTACAATTTAGTTTGAATATATTTGGAAGAGGAAATAAGAGTGAAGAAGATGCAGAGTGTGAATCCTTTCTTCAGTTGCTATAGGGTTGATATGTATAGAGAAACTTGTCAGTAGCGTCAAGAGCCCACGTAGAATAAAGTCCAGATGCAAGTCCAAGTGTACAGGAGGGAACATACTATCCCAATCTCCAACAAAAACCTCTCGGTACTAGGTGGTTTTTTTGGATGAAAACCCCTTATCTTATTTGTCTTGCCTTTCTATCTCTATTTCAATGCACTTTAAACTCTTTTTACCTGAAGATCAAGTTCCTTTTGAAGATTCACCTAATATAGCTTGCCTTTTCCTGCTTTCTTTGCTTTCTTCTTCGAAATCCTTAGTGTTTCTCATCTATCTTTTGGAAAAAGCACTTGACGATGATCACTTTAGGTAGTACTCATAGTACAAGAGCTTTAGGAGGCTAAGGTAAGAGAAAAAACCTATCGATATATAGTGGCCTACAAAGCTTAATTTTCCTTCAATCTTCTTGAGTCCAATCTTTTAGCATTTCTAGGCATGTTTCCAAGTTCTTGACTCATCTCGTCTTCATTTTGGCCTTCTAGTTTTGGTTGAAATCTGCTTGGTTAAAAAGTGAGTCAACAATATCAACTATTCAGGTTTATAATATTTCTAATGTTTATTTAATTTGAATATCAGCATTTGTTGCACTTCAACCCAAATTACAACAAACATAGACTATAATTAATATAAGTATATTATCTGCTCATGTAGTCATAGCCTTTGTTTAGCTTTTGACTTAAATCGTAATGATAATTTCTTACATTATATGACTTATTCAATCAAACATTACTATGAATAATTATTATTTATTCAACATATTTTCAACTATATCCAGCCATCAACAAATGGTCTTAAATCAGAATTGCATGGATATATATTTTTTGAACACAAAATACATGAATTTTACCAAAAAATGAGTTTTCACAAGATAATGAAAGAGAGTTATGCCGTAAATTTAAAACCTTTTGCGGAATCTTAATATCAGTTTTCTGTTAAAATTTATAAGCCCTGACATTATTTCCTTGAATGGAAAAACTGGGATTTTGAGGGCTTTAACAAACTCGGATGGCCCAAAATAAATTATTAACGGCCAAAAAAATAGTGGCTGAAAACCATTTACTGCTTTTAGATTCTTGTTGAAATTATTCATTTATGGATAGCATGAGATTGTTAGAACCTCACTCTTATACCACATGTTAGTTTTATTTAAATAAAACTACCTAAGAAAAGGATCTTATCTTCATGCAATCACAATTAAATAATCAAATGAATCACTAACCTTTCTCCATGCGAGCAGCCGATTTGAAGCTTTGGAATGGTGCACTTCTTCCTCTTGAGAAACAGCCAAGAATGATGTTTTATTAATTCTGGAATTGCTCTCCCTTACTAAAATAAATTGTGTGTTATGAGTATATCTAGATTGTGAAGATATCTTTGTTTATATAGTGCGAGAGGGGCGAAATCTTATGCATTATGGCTCAAAGACGATACGAGTTCTTTCTTTATTCCAACGCATTGATGACTCGAAAACATTACAAGTCAATCTTTATTCCACTAACCATCATGTGAATCAAAATTTAGCCCAAAATACATTATTAAATATTTATCATGTGCCCCTATTAATTATTAAGACCACATAATGGGAAATTACATTAATGTGGAATTTCAAAAGATTTGGAGTGTAATAAATATTAATTTATATAATTTTGGAAAATAAATAATTATTGATTAATTTCCAACACAAAAAGGTCAAACAAACATGTACGCATCAGAATTTATCTAACGTATACCATTCTCCTGTTCTTTTCTCTTTTTTTAACAAAATTACTCATACCCTCGTCTTCTTTTATCTTCTCTCTACAAATCCTGAATTCATTCACACTAGAAATCTAGAATTCTTTCCAATAAAATCATACCGAAGTTCGATAAAAATTATAGTTTCTTTATTTCCATATATTTCAAACTTATCCATTTTCCACGAAAATAATTCTAGTTATTCAAAAAGGGATTACCTTAGTTTGAAACTAAAAGGGTTAGAAGGGAAAGCTATATTAGTTGATACTTATAACTTCTTAATTAAATATTAATAAATTTATTCACTGTTGTTATGATTTAGTTTTTTCTCCTATGATTTATCCATTATGAAAAGATACACAAGGACCATAATAAAGAAGAAAATGAGCATTTTATCACGTATTGTTTAACATAATGAACGATACATGTTTGGTATATTTTGGTGTACAAATAAAATTGTCTAAATAACATATATACAGCACCAACTAATAGTTTGTGTTGCCCTAATCCAAATTAAAATTAAAGTTCGCTATAGTCTCACCCCAAACAAAAAAAATCATATTTTTCAGTATAAATTTTTGAACTATGAATGTATTGCCCATGCAAGAATCAAACCTACCCATTTACTAAATACATAAGACAACTTACCAGTATACTACAACTACATATACTTGGGAAGATACTCATTTTGTTAATAATATGATATATCATTTTAGATGTTGCCACTTGTAACGACCCGCCATTTTGGACCATTCACATCCATTATAAGTGTATAGGTAGACACTCATGCCGGAGTTGAATTGCTCAAAATACCGCGTTGTTAATTTAAATTTGGCAAAACTGAACATATACAGTAAATAAATAATCACAGATCACAGACACAGAGTAATAAGTGCAGCGGAAATAAAAGAAATAGTAGTTCATGAAGCTACTATATGAATATATAAAATACATCAGAGTTTACAACAGAAGAGAAATACGATACATCAGAGTTAAACCAGATACAACGGAAGAGTAATACGATACATCAGATACAAATCAGAATACATCACTGGAATCATCGAATACTGAAAGCAGAATAGATGGCTGGATCTTCAAGCAAAGCTCCAACTTCAAAGGTGAGTCTCGAATACTGGAACACTCAGTCTGACCCGAGCGTAAAGCAAAATACAAAACACTCGAGTCAGGATTAACATTCTTATATCAATAAATCCAACTCAAGTGAAATAGCAATTGAAATACAAGTAACTCAAAGGATGTTTGGAATAACCATCCTTTAAGGATCCGTTAAACTATCTACTATGTAGTAGTATACGATAAGTAGATAATGTCTATCAGTAATATAAAGATATCAAAATAGTGTTAAGTCATGGCCCATTCCACCCTTAACACATTTTTATTCCCAAAAGCATATACAAGACCGTAGTTTCCCCAAAATCGGAAGTCACCAGAGGGCAATCCATATACTAAAGGTACAAATCAAAATCGTAGTGGTCGCGTATAAATGGAATACAAGTATGACAAGGCACATGAGGCAATACCCAAGGTAGTGATACTACCGTTCGCCTGATCCGGACTGGTGAGAACGCAACGCCGCAGCGCCCGCAACACCGTGAAACAACACTCCCAAAATCAAGGGTGCACCAATCGACAACAAGTATAAGTAGTTCGAAGAAGTGTGTCCACTTGAGGTAGCTAATCCTCCATTGGCCCGGCACAGCTCCTGTTTTAGTCATTTCCAATTTGACACAAGTGTCAAGGCTATCCATCATCGTTCTCTTTCTTCAGTCAACACGTACATCATTCCAACCACTTCATTCTGGATCATCACTCCGCGTATAGTTATTAAAGTGGTTTCGGTTCAGATAGAGAGTATATCCATTACCGATCCCGGTCTCTTTAATAACTTTCGTAATTATTACACCGATTGGTCATTTAATATATTTCAAAAACCAAATCAAATTCAATTCAATTAGAATTTATAAACCAACATTTCATTTGTCTCTCCAAACCAATTTCCAAAATTTACGTTTCAAAACTTCCAAATTCATAATTTCAACATCTTATAATCCAATTTCAATCTTTATTTAAACAATTCAAATATCAATTTAAATTCGTATATAAGATTCATTCCGAAATCATTTAAATCAATTTAATTTAACATTCAAATCAGTTTAACTTCATTTTTTCGATTTTATTCAATATTCGTTAAGTAAATTTATCATTCAAATCAATTCTATTTAATTTCCAATCCATTAAGTCAATTTCTTAAATTCAACTTCATTAAAACAAAACCTACAATTTTGAATTAAATTAAATTCGTCAAATCATTTCTTTCAATTACAAGTCTTACATTAATTCCAAAAATATCACATTTTCATTTCTTGTTAAAGAAATTCCATTTCACTTATTTACTTTCTTAAATAATTTTCCAAAACTTACTTAATCAAGAAATCTCAATTTCAATTATTTACGAAGTAAAATTCACTTATTCAAAGGTTCAATTTTACTTATTAAAGAGTTCAATTCAATTTAATCATTAAATAATCCAATCTTATTTAATTATTAAATAATTCAAAACTTAATTATTAAATCATTTCAAAGTTTAATAATTTCAAACTTGGTTATAATTTCAAACTTAATTATTAAATCATTTCAAATTTTAATAATTTCAAACTTAATTATAATTTCAAACTTAATTATTAAATCATTTCAAATTTTAATAATTTCAAACTTAATTATAATTTCTCAAATTTAACAACATTCTTTTCATCAATTACGTTGTTAATATTTTGTTTCAGATTATTAAATATTACAATTTTCCTTTCAATAAAATCCAAATTTCAACTTCATTTCAAAACCATATTCTTTATTCAAATAAAGTCTTCGTTTTATTTTTAAATCAAATTATTGACCAATCGGGTTTTATTAAATTTCCTATCCTAGGTCAAAGTTTAATTTGGGTATTTATCATTTCAACCCGATTCCAATTCAATTCAAAATCAAAGCATAGCAAAGGGAACTTGCAGTGTGATAACTGGGATGGTGTCAAAGTAAATAAACAAGCAATAACAACAACAATAACAATCCAACAATCAATTTAAATAATCCCGAAATAACCGTATTAATTCGCATTGTTATTTGTACGAATTAATATAATTATTTCTAGAATCTACACTATCATTTCATGTAGATTAAAGATTATTACATTACGGTTTCACTTGTCATCTATTACAATTTCATACATCATCAATTTAACATCATACATTCAGTGGTTCAAAGTATAATTAAACAAATCCTACGTGTCAATAAATTCAACAGTTAAAGGGGTCATATTATACAAATGTCAGTTAATCAAATTTAACATTTAATTATCCTATATCAAGTTCAATTTCATACTATTTATCATTTTAACATTAACAATTTAACGTCCAATATAAACATCAACAATCAATCAATTATCAGCCAAACTGTATTATCATCGCATAATAATTAACAGATAATGGTGTCAGATGTCACAGGTGAACTGATACAGGCAATAGCATATAACAGTGTAATTAACTAACAGCAGTATATTTCAATTGTCGTTTCAATTGAAATCAAATTTAATAAATAAAAGAACGTTAATCGTGAGTGATTGCTCACCTTTCGAGGCTAGAGAAGAACAAGAGAGGACATGGATAAGCTCACTAATACGGATACTGAAACGAACTAAGAATACAAGCACGAATTCCAAGGCAAAACTAAACTGGCACGAATTCGGCGACCAAAGCTGATAATAAGGAATCGATGGAACAATTGGAATCAGCTTTTTATGATTTGAAACGAAATATATAATATGTTATTATTTCTCTTCTTAGAACCAAAAAAAATAATCTAAAATACATATTAAAATCTATATATTTTATATATGCATTGTATTACATTCAAAGTCGGTATTAATTTAAACTTCTCCATATACATTTTAAACATCAGTAATAAACATAAATAAACATTTAAACACATATGTATAGCTCACATACATATATACCAACTCAACGTTTGCTTATATAATTAATATAAATCTGTACATTATAACAACTTTATTTACCCATATGTATATACAACTAAGATCAATCGGGAAAAACAATATTTCATCTTCCAAAAATACAACTAAGTGTTTAACATCCATATAAGATTTATCACAAAAATCTAATTTACATAATACTATATACGTAAATAACTTTTAAACAGATAATATAACACTACTGTAAATCCATATATAACTTTAAATATATGTAAACGGTAAAGCATACATAACCTCCTTGTAAAATATCATATATAAATACCTTTAAACACACATATATGGAATCTGACATACAAGTTGTATCCTAAATCTATATGTAAAACAATACGATTTGCCTTGTTATAACTAAAACAGATGAAATGTAGGCAACATTACATACTTACATTAAGATCTGTATACATTTCAAAATCAACAACCATATCTATTATCTTTAACATACAGCTAAAAATGTTTCACGTTTGAAAATACTGTAAAAGTATATATATACGTATATATATTAACACATGTTAAAAATCTGAAATCTTATATATATACTTTAAAATCGAAACACATAATAACAAATAAACCTATACTAAACTAGACTCACATATAAATAAACTAGTACATAACTATATATGAAGACCGTCCAATATATATATGCAGACACTAAAATGTAACCAAATGGGCATGTGCAGACCTATATATAAACTAACTATGAAAGAATCTACAAACAAAACTTTACTTAGTTTAGCTATGTATATATAACTGTTATGTAAAAATTTTAGAAAAGCATAGTTTAACCTATCATGTAATAAAATATACAAACTCCTATATAAATAACAGAGCAGACCATATATAACAAAGAAGGCCAATATATAATATACTATAACATTATATATTCAACTTACAACAATACAACAGAGGAGGAGGGGAGAGATGCTCGGCACGGCTGGAATGGAGACGAGCTGCTGATGAGGTTGCCAGAGATCAGGAGGTCGATGGCCATGAGCGAGAGGGAGGGACGCAGAGAGGGAAGGCTGTTTGGTTTGGAAGGGATCGGTTGAAGCTCGGTTTCATGGATGACAAGGGCGGAGGTGAAGACGTGGGAGTAGGTGAAAGGGAGAAACTGGGTTTGGTTGTTGGCCGTGGGTTCCGGTGGCTGTGACTGCAATGGTGGAGGAGATTTGTCGAGGTGGCCGAGCTTGGGGGTGCGAGCTGCTTCGGTTTGGGTGACGGGCGGAGTGGATGGACGTAGCGGTGAGATGGCGGAGCACGAGGGGCGGTTTGGGTTCGGGTTTGGCGTGGAGTTGCGGGTCCACGGGTGGCCAGGCGGATAAGGTCGAGGCTTCCGCAGATACAAGGGGATGTGAAGGAGGGTGGTCTCGGTCTGGGTAGCCAGGGAATGAGGTGAGGCAATCGGTTGGGCTGGGTTGCGTTGGAGGTGGTGAAGGGGTGTACTCGGCCTCGGCTGCTGGTGGGTGGTATGTGAGGTAGAGGGGAAATCAAACGGTGGACGGACCCATGAGAAGAAAGAATGAGGAATAGAAGAAGAATCTAGTAAAAAAAATGAAAATATGCACGTATAAAATGAACAGGCATGAATAAAGAACTGAACCAGAGAATTTTGAACGTGCATTAAAGAATGCATCGTGAATTGATGAAAACCCAAAAGTTTTGAATGTATTTAACCAAAAAAATGAACGTGCAACTTAAACTCACGAAGCTATTCATTATCAGGATGGAAAGTGAAAAGACAAAAACAAAAGCCAAAATACGAAACCGATACAGAAAACGTTCCGTAGATTTCGTCACTTCCCGAACTATGAAACCCGGAATTTGAATATACTACAGAGATCAGCATGACTAGACGATCAAAACGGTATACAGATATTAGTGGTACGATCGAATTTTAAAAATTTAAATTTTCTAATAGCGAAAAATGCAAGAAAAACGCTGAAAAATAAGATCGACGGAGCCAAAGATGTTCGAATTTGAAAAAACGACAAACTGACATCTTGCTCAGAAGATGGTTTAGAATTTTTCTATGTAAAAATATTTTGGGTTTGAAAACGTTTTATTTTCAACGCTTTTTAACTGATTAAATTGAAGTGAATTTACGCGCGAAATAAACTTCCGTATTTTCGGACGAAAATTTACCAGTTGGTATGTTTAACTAGACGTATTCCAAATATTAAATTTTTATTTCAAAATTTTATCGTTTAAAATTTCACAAAATTTCAACTAATTGCGTTATTAAAACAGTTGAAATTTACGGGTCGTTACACCACTAGCCCGGGGGTTGCCCTAGCCCGTGAGCTTGGAGGACCGCCCTTTGGGTCGGCCCAACATATGTGTGTAATGTTATGTATTCATTTTGACATGACTATCAAGTAAGTGAAATCATATCCATAAAAATATTAGGTCATTAGTAGATTGGTATATAAATGATTCGCAATAATTCATATTCAATAAGGCACCTAAAAGGAGACATATAAAAAATATTGTCACATCATAACAATACAGAAAGTTAATCAATTTTTTTCCTTAGCATTATTGTATGTCATCCGATTACGCATATGTGTGTTCTCCCAAAATTAATATTCATAATAGATATATGTATATATGTATACATACATACATACATACATACATACATATATATATATATATATGTTCCTGAATAACGTTCTCTAATCCTATCCATTTTATTTATAATAGATATACATATGTATGTGTGTTTATATATATGTATGTATCTATGTATGAATGCATGCATTCTCCTGACTAACATTTCACTACAAGGAAACATGAGTTTACTAACGCCATACGCGACGTCGGTAAAAGCTACATCTGAAATTTTTTATCGACACCAAGTCGACACCTTTCGTGTGGCACTTACTGATGTCAAATCGACGCCCGATGTCATACCGAGTCCAAACATTTAATGTCATTTCGACACCATGCCCATGCCGAATTCCCGACGCCATAGCTACAATAAGCCGACCCTAAAAAATTTATTTGCTGAGACCATGCCAACGCCATACCGACGCTAAACTAAATGCCAAAAGTACTAGATTTTTTGTACCATGCCGATGTCTTTACTGAAACATTTTTGCAGCATTTCTGCTGTTTTTATCACCTCAATCACAAATTCATATATAAACAATATTTAATCACACAAACATAAACAAATAATATCCAATATACAAATAGTCAAACATCAATATATAATAACACACATCCAACATTACAAATATCAACATACACAAATAACCATCAACACAAACATAACCATCCAACACTTCAAATATCCAACATACACAAATGTCTACATAAATATCCAAATGATACCTGAACATAAATATACAAACAATATCATTACTAACTAATCTCTTACACACTGACCAACACCATCTCATCATTAAAAGAAGAAATGTCCACATGCGGAAACTGTTGCACAAATGCATCGATAAGCTTACAGGGTTTCTTCTCCAGCTTACCAACATGTGACTTCAAGTGTTGGTTTTCTTCTTCTATATCAGTTAATTTGGCACCCCTCTCTAATGATGATCTCAACATTTTAACCAAGTTTGTTTATTAGTAATAAGTAAAATTCTATTTTAAATACAGTATTTGTTAATTAGAACTGTTATAGAGAAATTTATTGAACTTTCTTTTTATTTTTCATTTCCATACAAAAAAGGCAAAATTATTTAATTAATTTATATTTTTACTCAAATAAATTTATTTAATTTATTGAAGCAAAATGTATAATTTAACTGATATTTTTTTTAAATTTTCAGGGTAGTTTAACTTATATATTTAATTTAATTTATTGGGTGATTTAACAAAATGTATAATTTAACTTATATATTTGTTTAATTAATTGAACAAAATATATAATTTAAACTATATATTTGTTTAATTTATTAAGTGATTTAAATATATTTGTTTAGTTTATTGAGTGATTAGACAAAATGTATAATTTAACTTATATATTTATTTAATTTATTGAAACCAAACGTTACATATGTATGTATGTATGTATTTAATTTATTGAAACAAAATGTATAATTCAACTTGATTATACATTTGTTTAACTCCTTGAGTGATTTAACTTATATATTTGTTTAACTTAGTTATGTTTTTTTCTTAAACATATTTTATTTTTAAAATGACGGTTTATAACATTGTAACGACCCGTAAATTTCAACTGTTTTAATAACGTAATTAGTTGAAATTTTGCGAAATTTTAAACGATAAAATTTTGAAATAAGTTTTTAATATTTGGAATACGTCTAGTTAAACATAGCAACTGGTAAATTTTCGTCCGAAAATATGAAAGTTTATTTCGCGCGTAAATTCACTTCAATTTAATCAGTTAAAAAGCGATGAAAATAAAATGTTTCCGAAACCAAAATGTTTTACATAGAAAAATTCTAAACCATCTTTTGAGCAAGATGTCAGTTTATAGTTTTTCAAAATTTGGACATCTATTGCTCCGTCGTTCTTATTTTCTGCAAATTAGCAGCATTCTGGTACCGATATCGATTTTTATCGGATGATCGTACCACTGATATCTTTATACTATTTTGATCGTCTCGTCGTGCTGATCTCTACGGTATATTCGATTGTCAAATTCGGAGTCCGATTGTACGTTACACTTTGCGTAGCGATTTCCGTATCGGTTCCGCATTTTGAACCTTTTTGAATTCCTTGTTGATTCGTTATCTACTCTGTAACCAGCAGTCAATAGCCATTGATATTCCCAACAATTAATCCCTTGGACTTTTGTATTCCCAAAATTTCAATATATTTTTCTGGTTCATAACTATTTGGTCCGTTCATTTTCCTACCGGTTCCAATAATATTTGCCAATTCGTATTATTGGCTGTTCATTTGCTTTTACTTTGCTTGAAATGTTTGTTCGACCCCTGCTCTTCTTCATGCCAAAACTCACATCCCTCCACCACCAAGTGCTTCTCCACCAAGAGACCACCCAAAGCACCTCCGCTCAGCAACCTGCTCCACCTCCACCTCGCCATTGGCCTCAGACCTTCCACCATGCACACAGCCCGTCCACCACACATCCCCTGACCAAGCACCAACCCCACACATTCCTTCCATTCACCCGCCACCAACGCGCCCACTGGTCTACCCAACAGCAGCCCTTACTTCCACGTTCGCCACCATTCACCGCCTCAACATTTTTCCAGCCTTACCACTTCGCTGTCATGACACCACCCAGCCGAGCCTAGAACCCCTGTCGCCCCGCCTTCATCCTCTCACGATCACCATCAGTTCCACCTGACTGCATCCTCCCTTGGCCCTCCATACACACACGACTCCACACGAATCCACACCCACCACTACCGCTAGCCCGCGCCACCCACGTCTTCACCTCCGCCCTGGTCAAACCATGTAACCGAGCTTCACCCAATGCGCCACTTCCGCCTTCACAGCCGCTAGGCTTCCTCTGCTTCCTTCTCTTTGTAGTTGCAAGTTCAATTGATTGGCCACCACCTGCAGGCTGGATGGAAACAGTCTTCTTGTTTGCCAAACCTGAGAACTTGTAGGAGTGGATGTTGTACAGATTGTTCTTCTCTTTGCTAAACTGAATCTTAGCATGGCTGTTTCCAAACTGCTTCACCAAAAAGGCATTGTTTTCTTCACAATCTCCCAAATTAAATCACGTCGACCACAGTGGGAGACGAACCCAATCATGTGTAAGTCTATTTACATCATCTGTTAGTTATATATGTGCGGTATAAACTTTGTTTACAACTTATATATATATAGTATATATAAATTTTTATATGCATAGATTGTTGCAGCTTATATCATTTAAAATGTTAAAATTTTGTATCAGTTTATATATACATATGGTTAACCAAGTATGTTAACATTGACTCCCTGTTATATAATACATTGTATGTAAGCTATGTTAGGAATATAGAGATATATATATGATCCGTTAGACTTTGTAATTATAATGTATTAGTTGTATATAGTAGAAGCCTACTGTTAGTTTATATGTGAGTTTTGAATGTACTGGTGAAGTCTGCCTAGGGGTTTAGTCTACGTGTGATTTCAGTAACATAAGTGTTAAAAGAAAAAAATATATAATATTAGTAATAATAGGTAAGTATGTCATGTTTGATTTTAGAGCTATTACGCACTTATGTCTCCAAATTTACTAGAGCATAGTTGGTGACAGTTAGCCATATGAATTATTATTATTATTTGAATGAATAGGTTTGTCAGGTTTGCTCCAAGCATGTTTAGGTCTAAAGTATAGGTTGTTTGAACATGTTAGTTAAAACATGGATATTTTGGGTCACCTAAACATACATGCGTGTATAAAATATGTGTACTTATATAATAAACTATATATGTGGACTTTGCTATATATATGGAAAACGATTTATTACATGTTTGAAGTTAATATTTGATTTCAAAATATTATATGTATAGTTTATATATCTTTGTTGGATATAATAGTTATACATATATAAGGACATGAGTTGGTTTCAAGTAAGTTGGAAAGTTTTATTTTATATTGGTGTTTCAAATATAAATGATAACCTTTAATTAAATATATATTTTATTTTAGTATTCGTCTACAATTTGATATTGATTTCATAGGGAAATATAATAATATATATACTATGTCTCTGTCTAGATGATTTTGATTCGTTCTCATCATTTCGTATATCTCAGCTTTGCTTGTCAAATTCATACCAACCTCGCTTCACTTTGGAATTCGTGCGTGGATTCATGACTCAATTTCATTGTCGGTTCTTCTGTGCGTATCCATGTCATCTCCTATTCTCTCTAGCCTCGAAAGGTGAGCACTCACTCACGATTAACGTTCTTTTATTTATTAAATTTGATTTCAATTGAAACGACAATTGAAATATGCTGCTGTTTGATATTTACACTGTTATTACCTGTATCAGTTCACCTGTGACATCTGACACCATTATCTGTTATATATGCAATGATAATCCAGTTTGATTGTTAAATGGTTGATTGTTTGATGTTTATATTGGACGTAAAATTGTAAATGTTGAAATGATAAATAGTGTGAAATTGAATAATTAATTGTTAAATTTGATTAACTGACATTTGTATAATATGACCCCTTTAACTGTTGAATTTATTGACACGTAGGATTTGTTTAATTACACTTTGAAATACTGAATGTATGTTGTTAAATTGATGATGTATGAAATTGTAAATAGATGACAAGTGTAAAACCGTAATGTAATAATCTTTAATCTACATGAAATGATAGTGTAGATTCTAGAAATAATTATATTAATTCGTACAAATAACAATGCGAATTAATACGATTATTTCGGGATTATTTGAATTGATTATTGGATTGATATTGATTGTTGTTATTGCTTGTTTATTTACTTTGACACCATCCCAGTTATCACACTGCAAGTTCCCTTTGTTATGCTTTGAATTTGAATTTAATTGGAATCGGGTTGAAATGATAAATACCCAAATTAAACTTTGACCTTAGATATAGAGAATTAAATAAAAACCCGATTGGTCAATAATTTGATTTAAAAATAAATAAAGATTTTATTTGAATAAATAATATGGTTTTGAAATGAAATTGAAATTTAAATTTTAATGAAAGGAAAATGTTAATATTTAATAAATCTGAAACAAACAATGTAATTGTTGAAAGTATGTTGTTTAATTTGAGAAATTAATTGAATTTAGTTTGAAATTATTAAACTTTGAAATGATTTAGTAATTAAGGTTTGAAATTATAATTAAGTTTGAAATTATTAAACTTTGAAATTATTTAATAATTAAGTTTTGAATTATTTAATAATTAAATAAGATTAAATTATTTAATGATTAAATTGAATTGAAATTCTTCAATAAGAAAAATTGAACTTTTGAATAAGTGAATTTTACTTCGTAAATAATTGAAATTGAGTTTTCTTTATTAAGTAAGTTTTTGGAAAATTATTTAAGTAAATAAGTGAAATTGAATTTCTTTAACAAGAAATGAAATTGTGATATTTTTGGAATTAATGTAAGACTTGTAATTTAAAGAATTTGATTTGACGAATTTAGTTTAATTCGAAATTGTAAGTTTTGTTTTAATGAAGTTGAACTTAAGAATTGATTAAATGATTTGGAAATTTAATAGAAATTGTTTTGAATGATAAATTAATTTAACGATGTTGAATGAAACTGATAAATGAATTTAAACTGATTTAAATGTTAAATTAAATTAATTTAAATGTTTTCGAAATGAAACTTATATTCGAACTTGAGTTAATATTTGGATTGTTTAAATAGATATTGAAATTGAATTATAAGATTTTGAAAGTGTAGTTTGGAAGTTTTGAAATGTAAATTTATGGAAATGGTTTGAAAGACAAATGAAATGCTGGTTTACGAATTGAAATTGAAATTGAAATTGATTTTGTTTTGAAATAAACAAACGACCAATCGGTGTAATAATTACGAAAGTTATTAAAGGGACCGGGATCGGTAATGGATATACTCTCTATCTGAACCGAAACCACTTTAATAATTATACGCGGAGTGTTGATCCAGAACGAAGTGGATGGTTTTGGTGAACGCGTCGACTGAAGAAAGAGAACGATTTTGGATGACCCCTGACATGACTAAAACAGGAGCCGCGCCGGGCCATTGAGGTTCGCCACCTCTAGCGGACACACTTCTTCGTTACCATATCTATTACTTTTGTGATTCGATTTGGGTGCACCCCTCGATTATGGGAGTGTTGTTTCGCGGTGTTGGGATAGTAGCTGCTATGCCCAACATCAGTCCGGATCACGCAACTACTAGTATCCTAGTTGGTATCGCCTCATGTACCTTGTCATACTGATTATCCTATTCGCGACCACTACGATTTTGATTTGTACCTTTAGTATATGGATTGCCCTCTGGTGACTTCCGGTTTTGGGGAAACTACGGTCTTGTATATGCTTTTGGGAATAAAAATGTGTTAAGGGTGGAATGGGCCATGACTTAACGCTATTTTGATATCTTTATATCTTACTGATAGACATTATCTACTTAGCGTACATTACTACATAGTAGATAGTTTACCGGATCCTTAAAGGATGGTTATTCCAAACATCCTTTGAGTTACTTGTATTTCAATTGCTATTTCACTTGAGTTGGATTTATTAATATAAGAATGTTAATCCTGACTCGAGTGTCTTGTGTTTTGCTTTACGCTCGGGTCAGACTGAGTGGTTCAGCTTTCGAGACTCACCTTTGGAGTTGGAGCTTTGCTTGAAGATCCAGCTATCTATCCAGCTTTTAGATATTCGATGATTCCAGTGATGTATTCTGATTGTATCTGATGTATCGTATTACTCTTCTGTTGTAAAACTCTGATGTATTTTATATATTCATATAGTAGCTTCATGAACTACTATCTCTTTTATTAAAAAATTCCGCTGCACTTATTTCTCTGTGTCTGTGATCTATGATATTTTATTTACTGTATATGTTCAGTTTTGCCAAATTTAAATTAACAACGCGGTATTTTGAGCAATTCAACTCCGGCATGAGTGTCTACCTATACACTTATAATGGATGCGAATGGTCCAAAATTCCGGGTCGTTACAGTTGGTATCAGAGCTTTGGTAGCTCTAGGCAAAACTCAACATATAGGGTAAATGTATTTACAGAATCACTCTCATTCGAGTTTCAATCTCTTCCTTTGACTCAATTCCTTTGAATTTTTGGAACGTTCCCCTCGGTTCCGAAATTCATTCGTGTCCGTCACTATTCGTCTTCTTTCAAATTTCGGAGTATCCAATAACTCCACTTCGAATGATCCCTATAATAACTCGGCGGTCTCGCCAACTTCGAATGATTTGTAAAGGGGCAAAACTCCTTTACAATAGGCATTGATTTACCAGAAATTTCTGTATCCTCGGTCTACGGTGCTATCTATCTCCTGCTATATCTGAATTCTATTTCTTGAGATCGAATGTCGATTTGCCTCGGAATTCTGCATCGATCTTATTCTTGAAGTCATGGTCAACCCGGTAAAGGTTGCCCGCGATTTATATAAACTTATCTATCTTCCTATTTGGTTATTTAATCATCTTATCTTCTGTTTCAAACTTATCTTCGAATCAAAAAAATTTCTCTTTGATTTGATTTCTATCAAATTTGAATCCCTATCTTTGCTTTGAAATCTATTCTTATATGTCGAGCGAAGAAGTGTATTTGTAAATTAATTTTAAAATGTTTTGATATATACTGTGTTGTTTGAGTTGTTGATGTTGATTTGGGTTTTCGATCGATTCGTCTGATCAACGCTATCGATAGGATTTCCAAAACACTTGAACAGAGCAAACCGACACAATATTAATTCAAATTTGGAAAATGAAATAAATTTGTTTGATTATGTTGTGAAAATATAAGTAAAATTTTCTGGAATTTAATAGGTTAATTAAATTGTTTGTTGAAATGATAATATTTGATTATCATTTATTGTTCTAAATAAATTTATAAATACGGTTTATAAATTAATTTGGAATTTGAAATGAATTTAGTTCAGAAATTTGAGAATTTATTAGTTCCGATGATTTCGAACTTTGGTCTTAAAATTTTAATGTATATTTTATTGAAAATATTTTTAAATAGCAATCATTTCCAAAGAATTTTTTTTTATATTAAAATCAGTGCTCTTCTCTTTGTCGCTGGAAAATAGATTTCGGTGATGGCGGCCGCATCATCGACATTCATTTTCGAGTTTCGAAGTGGAGAAACCATTCTGTAGCTTTGCTACGGTTTTGTTTTGAGAAAATATATTTTGATTTACATATATATAGGTATCTTATATAAAAAAAAAAAAAATTAATTTGATTTGATATAAATATATTATATATATCTCTAAATTGTTGAAAGTTAATTGGAAATCTAAATCTTAAATTTTGTTAAAGGATGATTTCAAATATAAATAAGACCAAAGTTTGTAATAAATATTTAAACTTGAATAATTGAATTGAGAAAATTTTATTTGTATATTGTTCAACTGCATTCTAATACAACTTACCTAAATCATTCAGAAGTTGAATATGTAATTAGATAATATATAAGATAAATTGAATTTATAAATAAAATTTGAGTGCTTATAATAAATGTTATACACTAAATTTTTATTATAATGATGTTAATAGAGTTAGATAGGATAATAAGTAAACTCAGTTAATAATGAAATCAATTTGTTTTGAAAAGAATTAATAAATTTGTTTGAAAAAAAATTAACAAATTGAAATTTGATCAACATATGAAAATACCTTGAATTTAAAAGAAATTAATAGATATAAATTTATTTGTATCGAAACTTTTATGGTTTAAATAAATTTATATGGGTTAAATATATGTGATTAGATATATATTAAGTAAAATAAATTTAACAATAATTTGGAATAAAGAAGAATTTAAATTGTTGGAAAAATATGATTATAATAAAAGACTGTTCAAATTTGTGGTTTTAGAAATCAAATGGATTAAATCGATTGTTGAATATCAATTAATTCAAATTTGTATTTATATGGTTTAAATTAATTGTTATTTTGTATTTCAAAATCTGTTTTTCTTTCTGGTTGTTTCTATTCTCCTACCTCGTTCCTTTTCGGGGACGAAAAGTTTTGAGTGGGGGAGAGTGTAACAACCCGTAAATTTCAACTGTTTTAATAACGTAATTAGTTGAAATTTTGCGAAATTTTAAACGATAAAATTTTGAAATAAGTTTTTAATATTTGGAATACGTCTAGTTAAACATAGCAACTGGTAAATTTTCGTCTGAAAATATGAAAGTTTATTTCGCGCGTAAATTCACTTCAATTTAATCAGTTAAAAAGCGATGAAAATAAAATGTTTCCGAAACCAAAATATTTTACATAGAAAAATTCTAAACCATCTTCTGAGCAAGATGTCAGTTTATAGTTTTTCAAAATTTGGACATCTATTGCTCCGTCGTTCTTATTTTCTGCAAATTAGCAGCATTCTGGTACCGATATCGATTTTTATCGGATGATCGTACCACTGATATCTTTATACTATTTTGATCGTCTCGTCGTGCTGATCTCTACGGTATATTCGATTGTCAAATTCGGAGTCCGATTGTACGTTACACTTTGCGTAGCGATTTCCGTATCGGTTCCGCATTTTGAACCTTTTTGAATTCCTTGTTGATTCGTTATCTACTCTGTAACCAGCAGTCAATAGCCATTGATATTCCCAACAATTAATCCCTTGGACTTTTGTATTCCCAAAATTTCAATATATTTTTCTGGTTCATAACTATTTGGTCCGTTCATTTTCCTACCGGTTCCAATAATATTTGCCAATTCGTATTATTGGCTGTTCATTTGCTTTTACTTTGCTTGAAATGTTTGTTCGACCCCTGCTCTTCTTCATGCCAAAACTCACATCCCTCCACCACCAAGTGCTTCTCCACCAAGAGACCACCCAAAGCACCTCCGCCCAGCAACCTGCTCCACCTCCACCTCGCCATTGGCCTCAGACCTTCCACCATGCACACAGCCCGTCCACCACACATCCCCTGACCAAGCACCAACCCCACACATTCCTTCCATTCACCCGCCACCAACGCGCCCACTGGCCTACCCAACAGCAGCCCTTACTTCCACGTTCGCCACCATTCACCGCCTCAACATTTTTCCAGCCTCACCACTTCGCTGTCATGACACCACCCAGCCGAGCCTAGAACCCCTGTCGCCCCGCCTTCATCCTCTCACGATCACCATCAGTTCCACCTGACTGCATCCTCCCTTGGCCCTCCATACACACACGACTCCACACGAATCCACACCCACCACTACCGCTAGCCCACGCCACCCACGTCTTCACCTCCGCCCTGGTCAAACCATGTAACCGAGCTTCACCCAATGCGCCACTTCCGCCTTCACAGCCGCTAGGCTTCCTCTGCTTCCTTCTCTTTGTAGTTGCAAGTTCAATTGATTGGCCACCACCTGCAGGCTGGATGGAAACAGTCTTCTTGTTTGCCAAACCTGAGAACTTGTAGGAGTGGATGTTGTACAGATTGTTCTTCTCTTTGCTAAACTGAATCTTAGCATGGCTGTTTCCAAACTGCTTCACCAAAAAGGCATTGTTTTCTTCACAATCTCCCAAATTAAATCACGTCGACCACAGTGGGAGACGAACCCAATCATGTGTAAGTCTATTTACATCATCTGTTAGTTATATATGTGCGGTATAAACTTTGTTTACAACTTATATATATATAGTATATATAAATTTTTATATGCATAGATTGTTGCAGCTTATATCATTTAAAATGTTAAAATTTTGTATCAGTTTATATATACATATGGTTAACCAAGTATGTTAACATTGACTCCCTGTTATATAATACATTGTATGTAAACTATGTTAGGAATATAGAGATATATATATGATCTGTTAGACTTTGTAATTATAATGTATTAGTTGTATATAGTAGAAGCCTACTGTTAGTTTATATGTGAGTTTTGAATGTACTGGTGAAGTCTGCCTAGGGGTTTAGTCTACGTGTGATTTCAGTAACATAAGTGTTAAAAGAAAAAAATATATAATATTAGTAATAATAGGTAAGTATGTCATGTTTGATTTTAGAGCTATTACGCACTTATGTCTCCAAATTTACTAGAGCATAGTTGGTGACAGTTAGCCATATGAATTATTATTATTATTTGAATGAATAGGTTTGTCAGGTTTGCTCCAAGCATGTTTAGGTCTAAAGTATAGGTTGTTTGAACATGTTAGTTAAAACATGGATATTTTGGGTCACCTAAACATACATGCGTGTATAAAATATGTGTACTTATATAATAAACTATATATGTGGACTTTGCTATATATATGGAAAACGATTTATTACATGTTTGAAGTTAATATTTGATTTCAAAATATTATATGTATAGTTTATATATCTTTGTTGGATATAATAGTTATACATATATAAGGACATGAGTTGGTTTCAAGTAAGTTGGAAAGTTTTATTTTATATTGGTGTTTCAAATATAAATGATAACCTTTAATTAAATATATATTTTATTTTAGTATTCGTCTACAATTTGATATTGATTTCATAGGGAAATATAATAATATATATACTATGTCTCTGTCTAGATGATTTTGATTCGTTCTCATCATTTCGTATATCTCAGCTTTGCTTGTCAAATTCATACCAACCTCGCTTCACTTTGGAATTCGTGCGTGGATTCATGACTCAATTTCATTGTCGGTTCTTCTGTGCGTATCCATGTCATCTCCTATTCTCTCTAGCCTCGAAAGGTGAGCACTCACTCACGATTAACGTTCTTTTATTTATTAAATTTGATTTCAATTGAAACGACAATTGAAATATGCTGCTGTTTGATATTTACACTGTTATTACCTGTATCAGTTCACCTGTGACATCTGACACCATTATCTGTTATATATGCAATGATAATCCAGTTTGATTGTTAAATGGTTGATTGTTTGATGTTTATATTGGACGTAAAATTGTAAATGTTAAAATGATAAATAGTGTGAAATTGAATAATTAATTGTTAAATTTGATTAACTGACATTTGTATAATATGACCCCTTTAACTGTTGAATTTATTGACACGTAGGATTTGTTTAATTACACTTTGAAATACTGAATGTATGTTGTTAAATTGATGATGTATGAAATTGTAAATAGATGACAAGTGTAAAACCGTAATGTAATAATCTTTAATCTACATGAAATGATAGTGTAGATTCTAGAAATAATTATATTAATTCGTACAAATAACAATGCGAATTAATACGATTATTTCAGGATTATTTGAATTGATTATTGGATTGATATTGATTGTTGTTATTGCTTGTTTATTTACTTTGACACCATCCCAGTTATCACACTGCAAGTTCCCTTTGTTATGCTTTGAATTTGAATTTAATTGGAATCGGGTTGAAATGATAAATACCCAAATTAAACTTTGACCTTAGATATAGAGAATTAAATAAAAACCCGATTGGTCAATAATTTGATTTAAAAATAAATAAAGATTTTATTTGAATAAATAATATGGTTTTGAAATGAAATTGAAATTTAAATTTTAATGAAAGGAAAATGTTAATATTTAATAAATCTGAAACAAACAATGTAATTGTTGAAAGTATGTTGTTTAATTTGAGAAATTAATTGAATTTAGTTTGAAATTATTAAACTTTGAAATGATTTAGTAATTAAGGTTTGAAATTATAATTAAGTTTGAAATTATTAAACTTTGAAATTATTTAATAATTAAGTTTTGAATTATTTAATAATTAAATAAGATTAAATTATTTAATGATTAAATTGAATTGAAATTCTTCAATAAGAAAAATTGAACTTTTGAATAAGTGAATTTTACTTCGTAAATAATTGAAATTGAGTTTTCTTTATTAAGTAAGTTTTTGGAAAATTATTTAAGTAAATAAGTGAAATTGAATTTCTTTAACAAGAAATGAAATTGTGATATTTTTGGAATTAATGTAAGACTTGTAATTTAAAGAATTTGATTTGACGAATTTAGTTTAATTCGAAATTGTAAGTTTTGTTTTAATGAAGTTGAACTTAAGAATTGATTAAATGATTTGGAAATTTAATAGAAATTGTTTTGAATGATAAATTAATTTAACGATGTTGAATGAAACTGATAAATGAATTTAAACTGATTTAAATGTTAAATTAAATTAATTTAAATGTTTTCGAAATGAAACTTATATTCGAACTTGAGTTAATATTTGGATTGTTTAAATAGATATTGAAATTGAATTATAAGATTTTGAAAGTGTAGTTTGGAAGTTTTGAAATGTAAATTTATGGAAATGGTTTGAAAGACAAATGAAATGCTGGTTTACGAATTGAAATTGAAATTGAAATTGATTTTGTTTTGAAATAAACAAACGACCAATCGGTGTAATAATTACGAAAGTTATTAAAGGGACCGGGATCGGTAATGGATATACTCTCTATCTGAACCGAAACCACTTTAATAATTATACGCGGAGTGTTGATCCAGAACGAAGTGGATGGTTTTGGTGAATGCGTCGACTGAAGAAAGAGAACGATTTTGGATGACCCCTGACATGACTAAAACAGGAGCCGCGCCGGGCCATTGAGGTTCGCCACCTCTAGCGGACACACTTCTTCGTTACCATATCTATTACTTTTGTGATTCGATTTGGGTGCACCCCTCGATTATGGGAGTGTTGTTTCGCGGTGTTGGGATAGTAGCTGCTATGCCCAACATCAGTCCGGATCACGCAACTACTAGTATCCTAGTTGGTATCGCCTCATGTACCTTGTCATACTAATTATCCTATTCGCGACCACTACGATTTTGATTTGTACCTTTAGTATATGGATTGCCCTCTGGTGACTTCCGGTTTTGGGGAAACTACGGTCTTGTATATGCTTTTGGGAATAAAAATGTGTTAAGGGTGGAATGGGCCATGACTTAACGCTATTTTGATATCTTTATATCTTACTGATAGACATTATCTACTTAGCGTACATTACTACATAGTAGATAGTTTACCGGATCCTTAAAGGATGGTTATTCCAAACATCCTTTGAGTTACTTGTATTTCAATTGCTATTTCACTTGAGTTGGATTTATTAATATAAGAATGTTAATCCTGACTCGAGTGTCTTGTGTTTTGCTTTACGCTCGGGTCAGACTGAGTGGTTCAGCTTTCGAGACTCACCTTTGGAGTTGGAGCTTTGCTTGAAGATCCAGCTATCTATCCAGCTTTCAGATATTCGATGATTCCAGTGATGTATTCTGATTGTATCTGATGTATCGTATTACTCTTCTGTTGTAAAACTCTGATGTATTTTATATATTCATATAGTAGCTTCATGAACTACTATCTCTTTTATTTCCGCTGCACTTATTTCTCTATGTCTGTGATCTATGATATTTTATTTACTGTATATGTTCAGTTTTGCCAAATTTAAATTAACAACGCGGTATTTTGAGCAATTCAACTCCGGCATGAGTGTCTACCTATACACTTATAATGGATGCGAATGGTCCAAAATTCCGGGTCGTTACAAACATCTAGTAGAAAATGAGGGTTAGTTAAATAATTATACTAACCATGCGTATAAAATACATACATACATAGATACATACATATAGTTATTTGGATTTATAACCAATGTATACATACATAGAGTATGTTGGAATTGGGCCAGCACACGGTGGACTAGATGAGTGAATTTCACAAAAAGTCCAGTTTAGACCTTATTGGCTGTAACACCCCGTATTTTTGGTAACATTATTTAGGATATTTAATTAGTTAAATTAAATAAAATAATATGTTGATTAGGGGATTGAGATTTGATTTTAATTAAGGGGTAGCCGTGTCATTTAAATAATGAATTAAAAGAAGAGATAAAATGAAATAGAGGAGGGATAAAATAGGAAAGAGGTCATTCCTATATCTCTAAAACTTGGCTGTGTATCCTCATACACGTTCATTTCATTTGAACTTTTTTAAAACTCAAGGTCGACCACCATTAACAAGAGAAAGGGAAAGAAGATTAAGAAAAGCAAAGGAAGAAGCTAATTCAAATCAAATCCATTCAAATCTCAAGCTCCTTAATCTCTAAAGCCAAGGTGAATAATGTTTACATCTCATATTTCTTTTGTTTTCGGTTTTAAGATGAAGTCCAAAATATTTTGCATTGATTTGCCATGTTTTTGAATGGTGGAATGATTATATATACATGTTGATGATTTATGGTTGTTCATATAGATTTTATGACATGTTTTGATATGAAAACCCTATTAGATGACATCCAAATGCCTTGCGAATTTTTATCTAGATCAAAAATATTATTTTGGAGATAGGTTACGATTTTTAGAATATTCTGGATTTTTGTGGAATTTATATAAATTTTTGGTAAAGAAAATGTTAATTTGGGTTATAAATTATTTACGTTTAAATAATAAAAGGTCTGGGTCTGAAATTTTTATATGTTAGAAAACATATTAAAAGAGATTTTCTGGAATTTTTGTAGAATTTTCCTAAGTGTTTTAATGGGTATATAAAATTATTTAATGTATGTGACTTAAATGTTTTATATATTTATGAAAGGAGAAGGGGCTTTTTGTAAATAAATTTAAATTGTTAATTCTAGAAAGTCGGCAGTACTTTTAGAAAAGAGAAACTTGCAACCAATCACAATTTGAAAAACTAGGCAGGTTAGGTACAAAGAAATAGTTTAAGAGGACAAATAAACATGTTTTTCACTGTTTTGATGCTTTTGGCACCAGGTTCTGCCTTCTTACCTTCGCCACCGTCTCTGTCGAAACTAATGCACATGGTATCAGTTAACTGGTACGTAGTGAATTGGATATAGGCGGAAGGTATAGGGTTGAAACCAAGGGTTCCGAAGTGGTTGAGGCACTACTTTGCTTTTAAAAGAAAATGCACTTGCATGCTTTCGACTGAGTAGCTTTCGACTAGGTTGGCTTTCGACTAGGTCAAATGGTTTTAAAGAAATGGTTTCGATTGGGTTGCGCATTTGTTTTAAATGACTGCTTTCGACTAAGTCGAAACCTTTTGGCTACTGCTTTCTTCCTTTCGACTCATATGGTTTCGAAGAGGTTACTTTGTTTTCTAAAATTTGGCCACTTCTCCAATGCTTTCGAAGGGATGGTTTCGACTCCATCACTTCTTTACTTAGGAATGATTTCGAATGGGATGCTTTCGACTTTAATGGGTTTCTGATCCTTTTGCTCTACTTGAAGGCATAATCCAAATGGTTTCGACTGAGACGATTTCTAATGATTTCGAAAGGTTTCCACATGTTTTAAAATCGAACCCAAAGACTTTCGAAAGGTTTAGTGTTTTAATGCTTTTGAAAGGGTTTTAAATACAGGTTTCGAAGGGGTGGTTCCCCAATGATTTCGAAAGGTCAAAGAGGGAAGGTTTTCCCAATGTTTTTGAAAGGCATGGTATAAAGGTTTTTAAAGAAGGATGTATAATGTTTTAAAGCTTTCGAAGGGAAGGTTTTTATGCTTTTGAAAGGAAGATTTTGAATGGTTTCGAAATGAAAGATTTGGCATTTCGACCTAGGTTAAGTAAAGGGTTTTACTTGGTTTTGAAAGGGTTATTTTCAAGGGTTTTGAAGGGGTTGTTTAAAGGTTTAAACAAAGGTTTCGAATATAATAACTAGGCAGCATAGCCTAAGTGTTTTTAAGTTAAAAGGGGTTTTAACTTATTTTGAGGGGATAGGAAATCCTCATTAATTCATCAACATTATTTTGAGTAAAGTATATATAACACGGCAAAATAGCTTAGAATGAAGCTAAGAATATATTTTTCCTTGTATAAATATGATTTATAAGGTTAAATCATTTTGAAAAGGGTTTCAAGGAAAAAGATGAAGGGTAGTTAACTCTAAGAAAATGATTCGGATAGATAGTCCATTTTGATTCGGACAGTTAGTCCAGTTTGCTGATAGTTTGTCTAGTTTGTGGGCAGCCAGCCCAGTTTTTGGACGGATAGTCCATTTACTACTTGTGGAGAGATAGTTCATTAGTTACCTAATTATAGCTTAACGAATATAGCTATTGTTATCATTATTATAATCTGTTTGATTAACCGGTTTGGTTGCAAGAAAAGATTTGCATAATATATGTTTTAAAGAGGATATTAGTAAGGGAAAACCCATTCCGCTAAGCGACGTGGTCTCACTTAATATCAGTAAACCGAGATGTAACAGTATTATATATACCAGGCTTTATGTCTGACTCGAAGTTTTTGTTTCTCCTTAAACTCTCGGGTGCTCAAAATTGATTTGAGTAGGCTGAGGGTTGAGGTTTATAATTTTTAGTTTTGGCAAATAAAGCTTCTGGATTTGGGCAGGTGGCTGATGGATAGCTAATTAGGAGTTATAGTTTATTTTGCTTTGATTCCGCTTTGTATATTAAGTCAGTTTTGACTATATAGCTTTGATCAACCAAGGAGGCATCTTCATATGTCGCTCTTGGCGTATTATTGTAATGATTATATTTGATCCTTACCTGGAAAACGATATAGAACTATGTAACTTGGATATGAATTTGTTTTGCAATGTAATCAGTAAAATGTTGTATTTTGGAAATCTGTGATTTTGTTCATATTCAAGTGCTTCCGATATTATGGATACCATTAACATTACCGTATGTTGTCACCAGAAGTTAATACTATGGATGACTGTAGCATCTGTAGCGCTTAGCTTTTAGCCTCTAGATACGGGAAGTTACAACTTGGTATCAGTGCATAGGTTTATGAAAAACTTTAACTAAAAATGGTTTGAAAACATAATCCTAAGGAATTAGGGTAAGATTGGGGTATGGAATGACGGTATAGTAAAGTACTTGTATTTGCTATATATAAGTATACGCTTTATCTCCAGTCTCCTATCTTTGTTAGGTTATTTTTCTGTATCTCATTAGGTTTGAATACAGATATAGATGGTAGAGGAGGAAGAGTTAACCCAGGAGGGAAGGGCACCGATGGGAATGCCAGACCTAATGCGAGGAGGACCCAAGGTCAGGCACAAGCAGAGAATGTAGGTGCTGGAGTCCCGCAAGTTGGAATGGAAGCTATGTATCAGTTTTTCGTGAATATGATGCAAGCTGGAATTGCAGCTGGAGTGGTAGGAGGAGATGCTGTAGGGGCAGGAGTTTCGAAAGTTCCAGTAGTTAACCATTATGCTAAGTTGAGCGGAGATTACGCTAAGCTTAGAGGGAAGCCATTTCTAGGAACAGAGAATGCTATAGAGGTGGAGAATTGGTTGCTGCACTGTGAGAGAATTTTTGCAGATTGGGGCTCAATGATGAGTAGAAGAGGAGGCTTGCTTCGAGACAGATTCAGGGAGTAGCTTTATTTTGGTGGAATAGCGTGATGGTTGGTATGGATGAGGAAACCTTGACATGGGAAGATTTCAAGGGGAGGTTCTAGGAGAGGTTCATGTCTGCTGTGGCACAGTCAGCTCTGATCAGAAAGTTTGTTGAATTAGAGCAGGGAGAGACGTCTATTCTGGAGTATGCTAGAAAGTTTGAGGAGTTGGCTAGATATAGGTATGCTTCAGTGGATACAGTGATGAAGAGGAATGAGAAGTTTATCAGGGGGTTGAAGCCTGAGTTAGCAAGGGCTACATTACCTCATATTAGAGATCCTTCTAATTATGTAGTGGAGATGGCCTTAAAGCATAAGGAGATTCTTGATTCTCTAGAGAAGAGTAAGGCTAAGGAGGTCCAGGTTGGGCAGAATCAGAAGAGGAAGTTCTTTCCTAAAAAGGGTGCTCATAAGGGTGGAGCAACTAAGAAAGGGAAGTCTGAAATTGTTTGCTTCAAGTGCAACAAGAAGGGGCATTTTGCTAACGAGTGTCGTGCTGGAAAAGCAAAGGAAGTGGCTGGGAAGAAGAATGTCAGGTGCTTTAATTGTGACCAGATTGGCCACTATAAGAATCAATGCAAGGAGCCCGCTAAGGATGGAAAGGGCAAGATGTATGCATTGGAGCCTGCTACTTCGAAACCAACAACTCCGGGGAAAGGAAAGGCTATTTTGGGAGGTACGCTTCAGATTCATGTTATGTCTATTAACGCTCTATTTGATACTGGTGCATTGCATTCTTTTATATCTAAATGTTTGATAGATAAGCTTAACCTAGGTCCCATATATTTAGTTACTTCCTTACGGGTTGCGAATCCAATAGGAGGGTATGCAACTCTAGGGTTAAGATGTGACCAGTTAGAGTTTGACTTGTTAGGCCATACTTTTGTTTGTAGTTTGCATGTGTTTGATTTTGTAGGGTTTGGAATTATTCTTGGTATGGATTAGTTAAGTGAGTACGATGCTAGGATATTTTTCCAGGATAGAAAAATATCACTTAGACACCCTGATTGTAGTGACAGGATTGTTTATACCATAAAAGGTTCTAGCAGTGAGGTGAATGCTTTGTTGGGTGCTATGGAATTAGAAGATGAGCTGAATCAAGTTTTTTTGGTTAGAGAATTCACAGATTTTTTTGAGCCTGTAGTTGGATTTCCACCAAAACGAGCCATTAAGTTTCAGATAGATTTGATTCTGGAAGCATGACCAGTGAGTAGGCCGCCAAGCAAGTTGACTCCTATAGAGATGAGAGAGTTGAAGGTACAGTTGCTGGATTTGGAAGGCAAGAGCTTTATCATGCCAAGTAGTTCGCCTTGGGGAGCAACCGCAATTTTTTCTTAGAAGCTGGATGGATCGTTAAGGATATGTATCGATTATCGTAAGTTGAATGAGAGGACGATAAAGAATCGATATCCATTGTCGAGAATTGACGGTTTGTTCGACCAATTGAGTGGAGCCAAGGTATTTTCCTAGTTGGATTTGGTGATAGGTTTCCATCAGCTCATCGTGGCAGAGGATAATATACATTTGACGGCGTTTAGGACCAGGTATGGGTCATACGAATGGTTAGTTATGCCGTTCGGACTGACTAATGCGCCGGCTTTCTTTATGGATTTGATGTACCGAGTTTTCCGAGAGCACTTGGATAGGTTCGTATTAATTTTCATAGATGATATCTTGATATACTCTAAGGAAGAAAGAGAGCATAAAGTTCATCTTAGAGTGGTGCTAGAGACGTTGAGGCAGCATTAGCTAAAGTTTTCGAAGTGCCATTTATGGAAGAAAGAAGTGAAGTTTCTGGGTCATGTAGTCTCAGAGAAAGGGTTGTCAGTAGATCAAGATTGAAGTGGTGAATAGTTGGAAGAAACCCGAGACAGTGACTGAGATAAAGAGTTTCCTTGGGTTGGCTGGTTATTATCGGAGGTTCATTTAGGATTTTTCGCGGATAGCAACACCAATGACCAAGCTAACGAGAAAGGATGTGAAGTTTGTGTGGACCGATAAGCGTGAGGAAGCATTCCAGAGTTTGAAACACTTATTGACCCTGCACCTGTGTTGGTTGTTCCGGAAGGGAATCAGGATTTGATGGTTTATACCGATGTGTGTGAAACAGGATTAGGAGCTGTGCTGATGCAGAGAGGTAAAGTGATTTCCTATGCTTCTAGACAGCTTAGAGCGCATGAGGTCAGATATCCGATGCATGATTTGGAATTAGCTGCAGTGATTTTTGCATTGGAGGTGTAGAGACATTACCTTCTAGGAGAGAGGTTTGAGCTATATACAGATCATAAGTCGCTGAAGTATTTGTTCTCTCAGAAGGAGCTGAACATGAGACAACAGAGGTGGTTAGAGTTTATTGTCGCTTATGATTTTTGGATTGAGTATACACCAGGGGAAGGCAATAAAGTTGCAGATGCACTTAGCAGGAAACATCAGAATGCAGTGTTGGCAATGATTGCTGAGTGGAAATATTTGAAAGCATTAGCAGATCGCAGAGTGCAGTAGAGATCCGAGGCTGGGACTAGCCGAGAAACCGTAGTGCTATCTTGTTTGGAAGTTCGACCGGTGATGATCGTAAAGATTTCTTCTAAACATGAGGGAGATCCCGTATTAGTTGAAAAGATCAGGAAGTTAAGAGATGGAACCGAGAACGATGACTTGAAAGGTTTCAGTCTTGACCAGAATGGGTGATTGAGAAAGAAAAAAAGATTGTGTGTTCTGAGTGTAGGAAACATAAGGAAAGAAGTCTCGGAGGAATGCATCATTCGAAGTTCTCTATTCATCCAAGAGGAACTAAGATGTATCCAGATATGTAGAGAAGTTTCGTTTAGGAGGGTCCAGTGGAGCGACGATGACAGGGACTCTACTTGGGAGATTGAGTGTAGGATTAGAGATACTTATCCTGACTTATTTGATGGTATCTTTTGCCTCTTTGACTGATGTGTTATGCACCTTATCGTAATTTCGAGGACAAAATTATTTAAGGAGGGGAGTCTGTAACAACCATATTTTTGGTAACATTATTTAGCATATTTAATTAGTTAAATTAAATAAAATAATGTGTTGATTAGGGGGTAGCCGTGCCATTTAAACAATGAATTAAAAAAAAGATAAAATGATAGAGGAGGGGTAAAATAGGAAAGAGGCCATTTATATATCCAAAAACTTGGCCGTGTATTCTCATACACGTTCATTTCATGTGAATTTTTTTAAAACTCAAGGCCGACCACTATTAACAAGAGAAAAGGGAAGAAGATTAAGAAAAGCTAAGGAATAAGCTAATTCAAATCAAATCCATTTAAATCTCAAGCCCCTTAAGCTCTAAAGCTAAGGTGAATAATGTTTACATCTCATATTTCTTTTTTTTTTTGGTTTTAAGATGAAATCCAAAATATTTTGCATTGATTTGCCATGTTTTTTAACGTTGGAATGATTATAAATACTTGTTTATGATTTATGGTTGTTCATATAGATTTTATGACATGTTTTGATATGAAAACCCTACTAGATGACATCCAAATGCCTTTCAAATTTTTATATAGACCAGAAATATTATTTTGGAGATGGGTTACAATTTTCAGAATTTTCTGAATTTTTGTGGAATTTATATAAATTTCTAATGAAGAAAATGTTAATTTGGGTTATAAATACTTACAGTTAAATAATAAAAGGTTTGGGTCTAAAATTTTTATATGTTGGAAAACAGATTAAAAGAGATTTTCTGGAATTTTTGTAGAATTTTCCTAAGTGTTTTAATGGGTATATAAAATTATTTAAGGTATGTGACTTAAATGTTTTATATATTTATGAAAGGAGAAGGGGTTTTTGTAAATAAATTTAAATTGTTAATTCTAGAAAGTTGGTAGTACTTTTAGAAAAGAGAAACTTGCAACCAATCACAATTTAACAAACAAGGCAGGTTAGGTACAAAGAAATAGTTTAAAAGGACAAATAAACATGTTTTTCACTGTTTGATGCTTTCGACACCAGGTTCCGCCTCCTTACCTTCGCCTCCGTCTCTATCAAAACCAATGCACATGGTATCAGTTAACTGATACATAGTGAATTAGATATAGGTGGAAGGTATAGGGTCGAAACTAAGGGTTCCGAAGGGGTTGATGCACTACTTTGCTTTTAAAAGAAAATGTGCCTGCTTGCTTTCGACTGAGTAGCTTTCAACTAGGTTGGCTTTTGACCAGGTCAAATGGTTTTAAAGAAATGGTTTCGATTGGGTTGCGCTTTTATTTTAAATGACTGCTTTCGACTAAGTTGAAACCTTTTGGTTGCAGCTTTCTTCCTTTCGACTCAAATGATTTCGAAATGGTTACTTTCTTTTCTAAAATTTGGCCACTTCTCCAATGTTTACGAAGGGATGGTTTCGACTTCATCACTTCTTTACTTAGGAATGATTTTGAATGGGATGCTTTCGACTTTAATGGGTTTCTGATCCTTTTGCTATACTTAAAGGCATAATCCAAATGGTTTCGACCGAGACGATTTCCAATTATTTCGAAAGGTTTCCACATATTTTAAAATTTAACCTGAAGGCTTTTGAAATGTTTAGTGCTTTAATGCTTTCGAAAGGGTTTTAAATAATGCAGGTTTCGAAGGGGTGGTTCCCCAATGATTTCAAAAGGTTAAAAAGGGAAGGTTTTCCCAGTGTTTTCGAAAGGCATGGTACAAAAGTTTTTTAAAGAAGGATGTATAATGTTTTAAAGCTTTCGAAGGGAAGGTTTTCCGAGTGTTTTCGAAAGGCATGGTACAAAAGTTTTTTAAAGAAGGATGTATAATGTTTTAAAGCTTTCGAAGGGAAGGTTTTTATGCTTTTGAAAGGAAGATTTTAAATGGTTTTGAAAGGAAAGATTTGGCCTTTTGGCCTAGGTTAAGTAAAGGGTTATACTTGGTTTCGAAAGGGTTATTTTCAAGGGTTTCGTAGGGGTTATTAAAGGTTTTAAACAAAGGTTTCGAATATACTAACTATGCAGCATAGCCTAAGTGTTTCTAAGTTAAAAAGGGTTTTAACTTATTTTTAGGGGATAGGAAATCCTCATTAAAATTCATCAATATTATTTTGAGTAAAGTATATATAACATGGCAAAATAGCTTAGAATGAAGCTAAGAATATATTTTTCCTTGTATAAATATGATTTATAAGGTTAAATCATTTTGAAAAGGTTTTCAAGGAAAAAGATGAAGGGTAGTTAACTCTAAGAAAATGATTCAGACAGATAGTCCATTTTGATTTGGACAGTTAGTCCAGTTTGCAGACAGTTAGTGCAGTTTGCGGGCAGTCAGCCCAGTTTTCGAACAGATTGTCCATTTATTACTTGTGGACCGATAGTTCATTAGTTACCTAATTATAGCTTAACGGACATAGCTATTATTATCATTATTATAACCAGTTTGATTAACTAGTTTGGTTGCAGGAAAAGATTTGCAAAATATATGTTTTAAGGAGGATATTAGTGAGGGGAAACTCATTCCGCTAGGCGGCATGGTCTCACTTAATATCAGTAAACCGAGATGTAACAGTTCTATTCATACCAGGCTTTATGTCTAACTCGAAGTTTTTGTTTCCCCTTAAACTCTCGGGTGCTCAAAATTGATTTGAGTAGGCTGAAGGTTGAGGTTTATAGGTTTTAGTTTTGGCGAATAAAGCTTCTGGAGACAGGCGGGTGGCTGACAGATAGCTAATTAGGAGTTATAGTTTATTTTGCTTTGATTCCGCTGTGTATATTGAGTCAGTTTTGACTATATAGCTTTGATCAACAAAGGGGCATCGTCATATGTCGCTCTTGGCATATTGTTGTAATGATTATATTTGATCCTACCTGGGATACGATATAGAATTATGTAACTTGGATATGAATTTGTTTTGAAGTGTAATCAGTAAAAATGTTGTTTTATGGAAATCTGTGATTTTGTTCATATTCAAGTGCTTCTCATATTATGGATACCATTAGCATTACCGTATGTTGTCACCAGAAGTTGATACTATGGATGACTGCAACATCTGTAGCGCTTAGCTTTTGGCCTCTTGATACAGAATGTTACATTGGCCTATGGAGTCTAAATTAATTTAGATCCAATCTAAATAATATTAGATAAAATCTTTATTTTATTTATTTAGTTTATATAAAGATTTGATTTGATTATATATATAGTATATAATGCATATGTGTATCAAATACACACATTCGTGCATAGTGCATGTGCAAAATATAAATGTGCACATCGTTTAATGTGTCTAGATTTAAGTGCTATGATTTATACTGCAATGTACACGTTTGTTACTTTATATACATATTTGTTGTCCATATTTAATTTATTATTTTATACATATATTGATACACATATTGGTAATTTTGTATATAGGTACATACATACATGCATGCATGATACACACACACACATATATTATAATATAGTATTTATTTAAATGATTTTGATTAATCCAAAACAATTCAAATTAATAGCTAAAATATCTAAAAGTTTTAAAAACAAACCTAGATCTGGAATGAAAATCTATTTTAAATTCAAAATTCAAAAGTTAATCTTTTAAATACACACACACATACTATTATATATATATCTCTATGTGTGTAAAAGAACTTTCAAATATATATATATATATATATATATATATATAATTTAAAATTATTTATAAAATATTGACTAGTAAGTTTAAGCAAAATATGTTTAAAAATTAATTTTTCCCACTTTTCTGGCAAACCATTTTAAACAAAATCAATTTTTTTAAATCCATGTGGATTTAAACTTTAATATACACACACACACATATGTATGTTTGTATGTATATGATATATTATATAAAATTTCTTTTCTTTAAAATTTAATATTTGTAAGGATTTTATCTATATAGTTTATATATATGTAAATTTATTTAATACATATTAATTTTAAAAAAATTAAATATATTTACAAATCAATATTATTTTTCCTTTCGGATTTAATTATAGAATATATATAAAAATTGTTTTTATATATAATTCCATATGGAATATATATGTGTGTATTTGCAATCATAAAATCGAAATTTTTAATCTTTTTTGTACATTTTAAATTTTAAAAATAATTGTTTTAATAATATGGCCTAAAGGAATAATGCATATATACAAATATTTAAATATGTATATATGTGTGTGTGTATTTAACAACATAAATATATAAATTCATGATAATAAATAATTCTATTATACACATATGTAACGATATAAATGAACAGACATAAATTTAATATTATTTAGATATTACTTATATTATGGCCAAGATATTATATCTTAACTCTTCCAAAAACAAAGCTAACTGAAGAGATCACCACATCTTTTTATTGTATTTGATTTGATTTATTCTATTTTGGAATTAGAGATGGGGAGTACAATTCCTTAGAGCCAAAGCTTGGAAGAAGGGAGGAGAAAAGTAAAGCAGCAAATGAAGGAGATGTATAGTTTAAATAGGAAAAGTAAAGAGTGAAATGAGGGGATCTAGATCTTCATTTTTTACCTCTTCATTTCACTAAATCAAAACCCAGACTTCAAACAAATATCACACTCCCTTTCCTCCTTGTCATAGCTGGCCAGACCCATCGGTTTATGGGTCCAAATGCAATTCCAAATTTAATCAATATTAATACATTTTAAATCCAATTTAAATGTTTATCGATATTGTATATCGATACGTACATATATAACTATTATATACACATATTATTAAGTACTAATTCAAATAAATAAAATAAAAATTTATGATTAATATTTCACAAATATTAAGTAATTTAATTAACTTATAACAATTGTAATTTAATTAAATTGCATGGTAATTCGGATTATTCAACTTTGCAGTTGTGTGACTCATAGATGTAACTTAAATCAGCAATAAACATCGAACAATTCAAATATTAACGTTCACATGTCACATTAACTAGTGGTGTGATAGTTTAACCTAATTTATCACTTACAAAATTCTGGTAAAATCCAATTTTACTAGTTTAAGCGGTCCCAGTAGTGACTTATGGAATTTAGTTTTAGTCAAATCCCAAAATTGTCCACATTCAACTTGCATAATCCAAACATAAAGTCCTTAGGTCAATATTTGCAATCATTATAAACTGAACTATTGTAGCCAGAGACTTTGACTTTGGGTTGACTATAGTTGACCAAGATACCAATCCTATATAACTGAGAAGATGAATTCTCTATTGAATAGTGTTTCACTTCCAATGATTCAATTCAGACCCCACTATAGTCATTCAATGGACGCCCTGGAACTATTTAACTACAGTCAAAGTGGAGTGTCTATATTGAAGTTCTATATTATTCTCAAGTTAAGAGAACTGTGTAATATTGTCACTTTGATATTCTCTATTTGACCTTTGTTATATTAACAAATAGAAACTATCGAGTAATTCACTCCATGGTTATCCAATAACTATTAGTATGTAATCTCTTGGTGCCCCAAAAAGCCATAAGTAATACACTGCCCAACGTTTGGAGAGCATTACGTACTCTAGTCTCAATGGATGTATTGATATCCAATCTCGATATATCTTGACTATGAATATTTAAAATGATATGTTTATTTTCATTGTGATAACATGATTACACCACCTTGTAATTACTACCACAAAAATATCATTTATGGATTTTCTATTAAATATACTTAAATAAAATAAATAATCAATATAACACATTATAACATGTATATAGTAGAAAAACCACCTTTTATTTCGAACGAGATTTTATTATAGAGTTAATAATTTACAGTAAATTACAGAATTTCCCAAGGTACTCTTAATTCTATCAGTCTGCCACTTACATTTGGGCCAATTATCTAATCTCAATCTTATCCCTTCGACTAGTTTGCTTAGAGTCGGTCGAGTTAGTCCCTTCATGAATGGATCTTCTACGTTGTTTTAATAATCTACTCCGTCAACCAACTCTCTCTGATTCTAATGGACTACCTTTATCATGTGAAACTTTTCAAAGTATGTTTCTCAACTTCTAATGAGCTTTAGGTTCTTTTGTGATATGTATCACAACATTATTATCATATAACAATGACATGTGATTCTCAACATTTGGAATCACTTCCGGCTTAGTTCAAAAATTTATGGATTTATATATTTATACATTACTTTTATTATGTTTCTATTCAAGGCGATATTCTTTTAGTTAAATCAGCCCCAACCTTTTGTTTGGAACATTAACTTAAAGCTCATAAGTTTTTGAGCATGAATTTAATGTTGACATATTATACTCGATAGAACTTATGAAGTTTGAGTCTGAATACTTCTTTATAAGAAGTTTGTTGTTTCTACAAATAATTCTCTAGCATTTCGCAAATACCCAAAAGTATACTTAACTGCCATTTAGCAATCTTAGTTTTGATTTGATATTCGCTCTATATATCAAATACAGAAGTTAAATAAGATATTGTAAACAATATATCTTTAAGATATGTTCTATTGCCAATGCACAAAGAATACATCTTACATGCTACATATTAAACATTTTAGTATGGTGCCTATGCATACCATTTAGGACAATCCCAACCGAAGGAACCTAGCCAATTCGTAGGGAAGAAATGAGTAAATTTCAAAAAAATTCCTATTGGATCTTTATTGGACCTATATAATCTAAATTTAGTTTGAACTTTTCCAAATTTTCCTTTTAAATTTTTCTTCGTATAATTATAATTGTTTAAAAATTAGTTAATTTTATTTTAATCAATTGTATATTATGATGAGCACATCAAATGCACCTATGTGTATAGTGTAAGTGCAACATATGAAAAGTGTGTTAATACCCTAGGTATTGATTTTGATGGTAACAACCATATAAATATTACTACTAACGTATCCCCAAGTTGTGCAGTTATTTTAGATATATTATAGAGACATTTACAGAGATAAATAAGAACTCAGTGGAAGAAAATGGATTATATAAGAAGGTTAATAAGAGAAATGGAAGAACAAAACCGATTGAAGGAGAATGCTGAAACGATAGAGGTATTTGAAGTGATGATTAGTTAGTTGAACCTTAGAATCTCTTGTTAAATACTCCATCGCAATTATACTTGAAGATCATCAACCATCGACCTCAATCGTATCACAAAAATCCACAAATATGAGGTACTTTTGAAATTAGAAAATCTACAACATTTATTAGTGTTGTTGTTATTTTGGCAACACACATATGTCAACATACTATAGAGGATATGTCGACATACTGGCCATTTTTTAGAAATTCAAATTTTAAATGAAGAGACATTTCCCTCCACCTCTTCACAAAAAGACACATCTCTTCAATTACTATATAAAGGCCCTGAAAAATAAATTTTAAATTAATAATTTTCTTTTTTGCTTACTCTTTCTTCTCCAAACATTTGTGAGAGAAATCCGTCGAATACTCTTCCATTCTCTTTGCAAATCTATACCATTTCACTCTGATTCTTCAAGGATTTGCAAGCCACGCAATATCATAGAGTTTCTACTTGAATTCATATCATTCTCTCTCTGATTTCATCCTACTCCTTAAAGAATTCAAAGATATATTGCTATTGGAGGTCTATAAGATCATTGTACCGAATCTGCAAGAATATGTATTGGAGATACAACTACTTGTCATACTTTGTTGTTGTTTGTGAGAAAAAGAAGGTGTTCTTGTAACCTGTAAAATCAAGAGTGTGTATCTTGTGGCCTGTTAAATCAATATTGTAAATATGTTCTTGCCACCCATGGAAAGCAAGCGATTACAGTGAAATTCTACACGGTGCGGTACAGGACTGGATGTAGGATTGGTTAATCTAAACCAGTATAAAAATCTAAGTGTCATTTACTTTACTGCATTTTACTTTATTACATACTTATTTCTGTTTGCAATTCAAATAGATATAGTGTTAAATTCATAAGTTAGTTTTATAGATTTGAAATACACACTTCCCCTCTAGTATTTAAATAGCCTTAAGATCCATTCTGCATTGTGTTATAGACACACCATTTTCAAACATTTGATATCAAAGCACTGGTTTTCAAAAATTTGTAACTTGGTTTTTGAAAAGTATAAATGGCTAGTGACACTTACAACACTTTCTTTAACACTTTTTAGAAGGGAAATCTACCACTTGACCCCCTTTATTTGATGTTGGTAATTATGCATATTGGGCATGTAGAATGAAATTTTATTTGCAGTCTAATGGTTTAGATATTTGGAAAATTACCTAAATAGAGAACACTGAGCCCCAAACTGAATATTCACAATGGACACTAGACCAAAAGACACAAGCACTTAGTAACTCAAATGCCATGAATATTTTACTTTGCTCCTTAGATAGAAATGAATTTAATCGAGCGTCTATTTCTAAATCTGCATATGAAATTTAGAGAACATTGCAAGTCACACATGAGGGTGCTAGTAAAGTAAAACAAACTAAGATATACATGATAACTAACCAGTTTCAACCTTTTTAAATAAAACCAAATGAGTCTATTTTTGATATGTATTCTAAATTTTAGGATATAGTTCATGCATTAATATCATTAGGAAAGAAAATTACTAAAGAGGACCAAGTCAGAAAGATCTTGAATTCACTTTCTAGTGAATGAGATCATAAGACTCTAGCAATTGAAGAAGCCAATGATACAAGTACTATGCAATTAGAAGATTTAATTGGTAATCTAATGTCCAATAAAGTAAAATTATAGGTTAGAAAAGAGAATCATACAAATGAGAAGAAATCACTAGCACTCAACGCTATAAACGACAATGATGAACCATATGATACAGATGATGAGTTTATAACAAGGAATTTTAAGAAATTCTTGAAATATTGGAAAATGAACAAACTTTAAAAAACTAACAGCAATAATTCTTGAAATAGAAATGTTGTTAAGTGTTTCGAATGCGACCCGGTCATTTGAAAAGAAACTGTCCCAACTAGAAGAAATAAAAGTATTCTTCGAACACTTTCAATAAGAAGAGGAAACGGGCTTTCAACGCAACAGTTAGAACCTAGTATTTTGATGTTTTGATTGTGACAACTATATAAGTATATATTATATGAACTAACCAAAATTGCAGGAGAAGATACTATTTCACTCGACAATAGATCAAAGACCAAAAGAATTCGAGGACAAGTTTCAACATTTTAATTTGGTTTGTCTATAGTCTAGTTAGTATTCAACATTTGTTAAAATCTCTCCTCGGTGGTACACACACACACATAAGCTTTTAAACCTACCTAATTTAAGCTATACAAACTTGGTTTTAACTATATAAAGTTATAAAATAAACTTGCTTTTAGAACTAAGTTTAATGGGCTTACAGTGACAGTTTCAGTCGACTGAATTGGGTAATCCAGTCGACTGAAACATGCACAGATGCACATGAATGTTTGAACATTCAGTCGACTAAACACCTCGATTCAGTCGACTGAATGAAATATTTTTTCAATATATTTTCAAATTTCAAATTCGTTTGAATGTTCAGTCTACTTAATTCATATTTTCAGTCGACTGAATATTCATAACGATTATTTTTCTGACGGTCACCACTTTTCAACGAACAAAAACATCCGTTAATTCAACAGATGTTTCCGTATCTCTTGGCCGAATCTTTTCAGTAGTAGTCACAACTATTTAACACTATAAATAGTCTTGATTACAATTTGCAAAACACAACATTATTCTCTGATTCTAATCTATATTCTTGCAAACTATTTTCTGCAAATTACTTTCATAAACGCTCTCAAATCACTTACACATTCAATTACAAATTCATTTGTGATTACAATTACTTCCAATCTTTACGTACTACACGATATACCACAAATGAAATGAATATAGGAAGGGTGTACATTATTGACTTATCAGTGCTATTCAAGAGCATACTCAGTTAGAAACAACTTTACTATTTGTATTGTAGAAGTCATGTTCGATTGCTCAGGTGGTAGAAGTCCTATTCGGTTGTCTAGGCGGTTGAAGTCCTGTTTATTTGCTCAGGCGGTGTAATACATGTTCCTCCAGGTTAAGAGAGGGTTGCTGGTTAAATTCCAAAAGGAGTCTGGGACTGTACGTAGAACGGGAGTTCGAACCAGTATATAAATCTCTGGTGTCATTTACTTTATTGTATACTTTTTATACTCATATTCCACATTAGTAGATAACTTAGTTTATATTCCATATTACGATCCATAACAGCACTTTCATTTGGTATCAGAGCATAGGTCATCTTATAACCATAACACAGTTATTTGATACACTGTTAATATGGAAAATAACACTAACACAAGTTTTGTTGAAGGTCAATCCACTGCACGACCACCACTATTAAATGGTTTGAACTATAATTACTGGTCATCTAGAATGAGAATTTTCATGCAAGAAAATGGATATGATACTTGGAATATTACTCAAAATGAATACACTATACCCACTACAACATTTGCAGAACGGTCAAATACACAAAAGACTGATGCTACATTAAATGCAAAAGCCATGAATATGTTATTTTGTGCATTAGACAAAAATGAATTTAATAGAGTTAGCATTTGTACAATTGCATATGAAATTTGGAAAACTCTTAAAATCACACATAAAGGGACTAACAAAGTTAAACAAAGCAAGTTTTCTATGCTTAAAAATCAGTTCCAAAACTTTAAAATGAGACCAGATGAAACCATAAATGATATGTACTCTAGATTTCAAGAAATACATCATTCATTATTTGCATTAGGAGAAAAAATTTCAGATTTTGATATTGTTTCTAAAATTCTAAACTCTTTAATGGATGAATGGAAACGAAAGGTCTTCGCTGTTGAAGAAGTTAATGACATTTCTTCCATCAAACCTGAAGAGTTAATTGGAAATCTGATGTCATATGCAGTAAATTTGCGGGCTAAGCGAGATCAAGCATAAGGTAAAAGAAATATTGCATTCAAAGTTGAACAAGAAGACTCAAACGTAGAGGAAGGTGACATGGCAATGATCGCAAAGAATTTCAAAAAGTTTCTGAAATACAGAAAAAACAAGAAATTTGAAAACAATAGGAAAGACAACTCAAGCAAATTGCCAGTCTCAAATCTTGAATGTTACGAATGTCATAAAAAGGGTCATAAGAAGAAAGACTGTCCAAAAAGAAAAGGAGATAGATTCAAAAATAAGAAGGACAAGTACAAGAAGAAACATGCATTTTCAGTAACATGGGATGATTTAGATTCATCATCATCATCAGACAGTGATAAGTGATTTTGAACAAGCCAACGTCTGCTTTATTGCTTCAACTAACGATGTAGGTGATTATCTTTTGAAGATTTAATTGATATAAACTCAGAAATATTAGATAAACTCAAGGAAACTAAGAAAAAATATAAAGATGCATTAGAAAGACTAAAGAGAACTGAAATAGAAGTTGATATGCTAAGAGATGAAAAGAAAATTTTAGAAGAAGAACTTGTTAATACACAAGAATCTTTATCTAATGTTTATTCTCAACATACTATGCTATCAAAAGAAGTAGAAGTGCAAAAAGAAAAGAATATATCATTAGCATCAAAAAACCATGGGTTAAAATCAAATATCAAAATTCTTGAGTTGAATAACACTAAACTCGATCTATAAACCATAATAGATATGTTTTTGTAATGGTAGATGATTTTTCTAGATTTACATGGACAACATTTTTGAAAAATAAAAGTGATACTTTTGAAAATTTCAAATTTTTTGCTAAAAGAATTCAAAATTTCAAAAATTTAAAAACTAAAAACATTAGAAGTGATCATGGAGGTGAATTCAAAAATGAAGCTTTTGAACACTTTTGTAATAAAAAGGGAATTTACCATAATTTTTCTTTTCCTAGAACACCACAACAAAATGGAGTTGTAGAAAGGAAAAATAGAACTTTACAAGAATGTGCAAGAACTTTATTAAATGGAAGCATTCTACTAAAACATTTTTAGGCAGAAGCTGTAGCAACTGGTTTGTTATGTTCTGAATCGTGTTTCCATCCGACCTCTAACGAAACACACTCCATATAAACTTTTTCATAAGAGAAAACCAAATATTTCATGTTTTAGAGTTTTTGGTTCAAAATGTTTTATTTTAAACACAAAAGATCGGCTTGGAAAATTCGATCCAAAATCCGATGAAGGAATTTTCATAGGATATTTGAAATGAAGTAAGGCTTATCGAGTTTTTAATAAAAGAACTAAAACAATTGAATAAACACTTCATGTTTCCTTCGATGAGAATTTTAAATTTAATAAGAATCTTCAGGATGATGAGATAATAACTAAGACAATCACAAATACGGTTACTCAAAATAATTTTGAAGAAGATGAAAACATTGTTCATAATGAAATTGAATTAAGATCTCCTCCTAGAATTCTATGAGATCACTCAGTAGAAAATGTCATGGAGAAATCAATTCACATGTCAGAACTAGAAATCAACTTAATGAAATGGGCCATGTAGCATTCCTTTCTAACATTGAACCTAAAAATGCTAAAGAAGCTTCTACTGATGACTATTGGATTATAGCTATGCAAGAAGAGCTAAACCAATTCAAACGAAACGAAGTTTGGGATTTAGTTCTTAGACCTAGTGATCAAACAGTCATTGGTACTAAGTGGGTTTTCAAAAATAATGCTAACGAATAAGGAAATATTATTAGAAATAAAGCTAGACTAGTTGCACAAGGATATATTCAAGAAGAAGGAATTGACTATGAAGAAACGTTTACTCCAGTCGCACGACTAGAAGCAATACATATCTTACTGGCCTTTGTATGTTTTCATAATTTTAAACTCTATCAAATGGATGTAAAATGTTCTTTCTTAAATGGTTTTATAAAAGAAAATATATATGTATAACAACCTCCTTTATTCACACATGAAAAATATCCAGATCATGTTTACAAATTAAAAATGGCTTTATATGGTTTAAAACAAGCACCTCGTGTTTGGTATGACTGTCTTAAGAGTTATTTACTAAATTCAGGTTTTTAAATTGGTAAAGTTGATCAAACTCTTTTTATAATACAAGGTAAAAATGATATTTTAATAATTCAAATTTATGTAGATGACATTATTTTTGGTTCAACTACGAAAATTTATGTCAAGAATTTTCCGAAATTATGACAAAAGAATTTGAAATGTCTCACATGGGAGAACTTTCATATTTTCTTGGATTACAAATTAAACAATTAACAAATGGAATTTTTATTTACCAAGAAAAATATTGTAATAATCTCATAAAACGATTTGGTATAGAAAATACTTCTATTAAATCTACTCCTATGAGTACTACATTACATCTCGATAGAGATGAAAATGGCAAAAGTGTTGACCAAAAACTATATCGTAGTATGATTGGTTCTTTGCTCTATCTAACTGCTAGTAGACCTGATATAATGATGAGTGTTTGTTTATATGCATTGTAACGACCCGTATTTTTACGGATCGAAAAGTTCGTTCAAATCTGGAATTTTCAGCATTTTAGGTCGTTTCAGATTTTGGGAAGAATTTGGTTAAGTCTTAAGTCGTGACCGACTTATAGGATTGGCGACCTAAGGGGTAGGTCGGCAGTGACTTAAGGGATTCGGCGAGTTAGGAGATAAGTCGTAGTAGTTTAGGTCGTAGGGTGTTGGAGCGACCTAAGGTAGTGGGTGACTTAAGGGGTAAGTCGGTTGGACGAGTTAGGGAGTTAACAACCCAGTAGTTACCGACTTAAGACATAGGCGACTTAAGGAAGTTGGTGACCTAAGAGTTTTGGTGAGTTAAGTGTTAGGTCGGCAAGGCGAGTTAACGACCTAAGGAAGTGACCGACTTAATAGAGTTAGCGACCTAGTGGTTACAGGGTTAGCATAGTTAGGTCGACAACGACCTAAGGAAGCTGGGTTAATAGTGAGCGACCTAAGGAGTAAGTCGTAGACGACTTAGGAGTTTGGTCGTGGGTTGTTAGGTCGCAAGGTTTTATAAGTCGTAAGTCGTATACCCTGTTAAGTCGTATAAGTGTTAAGTCGTGCATAGTTAAGTCGCGTAGTGTTAAGTCGAATGGTGCTAAGTTGTTAAGTCGTCCAGGCGACTTAGGAGGGAACGCGCGTGTGTTAGGTCGTGTAGCGCGAATAAGTTAGGTCGCGCGCATGTTAAGTTGTAGGCTTGGTCTGTTAGGTCGGAGTTGTTGGCTAAGGCTTAGGTCGGTGGGAGTCTTAGGTCGTAAGTCGGAGACGACCTATGGAGTTTGCCGAGTTACGACTTAGAGAGATTTCTGCTATAAATAGAGGGGGTTGTTCTCACTTTTTGAGATCCGGATTTCGAAGCGACGAAGTGCTGCCATTTTGAGAGCTCGACTTCTACACTTCTTCATTTCTTTTCTCCACTCTAATCTAGTGCTTCCATCCATCCAAGTTGAAGATCAAATTGAAGATTCAAGAGCATAGATTGAAGATCTTCATCTTTTCAAGAGAGATTTCTTCGTTTGAAGCGGATTCGTGATAGATCAAGCTTGATCCTTCACTGTCCAGATCTGAAGCGTGTTGATTTGAGGTTGTTTTGGTGATTTGGTGAGGGGTGATTATCTCTCACATGGATCCAAAGGAGTAGATCGGATTGTTGGCTTGATTTGGTGTTAAAATAGTGATTTCTATGCATTTCTGTAAACCTAAGTGTAGATCCATGTAGATCCATTGTTCATGATGATTTGACAACCATTTTTGTGTATGATTAACCTATGCAAGTTCATTCATCAAGTTGTAGAGATAATTCTCATGTTTTCATGCTTGTTAGACTTTCAACTCCTTAATTACGAAATTGCCATTATTGTTACAATTGTCCATTTTGCTTATATTTGAATGCTTGGTCACTTGGATTGATGTTTGACATGATTGATTGCTGTGAATTAGATGATTGTTGATTGGTTTTAGACAAGGTGGTCGAAGATGATTCAAAAGCTAAGGGAAAGGCTCTTGAATTGGGAAAGTTGCTCGTGGCATAGGTAGCGGGATGATGAAGCTCTTATGCGTAGATTTGATGATGTGATGTTGAGATGAGGCTTTGCGAGGATGGGATGAAGCGAAGCATCATGTGATGAAGACTTGGTCTAATCCAGACGGGATCATTCCAAGCACGTTGGTAACTCGGTGATATGATTCGAGTTAAGGATAATGGGTGCTTGAGAGGCGCTTGAGCTAGTATGGAAATAGTCATCGAGGAGGATGACTAGGAGGCTTGGATAGCATCGTTGTTGAAGGTTCTAGCAGACTCAAAGCAAGGGTACGTTTGGGCAGTTGCGAAAATCCCAACGACAACGAATTGATGGTCGAGTACCCTGGGTAGTTGCGAAAATCCTTGGCACGGGCTGCGACGACGTGCGGAGTTTTGTCTAGAACCGGGGTTTCCATTAGCCCTTGACGGACGGCTGAAAGAATGTGCCGGTCATTCAATTAACGGTGATATCGAAGCAATGATAACAGTGATAGCCAGAGTCATGGATGTTTGGTTGTATCGTCATTCGGACTCAAGAGCGTTATTTTTTGGGTGCTTATCTGATTTAGGCCTTGGTACTTGGAAAACATCGCCCTTGACTCGAATGATTATTACTTTACTTTAAATTGTATGCTCTGCTGTGTTGCTTCTGCTTAGTGTGTGTTTGGGGGCTATCACTGTAGAAAGAGGTGGAGTGGGAGGGTTGTATTCCTATTCCTTTTTCCTTTATGCTCTTTTGGTATGTTGTTAGTTAATTTACTGCTCACTAAGACTGTTGTCTGACTCAAGGCTTTATGTTTTAATTCTTATTGCCTTGGGCTGTTCGTCCATTTTTGGGACGGGCAGACTAGGTAGCAGGTGACAGGTGCTGTTCTCTTCTCACGATGCTGATATCGAAGACGAGCTGGAGGGTTGCATATTATCTTCTTATTATATGTACTGGATGTTCCGCTGTTTTGTATTCTCTGAGTGTTATGTAGTGAGGCTTGATGTATTGGCTATTTGGATGCTTGTATTCAACTATTATGGAGTTTTATATGATGTCATTTTGTTCTGTAAAGCTTCACTATACATATGTTCTATTGTATTTTATCCATGTGCTGTGAGTAATACGATAGATTCTGTTGTTTTAATCTACCCCGATAATCGTCCATGGTCGCCTGGCACACTTTACAGCGCACTATCTCTAGATTCGGTGCAGGGGTCACGGGCGGTCGTCACATTTGGTATCAGAGCATTGGTTAATCGATTTTACCCAACGCTCACTGACGTAACTACGTATGAGAGACGTAATTGTATTTTGATGGATGAATACTATATATAATATAGTAGCTTAGTAGAGTTTGAGTCCTTTATGCAGTTGTTTCTCTAGATGTTCTAATCATTCCTTTTTATAGATATTGAGAATGAGTCGAAGAGGGAGACCAGCTGCTAGGGAAGGCCGAGCTACTGAAGGGACTGCTGATTATGCAGCTATGTTCGAAGCTATGATGACTTCGATCATGAGAAGGATACCAGTTCCGGGGGCAGCAGCAGATGTTGGAGTTCAAGTCCAAACTCCAAAACCAGTGGATTTTGCTAAGTAGTGCAAGGATTATACTGCTCTTGGAGGGAAGGTCTTCTTGGGAACAGAATCTACCATTGAGGTCCAGAGATGGATAGATGCTTGTAGAAGGATCTTTGGTGATTTGGGAATCGAGGATGCAACTAAGAGGAAGTTGGCATCGAGACAGCTTCAAGGGAGAGCTTCTGATTGGTGGAACTCTATTACCATCAATACTCCGGAGGAAGAGATTACTTGGGAGCAATTCCAAGTTAGATTTGAAGCTAAGTTCATTTCTACAGCTCAGAAGTCTGTTCTGTTCAAGAAGTTTGTGGAGCTCAAGCAAGGTGGGAGATCAGTTCTTGAGTATGTTTCTGAGTTTGAAGCGTTGTCCAAGTATGCCCGGTCATATATTGAGTCTGCATACCAGAAGAATGAGAAATTTGTGACAGGCTTGGACAGTTATCTTGGGAGACAGTTGGTGGATCATTTGGACGATTCATTTGAGAAGCTTGTGGAGAAAGCTCTTAGGCATGAGAGTCTGTTTCCTAAGGAAGGATCTGTTGTTGCTGTTACCAGGGAAGAGTCTAAACCCCAGCAGGGTGGAAACAAGAAGAGGAAGCAGCAGCAGCAGAAAGGTAAGGATGGCCAGAAGAAGCCGAAAGGCGAAGTGACTTGCTACAACTGTCAGCAGAAAGGCCATCTCTCCAGGGATTGCAAGAATCCGAAAGCGCCAGCGAAGTGCCACAACTGTGACAAGCCGGGGCATTTCAGGAAGAATTGTCCAGAACCGAGGAGGGACAAGCAGATTGTGCAAGCTTATGCTTTGGGAGCTGTTCCATCGTCTTCGAAAGCTCCTACTGCTGAAGAGAAAGGAAAGGGTGTGGTTGTTCAAGGTACTCTTTTCCTATGTGGTGTTCCAGTTAGAGTTTTGTTTGATACTGGAGCGTCGCATTCGTTTGTTTGTAATGAACTCGTAGGCCGGTTAGATTTGAAGCCGGATATTGTTGATAGGCCATTGGTTGTGACTAATCCAGTTGGGGGTTTGTCTTGTTTGTGTATGTTATGCCGTGGTCTAGTTGTGTCGAGTCATGGTTGCTCTTTTGTTTGTGATTGTTTTGTTCTGAACTTTGCGGGGTTCGGAATTATTTTGGGTATGGACTGGCTTAGGAGGTATGCGGCAAAGGTTGATTGCGAGAGGTTGGAAGTGACAGTCGAGAATGTGGAGGGGCGAAAGGTTGTGATACGATGTAAGCATGAAGAAGGCGTCTTCATGAGCTTCATGTATTTGCTGGTTGTTCCACGGGATGGACTGTCATCAGTGCCAATCGCTAATGGATTCGAGGATGTCTTTGACGAAGTCAAAGGGTTGCCGCCACATAGAGAGATCGAGTTTTGTATAGATCTAGTTGAAGGAGCCAGACTTGTTGTGATGCCTCTTAGGCGGATGGCGCCTAAGGAACAGCAAGAGTTGAGGGTGCAAGTTGATGATCTTTTGCAGAAAAGAATCATTCGGCGTAGTGTGTCCGAGTGGGGAGCACCAGTTGTATTTGCAACTAAGGCAGATGGGTCGTTGAGATTGTGTGTGGATTATCGTGAGCTGAATAAGGTGACTAAGAAGAACAAGTATCCATTGCCGAGGATAGATGACTTGTTTGATCAGCTTCACGAAGCTAAGGTGTTTTCTCAGATGGATTTGGCAATGGGATTTCACCAGTTGAGAGTAGCTAAGGATAGTGTGCCGAAGACTGCTTTTCGTACACCATCTAGTTTCTTTGAGTGGCTGGTAATGCCGTTTGGATTGACTAACGCGCCAGCATATTTTGTGGATCTTATGAATAGAGTGTTCAGAGATCAGTTGAACAAGTTCGTACTTGTGTTCGTGGATGATATTCTGATTTATTCCAGAACGAAAGAGGAGCACAAGACGCACTTGCGCATTGTTTTGGAAATCTTGCGGAAACATCAGCTGAAGGCTAAGTTTTCGAAGTGTCACTTCTGGAAGAGTGAAGTGAGGTTCTTAGGCCATGTGATTTCTGGAAGTGGAATAGCGGTTGACCCGCTAAGGTGGCAGCAATCCAGGATTGGGTTAGACCTAAGAATGCATCTGATGTGAGAAGTTTACTTGGATTAGCAGGATATTATCGACGGTTTATCAAAGACTTCTCCAAGATAGCTGCACCGTTAACAGGATTGACGAAGAAGAACCAAGTGTTCAGTTGGGATGCTAAGTGTGAGCAAGCTTTCGGAATCCTGAAAGAGAGATTGACAAGTGCTCCTGTTTTGACTATTCCTAGTGGGAATGATGAGATGGTGGTTTACACCGACGCATATGGTACTGGACTTGGAGCAGTGTTGATGCAGAGGGATAAAGTTGTTGCGTATGCAAGTCGACAACTGAAGCCGCATGAAAGGAATTACCCGACTCATGATTTGGAGTTAGCGGCGATTGTATTTGCTCTGAAGATATGGAGACATTATCTATTGGGAGTTCGATTCGAGTTGTTTACGGATCATAAGTCGTTGAAGTATCTTTTCTCCCAAAAGGATTTGAATCTTCGGCAGCAACGTTGGCTAGAGTTTTTAGCATCATATGATTTTGGTATAGCTTATACTCCGGGAAAAGGTAACGCAGTGGCAGATGCGTTAAGTCGAAGACATGCAGGATTGGGAGCCATGTTTTCAGAATGGAAGAGTCTCGAGTATTTAGCCGGATTTGACTTCAGGCCTAGATGTGAATTGGAACCTGAGATGTTGGCAAACTTATCGATAAGACCGACTCTTGTGGAAAGGATTGGCGAGAGCCAAAAGCGAGACGATAAGCTTGTCAAGATTATCCGTGAATTGGAGTCTGGATTGGATCCAGAAAAGGATAAAGGATTCGAGGTCGATCGAGAGGGTTGGCTTCGGAAGCAAGGACGACTAGTTGTTCCCGATATAGATGAATTGAGGAGTGAAGTTCTGAAGGAAAGTCACCACTCAAAGTTGACAATTCATCCGGGTGGAAATAAGATGTATCGGGATATGAAGAGAACCTACTACTGGGAAGGTATGAAGAAGGATGTTGGAAATTTTATTTCCAAGTGTATGAACTGCCAGTTGGTAAAAGCCGAGCAGAAGAAGCCAAGTGGATTGCTTCAGCCATTAGAAGTTCCTACATGGAAGTGGGAGCAAGCGTCGATGGATTTTATTGATGGGCTACCTAGAAGCAGAACGGGAAATGAAGGGATTTGGGTCATTGTAGATCGTTTGACTAAGAGTGCACGATTCATTCCTGTTTGATCGACTAGGACTGCATCAAAGTTGGCTGAGTTGTATGTTAAGTGGATAGTTCGATTCCATGGTATTCCGAAGAGTATAGTGAGCGATCGAGACCCATTGTTCACTAGTGGATTTTGGAAGAGCTTCCAGGAAGTTTTGGGAACCGAGTTGTGTTTGAGTACAGCTTATCACCCTCAAACAGATGGTCAGACCGAGAGAATCAACCGAGTTTTGGAAGATCTCCTCAGAGCTTGTGTTTTGGATTTCGGAGGATCATGGGAAGATCACCTTCATTTAGTGGAGTTTGCGTACAACAATAGTTACCAGTCAAGCATTGGTATGGCACCGTATGAGGCATTGTATGGAAGACCGTGTAACTCTCCGACATGTTGGTTAGAGACTGGAGAAAAGCTAATGCTTGGGCCAGAGATGATTCGACAGACTTCGGATTGCATAGAGATCATTCGGCAACGAATGAAGGCAGCCCAAGACCGTCAGAAGAGTTATGCCGATAAGCGTCGAAAGGATTTGGAATTCGACGTAGGAGATATGGTTTTTGTGAAGATTTCTCCACTGAAGAATGTTATTCGATTCGGGAAGAAAGGAAAATTGACTCCGAGATTTGTTGGACCATTCCCGATTACCGAGCGAATTGGAAAGCTCGCTTATAGATTGGAATTACCAGAGAAGATGTCGAGTGTGCACAATGTTTTTCATGTATCATATCTACGGAAGTATGTGCACGACTCGAATACAGTGGTTTCTGCTGATAGCTGTGAAGACTTCGAAGTTGATCCAGTCGATAAGAGACCTCGTAAGCCGCTTCGTGTTGTGGAAACCGACACGAAACAGCTTAGGAGGAAGGTAGTTAAGTTGCTCAAGATACAATGGAGTGATGATGATAATGACTGTACGTGGGAAGTGGAAGAGAGGATGAAAGCAGCTCATCCTGAACTCTTCGAGGTATGGCCCTACGGTGTCGTGTCATCTAACGAAATTGTAACTTGTTCTAGTTTTAGAATTCTGCATGCTAAGCTAGAATTGGATGCATGGTTTGTTGATTGCTATGGATGGTAGGCGTGCAGAATAGTTTTTAATTGCTTTGTTGTTTGGAATTTCGGGGGCGAAATTCCTAAGGGGGAGAGAATGTAACGACCCGTATTTTTACGGATCGAAAAGTTCGTTCAAATCTGGAATTTTCAGCATTTTAGGTCGTTTCAGATTTTGGGAAGAATTTGGTTAAGTCTTAAGTCGTGACCGACTTATAGGATTGGCGACCTAAGGGGTAGGTCGGCAGTGACTTAAGGGATTCGGCGAGTTAGGAGATAAGTCGTAGTAGTTTAGGTCGTAGGGTGTTGGAGCGACCTAAGGTAGTGGGTGACTTAAGGGGTAAGTCGGTTGGACGAGTTAGCGAGTTAACAACCCAGTAGTTACCGACTTAAGAAATAGGCGACTTAAGGAAGTTGGTGACCTAAGAGTTTTGGTGAGTTAAGTGTTAGGTCGGCAAGGCGAGTTAACGACCTAAGGAAGTGACCGACTTAATAGAGTTAGCGACCTAGTGGTTACCGGGTTAGCATAGTTAGGTCGGCAACGACCTAAGGAAGCTGGGTTAATAGTGAGCGACCTAAGGAGTAAGTCATAGACGACTTAGGAGTTTGGTCGTGGGTTGTTAGGTCGCAAGGTTTTATAAGTCGTAAGTCGTATACCCTGTTAAGTCGTATAAGTGTTAAGTCGTGCATAGTTAAGTCGCGTAGTGTTAAGTCGAATGGTGCTAAGTTGTTAAGTCGTCCAGGCGACTTAGGAGGGAACGCACGTGTGTTAGGTCGTGTAGCGCGAATAAGTTAGGTCGCGCGCATGTTAAGTCGTAGGCTTGGTCTGTTAGGTCGGAGTTGTTCGCTAAGGCTTAGGTCGGTGGGAGTCTTAGGTCGTAAGTCGGAGACGACCTATGGAGTTTGCCGAGTTACGACTTAGAGGGATTTCTGCTATAAATAGAGGGGGTTGTTCTCACTTTTTGAGATCCGGATTTCGAAGCGACGAAGTGCTGCAATTTTGAGAGCTCGACTTCTACACTTCTTCATTTCTTTTCTCCACTCTAATCTAGTGCTTCCATCCATCCAAGTTGAAGATCAAATTGAAGATTCAAGAGCATAGATTGAAGATCTTCATCTTTTCAAGAGAGATTTCTTCGTTTGAAGCGGATTCGTGATAGATCAAGCTTGATCCTTCGCTGTCCAGATCTGAAGCGTGTTGATTTGAGGTTGTTTTGGTGATTTGGTGAGTGGTGATTATCTCTCACACGGATCCAAAGGAGTAGATCGGATTGTTGGCTTGATTTGGTGTTAAAATAGTGATTTCTATGCATTTTTGTAAACCTAAGTGTAGATCCATTGTTCATGATGATTTGACAACCATTTTTGTGTATGATTAACCTATGCAAGTTCATTCATCAAGTTGTAGAGATAATTCTCATGTTTTCATGCTTGTTAGACTTTCAACTCCTTAATTACGAAATTGCCATTATTGTTACAATTGTCCATTTTGCTTATATTTGAATGCTTGGTCACTTGGATTGATGTTTGACATGATTGATTGCTGTGAATTAGATGATTGTTGATTGGTTTTAGACAAGGTGGTCGAAGATGATTCAAAAGCTAAGGGAAAGGCTCTTGAATTGGGAAAGTTGCTCGTGGCATAGGTAGCGGGATGATGAAGCTCTTATGCGTAGATTTGATGCTGTGATGTTGAGATGAGGCTTTGCGAGGATGGGATGAAGCGAAGCATCATGTGATGAAGACTTGGTCTAATCCAGACGGGATCATTCCAAGCACGTTGGTAACTCGGTGATATGATTCGAGTTAAGGATAATGGGTGCTTGAGAGGCGCTTGAGCTAGTATGGAAATAGTCATCGAGGAGGATGACTAGGAGGCTTGGATAGCATCGTTGTTGAAGGCTCTAGCAGACTCAAAGCAAGGGTACGTTTGGGCAGTTGCGAAAATCCCAACGACAACGAATTGATGGTCGAGTACCCTGGGTAGTTGCGAAAATCCTTGGCACGGGCTGCGAAGACGTGCGGAGTTTTGTCTAGAACCGGGGTTTCCATTAGCCCTTGACGGACGGCTGAAAGAATGTGCCGGTCATTCAATTAACGGTGATATCGAAGCAATGATAACAGTGATAGCCAGAGTCATGGATGTTTGGTTGTATCGTCATTCGGACTCAAGAGCGGTATTTTCTGGGTGCTTATCTGATTTAGGCCTTGGTACTTGGAAAACATCGCCCTTGACTCGAATGATTATTACTTTACTTTAAATTGTATGCTCTGCTGTGTTGCTTCTGCTTAGTGTGTGTTTGGGGGCTATCACTGTAGAAAGAGGTGGAGTGGGAGGGTTGTATTCCTATTCCTTTTTCCTTTATGCTCTTTTGGTATGTTGTTAGTTAATTTACTGCTCACTAAGACTGTTGTCTGACTCAAGGCTTTATGTTTTAATTCTTATTGCCTTGGGCTGTTCGTCCATTTCCGGGACGGGCAGACTAGGTAGCAGGTGACAGGTGCTGTTCTCTTCTCACGATGCTGATATCGAAGACGAGCTGGAGGGTTGCATATTATCTTCTTATTATATGTACTGGATGTTCCGCTGTTTTGTATTCTCTGAGTGTTATGTAGTGAGGCTTGATGTATTGGCTATTTGGATGCTTGTATTCAACTATTATGGAGTTTTATATGATGTCATTTTGTTATGTAAAGCTTCACTATACATATGTTCTATTGTATTTTGTCCATGCGCTGTGAGTAATACGATAGATTCTGTTGTTTTAATCTACCCTGACAATCGTCCATGATCGCCTGGCACACTTTACAGCGCACTATCTCTAGATTCGGTGCAGGGGTCACGGGCGGTCGTCACATGCATGATTTCAAGCAAATCCCAAAGAATCAAATTTGCGGGCAGTGAAGCGAATTTTGCGATACTTAAGCAAAACTAAAGACTACGGTCTCTTTTATCCGAAAGAATGTCCTTTTGAATTAGTATCCTACAGTGATGCTGATTTTAGAGGATGTCGGATGGATCAGAAAAGTACCAGTTGTACTTGTCACTTTATTGGACAATCTTTAGTCTCTTGGTTTAGTAAGAAACAAAATTGTGTTTCACTTTCGATATGTGAAGTATAATATATCTCTACTGCTTTCGCATGTGCTCAAGTAATCTACATGCAGCAAACACTTCAAGATTTTGGAATTAATCTTTCTAATTCAACAATTTACTGTGATAACACAAGTGCAATAAACTTATCTAAAAATCCTATAAATCATTCTAGAACTAAGCATATAGATATAAGACATCATTTTCTCAGAGATAATATAGAAAAAGAAAATATTTCACTAGAATTTGTTTCTTCAGAAAATCAAATAGCTGACATATTTACAAAACGTTTAAATGAAAATACTTTTATAAAATTATGATGAGAATTAGGTATAATATCTTTTTATGATTTATAGTCTTAAACTTTTTAATTTTTGAGGAAAATAAATTTTTTTCAAAATTTGTTCATGCTGGCACTCGAACTTAGGTTGCTGGTAAGGAATTCTCATGTCATTCCATTTTGCTATTATGTTACTTGCTACACTTCACTCTATCTACCTCTCATCTTATTGAATGGTCATTATCTCTATTCATTTTCTACCACAAAATGATTTCTGGTTGTTGTTTTCCAAACCTTTTTAACCTCAGCCTTCTTTAACTAAATTTAGCCATATTTTATATATATAAAGAGTATATCTTTCCTTTGTTTTTACTCATCCTCTCTGAAAATTTACTTTTTCCTAAGCTTAAAAGATTATTTATTCTCTCAAATATCAGAATGGCTTCAGAAAATGATTCAAACCAATCATCAATCAGCTTTCACACTCCCTCATCATCATCGTCGAACCACTCCAATGCACCTACTCCAATCTATAATCCTATAAAAATCATACCATCGCCAACTCATAATATAGGATATACTCCACAGGGGAAGAGAACCAAACGTACCTTACATTTTGGCTCTCCATCAACTAAGGAGAAAATAGATGACATACATCATTATTAGAGAGAAACTCTGGAATTACAACGTGAGCTCTACTACGAACAAAAAGTAAACGCTAAGCATTTAAGTTTCTAGAACTGGTCGCGTTGAAATTCTGTTGGTCTTCGTCAAGGGAAAATGTTCATCAACCTTCGCCTATTCGTTCTCAAGCTCCTTACAATCCTTGGGAACCAAGCCCACAACGTCCTCAGGTGTCACAAAACTCCTGGGAACGAGGAAATGGTTGGTCTCCTATCCAACCATTAAGGGAAGTCACAAAGATTGAGCCTCCCTCTGATGACTCTCAATCCTCCAAAAAATTGTTTTTTTTAATTTTTTTTCATTTTATTTTTAGGGGCATTTCACCAGAAGGACAAACTTTACAGTCCAATTAGTTTTTAGGACACACATCCACAGAAATTAATTTCAAGGCCAAAATCAGTAGAATAATTACTTTTAAGGACAAAGTCAGCCGTCCAATTACTTTCAAGGATATAATTTCATAGGTTTTTTGGCCTTAAAAACTAATTATTTTGCATTTTGTCCTTAAAAGTAATTATTTCAGCTGTGTGTCCTAGAAACTAATTGCACTTGCTAGAGAGGCCCTTGTGGCTAATTTCCACTTATTTTTATGTATTTATATTATATTTTTTAATTTTGGTTATCAGTATTTAATAAAAAAATTATTCTTTGCAAAAATCTTTGACCAGGAAGTAAAATATTCACCCAGGCTCAAAAACAGTCGACTGATTCAAGGCATTCAGTCGACTGAACATTCAATCTTCTGATTTTTATATTAGAAGGTCAGTCGACTGACCTAGAAAATTCAGTCGACTAAAATAGCCCGTTTTAAGGCAAATAGACCCGGGTTTACTTTTTTGCAACTTTGAGTATAATGAAATATAATTTCAGTCGACAAAAAATTCGTATCACCTAAAATTTTCCAGATTTAAGTCGACTGAACTACAAATTTAAGTCGACTGAATTACTCATTTTTTAAGCAAAATATTTTAGGATCAAAACCCTATAAAATTCAATCGACTGAATTTCAAATCTCTAGTTTATCAAAAGCTTTTTGCACAAAACCCAAGACACCTTTTTACCAACTCTATAAATACATCTCATTCTCACTCAAACCCTAACACTCTTCAGCATAAGAAATCCTAGCCCCTAAAATTTTCTAATCAATCTTTCTCTTCAATTTTCAATCAAATTTTATGGCTCTAAGAACAAAACGCCCCTGTCAATCAATAACCAGACCTTCTGAAAGCCAAATAAGGTCTTGGTTACATGACCAAACAGCCATTAATCGATTCCAATCGATGCATAGCTCCAGAATTTTTGACAGCTCATTCATCAACTCCCGGATTTCAATGGTTATGGAATTCGAGAGATGGCGGAGGCGAATGGTTTTGAAAACTTGATAGGTTTGGATGCTAACAACCTCAAAATATATCCTCTTCTTATCAAGCTTTTCTTCGTGAATATAAACTTGGATCATCAAAATCCAAGGAACAAGGATGACTGCATATAGACTCTAGTATGCGGTGTTCCAATTTATCTTGCTCTCCAAAGAATCAGATTCATTTTTTGCTGTCCATCCGAAGGCCTCGACATCAACGATATTGAAGTCAACATGGATGAAAGAGATGAGGTCTCTCATCATTTTCTTTCTGATGACATGACAGTGCTAAAATTTGTTGCCTTACGACCAAAGGCAAGGATCCTTCATCGTGCTCTCATTCGATCAATCCAACCCCGTACCGGAAGCTATAAGAAGGTATACAAGCGCGACTTCCAATCGCTTTATGCCATTTACTCCTCCCAACATATCAATTCGGCCAAAGTTGTACTTGATGAGTTCCTCACCGTTTGCCACAAACGAAGTTTCAAGACGATTTTCTATGGAGTATACATCATGCAGATTCTCCAAAACTTTGGTGTCCAAATCCCTGACTCCGACTTCACCGCCGTCGGAGAGCTTAATTCTAAGACACTGAGTCTTATGGGCTTGCCGAAACGTTCACCGCCACAATATATTATTAGCTTCCAAGAGTGGTCAGCTAATCGAGCCCAAGGAATCCCGCAACCCCGTATGCCTCACATTGGCTCTTCCTCTTCTCAACCTTCTCGACAAGCCAAGGAAGAAGAAAGCGACAAGATAGTTGAACTCCATGGTGATTTTCCTCCCAAAGAGGGTCTAATCACTGTTTCCCAAAATCAATGAAAATTAAATCAACATTTGGTCAACGTTGAATATACCATCGCCAAAACCAACAAGAAGCTCAATTCCATAAAAAGACTTCTTGAATAAAATATGGGAAAAGATTTCATGCACCAGCTCAACTTCCACAAGTATAGCCGAGAACCCTCCCACTCCTTTCTCATGGACCACTTCCGAAGAGGAAGAAGAGGAAGTGGAAGATTATGAGAGTGATGAAGTGTAGTTTTATTTTTATTACTTCTATGTATATTTTTCTTTGCTTTTGGTTATTTGTTTTTGTTTTTAGTTCTTTGTATCAATGAAAAATTATTGTGCTCCAATGTTATATTGTTCTTATTTATCATATATAATTGCTATGCTTCAAGTTCTCAATTATCTTGTAATATGCTTGCTTTATGTAAACAATATTCATTTACACTATATTGCTTATACATCTTAAATTCCTTTTTGTCGATGACAAAGGGGGAGAAATATGTGGATAACAGGTAGTTCATTCATTCAGGGGGAGTTATATTTTTTTATTATAAATTTTATAGTCTCTTGAACTTACATAGTTGTCATCATAAAAAAGGAGGAGAATGTTAGAACCTAGTATTTTGATGTTTTGATTGTGAAAACAATATAAGTATATATTATATGAACTAACCAAAATTGTAGGAGAAGATACTATTTCACGCGACAATAGATCGAAGACCAAAAGATTTCGAAGACAAGTTTCAACATTTTAATTTGGTTTGTCTATAGTCTAGTTAGTATTCAACATTTGTTAAAATCTCTCCTTGGTTTGTCTATAACCAGGTATGGAATTTTAATAAAGAAATTACTAATCTTAAATGATATGTATAAGGGATATAAATGCTTAGGAAAGAATACAAGAACAGTTTAGCAAAGATGGATAAATTAAAAATGTTTAATGAGATGTTAAACGAAGAAAAACAGTGTCTAGAAAATGAAACGGAAAGACTTAAAGGACTTAACGATGATTCAAAACTTAAATTTTTTAAAAAACATAAAAATGAAAATGAATCATTAAGATCAGAAAACCTTTCAATTAAATCAAAGATCACTAATCTGAATAATAAAATAACATCCCTAGACAATGTTGTTCTTAACTGTTATAAGGATTTTGACAAAATGAAAATTGATATTGATAAATTTAACAAAGGGAAGGATAATCTAGAAAATTTATTATCTACATCTAAACCCACAAACAATAAACATGGATTTGGATATGCCCCTAAGCCTAAATAAAAGAAAAATAGTACTCAAAGTACTAAATTTGTTAAGGCTACCAAGTTCAAACCAAAATCTAGGAAGTTAAAGTTAAAACCCCCAAATAGGTTTATTAATTTATGGGTTCCTAAAAAGTTAGATGATAATGAGAAAGAAAAATACATTGATAATTTTATTTAAAAAGTTCATTTATCTAAGGGTTAATTTTGAAAGGGTATTCAAACTCTTTATGGGTTTGGCTTTCCAAAACTTAACCCTATGGACCCCAAAATAAAACAGGGTACCAATCCGCATATTTTTTATTTTTCAGGTACCGAACAATGGATACCAGACATAAAACGTTCAAAGCATATGACAAGAAATCCGTTGAACTTTGGATAAATATCAAAAGGATATGTTATTGGCATCGGCAACGTCGGTAACTCTAAAACTCATCTAATTTTAATTATTTTACATGATAAGTTTATTTCATGTTTTGAAATGATTTTGATTCCCCTCATGAGTTTTATTTATATTTATTTATCTCTATAAACAAACTCTATACATATTGTTTAGTTATTCTTAAGCAGCTCTTTTTTGCCCTTTTTGTTGATGACAAAAGGAGAGAAAATGTATAAATATACTAGGAAAAATGATGGGGGAGTGCAGAGAGTTAGAGGGAGTCAAATATAAAAATATTATATTTTATCTCTTAAATATTTATATGGTTTTCATCATCAAAAAGGAGGAGATTGTTAATACCCTAGGTATTGATTTTGATGACAACAACTAAATAAATATTACTACTAACGTATCTCCGACTTGTGCAGTTATTTCAAATATACTACGTAGACATTTACAGAGATGAACAAGAACTCAACGGTAGAAAATGGATTATATAAGAAGGTCAATAAGAGCAATGGAAGAACAAAATTGATTGAAGAAGAATGCTGAAACGACAGAGGTATTTGAAGTGATGATTGGTTGGTTGAACCTTAGAATCTCTTGTTAAAAACCATATGGTAATTAAACTTGAAGATCATCAACCATTGACCTCGACCGAATCACAAAATCAAATATGAGGTACTTTTGAAATCTAAAAATCTGCAGCACTTATTAGTGTCACTGTTCTTTTTGCAACACACTTATGTCGACATACTGCAAAGGATATGTCGACATACTGTCCGTTTTTCAGAAATTCAAATTATAAACGTAGAGACATTTCCCTCCACCTCTTCACCAAAAGACACGTCTCTTCAACCACTATGTAAAGTGTAACGACCCAGAATTTTTGATAATTAAAATTCGAATATTTAATTTATTTTTAATATTAATAAATGGGATTTAGAAGTCGAATGATTTATTTTTCGAATATTGGATTTTATTTGATAATTAAATCGATAAATTAAATAGTGAAATCCCAGAATAATTGAAAATCGAGTTTAACATGATTGAAAATGATTTGGAAAATTTTATTTAATCATACTGGAGTTATAGAAAGGTTATAGAACTTTCAGAATTGAATTTGGAGTTAATCTGTGAAAATCGAATATTTTAATATTTAATTATCAACTGTAAAAATAGCCAATTTTCGAACAGTCTCAGAATTGAACGAGACCAGTTCCATTGGATCTGTAATAGTTAGTTATTATCGGATTTCAATTTTCGTAGCAATCGAAGTTATCGTTTGACCGTGGCAGCTCGAAACGCATCGATATCGTTTTAATTTTTAAATCGTCGAGTTAAAATAGTCATTTTTCAAAAAGTCTCGGATTTCGACGAAACCAGTTTCATCGGATCCGTAATGTGATATTATTGTAAGATTTCAAATTTCGTAATTTTTGGATTTACCGTTTGTCCGGTACGAATCAAAACGCCTCGAAATCAATTTAAATCGGTTTGAGTTAAATTGATCGTTTATTGTCATATCTCACACAGACGACCGAATTAGCTTTCGAAACCTGTTCCATTGCGTCCGGAACGCGGGATAAACCCCAGAAACGCCAGTCACTGCGCGTAAATCGGAGTTCGGGAAAAAACCCGGATGAATAGTGTTCGTTCAAAAGTATATAAATAGAGCCATTTTCTCAATAAAAAGAAAAAAAATTATTAAACCCTAGTTTATATACGCAGCCGCCATTATTGTTTGAACGGCCAAGAACGTTCGAATCTTCCCTCTCTAATTTCTTTAAATCTGTTAATCAATACAAGAAACCTCCAACACGAAGATTGAAGAGCTTCGCGAGCTCTTGGAATCCATACGGATACGATTGTCTATGGTCGACGAAATCAACCAGAAAGTGACCACGAAGTCACTGCGTTCGCACGCGTTTCTGGAGGGGGATGCTCAACCGAGCTGCAAGTCGTTTGGGTCGTGGGTGGAGCTTTGCGTGAGCTTCGAAATGGCTATACCTGATCGCCTTCGAGTTGCCTAGGGAGGTTGCTAAAATTAGGGTTTGATGGCGGCTTCAATGGGTTCGCGTACATGAATGAACGATGAAGGGGGAGAAGTAAATACGCGGCCCAGATTTCTTGTTCAAAACAAACGGCCAGATGTTTTAGGTTAAATTAAATAAGAGAATATGTAAATTTAATTGTTTTATAATCCGTGTATGTTTAAAATGATGTATCTTGGTCATACGTTATCAGATTACGACGAGATTTTTTGCGATGGGATCGTATTGACGAGCTCTTCGCTATGCAACTGATTTGGAGTCGTTTGGAGCTAGTTTAAATTTCGGGTAAAATTAAACGCGCGTTTAATTTTATTCGAAATAAACGCTGAAATCAGAATTAAAATCACGGTGAGATCTTCTCACTCAATTGAATGTGGAATTATTTGCAGTTATTGATTGATTTGTTTGAATGTGCTATTAGATATGATAGGATATTATCTATATATAGCAATATATACATATTGGCATATGTATATATTGGATTGATTGATTTCCCGCCTCGTATAGCGGATGAGACCCTATTGCGCCGTTAGTAAGCGGATTTATAAAAACCCATATACCGCGATAATTCCGTACTGGAGCGGAATTGGTATTGTGCTAACATCTGTGGATGCAGGGAAACAGGTTGGAGGGATCCGACTGGATTCCTCACCGTATTGATTATTTACAGATATTTTGATATATTCTGTTATCATATGATGATATATGATATTTGACTGTTGTGATGGACTGATTGGTGTTGTTGCATCATCGGATTCAGTTTTGAAATGTAAAAATAACGACTTTTAATTTAAAAGGATTTTTAAAGTGATTTGTAGAAATATACGTTTTATTGAAATTTTTGAATTGGTTTATTTTAAATAAATAAATGTTAAAATTTTAAATATTAGTAAAATTGTGATTTTTGTGAAATACGACAAAAATGTTATTTTTGAAATAAACAATTGATAAGGATTATGAAATAGTTTAAATTGGAATTGTTGAAGTATTTTAAACAATTCATATAAAAAGATTTATAAAAATTGATATTTTTATAAATTAAAAATATTGGAATTTTGAAATGAGTTTTATTAAGTGTTAAAGTCAAATAAAATGGATTCCATAAGTGGATAGAAATTTATAGATTTATAAATTGTGAAGTTATTAAATGAATAGATTTTGTAAAACAAAAAGATTTATAAGCAATTATCTTATAAATCGGATTTTGACATTTAGATGAGAAATGAATAGATGTTGTAAATAAATGAATTATAAGTTCTTAACTTATAATATAGACTTCCGGTATATAATTGAGTTATATAAGTTGAATTGGATAATTTAGAAATCGAAGTTTTATAAATAGAAAATGGGATTTATAAACATTGTTTTATAAATTCAAAATCAATAGAATTTGATAAATTTAACATTGAAGTTATTAAAGGAGATATATTCGTGATTTTGGACAGCGAGTTATCTTTTAAGTTAAATGTGTAGAAATTGTTAAAATTGGGATAGTGATTATATTCACGAATTTGGACAGTAAATATATATTATTGAATAAAATCAATATGTTTTGGGAAAAGGAATATTGTTAAATGAAGTTGTTTTAAAAGATGTTTTAAAACGTGCGAACTATCGAAATCATAGATTTCAACATTTATTGTTGAAATAGACGTTTTCGAGAAATAAGGAAATGGTGGACTATAACACTGTTGTTATAGTAAATGATTTCCGAAAGGAAATGTTTTTGATGTAGTATTGGGATTTATATATCTATCTAAATTTCGAATCCCTATACTAGTGATTTTGAGTCGTCGTAACGATGTTTTAAGTAACATTCGTTTTGACTCAAATAGATGTTGTTAAAATTTTTGATTTCCTTAAAGAATGAAATATATACTTAAATTTTGATTTAAGTATATCGAATATTTTCAAATGTTGAAAATAAATGATTTGTGAAATACTTATTATTAAATAAGTAGGGAAATGCTTTTCCATTATGAAATGAAATGGTTTTGAGAATTTATCTTCTTAAAGATAAATCGAAAGTGAATATTTGAAATCGATTTGAGAATCGTATATCTGTAGATATGTGAGAATATAAATTCACTATGGAATTTATAAAAGGGAAGTTGTTTAAAAATAAACATTGATTTATTTTTAAGTGTGGAAATTTTATATCTAGTAAAGATATTTTGGAAGATAAAATAATTTGGAAAATTATTTGGAATCTGATGATGTTGCGCATCTTTATTGATAGTTAAATAACTGACTATCAATAATTACCTTTAGATAGGTATTTGTTGTGAATTGGATGAATTTGAATGCCACACTTATTTTTGAATAATCGCTCACTATTCGGGTTAGCCGGGAAAGGACCATGGGGTCGTATAACCCATTCCGAATATGTGATACGTCATTATGAATCGCATTTGAAGACCGGTGTTGAAGACCGGATATTTTTGAAAACGGAAGGATTACCGTCGAGTTACTCTACATCGGCTGATCTCCGATTTAGAGGTTTTATCACCCTTAGTGATGGGAAGTCCTGACGTGATTGAAAATTATCCGGATGTGCAAGGGCTTCGTGAGAAGTGCCTTCGGTTCTGTTCGATCCCGGAACAGACTTGTATGGATTGTGTGTCTGACGTTACAATTTGAGATATAAAGCTGATTTCTTTCAAATACATTTCTGTTGGTGGCGGAGAATTTATTCTCTTAGCTTAACACCCTTCTCTGAGACGTACGAGCTCAGAGGTTATGTAGTTGAAATTTATCAGCGATATATCCCAATTTGGTAACGTGGCATACTGAGTGTTGCTGTGAAATGATAAGTGTTTGATCATTTGTGATATGATCATTTGTTTGATCTTATATCTTTGTGATCATAGGTTGATCATTTTGTTTGACCCGAAGCAGGGCTTTTTGAGAAAGCGTAGCTTTGTGGACGAGACTTCATCGAGCCTCACACCCCGGAAATGGTCGAAACAGGACGAATGCAGCAAGGTTCTAGGGAGTAGCGCCCCTTAGTGTATGTCATTCCTTCTGGATAAAGGTGGTATCATGGTATGGAGCCCAGATACTTAACCTCTGTGGTTACTACATTATTATTATCTATGTGGTTTGTTGCGAATCGGGGATCCTCGGGAAGATCGGTGACGATCGGGGGATGGCATACGCGTGTCAGTAGTTACCTATTTTTGCAGAGGTAACCCGGCCTTGTGTTGGCAGAGATCCGGTTAGGTTCTCGGGTCGTCTATTCCAGGGACGTACCCATCGTGGATAGGAAGTTCCTTAGCCTGACCATTTGTTGGAAATCCAAAGAAACAATACGAGCCTTTACGATTTCAATTGTATAACCTGTCTCCTCAGGAGGCAGCTATAGCAGGCATAATATAATGGTACCTATGCTGGCTAAGATTTATATTCTACTTTCGAAATGTTTTCCACTATGCACTAATAATAATATCCAAATTGATTTGATTTTGCGTAGTAAGCATCTTTGACTATCATAAGAAGAAATCTCCTCCAATTCTGCGTTTGCATTGTGTGTGTGGTGGGAGGTCTTATGGTAGTTTCATTTTCCAAAAGCATTGCGAATTTACTTTAAAATTCTTCTGTTGTTTATTTTAAAGATAAATAACTGTTTTACGATCTCACACCAGTCACCATGACTGACTCGGAGTTTATTGTTTCCCTTCTAAACTCTGGGTGCCCACCAATTTCCACACGGGCAGCCTAGAGTTATGTTATCAGGATATTCTGGATATTCTAGAGCTTTGGAAGCAAGCTGGATGACGAGACGTAGTATTTGTATCTGATAGTATTTATTCCGCTGTGTATTCTGTATGAGGACAAGTTTATATAACTGTTCATTGTTGTTTATTGACTCTGATGATATGATGTGATGTAATGTAATAACAGATATAATTCTTTTGTTTTTAAATGATATTCATTTATCTATTATATATTGTTCCGCTGCGATATGTGAGATTCTGATATTGTTTTCTGTTTCTGTATTTGATGTTGTGTTGTTGTTCTTCTTTCTTTTTCTTCTATCTTCTTCTTCTACCTTTTTCTTCTTTCTTAAAACCATAACTTTTCGGGTTTCCGGCATTCGATGGCTCAGCAGTCGATAAAGTGAGTATCGATGTTGAATTTTCGTAAGTCGAAAATTTTCGGGATGTTACATTTGGTATCAGAGCATATGGTTAAGCGACAACCCTGCTCTGTTGGGTGTTACTCATTAGAGATAGAGTCAGTAGTACTCTAGAATGAGTTTGAGTGTAATAATAGATACGAGTGCGTATTTGTTATTTGAATATAAAATTGTTTTATATTGTGATGATTGGTTTATTGAGTGGTATATGGATTCTGGTCGGTATTGTCCGTACAACTCTATCGATAGGGATCTCTAAATACTCGAATAGAACAATTCGGCACAATATTGTTTTAAATAGGGTAAATGAAATAATATTTGCCCAAAACTATTTCTGTATAGAAAATAAATGTTTTTCTATAAAGTACTATAGTATATGGTTGCATGGATGTTAGGAAGTAATAATGGTGAATTATTATCACTGAAATTGAATAAGAAATTGAAATCGTAACTCCAAAGTTAAGAAATAAATTCACATATAAATGAAATTTGAGAATGTAAATTATAAATGTGAATTGTAATTTAAAACGGAATTCCAGAAAAGTATTTGGAAATGTTTTGAAAAGAATTTGAAAATTTTGGAAATTTGGAAGTTTAAATTCTTTTTGATTTGAAATGAATTTCAAAGGTTTTGAAAAGTATTTTGGAGAGATGAAAAGCTCTAAACTCTTTTCGGTCGCTGGAAAATAATTCCGATGATGATCGCGACATCACCGGTGTTCATTTTCGGGTTTCCAAAAGAGGAATTGCTGCCAAATTGTTTTAAATGGAAGTGGTTTGAAAATTTTGGGTTTGGTTTTAGAAAATTCAAAGGGTAATTTGAATTGTTTTCAAAAGAGATTTTTGAAATGTTGGTAAGACTCTGGAATACCATATTTATGAAATATTATTAAGTTGATAACTTATACAAATTGAATGTTGATAGAATAAATTTAACTTAAAGAGTGGAGTTAAATTAAAGGAAGTATAAGTGCATAAATTTGAATAAATGAAAGTGAAATTTCAAAGAAGATAATTGGAATTAAAATTCATTAAAGGAATGAAATTGGAATGTAGATAAGTCGAAGACTTATAAAATATTTGAAATTTGTTAGTAAATGAAATTCAAGCTGAATATTGAAAAACTGGATTTGATTTGTGATAAACAAAGTGAAGTATTGAAATAAAATTAGTAAGCGAGACTAATTGAAGGAATGGCAAGGTAAATATAATTTGAAAATGAATTGGAATTTGTAATGAATTGGTAATTAGAACTAATTTGAAATAATCAGTTGTGAATGAAAGTCAATTGATAGAAATTCAATATTCAGGAAGTGAACTAAACTCAAATAGAATTGAAATTGTGAATTGAATTCAAATGAATGTGAACTGAAAAAATTGAATGACAATGGTTATGTAACTTCAATAGCGAATTTAAAAAGGATATAAGAAGTATATATTGGAAAATTTTGTAATCGAATTTGCAAAATGTTTGAATGCTGTAACTAGATATAATGGCTAGTAGGATATACAGGTATAAAGGAATTGGAATTTGATTTCGAAGATAAATTTAAATTGCTCGACTAAAGGTATGTATTTTAATTTCTATATGAGATTTGATGACTTATTTCTCTAGCCGCTTGGCTTTTTCTTTTTTCTTTTTGAAATCTGAGAGTCCGTAGGGACGTTTTGTAGTCGTGCCGTATTAGCCGCGCAAAGGAGACGCTGGCGAAATTTTTCGAAAATTTCGAGTGTTAGAAATTTTTTAAGAAATTTTGAAGGTTTAAATTTGAATTTGAAATTTAAATTTAAATTGTTAAGGAAACAATGTTGTTTTGAAACCTGTAATTGTAGTTGAAAATTTAGTTGAATGATAACGAATCTTTAGTAGAAAGACTTGTTTTGATAAATGGATAAAACTATTTGAATTTGAGAAAATAGTAGACGAGTTAAGGACCTTTCTTCCTAACTTGTAATTTCGAGGACGAAATTCTTTTAAGGGGGGAAGTCTGTAACGACCCAGAATTTTTGATAATTAAAATTCGAATATTTAATTTATTTTTAATATTAATAAATGGGATTTAGAAGTCGAATGATTTATTTTTCGAATATTGGATTTTATTTGATAATTAAATCGATAAATTAAATAGTGAAATCCCAGAATAATTGAAAATCGAGTTTAACATGATTGAAAATGATTTGGAAAATTTTATTTAATCATACTGGAGTTATAGAAAGGTTATAGAACTTTCAGAATTGAATTTGGAGTTAATCTGTGAAAATCGAATATTTTAATATTTAATTATCGACTGTAAAAATAGCCAATTTTCGAACAGTCTCAGAATTGAACGAGACCAGTTCCATTGGATCCGTAATAGTTAGTTATTATCGGATTTCAATTTTCGTAGCAATCGAAGTTATCGTTTGACCGTGGCAGCTCGAAACGCATCGATATCGTTTTAATTTTTAAATCGTCGAGTTAAAATAGTCATTTTTCAAAAAGTCTCGGATTTCGACGAAACCAGTTTCATCGGATCCGTAATGTGATATTATTGTAAGATTTCAAATTTCGTAATTTTTGGATTTACCGTTTGTCCGGTACGAATCAAAACGCCTCGAAATCAATTTAAATCGGTTTGAGTTAAATTGATCGTTTATTGTCATATCTCACACAGACGACCGAATTAGCTTTCGAAACCTGTTCCATTGCGTCCGGAACGCGGGATAAACCCCAGAAACGCCAGTCACTGCGCGTAAATCGGAGTTCGGGAAAAAACCCGGATGAATAGTGTTCGTTCAAAAGTATATAAATAGAGCCATTTTCTCAATAAAAAGAAAAAAAATTATTAAACCCTAGTTTATATACGCAGCCGCCATTATTGTTTGAACGGCCAAGAACGTTCGAATCTTCCCTCTCTAATTTCTTTAAATCTGTTAATCAATACAAGAAACCTCCAACACGAAGATTGAAGAGCTTCGCGAGCTCTTGGAATCCATACGGATACGATTGTCTATGGTCGACGAAATCAACCAGAAAGTGACCACGAAGTCACTGCGTTCGCACGCGTTTCTGGAGGGGGATGCTCAACCGAGCTGCAAGTCGTTTGGGTCGTGGGTGGAGCTTTGCGTGAGCTTCGAAATGGCTATACCTGATCGCCTTCGAGTTGCCTAGGGAGGTTGCTAAAATTAGGGTTTGATGGCGGCTTCAATGGGTTCGCGTACATGAATGAACGATGAAGGGGGAGAAGTAAATACGCGGCCCAGATTTCTTGTTCAAAACAAACGGCCAGATGTTTTAGGTTAAATTAAATAAGAGAATATGTAAATTTAATTGTTTTATAATCCGTGTATGTTTAAAATGATGTATCTTGGTCATACGTTATCAGATTACGACGAGATTTTTTGCGATGGGATCGTATTGACGAGCTCTTCGCTATGCAACTGATTTGGAGTCGTTTGGAGCTAGTTTAAATTTCGGGTAAAATTAAACGCGCGTTTAATTTTATTCGAAATAAACGCTGAAATCAGAATTAAAATCACGGTGAGATCTTCTCACTCAATTGAATGTGGAATTATTTGCAGTTATTGATTGATTTGTTTGAATGTGCTATTAGATATGATAGGATATTATCTATATATAGCAATATATACATATTGGCATATGTATATATTGGATTGATTGATTTCCCGCCTCGTATAGCGGATGAGACCCTATTGCGCCGTTAGTAAGCGGATTTATAAAAACCCATATACCGCGATAATTCCGTACTGGAGCGGAATTGGTATTGTGCTAACATCTGTGGATGCATGGAAACAGGTTGGAGGGATTCGACTGGATTCCTCACCGTATTGATTATTTACAGATATTTTGATATATTCTGTTATCATATGATGATATATGATATTTGACTGTTGTGATGGACTGATTGGTGTTGTTGCATCATCGGATTCAGTTTTGAAATGTAAAAATAACGACTTTTAATTTAAAAGGATTTTTAAAGTGATTTGTAGAAATATACGTTTTATTGAAATTTTTGAATTGGTTTATTTTAAATAAATAAATGTTAAAATTTTAAATGTTAGTAAAATTGTGATTTTTGTGAAATACGACAAAAATGTTATTTTTGAAATAAACAATTGATAAGGATTATGAAATAGTTTAAATTGGAATTGTTGAAGTATTTTAAACAATTCATATAAAAAGATTTATAAAAATTGATATTTTTATAAATTAAAAATATTGGAATTTTGAAATGAGTTTTATTAAGTGTTAAAGTCAAATAAAATGGATTCCATAAGTGGATAGAAATTTATAGATTTATAAATTGTGAAGTTATTAAATGAATAGATTTTGTAAAACAAAAAGATTTATAAGCAATTATCTTATAAATCGGATTTTGACATTTAGATGAGAAATGAATAGATGTTGTAAATAAATGAATTATAAGTTCTTAACTTATAATATAGACTTCCGGTATATAATTGAGTTATATAAGTTGAATTGGATAATTTAGAAATCGAAGTTTTATAAATAGAAAATGGGATTTATAAACATTGTTTTATAAATTCAAAATCAATAGAATTTGATAAATTTAACATTGAAGTTATTAAAGGAGATATATTCGTGATTTTGGACAGCGAGTTATCTTTTAAGTTAAATGTGTAGAAATTGTTAAAATTGGGATAGTGATTATATTCACGAATTTGGACAGTAAATATATATTATTGAATAAAATCAATATGTTTTGGGAAAAGGAATATTGTTAAATGAAGTTGTTTTAAAAGATGTTTTAAAACGTGCGAACTATCGAAATCATAGATTTCAACATTTATTGTTGAAATAGACGTTTTCGAGAAATAAGGAAATGGTGGACTATAACACTGTTGTTATAGTAAATGATTTCCGAAAGGAAATGTTTTTGATGTAGTATTGGGATTTATATATCTATCTAAATTTCGAATCCCTATACTAGTGATTTTGAGTCGTCGTAACGATGTTTTAAGTAACATTCGTTTTGACTCAAATAGATGTTGTTAAAATTTTTGATTTCCTTAAAGAATGAAATATATACTTAAATTTTGATTTAAGTATATCGAATATTTTCAAATGTTGAAAATAAATGATTTGTGAAATACTTATTATTAAATAAGTAGGGAAATGCTTTTCCATTATGAAATGAAATGGTTTTGAGAATTTATCTTCTTAAAGATAAATCGAAAGTGAATATTTGAAATCGATTTGAGAATCGTATATCTGTAGATATGTGAGAATATAAATTCACTATGGAATTTATAAAAGGGAAGTTGTTTAAAAATAAACATTGATTTATTTTTAAGTGTGGAAATTTTATATCTAGTAAAGATATTTTGGAAGATAAAATAATTTGGAAAATTATTTGGAATCTGATGATGTTGCGCATCTTTATTGATAGTTAAATAACCGACTATCAATAATTACCTTTAGATAGGTATTTGTTGTGAATTGGATGAATTTGAATGCCACACTTATTTTTGAATAATCGCTCACTATTCGGGTTAGCCGGGAAAGGACCATGGGGTCGTATAACCCATTCCGAATATGTGATACGTCGTTATGAATCGCATTTGAAGACCGGTGTTGAAGACCGGATATTTTTGAAAACGGAAGGATTACCGTCGAGTTACTCTACATCGGCTGATCTCCGATTTAGAGGTTTTATCACCCTTAGTGACGGGAAGTCCTAACGTGATTGAAAATTATCCGGATGTGCAAGGGCTTCGTGAGAAGTGCCTTCGGTTCTGTTCGATCCCGGAACAGACTTGTATGGATTGTGTGTCTGACGTTACAATTTGAGATATAAAGCTGATTTCTTTCAAATACATTTCTGTTGGTGGCGGAGAATTTATTCTCTTAGCTTAACACCCTTCTCTGAGACGTACGAGCTCAGAGGTTATGTAGTTGAAATTTATCAGCGATATATCCCAATTTGGTAACGTGGCATACTGAGTGTTGCTGTGAAATGATCAGTGTTTGATCATTTGTGATATGATCATTTGTTTGTTGTGATATGATCATTTGTTTGATCTTATATCTTTGTGATCATAGGTTGATCATTTTGTTTGACCCGAAGCAGGGCTTTTTGAGAAAGCGTAGCTTTGTGGACGAGACTTCATCGAGCCTCACACCCCGGAAATGGTCGAAACAGGACGAATGCAGCAAGGTTCTAGGGAGTAGCGCCCCTTAGTGTATGTCATTCCTTCTGGATAAAGGTGGTATCATGGTATGGAGCCCAGATACTTAACCTCTGTGGTTACTGCATTATTATTATCTATGTGGTTTGTTGCGAATCGGGGATCCTCGGGAAGATCGGTGACGATCGGGGGATGGCATACGCGTGTCAGTAGTTACCTATTTTTGCAGAGGTAACCCGGCCTTGTGTTAGCAGAGATCCGGTTAGGTTCTCGGGTCGTCTATTCCAGGGACGTACCCATCGTGGATAGGAAGTTCCTTAGCCTGACCATTTGTTGGAAATCCAAAGAAACAATACGAGCCTTTACGATTTCAATTGTATAACCTGTCTCCTCAGGAGGCAGCTATAGCAGGCATAATATAATGGTACCTATGCTGGCTAAGATTTATATTCTACTTTCGAAATGTTTTCCACTATGCACTAATAATAATATCCAAATTGATTTGATTTTGCGTAGTAAGCATCTTTGACTATCATAAGAAGAAATCTCCTCCAATTCTGCGTTTGCATTGTGTGTGTGGTGGGAGGTCTTATGGTAGTTTCATTTTCCAAAAGCATTGCGAATTTACTTTAAAATTCTTCTGTTGTTTATTTTAAAGATAAATAACTGTTTTACGATCTCACACCAGTCACCATGACTGACTCGGAGTTTATTGTTTCCCTTCTAAACTCTGGGTGCCCACCAATTTCCACACGGGCAGCCTAGAGTTATGTTATCAGGATATTCTGGATATTCTGGAGCTTTGGAAGCAAGCTGGATGACGAGACGTAGTATTTGTATCTGATAGTATTTATTCCGCTGTGTATTCTGTATGAGGACAAGTTTATATAATTGTTCATTGTTGTTTATTGATTCTGATGATATGATGTGATGTAATGTAATAACAGATATAATTCTTTTGTTTTTAAATGATATTCATTTATCTATTATATATTGTTCCGCTGCGATATGTGAGATTCTGATATTGTTTTCTGTTTCTGTATTTGATGTTGTGTTGTTGTTCTCCTTTCTTTTTCTTCTATCTTCTTCTTCTACCTTTTTCTTCTTTCTTAAAACCATAACTTTTTGGGTTTCCGGCATTCGATGGCTCAGCAGTCGATAAAGTGAGTATCGATGTTGAATTTTCGAAAGTCGAAAATTTTCGGGATGTTACATAAAGGCTATGGAAAACAAATTTTCAAATCAATAATTCTCATTTTCTCTTACTATTTCTTCTCCAAACATTTGTGAGAGAAATCCATTAAATACTCTTCCATTCTCTTTGCAAACCCATGCCATTTTACTTCGATTCTTCATGGATTTACAAACCACACAATATCAGAGAGTTTCTACTTGAATTCATATCATTCTCTCTTTGATTTCATCCTACTCCTAAAAGAATTCAAAGATACATTGCTATTGGAGGTCTATAAGGTCATTGTACCAAATCTGCAAGAATATGTATTGAAGATACGACTACTTGCCATACTTTGTTGTTGTTTGTGAAAAAGAGAAGGTATTCTTGTAGCCTGTGAAATCAAGAGGGTGCATCTTATAGCCCATGAAATCAATATTGTAAAGGTGTTCTTGCCACCTGTGGAAAGCAAGCGATTATAGTAAAATTCTGCACGGTGCAGTGCCAAATTGGATGTAGGATTGATTAATCTGAACCAGTATAAAAATCTGGGTGTTATTTACTACTTCATTTTACTTTATTACTTACTTGTTTCTGTTTGCAATTTGAATAGATATAGTGCTCAATTCATAAGTTAGTTTTATAGATTTGAAATACACACATCATCCCCTCTAGTATTTAAATAACCTTAAGATCCATTATGCACTATGTTATGGGCACCCCATTTTCCAACATTTGATATCAGAGCACTGGTTTTTAAAAATTCATAACTTGGTATTTGGAAAGTATAAATGACTAATGATACTTGTAACACTTTATTTAATGACACTCGTAACACTTTCTTTAACACTTTTGTAGAAGTGCAATCTACCACTAGACCCCCTCTATTTGATGGTAGTAATTATGCATATTAGACATGTAGGATGAAATTTTATTTGCAACCAAATGGTTTAGATATTTGGAACATTACCCAAATAGATACACTGAGCCCCAAACTGAATATTCACAATGGACACCAGACCAAAAGACATAAGCACTTAGTAACTCAATGACCATGAACATTTTATTTTGCTCCTTAGATAGAAGTGAATTTAATCGAGTGCCTATTTGTAGTCTGCATATGAATTGGAGAAAATTGCAAGTCACGCATAAGGGCACCAGTAAAGAAAACAAACTAAGATATTTATGCTAACTAACCAGTTTTAATTTTTTCAAATAAAACCAAATGAGTCTATTTCTGACATGTATTCTAGATTTCAGGATATAGTACATGCATTAATATCATTAGGAAAGAAAATTACTGAAGAGGACCAAGTCAGAAAGATCTTGGATTCACTTTCTAGTAAATAGAATCGGAAGACTTTGACAATCGAAGAAGCCAATGGTATTAGTGCTATAAAATAGAAGATTTAATTGGTAATCTAATATCCTATGAAGTAAAATTACAGGTTAGAAAAGAGAATTAGACAAATAAGAAGAAATCACTAGCACTCAATGCTACAAACGATAATTATGAACCAGATGAAGCTGATGATGATATCGAGTTTATGACTAGGAATTTCAAGACATTCTTGAAATATTGGAAAATGAACAAACTTCAAAAAACTAACAAAAACAATTCCAGAAATGGAAATGTTGTTAAGTGTTTCGAATGCGATAAACTCGGTCATTTGAAAAGAAGCTGTCCCAACCTAAAGAAATCAAAGTACACTTTGAACACTTTTAATAAGAAGAGGAAATAGGCTTTCAATGCAACATGAGACGATTCAGATACATCATCAAGTGATAGTGATTCAGAAATAGAAAATGCCAACATGTGCTTCATGGCAAAGGATAACCAGGTATGGAATTTTAATAAAGAAATTACTAAAGTCTTAAATGATATGTATAAGGGATATAAATGCTTAGGAAAGAATACAAGAATAGTTTAGCAGAGACACATAAATTAAAATGTTTAATGAAATGTTAAACTAAGAAAAACAGTGTTTAGAAGATGAAATTGAAAGACTTAGCGTACTTAATGATGATTTAAAACTTGAAAGTTTTGAAAAACTTAAAAGTGAAAATGAATCATTAAGATCGAAAAATCTTTCAATGAAATCAGAGATCACCGATCTAAATAACAAAATAACATCTCTAGACAATGTTATTCTTAACTGTAATAAGAATTTTGACAAAATGAAAAATTATATTGATAAATTTGACAAAGGGAAGGATAATCTAGAAAATTTATTATCTGCATCTAAATCCAGTAATAATAAACATGGACTTGGATACACCCCTAAGCCTAAATTAGAGAAAAATAGTACTCAAAATACTAAATTTGTTAAGACTACCAAGTTCAAACTAAAAACCTAGGAAATTAAAACTAAAACCCCTAAATAGGTTTATTAATTTATGGGTTCCTAGAAAGTTTGATGATAATGAGAAAGAAAAATACATTGATAATTTTATTAATAAAGTTCATTTGTCTGATGATTATATTTTGAAAGGGTATTCAAACCCTTTATGGGTTTGGCTTTCCAAAACTTAACCCTATGGACCCCAAAATAAAACATGGTACCAGTGCACATATTTTATATTTTTCAGGTATTAAACAATAGATTATGGACAGTGGATGTTCAAAGCATATGACAAGAAATCCATTGAACTTTGGATAAATATCAAAAGGAAATGTTATAGGCATCGACAACGTCGGTAACTCTAAAACTCATCTAATTTTAATTATTTTACTTGATAATTTTATTTCATGTTTTGAATTGATTTTGATTCCCCTCATGAGTTCTATATATATACATTTATCTCTATAAACAAACTCTATACATATTGTCTAGTTGTGCTTAAGTAACTCTTTTTCGCCCTTTTTGTAGATGACAAAGGGGGAGAAAATGTATAAATACACTAGGAAGAATGATAGGGGGGGTGCAGTGAGTTAGGGGGAGTCAGATATAAAAATATTATATTTTATCTCTCAAATATTTATGGTTGTCATCATCAAAAAGAGGGAGATTGTTAATACCCTAGGAATTGATTTTGATGACAACAACCATATAAATATTACCACTAACATTTCTCAGAGTTATGTAGTAATTTCAAATATATTATGGAGACAATTACAGAGATAAACAAGAACTTAGTGAATGAAAATGAATTGTATAAGAAGGTTAATAAAAGCAATGGAAGAATAAAACTGATTAAAGAAGAATGCTGAAACGACAAAGGTATTTGAAGTGATGATTAGTTGGTTAAACCTTAGAATCCCCTGTTAAATACCTCATGGCAATTATACGTGAAGGTCATCAACCATTGACCTTAATCGAATCACAAAAATCCATAAATATGAGGTACTTTTGAAATCTAAAAATCTGCAACACTTATTAGCATTGCTGTTATTTTTGCAGCACACATATGTCGACATACTGCAAAGGATACGTCGACATACTGCCCGTTTTTTAGAAATTCAAATTTCAAATGAAGAGTCATTTCCCTCCACCTCTTCATCAAAAGACACGTGTCTTCAACCACTATATAAAGGCCCCAAAAATAAATTTTAAAATCAATAATTCTCATTTTCTCTTACTCTTTCTTCTCCAAACATTTATGAGAGAAATCCATCGAATACTCTTCCATTCTCTTGCAAATCCATACCATTTCACTCTGATTCTTCAAGGATTTGCAAACCCACAACATTAGAGAGTTTCTATTTAAATTCATATCATTCTCTCTCTGATTTCATCCTACTTGTCAAAGAATTCAAAGATATATTGTTATTGGAGGTCTATAAGGTCATTGTACCGAATCTGCAAGAATATGTATTGAAGATAAGACTACTCGCCATACTTTGTTGTTGTTTGTGAAAAGGAGAAGGTGTTCTTGTAGCTAGTGAAATCAAGAGGGTGTATCTTGTAGCCCGTGAAATCAAGATTGTAAAAATGTTCTTGCCACCCGTGGAAAGAAAACGATTATAGTGAAATTCTACACAGTGCAGTGCTAGACTAGATGTAGGATTGGTTAATTTGAACCTGTGGCGACCCACCTTTTTGGATGGTTTAAATCGACGATAAACCACACACGTCTAACTCAGACCATTCAAAAGGGCAGATTATTAATGGGATTTAATAAGAAAATAAGAGAAAAGAAGGAAAACCAAATACAGAACCTCGCAGTGGAATGAAAAAAATATAATAATCAAATAAACAGTTCATGAAGCTGTTTTACTTTTTTTCTCAAAAATACGGGTCGTTCCAATCTCCCCCACTCAAAACTTTTCGTCCTTGAAAAGGAATAAAAAGAATCAAGAGATTTGATATATCTTATTTAAAATAGTCAATTTATAAACAATTAAACTTACATACTTAAGTTTAATAAAAATTTGAAAATAACTCAACTTCTATGAAAAAAATTCTAAGTCCTAAATTCATGAAAAATTTCGCAGCATCTCCTTTGCACGGATAGGTCCGGAAAAAATAAAGATATCAATAATTACATTGTATAAATCTTATTTCAATAATAAAGCATCCCAAACCATGGGAAAACAAATAAAATACCGCTATAAAATCGTAATCCAAAAACGTACCTATTTGTCGGGCAAACAAAATTTATTTATGAAACCAAAAGCAATAACTATTGCTTCCATAAACCTGTATCTTACTTGCACAATCCAAAAGAGTAAAAATATAAAAAGAAATATGTATTAGTTGTTTCAATTAATAGCACAAGCAACATATAATATATAATAATCATATGCAAACAAAAGCAGTACAACCATTATATACAACCAAAGAATCCCTCACACATCCAAAGCAATCAAAAACTAATGGTTCGTTCAGTTTCAGAAACTTTTTATCGTACAAGGGTGATAAATAAACTACCTAGTGTACCTTATGCTCAACAGCCTTAGGTAATTACTCAATAGATTATTCATACAACCTTTGTAACGACCCACTATTTTGGACCACTGAAATCGATAATAAATCCACACATGTTGGACTTGAATAATTCAAAACAATAGATTGTAAATAAATTTGGAGCAAATAAAACCAATCACAGAATCACAAACACAGAATATCAGAATAACTCGCTGCGGAAATAAAATATATAGTGGTTCATGAAGCCACTACAATACATAGTCTCAAAACAGTTACAAAATACCATAGTCTGAAAACAGATACAACAGAAGTCTGAATACATAAGTTTACAAATACATAAGCAAAGCTGAATAGGAAATAATTGAAATGGAAATAGATAATTTGATACACAGATAACTCCAGCAATCTCTAGCTCCAGAAGGTGAATCCAAAGCTGTGATACTCAGGCTGATCCGAGCGTAAAGCAAAACACAAAACACTCGAGTCAGGACATACATACTTATAAAATGTAAATAAACTCAAGTGAACTGTAATAGAAATGCATCAATAACTTAAAGGATGCTTGGGATCGCCCATCCTTTAAGGATCTGTTAAACTATCTACTATGTAGTAAGATACGCTATTATAATAATGTCTGAAGAAAAGTAAACTATCAAAATAGCGTTAAGGCTTTACATTTTCCACCTTAACACATTTTTATATTCCCATAGTCTATACAGTACCGTAATCTCCCCCGTAATGAGCGTCGTCAGAGGGCACTCCATAGGTATGGTACAAAACAAACTCATAGTAAAGCACGCTATGGTAGGTGACACGGCACAACGAGGCAATGCCAGGGTAGATATACCAATTACGCATCCGGACTGTTGGTAACGCAAAGCCGCAGCAATCGCCCAACTCGAGCCACACTCCCGAATCAAGGGGTTCACCCAATCAATCACAAAGTAATAGAATGGTATACGATGGAATGTGTCTGATAAGAGGAGCCACTTCATTAGCCGGAATCACTCATGTTTTAGCCACCTTATGCTAACTCACGGGAGTTAGGTCCACGTAAATATACCTTAGGATCGTCGCCACCATCCTACTTCATTCTGGAATCTCCACCGCGTACACAGTTGTTAAAGTGGTTTTCGGTATCGACAGAGAGTATGTCCATATCTGATCCCGGTCTCTTTAACAACCAATCGTTATTATAACCCGTGATTAATAAATTTCAAAATAGTTTATATTTCAAATCAAAACATATTCATTTTACACCATTTAAATTCGATGTCAATATCCTTCAAAATAATATTCATTTCCAAAGTTGTAGCATTTCTAAGTTCATTCATTCAATTATAACAATTTCAAAACATTGTGATTTTAGCATTCATAACACTTTGAAAATGTGATAATACATATATTAGCATTCAAAATCATCATCTTTTCAGAAACAACAGTACTAAGAAACTGTTACTGTAGATAGTAGTATTTCAGAAAATAGTACATTTACAGAAACAACAGCACTTATAAACTGCTATAGTAGATAGTAGTATTATTTCAGAAAACGGTACATTTACAGAAACAACAGCACTTATAAACTGCTACCTTAAAACCACAGCATTTCAGAAATGCTGCAAATACAAATCTCAGATTTTTTATAACATTTCAGAAACATTATAATTTCAGTTTTCACCATTTTAACTTATAAAACATATCTCACTTTTCAAAATTATTTATTTGGATATCATTTCACTTATGATTTAAATAAAATAACATTTTATAATAAAAGATCCAAATTAAACATAATTCATTTATTAAGTCAAAAATACTTTTAAATTGCTTAACTTTTAATTTAACAAACAACTAGCTATTTTATTTACTTTTAAAAATATCCATTTCATAAATAAAATATTTTATTACCAAGTTAAGCCAAAATTCCATTTTAAATCAAATTTTCAATTATTAGTTAATTCAAAATTTTATTTACATTCCAATCATTTATTAACTCATACAATTTCAACTTACAGAAAATCACTATAAAATTCATTTAAATCCAGTTTTAAGTTAAAAATCTCATATATTTTAAATTCCAAATACATAGAATTTTCAGAAAATATTTATATTTAAAATTAACCACGGGTCTGTATAATATTTCCTAACCTAGGTCAAGTGATACGTATAATATATCATTTCAATCCGTAATGAATTAAAATCCCGAGTTTTATCATTTCAAACCCGCAATCCCAAGTCAAATAAAAATCGCTCGAGCCTATCATTTTAGCTCATAACGACTTTTCCCTATTCTAAAGTCCGTTCGGGTATGTATCATTTCAACCCATAGTGAAAGGGAACTTGTAGTGTGAGAAACAGAAATATAAATAAACATTAAAAGCATAGCATGTCATATCAAGTGATTAAACAGGTATATAATCAGGTTATAACATCATATAATATCACATCACAGGCATATATGAAATTACTATCAACATGGCATATCACTACTACAATTCACGTGACTTTGTTTCACAGTTTTATTAGTACGAAGTCGAGAGTGATAACTCACCTTTTTAAAGCTAGAGATGACAATTCAAAACACAAGAACAACTCCGAAAAAGCACGAATCAGATTAGAGGAGAAGTAGCACCCAAATACAAATCTTGTAACAAATAAAATAGAATATATATAAGAAAAAGATTCAACACAAAAGAATATAAATTAAAAAATGTAAAATATGGACAAAAATGAAACAAATATGGGTTTAACCAAACAAGTGGGCTCGACCATCTTGCAAGTAGGCTTGACCATCACCAAACATGCTTGGCCATGACTTGATTTGTGGCATATAGGCTCGGCCATGGTCACAAAAGGCACATGTATGGATTGGAATGTGAAGAGATAGTGGTTACATGAAGGCAAAAGGTCATGGAAGGTAAAGAGGCAAGGCATGTGTGGGTTCGGCCTAGGAATATGGTTCGGCCCTATGGAGTTTGGGTTCGGTCAAATGGTCACTTCAGGTCAAGTCACATAGAATGGCATGGCTTTGGGATGGGTTTGGTCATGGCCAAAGGCAAGGGAAAGTGGTGAACAAGGGGATGGCCGAGGCAAACAAGGAAGGTGATGTTCTATAGGGTTCGGCTATGGTTTCAAGTGTGGTATGGTGATGGATTGGATATATGGGTCACGGCAACAACATGGAGTGATGGTGCGATGGTGGAGGCCGGTCATGGTTGGTGGTGTGGTGGAGGAGATGGTCGGCTTGGGATGGGAATGGTGGCCGAACATGCTTGCAACAAAAAGAAAAAGAAAAGAGAAGAGGAAGCAATGGAAAACTTACTGTAAATTTTTTTGTTAGAAATGAAAATGAAAAGAAGATGAGAAACAAATGCGAGATGTACGGCTATAGGCATGGAAATACACGGCTAAGAATAGGAAAAGGAAGAGGCACACATCACATTAAAGAAAAAGAAACATAAGCCTCTTGGAATTTCCAAAGCCATTTGTCAAGCCCAAAACAAAACAAGTTCAAGACAACAAATAAAATTCAAAGCCCAAACAAAATCAAAGTCCAAACCAAAATAAAAATAGAAATAAACATAGAAAATATAGACAATAAAATACTGAAAATAATTTCTTGTAAAACTCTGAATTTTATCAAATTTAAAAAGTATAAAATAGAATTTGACGAAATGAAAAGCAGAACGAATATCAGAATCAAATACCGTTTCAAAGAAAAGATTAGAAATTTAAAATTCAAATTTACAAATTTCAACTGAAAATCAAAGTTTGACAAAAATTAAACAAATATAAATTTTTCAGAAAATCATTATTTTATTATATTTGGAAAATAAATTACAAATAAAATCCAAAATACATTGGTAAATTCCAAAATTCCAATTTAAAATGATTTAAAAATCAAAGTTTTCAAATAAATTAATTTAAAAATATTTGTTAAAATATGGGTTGTTACACTCTCCCTCACTCAAAACTTTTCGTCCTCGAAAAGGAACAAAACACAGAAAAAAAAGAAAGATAAGATAAGGATAACGAATAGTACCTGAAATAAACAATTCCAGATTTGAAGCACGCATGCTCTCCTCCGTTTCCCAAGTACAATCCCGGTCATCAGTACTCCACTACACTTTGACCAGATCGACAGATTTCCTTCTGAGCTGCTTCGTACCTCTATCGACAATACGAAGTGGCTTCCTCTCGACAGTCAGATTAGGCTGAATATCCAAACTCTCGAGAGCAGAAGGCTGGACAATAAGGGATGGATCATGAAGATACTGGCGAAGATGCGAAACATGAAATATATTATGCACTCCAGAAAACTTCTCAGGCAAGTCCAGACGATAAGCTAAAGAACCAATCCTCTCCAAGATGCGGAAAGGACCGATGAACCTAGGAGCAAGCTTCCCTCTACGACCAAACCGAATCACATTCCTTAAGGGAGAGACCTTAAGGAAAACTAGATCACCAATAGAAAACTCCAAACTCCTCCTACGCCTATCTGCGTACTTCTTCTGCCTATCCTGAGCACTCCTCATCTTCCTCTTAATCTCCTCAACTCTCTCAGAAGCCTCCAAAATCATATCAGGACCAAGAACCAAACGATTATCGGATTCAATCCAGCAAGATAAAGATCTGCAAGGTCATCCGTAAAGAGCAGCAAACGGAGACATTTCAATACTAGCCTGAATTCAAAAGATGAAATGAGATAAATAAAAGATTAAGACAAGATTAAAATAAAAGATTGAGATCATACCTGATAACTATTGTTATGGTGAATTCGACATTCCCAAGATCCTCCATAATCAAGAACACAAGCACGAAGAAGATCCTCTAGAATATGATTCACTCTTTCTGTTTAACCATCGGTCTGTGGATGGTAAGCAGTGCTCAGATTCGGATGAGTACCCAAAGATTCCTGAAAAGCTTTCCAAAACTGACTGGTAAAGATGAGATCACGATCACAAACAATACTGACAGGAACAGCATGGAGACGAACAATCTCCCTCATATAGATCTCAGCCAAACTAGAAGCAGAACGAGTAGACTTGACCGGAATGAAATGAGCTGACTTGGTCAATCTATCCAAAATAACCCAAATACTCTCATTACCCCTCCTAGTCCTTGGTAATCCATCAATAAAATCCATAGAAACTTGTTCCCATTTCCAATTGGGAACCTCAAAGGGCTGCAACAAACTAGGGGTCTTCTGATGATCGGCCTTGACTTGCTTACAAGTCGCACATCTACTAACAAAAATGGAGATATCACGCTTCATACCTCTCCACCAATAAAACTTCTTCATATCCTGATACATCTTCATCACACCCGGATGAATAGAAAGTCTTGATCGATGATTTTCCCGAAGTAACTCCTGTCTCAATCCATCAACATTCGGGACACAAATCCGATTATTAATCCTCAAAATCCCTCTATCATCGATCTGAGCTCCACTACCATCAAGACTACTACCCCCAATCCTGCTACGAACATTCTCCTTAATAAGTCTAAGCATCTGATCCTCATCCTGCTTAGTCATGATATGATCCAAAAGAGGAGAAGAAACAACAAGCTGACACAACATCGCCTTCTTCCGACTCAAAGCATCTTCCACAACATTAGCTTTCCCAGGGGTATAGTTGATGTCAAGGTCATAAGAAGCAAGGAACTCTAACCACCTAACTTGTCTCTGATTCAAATCTGTCTGGGTGAAAATATACCTCAAAGACCGATGATCCGTAAAAAGCTCAAACTTAGTTCCCAAAAGATGATGCCTCCAAAGCTTCAAAGCAAAAACCACAGCAAGCAATTCCAAATCATGAGCAACATAATTGGCTTCATGGGTCTTCAACTGACAACTGACATAAGCAATAACCTTCCTATCTTGCATCAGAACAGCTCCCAAACTTTCACGACAAGCATCAGTGTATACCGTTAATCCCTCATTTCCATTTGGAACGGTAAGAACTGGTGCGGAAGTAAGCTTGCGCTTTAACTCATTGAATGCAGCTTCATACTTATCATTCCATATAAACTTAGCATTCTTACAAGTCAAAGCTGTGAGAGGTGCAACAATCCGAGCAAAATTCTCAATGAATCTCCGATAATAACCGGCAAGGCCCAGAAAACTATGGATATCAGATGGAGTCCTAGGAGTTTCCCAATCCTGAAATAGAATAGGGAAAATAAGAACCACAAAGAAGATAGAATAATTGGATTACAAAAGAAAGATGAAAAGGTAGACTTACATTGATCGCAACGATCTTGACTGGATCAACAGAAACTCCATTACTAGAAACAATATGTCCAAGGAATCGGACTTCATCCTTCCAGAAATGGCATTTAGAGAATTTATCTTTTAACTGATGACTCCTCAGAGTCCCCAGAACAAAGCTCAAATGAGATTCATACTCTTCCTCAGTCTTAGAAAAGACCATAATATCATCAATAAAGACCAGAACAAACTTATTAAGAACATCACAAAAAACACGATTCATCAATTCAACAAAAAAAGCAGGGGCATTAGTCAAACCAAAAGGCATAACTAACCATTCATAGAAACCATTCTCAGTACGGAAAGCAGTCTTGGGAATACTTTCCTCGACAACTCTGAGTTGGTGGAAACCTATGGCAAGATCAAGCTGAGAGAAAATAGTTGCACCATAAAGCTGATCGAACATATCATTGATACGAGGCATTGGATATCTGTTCCTCATAGTGAGCTTGTTTAGCTCCTTATAATCAACACACATCCTCAAAGAACCATCGGACTTAGTGACGAAAACCACTGCTGCTCCCTATTCGGAATGACTAGGTCTGATCAGACCCTTGGAGAACAAGTCCTCAATTTGCTTCCTCAACCTTCTCACGAGGTTCCATTCTTCTGGGAGGAAGAACTACAGGTCGAGCTCCAGGAATAAGATCAATGCGGAAATCAATTTCCCGCTTAGGAGGTAAAGAAGAAACTTCACCAAATACATCGGGATAGAGCTTAACCACAGGGGTGGAATCAAGATCACCAGGTGAAGAATCCAAAGAGAAAATAAAACTGCCAGCAAAATCCTGAGGCATACGGCACTGAATCACCAAAGAGTTACCCCGATCATCAACAAGAGAAACAATTCGGGTTTTACAAGAGATAACGGCTTCATGCCTCTTTAGCCAATCACCTCCAAGCAACACAAAAGCATCGAAACCAAGAACATAGAAATCACCAGAAAATATATGGCCAGAATAGAGAAGTTTCACTTGATTACAAATCCTACTAAGGTTCGCGGGACCCCCGATAGGATTAGTAACACATAAAGGTACAGCTTCAAACTTGGGTGAAAGAAGATGCTCAAACTTATCACAAAGATCCACATAAATAAAACTATGCGAAGCTCCAGTATCAAATAAAACACGAACAAGAAACTCAAACAAAGTAAAGGTGCCCTGAAGAGTACCTTGGGAATCACTAGGAGCAGATGGAGTAGACGGAGCAGGAGTGGAAGAAGTCATGGCAAAGACTCCAGATGTCTTGCCTTTCTGATACAAAGGACAATTATTCTTAAAATGACCAAGCTGCAGACAGACATGACAGAGATTGTTCCTGGTATCCTGAGGTGGAGGAACAGCAGCACCAACTGAAGTAGGGCAACTATTGGCGTAGTGTCCCCTCTGATCACACTTGAAGTAAGTGATGGAAGATAGGTCGATAGGATGCTTTCGAGGAGAAGATCCTAAACCAGGATTCTTGAGCCAATTATGCTTTTGCTTATTTAAATTAGGCTTCCTTTTCTTAGAGTTGCCAGAACCAGGCTGAGATGGAGAAGCACGAGGAACAGAAGCTTCCTTAGAAGTGGGATTCTCATATCTAATGGCCATGTCCATCAACTCCGTGAATGTACCATGAACATGAGAAATGAGACGATCATAAAACTCTGGGCGGGCTCCAGCTATAAATTTCTCATTCTTCTTAAGAGAGGTGTCAATTAGGCCAGGACCAAACTTGGAAAGTTCATTGAACTTCTGCTCATACTCAGAAAATGACATGCTCCCTTGCTTAAGATCCATTAACTCCCTGTATAGCTGGGACTTCCCAGCTTCGAGCATCCACTTTGCCACAAAAGCCTCCCTAGAAAAGATAGATAAGCTTAAGATAGATTTCAAAGAGAGAAAGCTGAATAGAACACAAGACAACACAAGAAGAAGATACCTAAACTGCTCCCAAGAAATATCTACCTCCACAGTCTGAGCTGTGACAGATTCCCACCAATCTTGAGCTGCCTCCTGAAGCTGCCAAGCTTCCAACTGACGCTTCTGAGCATCAGTAATCTCCAAACCAGTAAAGATCCTCTCTAGACTCCTCTACCACTGCTGAGCCTCTACGATGCTCTCAGATCCAGTAAACTTGGTACCACCAAGCTGGGTGAATTCCTTGCAAAGAGTGGTGAACCTGATGGGTGCAACAGGCTCAGGAACTGGGGCAATACCATGACCCGTACCTCTGGCATTCCTATGATTCATCTTGGAAAAATCAAGAATGAATTTTAGGACAAAGGTAAAACAGAAAAACAAAGATAGGATTCAACTAGAATGGAAATCCTAATCAAAGAATTCAAATAAACAAGGTGGATTCGAAAGGAATGAAGTTAAGAACTAAGATTTTAAAATAAGAAAATTTTATATCCAAAATAATCTTTTAAAATCCTTTAAAATCATTTGAAAAATCATTTTATACTTAAAAATACGTTCTCTCATAAAGAAATGATTCTGAGATTGATTTCACTCATTCTAGGGTATTTCTACCCTATCTCTAATGAGTTTTTGCTCCATAGGCTAAGGTTTGCCTAAAACCAAAGCTCTGATACCAAATGTAACGACCACTATTTTGGACCATTGAAATCGATAATAAATCCACACATGTCGGACTTGAATAATTCAAAACAATAGATTGTAAATAAATTTGGAGCAAATAAAACCAATCACAGAATCACAGACACAGAATATCAAAATAACTCGAAGTGGAAATAAAATATATAATGGTTCATGAAGCCACTACAATACATAGTCTCAAAACAGTTACAAAATACCATAGTCTGAAAAACAGATACAACAGAAGTCTGAATACATAAGTTCACAAATACATAAGCAAAGATGAATATGAAATAACTGAAATGGAAATAGATAACTAGATAGACTGATAACTCCAGCAATCTCTAGCTCCAGAAGGTGAATCTAAAGCTGTGATACTCAGGCTGACCCGAGCGTAACGCAAAACACAAAACACTCGAGTCAGGACATACATACTTATAAAATGTAAACCAAATCAAGTGAACTATAATAGAAATGCATCAATAACTTAAAGGATGCTTGGGATCGCCCATCCTTTAAGGATCCGTTAAACTATCTACTATGTAGTAAGATACGATATTATAATAATGTCTAAAGTAAAGTAAACTATCAAAATAGCGTTAAGGCTTTACATTTTCCACCTTAACACATTTTTATATTCCCATAGTCTATACAGTACCGTAATCTCCCCCGTAATGGGCGTCGTCAGAGGGCACTCCATAGGTATGGTACAAAACAAACTCGTAGTAAAGCACACTATGGTAGGTGACACGGCACAACGAGGCAATGCCAGGGTAGATATACCAATTACGCATCCGGACTGTTGGTAACGCAAAGCCGCAGCAATCGCCCAACTCGAGCCACACTCCCGAATCAAGGGGTGCATCCAATCAATCACAAAGTAATAGAATGGTATACGATGGAATGTGTCCGATAAGAGAAGCCACCTCATTAGCCCGGAATCGCTCCTGTTTTAGCTACCTTATGCTAACTCACGGGAGTTAGGTCCACGTAAATATACCTTAGGATCGTCGCCACCATCCAACTTCATTCTGGAATCTCCACCGAGTACACAGTTGTTAAAGTGGTTTTCGGTATCGACAGTGAGTATGTCCATATCTGATCCCGGTCTCTTTAATAACCAATCGTTATTATAACCCGTGGTTATAAATTTCAAAATGGTTTATATTTCAAATCAAAACATATTCATTTTAAACCATTTAAATTCAATGTCAATATCCTTCAAAATAATATTCATTTCCAAAGTTGTAGCATTTCTAAGTTCATTCATTCAATTATAACAATTTCAAAACATTGTAATTTTAGCATTAGTAATACTTTGAAAATGTGATTATACATATATTATCATTCAAAATCATCATCTTTTCAGAAACAGCAGCACTTAGAAACTGTTACTGTAGATAGTAGTATTTCAGAAAACAGTACATTTACAGAAACAGCAGCACTTATAAACTGCTACAGTAGATAGTAGTATTATTTCAGAAAACGGTACATTTACAGAAACAGCAGCACTTATAAACTGCTACCTTAAAACCACAGCATTTCAGAAATGCTACCAATACAAATCTGAGATTTTCTATAACATTTCAGAAACATTATAATTTCAGTTTTCACCATTTTAACTTATAAAACATATCTCACTTTTCAAAATTATTTATTTGGATATCATTTCACTTATGATTTAAATAAAATAACATTTTATAAATAAAAGATCCAAATTAAACATAATTCATTTATTAAGTCAAAAATACTTTTAAATTGCTTAACTTTTAATTTAACAAACAACTAGCTATTTTATTTACTTTTAAAAATATCCATTTCATAAATAAAATATTTTATTACCAAGTTAAGCCAAAATTCCATTTTAAATCAAATTTTCAATTATTAGTTAATTCAAATTTTATTTACATTCCAATCATTTATTAACTCATGCAATTTCAACTTACAGAAAATCACTATAAAATTCATTTAAATCATTTAAATCCAGTTTTAAGTTAAAAATCTCATATATTTTAAATTCCAAATACTTCGAATTTTCAGAAAATATTTATATTTAAAATTAACCACGGGTCTGTATAATATTTCCTAACCTAGGTCAAGTGATACGGATAATATATCATTTCAATCCGTAATGAATTAAAATCCCGGGTTTTATCATTTCAAACCCGCAATCCCATGTCAAATAAAAATCGCTCGAGCCTATCATTTCAGCTCATAACGACTTTTCCCTATTCTAAAGTCCGTTCGGGTATGTATCATTTTGTAACGACCCCGAATTTTTATATATTTAAATTGATAATTAAATTGATTTTTGAATTAAAAAGGGTAATAACAATGTGTTATTGTTTTTAAAAATAAATTTAAGTGTTTGTAATTAACAAATATACTGTAAACATTAGAATTTACAGTAAAAATCAAGTTTTTGTTGAAAATCAATATCAACAATTTCACCTTTGAATTATATAGTATGATTCGTGTTAATGAATCATGAATTTTAAAATGAGTCTTGAAAATTTTCATTTAGTATCGGCCAAGGAATTGAGTGTTTCTCGAATCTGGAAGTTTGGCCATTTGCCGTTGATCGACGGCAAGGGGTGGCGCGAAATTTGGGCTGGAGGTGGTTGGTGTGTCGTAGATCATTGGAAAAATAGTTAGTAATTTTATTTATTGCTGTGGCGGTGGGTGAACGTCGAAGTAGGGTTCGATTCGCTTTTGGGTTGGTTGAGTTTAGGTGATTACTGCGACATCGATAGTGAATTCAGGGGCATCGGACCTGGGGGGTTAGTTCTGTCGTTGTATGGTGGAGCCGTGGATGTGGTGACGTGGTGTCTGGTGGACGAGATGATCGGGGCGATGGGTTTTTTCTGATTTGGGTTTGGGTTGCTGTGTGAATCGAATGGCTCGATTGGGTTTTGCTGGCGATCTCGAGGTGCTGAGTGTTCGAGTGGGTCGGTGAGGTCGTGGGTGATTAGGAGATAGTCGCGGTGATGGTCGCAGTTGATCGGAGTTATGGTGCATGTGCACACGTGCTCGGTGGAGATAGCTTGTTTGTGGCCGTGTATTAGATTTGGGGAAGAAGCAAACGTTCGAAGTTTTAAAGTGTTTTACTCGAAGTAAATAATGTCCTGGCTCGGGTTTTTAAAAAGTCTGGTCTCGAGTATGACTTATGTTTAGTTTCAGGGTTTTAAAACCTGAGTGTTTTAGTTTAAAAGAGAAAGTAAAGTTTTAAACAATTTTAAAATAAAAGTTAAATCTGGAATTCAAGTTCAGGTTGAATCTCAAGTTTACATAGTTGGAATTTAAAGATGATGTTTTAAAATGTAAGTAAAGTTTTAAACCAAAGTTTAATCTAGAATCGAATTTAAATCTGTAATTAGTTTGAAATGAAAGAAAGGTTTTGAATTTAAATTGTATTCTTTTTTTAATTTTAAATATAAAATGAAATTGGAAAGTAAACTTTAAAGTGAATTGTTTTGGATACTTTGTTAACGATAAGAATAATGTTTTCCTTAAAATTTAAATTAGGGATTTATGATTTGGAATTCATTAAACTATTAAGTTAATTACATGGGAATTTAATTATTTAATTTATTTTGATTTGGGTTAATTAAATAAGTAATTAAAGGTATAAATTAATTAATTAAGGTTTAAGATTAATTAATTAAGGAATAATGAATTGGTCATTAAAGATTATAAATTAGATATTAATTAATGATTAAAAAAATTTGATTTATCAAGTGATTAAGCAATAAATAAAATTTTAGATAATTCATTAATGGTATTAATAAATTAAGGTAACTTATTTGAGAGTAATAAATCAATTAAAGGTTAATTTATGATTAGAGGATAATTAATATTAAATGATTTGTAATTAATGAATCAGGATTAAGAAATTAATTCATAAGTAATTAATTTAATTGAAAATTAAATTGAATTAAAGTAGGATTAAACAATTAATTAATCCTGTTTATAAATTATTATTGAATGCTTGGATTGCTTCTGAATGTTTGCATTGTATGAATTGCCTTGAATTGATTGGCCTAGTTGATCTATGATATCCTATTCTGTGAATTAAGCTGTGTGTAATTTATTTATTTATTTATCTATGATATCCTATTCTGTGAATTAAGCTGTGTGTAATTTATTTATTTATTTATCTGTGATACATATATCAGTGATCTACCATCTGTAAATAAAAGATAAGCGTTATAATTTATACCGCTTATCAACTATATTTCTGTATTTGATCTGAGATGATTGAATGTTGTTGCACTATTGTGTGTGAAACCCCTGGACCACACTTTTACACACACAAATATGGATTTCACGTGGAAATGGGTTAAGTCACAGATGATTTTAAATTTAATATTTTAAAATTGAAATTTTAGTTTCAACTGATTTTGGAAATGAATTTGGGTTAAATGTTAAAGCTTTTGAAAAGGAGTTTGTAAGATAAAAGTTATTTTAAATAACTTAATAAAGCTTCCAATTTAAATAATTAAATTTGAGTTTGAATTCAATATTTGGAATTGAATTCAATGATTGGAATTTTGATTAAAGATATTATAAATGTGTTTTATATGAATTTAAACCACTTTTAAAATATTGGTTTGAGAATTTGAATTTAACCCAAAGATTTTAACTCGTATGAATCAGATTTCCGGAATGAAAACTATTTGTTTTCAAAAGATAAAAGCTTTCAGATAAGAAATGAAATTCCAGTTTAATTAAAGGAATTTCAAGATTGAATTGAAAAATGGTTTTCCAAGTTATGAATGAATTCTTTTTGAAAGCTATGAATTGAATTTGTTTATTTTTAACAGATTTAAAATGATGATTTGTTTAAACCATTTGAAATGGAATTGTTTTTTTGAAAGCTATAAGTTAAATCTTTGTTTTAAAGATTTAACGAGTTAATCAAATTGAAATGGGAATTAATTTGAAAAATCTGTGATTAAATATTTTATTTAAAAGATTAAGGTGTGGAAATTGTTTAAACCATTGAAGGTTTTTGAAATGAATCTTTTTGTTTAAAGATTTGAAAATGGTAATTTGTTAAACCATTTGAAGAAAGATTTTGGGTAATAAATTGTGACTTAATTGAAATCCCAATATCCATATGTTTTTAAATATTTTGCTCACTATTCGGATTAGCCGGGAAAAGACCTTTGTGTCATATAACCCATTCTGAATTAGTGATACGTCGTATATGGATGGCATTTGAAGACCGGTGGTGAAGACCGGATATTTTTGAAAATGAAAAGACAACCTGTCGAATGTCTCTGCATCGAGTTGCTCCGGTATAGAGATTTATATCACTCTTTTTGTGATGGGAAGTCCGGACGTGATTAGAAAATTATCCGGATTTGCAAGGGCTTCTTTGGAAGTGCCTTCGGTTCTGTTCGAACCCGGAACAGACTTGTATGGTTACATGTCTGACATTACACTTTGAGATATAAAGCCGATTTCTTTCAAATACATTTCTGTTGGTGGCGGAGAATTTATTCTCTTAGCTTAACACCCTTCTCTGAGATGTACGAGCTCAGAGGTTATGTAGTTGAATGTTATCAGCGATATACTCCCAATTTGGTAATGTGACATGCTGAGTGTTGCTGTGTGATGATCATTGTTTGATCATTTGTGATATGATCATTTGTTTGATCATTTATCTTTGTGATCATTACTTTGATCATCTGTTGACCCAAAGCATGGCTTTGTGCCAAAGCGTAGCTTTGTGGACGAGACTTCGTCGAACCTCACGACCCGGTAATGGTCGAAACAGGAATCGTGGCAGCAAGGTTATTAGGGGATAGCGACCCCTTAGTGTATGTCATTTCCTTCTGGATTATGAGTGGTATCATGGTATGGAGCCCAGATACTTACTTTGTGGTTGCTGCAAATTTATTACTTGTGGTTGTTGGAATCGAGGATCCTCGGGAAAAAGGTCGCAAACGACCGGGGAATGACATATTCGTGTCAGCAGTTACCCAGCTAGAGGTAACCCGGCCTTGTGTAGCAGAGATCCGGTTAGGATCCAAGAACGTCGCTCTAGAGGCGTTCTATTTTATATGGGAAGTTCCTTTGCCCGACCATTTGTTGGAAATCCAAACAAAACAATACGAACCTTGTACGGTTTTAGTTGTATTACCTGCTATGGAATGTGGCGGTAACCTGCTATTGAACATAGTAGCTATAGTAGGCATAACGTGAAATGCCTATGCTGGCTAAGATTAATATTTTACTTTCGAAATGTTTCTGCACTATGCACTAGTAATAATATCCAATGATTTGTTTTGCGTAATAAGCATCTTTGACTATCATAAGGAGAAATCTCCTCCGATTTTGCATTTGCATTGTGTGTGTGTGCGGGAGGCCTTATGGTAGTTTCATTTTCCAAAAGCATTGCGAATTCAATGTTTAAAATTCCTTTGTTGTTCGTTTTAAAGATAAACTGTTTTTGTTGCTCACACCAGTCCCATAACTGATCCAGAGTTTATTGTTTCTTTCCTAAACTCTGGATGCTCAAAATTTTTCTACATGGGCAGTCTAGAGTTGGGTTTTTCAGATATTCAGGTTAGTAGATTATCTGGAGCTAGTTCAGTATTTGGAGTCCATTCATCGGGGTTGCTTATCCTGGAATTGTGGATTCATTCTTGTCTGAAGACCATTTTGGAGTTATCACTCCTATTGATATTGTTCCGCTGCTGATGTTATCGTTTTCTTTTCCGCTGCTATTTCTTGTATCATATCTCTGATGTATATTGATATTCATTATATCACTCTATTGTATCAGATATTGTATATCGATGTATTATTCTTTTTCTTCCGCTGTGTTATTTACTTAATGTTGTTATAAGCTCCGGCGACTCGGATTTGAACGGTCGAATCTATGGCATTCGAGTACGATGTAAAGTATGGATGTCGATTTTCGAGCGAGAAAAATCCGTGACGTTACACATTTCAACCAATAGTGAAAGGGAACTTGTAGTGTGAGAAACAGAAATATAAATAAACAGTAAAGCATAGCATGTCATATCAAGTGATTAAACAGGTATATAATCAGGTTATAACATCATATAATATCACATCACAGGCATATATGAAATTACTATTAGCATGGCATATCACTACTACAATTCACATGACTTTGTTTCACAGTTTTATAAGTACGAAGTCGAGAGTGGTAACTCACCTTTTTAAAGCTAGAGATGACAATTCAAAACACAAGAACAACTCCGAAAAAGCACGACAAAGCATAAATTAGATTAGAGGAGAAGTAGCACCCAAATCCAAATCTTGTAACAAATAAAATAGAATATATATAAGAAAAAGATTCAACACAAAAGAATATAAATTAAACGATGTAAAATATGGACAAAAATGAAACAAATATGGGTTTAACCAAACAAGTGGGCTCGACCATCTTGCAAGTAGGCTTGACCATCACCAAACATGCTTGGCCATGACTTGATTTGTGGCATATAGGCTCGGCCATGGTCACAAAAGTCACATGTATGGATTGGAATGTGAAGAGATAGTGGTTACATGAAGGCAAAAGGTCATGGAAGGTAAAGAGGCAAGGCATGTGTGGGTTCGGCCTAGGAATATGGTTCGGCCCTATGGAGTTTGGGTTCGGTCAAGTGGTCACTTCGGGTCAAGGCACATGGAATGGCATGGCTTTGGGATGGGTTTGGTCACGGCCAAAGGCAAGGGAAAGTGGTGAACAAGGGGATGGCCGAGGCAAACAAGGAAGGTGATGTTCTATAGGGTTCGGCTATGGTTTCAAGTGTGGTATGGTGATGGATTGGATCTATGGGTCACGGCAACAACATGGAGTGATGGTGGGATGGTGGAGGCCGGTCATGGTTGGTGGTGTGGTGGAGGAGATGGTCGGCTTGGGATGGGAATGGTGGCCGAACATGCTTGCAACAAAAAGAAAAAGAAAAGAGAAGAGGAAGCCATGGAAAACTTACTGTAAATTTTTTTGTTAGAAATGAAAATGAAAAGGAGATGAGAAACAAATGCGAGATGTACGGCTATAGGCATGGAAATACACGGCTAAGAATAGGAAAAGGAAGAGGCACACATCACATTAAAGAAAAAGAAACATAAGCCTCTTGGAATTTCAAAAGCCATTTGTCAAGCCCAAAACAAAACAAGTTCAAGACAACAAATAAATTCAAAGCCCAAACAAAATCAAAGTCCAAACCAAAATAAAAATAGAAATAAACATAGAAAATATAGACAATAAAATACTGAAAATAATTTCTTGTAAAACGCTGAATTTTATCAAATTTAAAAAGTATAAAACAGAATTTGATGAAATGAAAAGCAGAACGAATATCAGAATCAAATACTGTTTCAAAGAAAAGATTAGAAATTTAAAATTCAAATTTACAAATTTCAACTGAAAATCAAAGTTTGACAAAAATTGAACAAATATAAATTTTTCAGAAAATCATTGTTTTATTATATTTGGAAAATAAATTACAAATAAAATCCAAAATACATGATTTAAAAATCAAAGTTTTCAAATAAATTAATTTAAAAATATTTGTTAAAATATGGGTTGTTACAACCTTGAACAACATAGAATTTGAATATTATTTAAGTTTGTACGATGCACATATATCAATTTTTTACAATATCAATTTCGATCGCTTGTTTGAATACACAAATTTCACTTTCGAACTAGTATTGTTAACTCGACTACCCTAGTGCGGACTCTAATCCGATTTCTTGATTAAAAATCTCCATTCTCCTTGCATAACCATAAACTATGATAGAATACTTCAAATTCATATCAAAAGTTCATACCAAATGTTCGCCGTCAAGAATCGAGCAAAAAATCCTAATCCAGACTGGTGTGAATTACTACAAATCATGTATTCAAATTTGGATCAGAACTGTTATGTGAATAAAATGATCTACGCACAACATACATATTTTATTCTATTGGTTTCTTTAACACATTATTTACCTTTCATTTATTTTTATTCTCATTCATTCATACAAGATCATCTTTTATAAATTTACATTCATTTACTTACATAAATTATTCCCCATTCAATATTTAAAATCATCAACGAATAAATTCTTAAAGTATTACATATATTTCTTTGCAGTTTACTTCACATGTATTTACTTATAACTTGATTAATGGTCATTAATGAATCATTTCAAGTTCATCTAAATTTAATTCACATAATTACTCCATATATAGTGTCATTTAATATTAAATCCATTAATGAATCATTTCAACATTTTCTTAAATTTATAATCATTTACTTAAATAGTATTCTCCTTTTTACTATGCAATTTAATTATTAAGCATTTCTAACATTAACTTAAGTTTATACTATTTCTTGTGCATCTTAATTTCTTTATTTAGACCTAATTTCATTTTTGAAAGATTATTATTACCTAAATTTTACTTGTACAATATTCCCTTATCTTTTAATTTATAAGTTACAAAATTTCAATTTTTTATATAGTTTCATTAAACACTTAGCTTTTAATTTTAGATTTCAATTTGGAAGTTTCCAACTATTTAAAATATTTCTATCCGAAAATACTTCCAAATAATACTAATATTATTTTTCCAAAAATCTTTGAAAACTAATTTCAAAATACCGGAATTTAAGTTCTCAAATTTTCAATTTATATTTATTTTATTTATAAATCATAAATTTATAAACCATATTTATATAATTATATTTTCTTATAACATACAATAGTCAATAGTTTTAAGAACCTTGACTAACCACACAATAAATGACAATAATCAAATATTACCAATTCCTAACAAACAACACAACAATAATAACAATATCAATTTATAAGAAAATTATTCTTTTAAATACAAAATATAATACCAGGTAAAATTATTTCATTTACCAATTTCAAAACAATATTTACCCTATTCAAGTGTTTAGAAATCCCTATCGATGCCATAGCTTCCTATGTACTGACCGGAATTCATAAATACTCGACAGAACAAATTAACACAATACAAAACAATTTTACAACACTACCAAATATGCTCTCTCATAGATACAAACTCATTCTAGGGTATTACTAATCCTATCTCTAACGAGTTAACCCCAATAGGCTAAGGTTTATCTAAACCAAAGCTCTGATACCAAATGTGGCGACCTACCTTTTTGGATGGTTTAAATCGATGATAAATCACATACGTCTAACTCAAACCATTCAAAAGGGCAGATTATCGATGGGATTTAATAAGAAAAGAAGGAAAACAGAATACAGAACCTCGCAGCAGAATGAAAAAATATAATAATCAAATAATAAGTTCATGAAGCTATTTTACAATATACTTGATTACACAATTTTTACAACATAATCAGAGTATAATCAAAAAACATACCAAAATAATGCAACGGAATAATAATAGTAAATATGGTCTAGCAAACTCCATCTTCATCTTTAAGGAATAATGTCTTCAAACACTGAAATACTCAAGCTGACCCGAGCGTAATGATAAGACAAAACACTCGAGTCAGAACTAAAAGTTCTTATGTAAGTTAAATCAAGAACAAGTAAATATGAGTGTAATAGCTTCAGAGATATTTACGGGATTTTCCATCTCCTATCAAGTGTATAACGCGAGTGCAATAATTTAAGAGATGTTATGGGATTTTCCATCTCCTAAAGATTTATTAAACTATCTATATGTAGTAAGATACACTATATATGTAGTGTCTATCAGTAAAGTAAAGTATTAAAATAGCGTTAAGGCTTTACATTGATCCTCCTTAACACATTTTTAAGCATTGTCCTATAGTTCGCCTTAGTAGCATCACCAGTAACGTCGGTAGCCAGCTAGGCGCCGTGACAAGACAATACTAAAACAAAATCGTAGTGGTCACGTATAAGGATAAAAGTATGACAAGGCACGTGAGGCAATGCCCAAGGTAGGATTCTACCAGTTTACCCTTTCTGGCTGGTCGTAACCCCTAACGGCCGACCGAGTCCACCACCCTCAAAATCAAATCAAGGTGCACCAATCGAGTCAAAATCAATATAATAATACGAAGGGGTGATGGCCCCTAAAGGTAGCGAACACCTTGGCCAGACATATACTCCTGTTTTAGTCATTTCAAATTGACACAAGTGTCGGGGTCATCCATCACCGTTCTCTTTCTTCATTCCAGTAAACGTCGCCAATTCAGCCTCTACATTTTGGATAACATCCACCGCATACACGGTTGTTAAAGTGGTTCCGATAGAATGACAGAAAGTATGTCATTCATCCGGCCCCGGTCTCTTTAACAACCAATCGTCCATTTTACACACCAGCCGATTCTTTTAAATTTCATGAACAAGTCATACTTCATATCAAAATATCAGATTTGCTTCAAAAATCATTTCGAATTCAAATAAGTTATACTTTCATAACATTCCTATTTAAATCAATGATTTGAATCTAAATAATTCCCACTTTTAAAACAGTTTGAATGTTAAAAATGGTTTTGAATAATGAAAATAGTTTGAATATTGAAAGTAGTTTGGATACTAGTTTTAATATTAGAAATAGTTTGGAATAACTAAAATAGTTTAAAGATTGAAAATAGTTTTAATATAAATAGTTTTAATACTAAAAAAAGTTTTGATAATTAAATAGTTTATTTATTAAAATAATTTGACTATTAAAATAGTTTATACATTAAAATAGTTTATCTTAAAACTGTTTCTTTCTTTCATAACAATTTGAACTCATGTTCCAAATCACAATGAAATCAATATTTCGATTTCCAATTCAAGTCAACTTCATATTCGAAATTCAATTTAAACCAGCCGCAATTCAGAACGATTTCAACTTTACTTCAAATTCAATTTAAACTGTTCTATTCAAATGGCTGAAAGTTTCAATTCAATTTCTCATTTTATAAAAATTTAGGTTAAATCCATTTCACATCCAAAACTTGGAAATACTAATTTAAAACCCCTTTAACTACAGTAAATTCAAAGTATAAGTTAAAATTTAAACCTTTAAAATAATTCATTTTCAATAAATTCAAATCATATCTCAATTTTAAAGTTTCAAATTAAATCATTAAACAATTTCAACTTCAACATTTCAAATGTCGAATTAGAAAATAATCAAGTTCATATAAATCAAAATTTTATTTTCTTTAAAACAATATCTTTTAAATAAATCTAAATCCAAGATTTAAAATCATTTAATTTAACCAAATCTGGTGTCCATGTATAATTTTCTACCCTATGGCCAAGTGATCAGTTATTTAAATTTTAACTACATGAATGAAATATATCATTTCAATCCATAATTAAATGACATAGGTATCTATCATTTCAACCTATTTCTTAGTTCATTTCGAATATTACAAGTGATAATTTATAAGATGTCAAATAATAAATAGGGTAATAACAGGAATATGGCCAACAAATCAATCAATAGACATCTAATTACAATCAACATCCAAATCAACCAATATATCATAACAGTTACTAATTATCCATTTTCGGTGTTTAACTAGTAATTAAATTCAATATCAATTAAATGTCAATGTAGTACAATATAAAATTCAAATTTAATTTAAATGTCAATTTAAACTACCAAACAACAACTAATAAAGTTTATCACTTCATAAATTTAATTCAACTAACATAAGAAAATTTAGTATTGCGTGAGTGGGTTAAATCACTCACATTTGATTTAAAGCCCATTAAAAATCCAATAAAAGCCCAAAATTTCAACAGACTCCAAATTCAATCAAACAAGTTTCAGATTGTCTGAATTTCGATATGAGCCCAACTGAAGAAACCACGCGTAAATCTGAGTTTGTATGCAAAAGTTATGAATGTTAGAACATTTAAATTTTAAAATTAAAATAAAACAACTCAGGGGAAAATCTGTAATAACCCAATCCTCTCTCTCTCAATCCTAAATCGAATCGTGAAAACCCAACACCCTTCAACAGCCGCCGACTTCATCCTTCCACTGCCGACGATCCAGGCGCCAAATATCTGATCCAACCATGTCGCCGCATTGCCCACGTCCAGGCGCATCTACGCCAGGCTCGCCGCCGCCTCTGGTCACCCCACAGGGCTCCGCCACTGCCGCTGTTCCATCGCCAATTTTGGCGAATCCGAGCTCCTATGCAATGATCAGACCACATGGATGAACTCTACTCGTCCTCCTTTATACGCCAGCGCTTCTCGATCGTCGATCCACCGTTGAACGACAAACTCTAGGATGGACAGCCGAAACTGTTTCACTGATTTCTAGCCAAACCAAGCTTCGATTGCAAAAACAAATCGCAGACGCTGATTATATTCATCAAGAGCTTCGGGATGATGTATTATATGATATGATTGGAGCAGTTTGAATTTTTTGATTTGATTTGAAATTGGAATTTAGGTTTAGGGATGTTCACCATTGAGAAGGAGCAGATTAAAACTGAAATGTAAGTACAGAAAATAGAATAGAAGGCTGCTAGGTTTATAACAACATATATATAGACAAAGATGTAACAGGAATGGATGGAACACATCGATTGGTCCAAAGCAGTAACAAAGACCCGAAAAGCCCGTTTCGTTCCCGAAACGAAAATAGGTCATCCTATATGAAATATAGATTTTTAATATTTTTATACTCAATGAAACTAATTTCAAACCCTAATTCTATTGTATATAAAAGTTAGCTCTAAAATAAAATTATATTTATTTTTACACGTTAATTAACCGAATTATTATTAAAATGATTGAATCACTTTTAAATTATAAATTTAAAGTTTCTTATCATCATTCTTGACTAAACATGAATTTAATAATCTTTTAAAATTAAATTTTCCATGTTAAATTCAAGATTCAAATATTACATAAATTTCACATTAAATTATAACAGTAATAAAATCTCAGTTCATCATATTTTAAATTTCAATAAATTCTTTTATTTTGATTTAAATATTCTTATTATTAAATCAACAAATACCTTATATGTTCATTAAACATAAGTTTCCATTTTATTGCACTCATCGCTTAACTATTAACGTCTTTGCTCATATTAATTGAAATATTTAATTACATTAAATTTCATTGATTTCTAAATTAATTTCAAACAGATTTAAGTAATTAGATGAGAAATAAAAAAATATTTACATTTAAGTAATTTAAATGCATTTATAAATTTATTGTTTACAAATAAAGGTTAATAAATCTACGTACTAAATAATTGATTTCTTATTGCATGCTAAAACCAATTAAATTAAATAATCTTCTTTTTTTAATAAATCATTTATTTTATTCCTTATTAAACTTTGCAATTACAATTGATTGAAATTACATTAAAATAGTGGTCAATTACATTCAATCAATATTATTAAATTATATTATAATACGCCTTACCACCTTCCATTTCATTAAAATTAGTTGTTTTAATATTTTATTTTAAGGTCAAAATTTATAATCTAATAAAATTCACGTTAAAAAATCATAAATTTTAAACTCAGACAATATTGAATTCCAAAGTCTTATTTAACTTAATATTTTCAATTGTCAAAAATACGGGTCGTTACAAAACCAATATAAAATCCGGGTGTTATTTACTTTACTACATTTTACTTTTACTTATTTGTTTCTGTTGCAATTTGAATAGATATAGTGTTAAATTCATAAGTCAGTTTTATAGATTTAAAATACACACTTCATCCCTCCAGTGTTTAAATAACCTTAAGATCCATTCCACGTTGTTTTATAGACACCCCATTTTCAAACAAAGTGTATATAGTTAATATGAACGTTATTTAGGTGCTAGGATTTACACCACAATGGACACATTTCCCCTCTATATATGCCTTTGTCATCTAAAACATGAATTTTTTTAATATATATATATGTGCGTATGTATGTATATACCTATTTACAAGTATAAATGTATATATAGATACGCAATAAATATTTTGCATAGCAATTCAAATTGAAGTATACTTTATCTTTATTACATGCAATAAATCAAAGAATATAAATCTAATTAAAGTAGTTTAAAAGTTTACTATTACATCTTATACAAAACTCCTTCTGAAAACTTTGAGTTAAATGCAAATATACACTGCAAATATACACATACACATAAATGATATTATTTAAATATATAAATTCATGTACACATACAAACAAAACAAAATTTTGAAATAAAACAAGTTAATATGCAAGCAGTTTGTGGAATAGAATGTTTCCTTTTAAACAAATATTTAGTACTATGCTGAATACAATTGTAAAACAAGGAATAAATCATTAATTTAATGTTTCCCTTTTTATTTCAATCAACAAAGCTTGTTTTAGAATGATTTAAAACATAACACAATTTGGTCATCCTATTATGTTGACAACAAATATTAATTAATGTAGTTATTTCAAAATATTAGTACCATGGCAATTTATGTATAAACATTCAGGTTTAAATCTTTTAATCTGAAAACTAGCTTATTGAAGAGTATTCCAAATTCAATTTTTTTTGTTTTTTAATAACAATGATAGAATCAGGACGACATAGGCATATATAGATTCATGACAAGAAGGTCAAGACCTAGGTTATACATCGATGAATCAACATGTAGAACAAAGAAAATGAAATTAAAAGGATCTAGATTTAGGTTAAATAAATTGGATAAATAAACATACAAAACTAAGATAAAAATTATTATCATTGTTCATAACAAAATAGCAGTGAACATAACAAGTTTTTTTCATGGTAAGAATATACAATTGATTCAAGTAGAGGATTTGAGACATCCAAATCAAGATCCAAATTCATATATGTGAACAGAAGGGAGAGAAAGAGAATTAAGGGGATGTAAAAAAAATTAAATGATATGTAAATATATAGAATTACCTTAGGATGAAACCTAGAGAATACACCTTGAATGAAGAAGAATTCCTAGATTCTTCAATTCGATTCCCAGATCTGCAATAATCTAGAGACAACCACCTTTTTCTCTTTTGTTTTATTTGAATTTTGTTGTGAAATTTTTGGAGAATTTCCATTATGGAAATTTCACTTTTTTGGGAAGAGAAGATGAGAATTAGAGAGGCAGATGACTGGGAGAAAATTTTATTAAAGGAGGAATAAATGTAGCATTCAATATATGATGGTTCCTCTCCTTTTAATAATATTTTCTTCTCATTCAAAACGAAAGACCCCTCTTATTCTTTAAAGTAAGTCCAGCTATTACATTGGCTATTTGGGCTCTAAAACATTCTGAAAACCAATTAGTATTATTCTCATTTAAATATAATTTAAATTTCTTATAGATATCGTATAACGATATGTGCGCTTATATCTATTATGTACGCACTTTATTAAATACTAATAGAGATCAAACAAATAAAACAAGAGATTTTTTAGAAATTGATATTTCACAAATATTAATTATTTAATTTGTTCAAAAACCTTTTTAGTATTCATTCCATTTAAATCAAATTTAAACATTCTACCGATATCGTGTATCGATACGCATGTTTATAACTTTTATATACGCACTTTATGAAATAATAATGGTATTCAAATAAATAAAATAAAATTTAATAAATGTTAATTAATTTAATTAATTTCACTACAACAAAAATACCATATTACAACGCTCATTTTACAACGTGCATTTGCTACCCGTTGTAATAGATGGCTATTACAACGGTCGATTCCGGACCGTTGTAATAGATGCCCTGTACAACGTCCTTTTTACAACGTGCAATGATTGCCCGTTGTAATAGAATGCTATTACAACGGTTCTTTCATCCCCGTTGTAATAGATGCCAATTTTACAACGTTCACAAAATGCCCGTTGTAAAAGGTGCAAATTTTATAACGGTCACAAAATGCCTGTTGTAAGAGGTGCCAATTTTACAACGCTCATACCACTCGTTGTAATAGCTGCTAATTTTACAACGGGCTAAAAATGCCCGTTGTAATAGGTGCCAATTTTACCACGGTCATAAAATGCCCGTTTTAACCGATGCCAATTTTACAATGATCATAAAATGCCCGTTGTAATATATGTCTATTGCCAATTTTCAACAATCAATAATTAATAATTACTATTTATTATTTGTTAATATTTAATAAGTAATATTTATTATTTGTTATTTGTTAATATTTAATAATTAATAATTAATAATTAAAATTAAAATTTATTATTTGTTAATATTTAATAATTAATATTTAATAATTAACATTAAATTATAATTAATAAATATGAAGTAACATTTAGTAATTATTTTTTACTAATTAATAATTACGATTAAATAATTAATTTTCACGTTGTAAATTTTTCTTTAATTGATAGTTTCATTATGGTATTAACACTACAACAAAAATACCCTATTACAAATTTATTAATCATCATTATCTTCGATTATTTATACATACTTACTTAATAATTTATAAATGGTAATTTATAATTAATAATTATAAATGATAACGTACATAGGTCATTATTTATAATTTATCACAATTAATGATTACTAATATATAATTTATAATTACTAATTATTATATATAATCAATAATTAATTTTTTATATTTAATAATTTATTATAGTTAACTATTAATAATTAGTAAATTACACATAATTTTTTTTAAATTGCATTCAATAATTAATAAATATAATTAATATTAAATAATTAATAATTGATATCAAATATTGTTTTTAAATAATTAATAGTTAATAATTAATATTACACCTAGTGTTCCTTGTTTTGCCGCTCCTACTTCTGTTAATTTTCATTTGCCCGCTTATCCCATTTTCACTTAACCTAAATTCCCGCTTTCCCTCTTTTTACTTAACCCTAAATCCAATCCCGCTGCAAAATCTTAAACAAAATAAAAAATGTTTCGCATTCCCAATCCTAGTTCCTAATTCCTATGCTACTCGCCGTGCCTTCTGTTGTCAGTTCGCGATTAGGAGTCTCTCGTCATTGGTTCACGTCGTTGGTTCCCAATCCCAATTCGATATCTTGGTAGCAGCTGGGGCGGTGGATTGGAGGTTTATGGCGATCCAGTATTGGATGTGAGCCCGGTTCATAATCAGACCCGACAAGCTTCCTAGCAGTGGCCACATACTGAAGCCCGATAGAGATCAGGTCAGGACCTAGAATCATGTCAGGTATGCTATGAATAAGCAAATTTTTTTGGTTTTTACTTTGGTTTTTTAGATCTACATATCCTCTCTTTTCCCCTTTGTTTCTCAGTTTTATGGCATCTTTCGGTAAGAGAATGAGGCTTGATGCTTCTAATGGAAACAGAGGATTCGCTGGATCCAAGCGTGTAAAAGGCACTGGTATTGAATTATTTTATTCTCTGAATTTTTGTTTTGTTTCTTCATTTTAGGTTGTCTTTAACTTTTGCATTTTCTATTGTAGATCTGAATTGAATTTAAGTTTTTTTAGATAGAATTTTGGATTTAGTCCTATTTATTGATGTTGAAATTGTATAACAGAAACAATGAATCTACATACTTTTGAAACCATAATTAATTGGATGATTTTGAACAGAATTCACTAAACCAGATATTGCTTTTTAATCCATCAAATTCAGATATTCAAACTGCAATCCCTAAGAACAAATGAGCACATCAGAACAAGACCTTCAACCTTGTTTCTAGTTTTGTAATCATGGCATACTTAGTAGTAGTAGTAATTAGAATACAATTATAGTAAAACTTAAACAATTTACAAACACAACTTTCTTGATGGACTACTAAATTGAAAATCTAATTGGTCAAATACACAGCATTTTATATGCGTGCATATTTACGTGTGTGCTTCAGTGATATAGTGTGGGCATGATAGTGGTCACGTGTGTGATTTCACAGAGAGTTAAGTGTGAGTGCTTCTTGGTTAGGTGTGTATTTTAAATATTAATATAAATGTGCATTGCTGTCAGCGTAGGTAAGTGTGTGTGGAGAGGATCAGCCTTTATTAGTCCATCCAAACAAATCCTTAACGGTCCCTTCTTCCTTTCTAGTATAGATGTCTTCTTCTCTCAGACCCTACGTCGTAAATATGCAAAGTCAGTAGTAAGAATAGATAGGAAAACCCGTTAACAACTTATACGAAAATGCGCTACTTTGCTCGGTGAAGCTCAAAGTCAAGGGATATTCTAATGAACTTGAAATATTTTTCACGGTAGGAATGATGACATCATTTTGAAGGATTGTTGCATAATCATGTTTATTTCTTCATATACTGAAAGAGGGCTAGGAGAACCAAACAATTAAATTGTTTACATTTAATATATATGGTTTGTGTTTAAAAACAGGCACGTTAAATTTGATCCATTAGTCAAACAAAAGGGTATTAATGTAGTGGGCAGTTGGATAACAAAATTTATACATGACCCAGTGAAATAAAGATGATACTTTTTGCACATAATATACTTTTCAAATAAAAATTAAACACCCAAACAGATACGGCTATGCAACTGGTGTATCTGTGATCCTTCGTATCCCAGTATACATCTTTGGTTATATTCTTTTATCTTCCCATCATCAACATGTGTGATTCCTTAGGTATATGTGATGTTTTGAAAATTTATAGTTTGACATGAGCAGTTGGATGAAGCACACATAATATAATTAATGAACAATGTAGTTTCATACCAGCAGTAATGAATGCGGATACGTCGTCATTCCACTTTTCTTACCTTTGATGTTAAGATCAGTTGATGTCCTTACATGACAGCCTTCAACCATAAAAGCGACAGGACCACCCTGGTAAAATTAAGAAAAGAAAAAAAAAGATCAACGAAATTATCCAACATGTCATTTTATTCAGCATTATATAAATTGATAAGAACACATAATTGGTAATAGAATATTTAATGAGATATCTGTATATCATCCATTAAAACAGCCGATATATTGCTGAAGCAATATTACTGCATCTTAAGGAACATTTTAGGTATCAAATAAATATAATTGTTGTGTGTTCGCAACTTCAGTTGTCTGTAGTATTATAGAATATGCAAGGGATTTTTTTTATCAACATGAGAACAGAAAGTATTATAGATGAAAATAAGATTCAAATGAAAAACCGAACTAAAGATTACATAACAAATGGGCAACCAAATGAGAAGCTGAATTAAATAGAAATGGTTAAGATTATATTCAAAACGATTAATGATAAGAAAATATGAAAAAAGGGTTGATCATGACAGAACAACGACATATAAAGGGATGGCTGAATTTAAAATTTGATATGGTAACTTTCCCAGTAGTCGTTATCCAGAAATGAGCATGAAATATGAACAGAATTAGACGGACTATGTGATATCCCGGAATTTTTGGCAATATCAATTTAATAATATGTATTAAAAATTAAATTGATTTGATGATCTTTGTTGATAAAGTTGAATTGATTTAATAATCTTCTTTTAATAAATATTTAATTGATGATTTTATCTTTTTAAAAACTAATAAATTGTTTTCTATTTATAATGTATATGTATTTATATATATTGTAATAGATGAGCTTTGTTTTAAATTTAATTAATAAGGCATATTTTCTAATTCTATTATTTTTGGTAATTTAGGAATTTGATTTAATTTAATATTAAGCTATTAAATAAATAACCATATGGCTTTAAAATACTCAAGATAAAAGTTTAATTTGTTTAAAATGATTTTGGCTTAAGTTTAAATTTAAACAAAAAGATTTGTTTTGTTTTTAAATATAGCTTGATAAAATAAGTAATTTATTAATAAAAAGATAACTTCGTTTATAAATTATTTTAAAATTTATTAATGAACTATATTAATAATGTAATGTCTTTACAAATGGATTTCTAATACAAATAGAAATTGTTATTTTAAATTTATTTATATATATATGTATTTTGGAAAGCTATGATTTGTAAATTTAAAATAACAATCTTTCAATAATATTTAAAATAAATCTTATAAATAATGAGCTTAAGTATAAATCAAAAATACGATATTAACATAAATATAAAGATAAATAATAAGCAAATGTAGTATAAAAATATATATGTACATAAAATAAATATGCATGTGAAGAGTAGTTGCACGCTAGAACAAAACAAAGTATATATGTACAGGAAGTTAAAATCAAACCAGGTAAAAATAAAATATGTATGTATGCAAGGCAAGTAATATCTCTAAACAAAGTAAAAGAAAATATCTATGTACAAAATAAGATATGGATGAAACATAAGGTATATTAGCATTTAATGCTTCCATTTCTTAACAGCAAACAAGGTCAGATCGAAATATTTAAACATCATTTCTAGGTTTACAAAAATCTCTGATCAGAAAAAAAGAAAGATAGTGTACCAGCATTTGCAAACCCAGATAACACCTTCCCCTGTAATCTTTTCCTTCTATATATACATCTCTTCTCATTTCTAATTCGATCATCAGCAACAGCAAACCAGAAATAAGAACTTTATTTTTACAAACTTAAACAACTTCATCAAACAAAAGCAAGGTGATTTAGAGGAAGATCAAAGCAAAACATTTTACAGTTTTAAAAGTTCAAAACTGTTTTCAAAACTAGATGCTCTGTCTTCTATTTAAAAGGTGAGTAACATCGCAATCTAAAAATAGTTAAGTGTATTTGTTCTGTTACATGCTTCTTTCTGGAATTCATTTGTTTTGAGTATACTTTTGTTTAGTATATCTCTGTGTATGTTTGAATATAGTGGTGAGCATCTCTGTGTATCTCTCTGACCTTAGTCCTAGGCTTAAGTACTCATCAAAATTCATTTGTTCTTAATTCGAGCTTTAACAAGACTTAAGTTTTGAACATAAAATGCTTGTATTAACAGAGACTTGAGTTTTAAAATTTGTTTAAAGGAAAACAGTTTGTATTAGTTCTGGAAAATATAAAACAACAGTGGAAAACTAAAATAAGTTAAAACTCAATTTTTATAATTCATGGATTTAGGCATATGAATAAAAAGGTAAAACAAAAACTTGGTTTTTAAAACTAAAATCACTATTTTTAGTAAAGAGATTTGGAAGCATTTCTGGTTTAACCAGAAAATGGAAATTAGAGAGTCTCTGTTGATCTCGATTGTCTGGAAGGTCGGGATTCCTTCTGGTGATGGTAGAGTGTTCAGTGATGCTAGGGAAAATGGTGGAAGCAGTGGGAAATCACTGTGGAGGCTGAGGTGTTGGGTTTTGTTATGTAAACCTAGTTTTTACTGTTTTTGGTGAATCGATCACCATGGCACGTGTGATTGATCGAGTGTTATGAGATTCTGGGGAGTGATAGCTGGGTAGTAGATGAAGTTGAGGCCGGAGTGGTAGACCTTTAGATGGTCGGAGCTGCGAGCATGGTACGTTGACATGTTTTGGGTGGTGGTGGGCTCTAGTGTTTCCAGGTTTGGGTTTAAGGTTCTCGAACTCGAATTCGAGGGTCGAAGCACGATTTGATGATCAGGAAGGGTTGCTGGAGTATGGGTCGACGTAGGGGGATCGCCGATGATGGCCAGTGATGACCAGCGTCACCGTGCATGTGTACGGTGCATGGTAAAATCCCGGTGATGTGGATTCTGAGTTGTTCGAGTTGATAAGGTTTTGACTCGAAGCAGATAGGTATTTTTCACGGGTCAGGGATGGTTTCAGGTTTTATAACCTGACAGTGTTAAGTTTTAAAAATTTAAATGAAATTTAAATTTAAAGCGGAATTTAAAACATGGGTTTTAAATTCAAGGTTTAAGTTTGGATTCAAATGAACTTTTGAATCCTAAGTTTTAAAATGAAAATTTAAAACTTAAAGCAAGATTTAAATCAAGTTTTAAGTCAAGTCTAAATATGGATTCAAGTTTACTAGGAATCCAAATCTTGAATTTTAATCAGTTTTGTAAATTTAAATGTTGAACAAGTTTAAATGTTTTAAAGTAGATTTTAAAGGTGAATTTGTTTTCAAATAAATGTTCAACTTGATAAAATTCTTTATAAAGGGTTCCTTTAATATTGGAATGAAAAGTTATGAAGTGTTTAACTTAATCTAGAAGTTAAATAATCAATTTATTTTAAAGCTTGATTTCTTTTAATAAAATTAAGTAATTTAGTTAAACTTTTTCTTATATAAGTATCTTATATAAGTAATGAATGTTCTTTACATTCATTTTAAGGGTTATAAATTTATTTAAATTTGGATAAATGTTAAATGGAATTTGAACTTAAATTTAGAAGTGTAATGGATTTAAATACACTTGAATGTTAATGAAGTCATTAATAAAGTAAATGAATTAACTTAGAAATAATTAGGATAATAAAAGAATTTAATCCATAAGAGAATTAAGGAATAACTTATTTATTTGATTATAAATTAATGATTTAGATTAATTTATAATTAGAGATGATTAATCTAAGATAAATTTATTAAGAAAGTAATTTAAGAATTGTTAATAGTTAATGAGGGTCGTTAACTAAGGATTATTTAATAATTAAATTAATGTGATTAATTATAATGATTAATTAGATTAATTAATAATCATTGTGAGATTTGTTTAAGTAATTACTTAATGGAAGTAATTCAAGAAATTAATTACTCATGGTAATTAATTAAGTTTAAATATGAATTGTTTAAGTTAATTATTAAGTTTAATTAATTTAAATAACCATTGGATGATGTGATAAGTATAATCACTTAGGGAAGTAATTAATAATAATTACTGGATGTAATTATTAAGGATGATTTAATGATAAAAGTAAATTGAGTATAATTACTTGTATAATTAATCAAGGGATTAATTGGAGAAATTAATTAAGGAATAATTAATTTATTGATGAAGTAATTAAAGTTGTTAATTACTGAATGGGAGTAATCAATGGTGATTATCAATTTATTTAATTGTAGATTAATTACTTAATGTAATTAGATCATTAATTATTATAATTAATGATGTAATTTAGAATGAATTTAATTTTGGAAATAATTAATAAATGAATTGTTTTATGTGATTAATTATGAAGTAATGTAATTAATTTCAGTTAATTAATAAATGAAGGGATTTATTAATGTAATTAATTAAGAGGTAAATTTAGTAATTTAAAGATTAACTCCTATTTTTGGTTAAAGATAATTAACTTGTGGGATTAATTAAAGAATAATTACTTGAATGTAATAAAAGTTAATTAATCAGGGATGATTAATTTAAAATGAATAATTGGATGATGATTAATTAATTGATTGATAATTAATTAATGAGGATATAAGCAAGTTTGATGATGATGAAGTAATTAATTTAATTCACTTTAAATTAATTAGAGATGAAGTAATTAATTTAATTCATTTTAAATTAATTATTGATGATATGATAATTAATCATTGCTTATGTCTGAATGGATGATATTATTTACCTGGAATGGTTTGAGATCTCGAATACGAGATGAATGATGTTGTGAAATGGATGCTTTATTAAAGTATGATTATCTGTTTGTGATGATAATATTGATTATCTATTGTGAAATTATCTATCTATGTGTATATAGATTATTGAATTGAATTGTTTTAACTTAAAAACAACTTGGACCTAAAAGATTGCGATTTGGATTTCGGTGAGACCGGGATCGGGTTTTCCAAATTTGGAAGTCCGAAAACCACATCGATCCAAATTAACGATAGGTCATGAATCTGAAGTGAAGATGAAGATTCAGAATGCAAGGGTTGTCATCGTTAACTCTAAGGGTGATTCCAATATGAGTGTAACGAGATAATGCCTTCGGTTTCGTTCGAACCCGGAACGAACTTGTATGGATTGAATGCTTTCAGAACATCGTCAGGTGGACGATGAGCATTCTAAGAGATGTGTTCCCTAAAGGTAATCGTAGCCTCAAGCCTCATCAACCGAGAATGGCTAAAATAGGGGAGGTGCAGCAAGGCTTCGTGGGTAGCACCCACTTGAGAGTAAGATATACCCTTGTCTAGAGTCCCTTTATATTTCGGCTGTGTGGCGGTTGCTAGCTACAACCGCGGGGTTATCTTATTTGGGACTGTTCAGTAAGGAATGGTTCCGGCCTTGTATTGCAGGGGATTGGGTGTAATCCTCGGTACGGTGATCTAGGCCACGTATTGTGACGGGGCGGTACCCCAGTAGCCCTGCCATTGTATGGAATCCAATCTCTAATAAGCGCCGTACGTTTTGATTGTGCCCAACTATGTTGGAATGTGAGATCTAAGCATTTCAGCTATTTTCTAGCTTTACTTGAAAACCCTAGACACTATTATAATATCACTGGATTTTCTAAAAATGTTTTGGGTTAGCGTAAGGTAAAAACTTACCCATGTTTATGTGTGGGGAATCTTACGTGATACCTTTTCTTTTCAAATGTTTTAAAGTTAAGCAACTTTAACCCTATTACTCACACCAGACCCATGTCTGACCCGGAGTTTATTTTCTGTTTTCCATAATCTCTTGGGTACTCAAATTTTTATGAGTAGCTAAGTGATCAAGTTAGCTTTGGCGAATACTGGAGGAGCAATGGAGCAGGAGGCTTCAGCATTTGTAGATATATATAGATGGTTCCACTGTGTTGGTATCTCTGAGTCATTTGTTGAGTTGTATCGAGTTGTATTAACTAGACAGGTGTTTATAACTGACTAGTATGTGTTGTATATTCTGTATAACTATGATGTATATGATATTATGTAATACTTATGTGATTAATATAATTTATTCGTTCCGCTATGAGATTCTAAAGTAGTTTCTTTCTTTCTTCCTATCTTTCCTATTTTCTCACCCCTTTCTTTCTAAAGATGATCCGTCTTCCTGGGCGTAGGAAGTTGGGTCGTGATAGACTATGAATCATAAACATACTAACTGGACTCAAATTATGGTTTTAGGCTACCATCAAAGTTACGTGGGTGTAAAAATTGTGCAGTACAATATTGAACGCGGGTTTGCTTTTAGGATTTCCGCACACCACAAACTACCAGTTCCTAAGTATTCTTTAGTGGTCAAAACTTAAAAATAGGAATAACTTGTTATGATTCGTTCCATGCACAGCACATACAGTGACTAGTAGAAAGACCAAAGCATAGTAGGATGCTTGTTTTTCTTTTCGAGGAAGAAACAGAGACATCCACCACCACATATGAGCCTTGTTGCTATCTTTCCGAGGAAGAAACAGAGATGCAGACTATCAAAGAGGTCATTGGATCAACCGTCGCGTGGCATAAAGACTTCATCTCTGTGGTATAGTATGATTGTACCTAGAACATGATATTTGTAGCAGACTGTTATGTGTTAATGCTTTATGTATTTGGCATGTAAACTTATCTAACTTTTTGGAGTGTTAGAATTCTATGACTTTAGCTTTTTAGTCTTTTCGTATGTGATTTTAATTATTTTACGACAATATTTAGTATTAGTATGGATGTATTGCATGGATGCTGTTGTAATATTTTTTAAAATTTGCATTTATTTTGCAACAGGCAATGTGCGTTGTTATATGAGCTTTTTACAACGGTCAATGCATGTTGTGAAACAGGCTATGCAACTAGTATGGTTAGTCTATTGCAACGGTTTTTGGCCGTTGTATTATAGTGTATTAGAACGGTCATAACCCGTTGTAAAAAGGTATACTGCAATGGTTTTTACAATGTGCTTTGCCCGTTGTAAAATGTGGTGGATCTATTACAGCGAGACCTATTACAACGGGCACATGCCCGTTGCGAAAACCATATTACAACGGGCATTGCCCGTTGTAAAAAGACTGTTTTATTGTAGTGTTTTCAACTACTAAAAATCAATTAAATCGTATGGTTCATTCGGAATCTTCATCGTTTTGGTTGTGTGACTCATAAGTGTAAATCTGGCCAGCAATTAATATTGAACAATTCAATGTTCACACGTCACCTTAGTTAGTTGTGTGACATTTTGGCTGAATTTAACGCTTACACATTTTTTTTGTAGAATCCAATTTATTATAAGCGTTACCCATTAGTGATAATTATTTACACCAATTCTCTTCGTCAAAACTATATCACTTTGACTTGTGGAATTTGGTAATGGTCAAAATTTCAATATCATCCATATTTAACTCTATAGTCCAAACCCAAAGCCCTTGGTTCAATGATAGAAATTATTATTGACCAAATGCTCTGATCAGAGACTTTGACTTTGAGTTGACTTCAGTTGATCGTGATACTAACCTCGTATAACCGAGGAGACAAATCCTCTCTTGAATAGTATTTCACTTCCAATGCTTCCACTCGACCTAACTATAGGCATTCAATGGATGTCATGCCATGGTTTAACTATAATCAAAGTGGAGACTTCACATTGAAGATCAATGGTATTCTCAAGTCAAGAGAACTGTGTAATTTTGTAACATCAATATTTTCTGTTTGACCTTAATTATATTAACCAACAGAAAACTATCGTGTGAGTCATTCCATAATTTTCCACTAACTATAATTACGTAACCCCTGGTGCCTCCCTGCAGTCATGAGTAATGCACTGCCCGACATTTGGAGAGCATTACGTACTCATGTCTCAACGGATGTATCGATATCCAGCCTCAATACATCTTGACTAGGAATATTTAAAATAGTATATTTATTTTTATTGTGATAAATTACTCATGGTTAGAACACATTGTAACTACTATCACAAAACGTACCATTTACGGATTTTCTATTGAATTTACTTTGAATTAAATTAATTCATCAATATAACATATTATATCAAGTGTATAATAAAAAGAAAATACCTTTTATTTCGAACAAGATTAGATATCGAGTTAGATATATGTAATGAATTACATAGCTCCTGAGACATACCCCTAACTCCAACACCAATGTTTTTTTATACCGATTATAAAAGATGTCTTTTCAAATCCTATATCGAAAATTAAACAACCAAACAAAAATCGATTTTAACATAGTTACATTGTTAAAAATGTATGTTGTCTATTTACAGTTCAGAAAAATCTAGGCACCCTTTTTTAATGCTCGTTCTTATAGACACACGCGTACTCTGCATTTTAACTAAAAATTAAACTATTTGATATTTCTATCAAAATACTTGTTCAATTAAGGTTCCTATCGAATGATACTTTCATATCAGTTCTTGGATTATATATGTAACCCACAAACTTAGTATCGCTCCCACTGACTTCGAGACACTTTGGTTATTATGTGCAAATAGTCAATTCAAAATCATTGTTTAGAATTTTTTTGTTTCAACACGTATGTAACAAAACTTAAAACTTATACTATACAATAATTTTGCGGGTAAAAATCAAAATTTATCCAAGCACGTTGAATGAAGAATCTATCGCGTTAATTTCAACAATTGAAATTTTCACTGCTGTTCTTGTCAACATTGCTTACTATATTACAGCTGATATCGTCTTCTTCTCGAAGAAAAATTTGCAACCGATGGATCATATACCTTGGGGTACAACTATCAAAATCATATTTTGATAATGTACTTGGAATCCATTCCAGATTTTTGCATCCTGCCATACGGCAGAGTCAATACTCTTAATGGCTTATTGATGACTTAGGAAGTTCTTTTCTCGATATTGATATGAAACTTATAGTTTCTCTTCAATGTACGAGAATACTTATTAGACACTCTAATGTGTTGTGTTCGATTAAGTTTTATCAATTTCATTTCATCCTTCATAACCATTTTTACCTTTGGATCGTATTCAAATCCATTTTATTATCAATAATTTCTAAATTAAATTCCATTGCTATGAGTTAGTATTTCTTGAAACTATAATTGTTCTCAGTGCAACGAAATAAGTTTTCATAAACCTTTTATGAATTGCCTTATATATGTAAAAATGATTTGGGTTTAGTTATAAAACTTATGTTCAAAACATAAATTGGTCAATCAATATTAATCGGTCTCAAACTCCTTTGGGAGTGGTCCATACAAGATCCCACATGAAATGTTAAGTTTTTTTGCTTGCACAACCTACTAACTTCTTAACCTAGGATATGTAGCGGTTTCTTATAAACTCTTATCTTGTATGACATCGTAAACTATGCTTTAGATGAAATTAACTTTAACCTAATGTACTACTCTTAAGTACACGACTTTATAGAAAGAAGTTAACTCAACTTCACTCATTATCAATCGTGCTTTGTTCAACAAAGTATGATTATTCCTTTTCAATACATCATTATGTATCATTAGTAGGAGTGACTTTTGAGATTGAATCTTTATTCATTTATGTACTTTTGGAAACCTTTTCAATATATAAACTATTCGTTCAAATTGAATCACTTTATTTCCTTTTGCATGTTACATTATTTACTCTCATTTTATATTCTATGAATTTATTACAGATATACTACATGTGTATCAAATACACATGTACATTTCTATGATGATTCATTAGTGAATTAGTGAAGTGTTTAGAACAGTTTTGGTATCATTAGACTTATAACTACAAAAATCTATATGTATCAATTCAAGAGTTCGCTAACTCTTATGTCACTCCCATTGAACTGGTGCTTTGCCTTTAACCGTTTGAGATACAATTCACTAATATTATATGATTCATTATCATATGATTAAAGAATTATTTCTTAAAGCTGTGGCTTAGTCCATAATTCCAAAATTATTGTAAAATATCAGAAACTTCTGTATAACATTCATGTTGAAATAAAACTATGTCTATTTTTAGTCATTATTGAAAACAATTATTATTTCATAAATAACGAAAACAATTTTTAGTTTCTTGATGCATCCACTAAGAAGTGTTATATAGTATGGTCCTACTATTTCCACCATTACTATGGTAGCGTATGAAATACGATGCACATTCAACTACTTATTACAAAATTTTATTTCATACACTTTAACTAGTTTACAATCGACAGTTTCTGATCAAATATCTTATACTCAAAAAAATAAATCTCATAGAAAACAATTTCCTATATGAAAATACATTTTGGATTAGAAATAATATTTCTTATTCATTTTTAAGTATCTATCATTATTTTATACAATTCTTGGTTTCATTGTTCCTTCATAAAGCAGAAGTGAACATTCACTCTCTTCATCCAAACTATGCCTAAAGTTACATCCATTCTCATATATTCTCTTTCCTTTCCAGATAGGCGAACCATTCCCAAGGAAATCCTTACAACAGAACCATAGTGAACTCTTTACAAAAATGCATCTGGCTATTCTTAATATTTAAGGACATCAAATAAGTTGCACTTTACGTAAACTATTCAAATTAATCTTTCAATGATAGAATTCTTAGATCCATCTTGTAGCTTTTAGTCTATTGTTACGTCTAACACAACAAGATCCTTACTGTAATCAGTCGTATTGAACACATGGTCCGACACTATGGTTTGCTTTCTCATTTCGAATGAACTTATTTCATCAAGGTTTCATACATTATGAATTGCGACCGTTCACCATATAACATTTATATGTGACTGAATATGGATCAAATATCCATATACTTATATAGTTTAAGACTTCGAAATTGATAGAAGACAATATATAGTCTAAGGCAAATAACCACATAAGTGACCAAGTTACTAACATATTTAGCAATTGTATAATTAAACGCTTGCATGGGTCTTGAAATGACAACTTGCAGTAAGTATATTCCATATTTCTATTTGTTAATCTTAATTCAGTTCGCCTGTATATTTCAATTAATAAACATTTTATCAATTATACTAATTGTATAAACTTATCGATTTTGATTAGTTAATTTATACATGGCAAATGCTCTTATAATATTAGCAAGGCTATACATTGCATTTCATTTTACTATTAAGCTCCTACTAGACTTTTGTGTTTCTCAAAACCCTAGGAGGAAACATAGAAAACTTTTGATTTCTCTAGTGGGCCTTAGGACTTGCATGCCTTGGAATTTTGACATTGAGTTTACTCAACAAATCATAGACCCGCAAATAATGGATAACCGGTTGTATTATATACAACTCGTAATCCTTGGCCTTTGTCCTAATCACATTTCGACCTTGATATTGATCAATAAATCGAAAGACATTATTCACACGTACCTACAATTTCGCGATGTTCCAAGTATATATGTACGTACCTTGAGTTTGCTCAACAAATAAGTACATATATCCTACTACACCTATCAATATATTAATGATAATATACGTAAAACCTCTAACTTGAGTTTGCTCAACAACTATAGAGTATGCAAGTAATTTATTAATATATAAATGGTAAAGGACAACACTTATATATTACGGTTCATAAACTTTAATATACTTATTTGAGTAATACTGGCTTATGAAATAATGTATTCTTATGAAATACCCTCGTAATTCAAGTGTTAAACACATCTGAAATCACGGTATATGTTTAATTTGGGTTTGTTACGGTTCCACATTTTATTATACATCCATATTATACAAGTTTAATTCATATATAACAGTTTATAGATTTAATTAACTTATATAATATTATTATTTATAATCTTATATTGATTTTATTAATCAAGACTTATTTTATTAATTAACATTTTAATTTATTTTATTTTATTCATTTTAAACACTTTAAAATTGAACATATATACTCTAACATTTATAGTAATACACATATATCATAATACATGTATACTATTTTATTTATTAATTAACGTTTAATTAATTTATTCAATAGAAAATAATTTAATTAATTTTAGTTAATTTCAAAATTTGCTTATTTATTACCTTAAGCATAAATTTACATATATCATTATATATGTTTTTAATTTAATTAATCATTTATTTAATTAATTCAATTAATTATTATTATTATTATTATTGAAATAATTAATTATTTTCAAAACATTTTGAAAAATATTTTATAACATTAATAATTTTTTATTTTAAACTTAACCTTTTAAGAATAACATATAAATTATAATTTCAAAACATATTTTGAAAATTATTCCCATGACATTTGATAGTAGCAGTTCTATACACATTTGGTAGTAGCAGTTCTATACATATTTGGTAGTAGCAGTTTTTTGATTGTAGATATACATTTGATAGTAGAAGTTTTATACACATTTGATAGCAGCAGTTTTCTTATTGTAGATGTAAATGATAATGTGCAGTATCATATTTTTTTTAAAATTTAATGATACACCTTTTCTTTATGTATAGTAGGATATGTATTGATAGTGATTATGAACGAGTAAATTTAAATTTGAAAAGTAGAAGTATATGTATATTTTAGCTTATAATGACATTAATGATACTGCCTAATATCTGTAACGACCCGAAATTTCACTACTTTCATTTGCGAATATTTAATTAATTTTAAATATTCAAATAATAGGTTTTATAATGAAAATAATACGCTTCTAAATAAAAATTAATGATAATGAAATAATTTTCAAATTTTGTTTATAAAAATATTTACTTCGATGAAAAACAGAAAATGTGACCAGAAGCCGTTTTCTGAATTTTCGACGTTTCATCATATAAAAGTTGTTCGAAATGTTGTGAGCCCTTTTTATATTTGAAACAACATTTAAATGGTTAATAATGTCAATTAGTTAGTATATATTGGTATATATACATGTATATACTAAAAGATGCCTTAAGAGACATAATTTGACACTTTGGCGACTCGAGTACAAACATGTTTAAACATGTTTCCTTTAATATAATGAGGGAGGGACAAGATGGAGGCTGAAATGGCATGTGTGGTAGAGGGTGTTGAGGTGGCAAAATAATGTGGAGGGTAGAAGTACAAGGGTAGTTTAGTAGTTTACCTTTTCTATTGCTTATAAATAGCCTTCCACTTCTTCAAATTTTCCTCCTATTCTTCCTATCATATTTTCCTCATCTCTGAACCAAATGGAGATTTCCTTTTATTTAAACCATGTAAAGTTTCAGTGGCTATGACTTTTATTTGTATGACTTCTTCAAATTTTGAGCTTAACTATATCAAAATCTCATTTCTTTCAGACCCATTTATAGACCCATATTTTCAAGTCTGAAAATACATCTTCTTCTTTTGATCATATCACCCCAAAATAATTCCAAATTGAGTGATTCTTTTTTTGAAATGATAGAGAAAAGAATTTTCAACAACTTTTCTTTTTTCCAACTTCCAAAATTACGGGAGGAACATGGCAAAAAGTCGAGGGGAAAATGACCCATTTTTGAGTTGCTTTTTGTGGTTTTCCAAGCTTTGCAAGTTCTAAGTATTTCAACTTTTCAAAAGGGTTTTGCAAAATTTTGGTGAGTAAACTTCTAAATTTTTATGGAAAGATTCAACCTTTATTATGTTGCCTATTTGGTTGTAGAATATATTTTTTGGATGGTTGAATTATCATATGCTTTGGATGTACATATGTTGTTAGTTTATGGTTTAGCATAGATTTGTGAATCGAATGTTAAAGTGATGTTTTTGGTTATAAAGTTGTGGTCTTTTTCTTGTGATTGGAAGTGATACGGAAAGTTAGTAAGTAAAATTAGTAAATGGAAAAGTTAGTGAGCAAGGTTAGGACTTGAAAGGTGTTTGTGTTCGACATAGAGATTCTTTGAGTTTTTAAATTTGATTACTTACTTTGCTTTAAACAAAAAGCTTTCTGAAGTTTCTATCTTTTTTTTTTGCTTCCAAAACTTTATATTAAGTTCATAAAGTGATTTAAAGTTAAAACGTAAGTGTTTTAAAAGACTATTTGAGATGTTAGTCAAGTTTGGAAGTTATGGTATCCATGGCGATAGTCGGTATGGATGCAGTTCGATAAAAAAGTCTAATTTTTGAGAAGTTTAATTTTTTTAATTTTAAAGTGTTTTGAAATGTTTTAAAAACTTAATAATAATGATTAAGGAAAGTTAATTAAGAATTTAATAATTAATTATTAATTAATTAGTTTTGACAATTAATAATCATCTAAGTACTAAACAAGGTTGGTTAATTTTAATTAATTAAAAATTAGTGCTAATTAATTATCTTTCAAAAGTAAGATAAATTTTTAATTACTTATGATTTAAGTACATGATTTATTTTTAATTAATTATTAATCAAATATATGGTCAATTATTTATTTATTTAATAAATTAATCTTTAATTATTTTTAATGATAAATTAATTAAGGTTTAATTTTAAAATAATTATTTATTAAAGATTTAATTTATTATTTAAGTTTTAATTAAAAAATTAATTAATTAATTAATTAATATGAATTAATAGTTAATTATTAATGAAGGTTTTAAATTATTATTTAATAATTAATTAAGGGTTTAATTTATAAATAAATTATTTATTAAAGGATTAATTATTTATTGATTTATAATTAAATTAAGTTCAAACTTAATAAAGATTAATTATGATTAAATAGAGTTTAACTTGTAATTAATCATTTTAAAAGGGAGTTTTAAGTTTTAAATCCTTTGTTTCGAGAACCGAATTGTTTTAAAAGTACTTCTTTTTCAAAGATGGTTTTGAACATAAGGGATTCAAGTGTCGATACCATTAAGTAGACAAACAATTATGAATGAGTTATGTAAATGGTTTGATTGTGTGGATGTGTGTTAGCAGAATAAATCCCCGTTCTTCTATAGATTGTTGTTTGATTGTATGGACATATGTATCAGCAGAATAAATCATCGTTCTTCTATAAGTTAATTGTTTGATTATTGGACACCTATTTGGCAGGATAAATCACCATCTTGCTATTATGTTATTTGGATGTGTATATGCTAGTTGAGTTGTATTGACATGTTATTCCCTGATTTGGATATGAATTGCAGTTACATATATGTTGACTTATGTAAATAAATGGTTAAGTGTCTTGGAAGTGAAATTGATGTTAAATGGTAACTTAAATTACTACCATTGGGATTGCTAAGCTCCTTTTGAAATTATAAAGTATGGTTTTGAATTAACTTCAATTCTTTAATAAATTTTGGGGTTTAAGGTTTATAAATGATTTTTCACGTTATATTATTATTTTACAAAGGTATTTATAAATAATAACTTTTTTATAAAAATGGGTTTTACTAAGTAAAAAGGTTTATTTAAAGTGATTTAAAGGGATGAGTTGTAAAGGATATTTTGTAAAGGATTATTCTTAAAGAAGATTTGTCAAAGGAGTTTTATATAGGAAATGTTTTATAAATGATTTAGAGGTTTGTAAAGAGGTTTTGCAAATTTACTTGTAGACTTATAAAAGTGTTTTATAAATTGATTTTGGAAATTTATAAAGGTATTTAAATGTGAAGTGAGCTTTTAAAAGGGAACTTTTTATAAAGGATAAGTGGATCGGTTTATAGTAAATAATGTTTTCAAAAAGGAATTTAAAAGGAGGAATTTTCCAAATGTTTTGATAATATACTTATACCTCTAGGATAAGTATAAATGTTTTCAAGTATAAAAGGGATGTAAGGGGTTTGGGAATAGTGTTTTGAAAGATTTTTTGATTGAATGTTTATAAAGTGATTTTAATTAATTAAAGATTAATTAATAAAGGTTTAGTGGATCCTTTATGCGATCAAATCAATGTTGAATGATTGTTTATCTGATAGTTAAATAACCGACTATCAAATCTGGACCTAAACGTAACTTTGTAAATATCTAGGAGAAACACGTGAGTTATATGACACAGTCATCCTGAATGATGCTGTACTGTGTGTATAAATCTCATTTCGTTCTTCTAGGATAAATGATAAAGAAATCTGTTCACAAACGGTTAGGAGGTGAACTCCGCTCTTATCTTTGTCTGTTTATTTCCTAAATAACCGGGGTTGAGTTTACCGGGAACTATCGAAAGTTGTTTCGAAGAGACCTAGATTAGATATGTTATCTGAAAACCATTTTGATCCAACTCAAGCATCTCGAACTGAAGACATCTTGAAGAATAGAACCGAAGACGAAGCATTGAAGTGCAAGTGCTGCTTGCTACTAGTCCTGAGGGTGATTCCAAAATGGATGTAGCAGAAGTAGTGCCTTCGGTTTGTCCTTATCCTGGACAGCTTGTATGGATGAATGCTAGCACTGCATTACTACCTGGAAGGTAGCGTTAGCATTCCAAGTGGGATTACTATTCAAAAGGTAAGCGTAGCCTCAACCCTCATCAACTGGGAATGACTAAAATCAGGGAAGATGAAACAAGGCTAAGTGGGTCGTTCCCATTAGGGTGTGTCATCACCTTTCTGGACACATCTATATATTTATGGATTGGTTGTGCATGAGATCTCAATAAAAAAGGTTGCAAAGCAACGGGGGTGATAGGTGGTACCCTGGTGCCTTGTCATAGTATGGAATCCAATCTCCAATACGTGCCTTTACGGTTTTGATTGTAGAGCCTAGTATGCTAGAATTTAATAATGGTAACAATTTTGGCTATTTTCATATATTTATTTTGAACGCTTAGACATTATTATAAAATTTCTAGATTTTCTATAAAAAGTGTCTTGGTTATCGTAATGTAAAAAACCGTATGTGTTTATGTGTAGTGTGGTCTTACGAGATACCTTTGATTTTAAAAAGGTTTTAAACGTAATAATTCGGATGTTTGAGTTTACTCACTCCAGACCCATGTCTGACCCAAAGTTTTATTTTCTTTCCCTAAAACTCTTGGGTGCTCAAATTTTTATAGGCAGCCAAGTAGTTCAGGTTTTCACACGGATGCATCTTGGAGACGCTTGGAGCAGGAGGTTTCATCGAGAGCTAGTAATTATCTTGTTTCCGCTGTATTATATGTATCTTATATTAGTTGGGTAGGAACAAGTTGTTATAACCGTGCAAGGGTATAATTGTACTAGTATGACTATGATGTATCATATTTTGAAATAGCTTTGTAAAGTATTATGTTGATTAATATATGTTATTTCGTTGCATTGTGAGATTCTATGATTGTTTTTGTTTCTCTATATCTTCTATCTCCTTTCTTTCCCCTAACAATCTGTCTTTCCGGCACTCAGTTATTCGGCGCGTGAATACAATGGATGTATTAGTGTCGACTTCTAGGGTTCGAAAAAGCGGGCTGTTACATCATGGTGTTAGAGCGCAAGGTTAAGCGAGAACCTTAGCCTTGGTGGGGGAAAATCATTTGAGATTGGGTAAGTGAGACCCTAGAATGAGTATGAGTGTATTATATATAAGAGCGCGTATTTGTTAGTAACATAAAATGTTTTATGTTATGTTGATTTATCTTTAGTGGCTTAAGAACTCTGATCGAGATGTGAGATGCCACCGTGTCGATAGGGGTTCCTAATACACATTAGATAGTAGCAGTTCTATAGACATTTGGTAGTAGCAGTTTTTTGATTGTAGATATACATTTGATAGTAGAAGTTTTATACACATTTGATAGCAGCAGTTTTCTTATAGTAGATGTAAATGATAATGTGCAGTATCATATTTTTTTAAAATTTTTTTTTAATGATGCACCTTTTCTTTATGTATAGTAGGATATGTATTGATAGTGATTATGAAGGAGTAAATTTAAATCTGAAAAGTAGAAGTATATGTATATTTTAGCTTATAATGACATTAATGATACTGCCTAATATCTGTAACGACCCGGAATTTCACTACTTTCATTTGCGAATATTTAATTAATTTTAAATATTCAAATAATAGATTTTATATTGAAAATAAAATTCTTCTAAATAAAAATTATTGATGGTGAAATCATTTTCAAGTTTTTTTTACAAAAATATTTAGTTCGATGAAAAACAAAAAATGTGACCGAAAACTGTTTTCCGAATTTTCGATGTTTCATCGTATAAAAGTTGTTTGAAATGTTATGAGCCTTGTTTATATTTAAAAGAACATTTAAATGGTTAATAATGTAAATTAGTTGGTATATACTGGTATATACATAGGTATATATACTTAAGTATATACATGTATATACTAAAAGATGCCTTAAGAGACATGATTTGACACTTTGGCGACTTGAGAACCAACATGTTTAAACATGTTTTCTTTAAAATAATGAGGGGGGACAAGGTGGAGGCTGAAATGACAAGTGTGGTGGAGGGTGTTGACGTGGCAAAACAATGTGGAGGGCAGAGTACAAGGGTAGTTTAGTAGTTTACCTTTTCTATTGCTTATAAATAGCCTTCTACTTCTTCAAAATTTCTTCCTCTTCCTCCTATCATATTTTCCTCATTTCCGAACCAAATGGAGATTTTTTTTAAAGCATATAAAATTTCAGTAGGTTTTATTTGTATGACTTCTTCAAATTTTGAGCTTAGCTATATCCAAATCTCATTTCTTTCAGACCCATTTTCAAAACCATATTTTCAAGTCCGAAAAAACCTCTTCTTCTTTTGACCATATCTCCCCCAAAACAAATCCATATTTTCTTTCCCTAAAACTCTTGGGTGCTCAAATTTTTATGGGCAGCCAAATAGTTCAGTTTTTTTTTCCACGGATGCATCTTTGAGGAGCATGGAGCAGGAGGCTTCATCTATAGCTAGTTATTATCTTGTTTCCGCTGTATTATATGTATCTTATATCAGTTAGGTAGGGATAGGCTGTTATAACTGTCCAAGGGTAGAATTGTATTAGTACGACTCGGTTGTTTTGTTTTTTGAAATGGCTTTGTAAAGTATTATATTGATTAATATATGTTATTCCGTTGCATTGTGCGATTCTGTGATTGTTTTTATTTTTTCTTATCTTCTATCTCTTTTCATTCCCCAAATGGTCTGTCTTTCTGGCACTTAGTTGTTCAGCACGTAAATACTATGGATGTATTAGTGTTGACTTTTGGGGTTCGAAAGGTGGGTCGTTACCATATCATTTTATTTAATAAAAGGAAACTGATATTACATAGTAGCAGTGTCGAACCTCCTACTAAAATTTCAGATTATGGTGATTGTGGTATTGTTAGGAGTGGGGGCGGGGCTGGTGGTGCAGGTGATGGCGGCGGGTGGCGGTGCGAAGAGTGGTGGTTGGTAATTTTGGCAGTTTGTCCTTATGACTAATTTTGGAAGAATGTTTGTCCTTGTGGCTAAAATATAAAGGTTGTGTCCTTAAGGCTAATAAAATACAAAAAAACTTCCTTTAAACTAATTCCCCCTAAATAAAATATGCTTAAAATTTTATTTTTTTTCCTTTTTAGCTAAGGCTCATAATTTGATGCATCCATTAAGAAGTGTTATATGGTAAGCTCCCACTGTCATGGCCATTACTATACTAGCGTATAAAATATGAAACTCCATTCAAACACTTATAATCTTATTTTAGTTTCATACACTATAACTAGTTTAAACTCGAGAGTTTCAGATCAAATACCTTGAACTCAAAGAAATAACTTTCATAGAAAACAATTTTCTATATGAAAATACATTTGGAATAGAAATCACATTTCTCATTCCATGTAAAGTATCTATTTGTATTATATGCAATTTTCGTTTCCAATGTTTCTTCATAAAGCAGAGATGTTCATTCACTCTCTTCATCCCAACTGTGCCTAAGTTACATCCACTTTTTTTACATTTGTTTCCTTTCCAAATGGTCGAACCATTCAATAAGAAAACCCTTACTACAAATCCATAATGAACTATTTACAATAATACAATCGATCATCCTTAACATTTAAGCATATCAATTAATTGCACTTTACATAAACTAATAAACCAACATTTTATATATCGAATTTGTTTGTACATCTTGTAGTTCTTGGTCTAGTGCTACATCTAACGCAAGAAGAGCACAAGATTTCTCATTATGGTTTACTTGCTTATTTTGAATAAACTAATTTCGTCAAAGGTTCAAACATTACGAATAATGACTATTCATCGTATAACATTTATATGTTATCGAAGATGGATCAGATATCCAAATTATTGTATTGTTTTTAGAGTTAAAAATTCATAGAAGACAATACACGGTCTGACAAATAAACACCTAAGCGATCAAGGCACGGTTGTTTTAGTAGGTGTATAAATTGGCTCTTGCATGGGTCTTAAAGTGACAACATGCCAAAAGATTATTAGTAAGTATATTATATTTTTATGTCCATCTTAATTTGGTTCATTGTATATTTTAACTAATAATCATTTATCAATTATAATTGCACAGATTTATCGAAGTATATTATTTTAACTTTTATAACATATATTCTTATAATATTAAAAAGGTTAAATGTTAAATTTATTTATCTAAGAAGCTCCCACTAGACCTTTATGTTTCTCAAAACCCTAAGAGAAAACATGGAAATCTTTCGATTTCTCTAATGGGTGTTAGGACTCGCTTGCCTTGGAATTCTGATCTTTAGAAAGCTCAACAAATCATAGGTCTGCATGCGATGGATAAAAACTTATTTTATATATCATATACAACTTCCAACCCATGATTTTTCTTTTAATCTCATCTTGACCTTGAGGAAGCCCAATAAAGCAAGAGTGATTATTCACCCATACGCACAATTTCGCAACAGCCTAAGTATAATGCACGTACGTGTAGGAAGCTCAATAAGTATGTGCATATATATTGCCTCATCTAGTCAATATATTAATAGTACTACACATAACATCTCTAGCTTGAGAAAGTTAAACAATTAAAGAGTATGCAAGTAATCTATTAATATATAAATGGTACTGGACAACTTATATATTAAGGATTCATAATCTTTAATATGTACACACATGAGTGGTATCGATTTAGGGAACAATGTATTTCTTATGAAATACCCTCATGATCCAAGTGTCAGACACATCTGAAATCACGTATGCATATAATACGCTTGTGCTTGTTTCGTAAATCAAAGTGTGATTTCTTACAGTTCCACTTATTATATATTCATATTATATAGGTTTAATTTATTTATAGCATTTTATAATTTAATTAACTTATATAATATTCTTATGTATATTATTAATTAAATCTTATTTAATTAACTTTAATTTATTAATTTAGTTAATAAATTAATTAAATTATTTTAAAAATTCAAAGTTTTAGTTTATTCATCCTAATAAAAAATTAAAATGAATATCAACTATAACACTTATTGTTTTATATATATATATATATCATTATATTTATGTATTATTTATTAACATTTAATTAAATTATTTAATAATTATTTTATTTTAATTGTAAACAGTTTTTAATTAATTAATTAAATAAATTTTAAATATTTATTTGTATACCTTAAACAATTTAAGATATATATTCAACTATAACATTTATATATATATATATGTGTGTGTGTGTGTGCATATATTAATATATATATATATGTTTATTTTAATTAATTAACTTTGAATTAATTATTTATTTAACAGTTAACTAGATTATTAAGTAATTTTGAAAATTTTAATTTATTTAAAAAACAATTGAATATTATTTTATAACCTTTAAAATTTTATTTTATATTTGAAATTTAACTTTTAAATTCAAAATATTTTTTATTTTTAAAATGAATTTTGATACCCCAAGCCTCAAATTAATTTGGGCCTTTATTATTAGGTCAACCATTTAGACTTACTCCTTCATTGAGCCAGGCCAATAGTCAGAAAGGGGAGAATACTTGATTATCTAACTCCAAGCATAGACACTACTATTTTAGACACCTAAATGATAGGTAGGGTTTATTGGTTGGTCCTACAGTTTCTAATTTAGACCGCGTAGAACACTAAGGTTCTAAACCACTGTTAGAACTGGGCTATTCGAAAGTGGGTGAAATATGTAGATTTCAAAAAAAAGTTCCTATTCTGGATAATAATGAGCCTATGATGTCTAAGGGTTATATTAGATCCAATCTAATTGATTTAAACAAAATCATATTTTATTTAATTTTTTGATTAACTTAATTAATTAATTTAATTAAAAGGATTTTATATTGTATATTCGTATATCTTTATATACTAGTATGTGTATAACATGCATATGCAATATAACATAGGGTGTACATAGTTATTGTATACGTATATACATGTTGGGATTTGCGTCTATGATGTATGCATTTTCCATCTATATATGTGATGATTGTCTCAAATCAATATTTAATATATTTATAAAAAAATTAATTAAACCTAGAAATTATTTATAGATAATAAAATATAAAATACCTAATCTAACTTTGTCCAAGTCAATAAATTATAAATTCAAATTTTATATTAAAATATCAAGTTATGACTTAATAAAACATTATAAATTCAAATTTAGATCTTAAGATTATTAATTAAAATATCTTTAAATATATAATATTATAAAATAAATCTACTGGCAAAAATATTTTATTAATATTTATTTATTTATTTAAACATATAAAATAATTTACCTTGCAAAAGGAATTTATAAATATATACATATATTATAAAATTAAATTTTAAAATTCATAAATTATATATAAATATTTTCGGCTAGAAAATAATAATCTTTTCATTTAAACCTGAAATTAAAATATAAATTGATTATGTATGTATACATATATATAGTAATTTAAATAATATACAATGAAGCCTTGCCAAAAAAATACTATACAATGAATTAAATAATAAATTAATGTATAGAAATATATATTAGTTATGTATAAATATATTTTAGGTAGAACCTTTTTCTTAAATAGCGATTGAATTTTAAAATTAATTAATATATAAATATATATTGTTTAAACATTCAAACTAAATGTTGTATTAAATAATAAACATATATAATATATTAAAAATTGTTTTTGTCTAGAAAATTATTAAAAATTTTATTATCAAAACATATTTAATAATTTCATATACAAATAAATATATTTTAAAATTGAATTAAAGTATCTAAAGTTAAAAAATAGAAAATATTCATTTAAAAATAATAAAAAATATTTATAATTTTTTTATAATAAGAGTGATAATTTATTCAAGCAAAGCACTCATTACGATGTCTTAGGGGGTCAAACCCATAACCTCTAGAACCTTTATCTAAAGCATCATACCTTTAACCACTTGAGTTAGAGGTCCTTGACAAAATATTTAGAAAAATATTATATACATATATAAAAGGATATATGGTCGAAAATTTAATTTACATATATTTTATTTTAAAATTTTCTGATTTTAGAAACAATAGTTTCATGTAGATTGATTGTTTAAAATTGTTTAGTGCATTAATGTTTATGGTAGACAATTATCACATATATAAAATCGTTATAATGGAATTAATAACATATAAATATATAAATAGAAGATTACCTTATAAGAGATTGCCTTAGAACCACACCTTAATCGATTGGTCTTCTAGAATCAGAATCAACATCAATGTTGCTATCATCGATGCTTCACCGTTGGATCTTGTTGTATATAATTAATTGGATGTTAGAGTTAGAAAAATGAAACCGGGGCATGATGGGATCTATGGCCAAGATTGGGAAGAGAGGAGACAAAAAGTAAAAAAAACAAAGTGGAGGCTAGGGCTTGAATTTATAGTGTGAGTTAGAGATAAACATATGCATGTTTCTCTCTTACAAATTCAACCATCAAGATCGTCTCTTACAATATTAAGATGATGTAAAATTAAACATTAATTATAGTGCAGATATAAAAAAAATAGGCATCAACATATATGTAAGATGAGAATATAAACTTCACATATAATAATCATTATACGATATAAAATGAATTATTACGTAGAGACGATGCCATAGATTCACACATTGACCTAGAATATCTCCTTGATCTCTTAGGTCTGCACCCATTACTACAAACAGATAGCGTGCAAACACCGGATCTAAATGTATTTTACTGAATGGATGTCAGTGGAGTTGAAAGGAAGGGGATTTGTTACATGAAATTTGTTTCCAAGAATAAGGAGGAGGCAAGCCAAAAACTCAGCTAAAAAGAGGAGATTAAAGTTTGAATGTATAATGAGGTCTAAAGAAAATATCTACATATTTTTCTCCTACCATTTTAAACTCCAAAACCCCTCTTTTGACTCCCCCTATGGTTGGCCTTAAAATGGGTCCAAGATGGTACAAATCTCTACCATATCCATTGTCAAATTATTTAATTTAAATCCAATTTAAATTCTTATCGATATCTTTCAAATACGCACATATATAACATTTATATATGCACCTAATAAATCACTAATAGCACCCCAAAAAATTCCAGATGCCACTTCATTTTGCTAAATACACCCCATATAATAAATACAATAATGATTAATATTTCACAAATATTAATTGATTTAGTTAATTTATAACTATTATAAATCAATTAAATTATTCGGTATTTTAAAGACTGAATAAGTTTGCTTGTGCGACTCACGGGTGTAGATTTATCCAACGGTTAATATTTGAACAATTAAAATACTAATGTTCACATGTTGCCTTAACTAGTAGTGTGAGGGTTTGACTTAATTCATCACTTACAAATCTCATCAGTAAAATCCAATTCTATAAATTTAAGCGGTACCTTTTATTAATGATTATCTACACAAATTCTCTTCATCAACACTATATGACTTTAGGATTTATGGAATTTTGTTTTGGTCAAAATTCCAATATCATCCACATTCAACTTAGTTAGTCCATAAACAAAGTCCTTGATTCAATAACCACATTTATTATTAACTGTACTACTCCGGCCAAAGATTTTGACTTTGAGTTGACTGTAGTTGACCATGATACTAATCTTATACAACCGAGGAGACGAATTCTCAATTTAATAGTGTTTCACTTTCAATGCTTCAACTTTGACCTAACAGTAGTCACTTGATGGTCGCCATGCCATTATTTAACTATAATCAAAGTGAATACCCACATTGAAGCTCAACCGTATTCTCAAGTCGAGAGAATTGCGTAATATCGTCACTCTGAGATTTCATATTTATTAACACCTAATTGTTATTAACCAATAGGAAACTCTCGAATGAGTCATTCCATAGTTATCCAATAACTATCAGTATACAACCTCTTGGTACCTCTAGTAGCCATGAGTAATCCATTGTCCAACATTTCAAGAGCGTTACATTGTATGGTCTCAACGGATATATCGATATCTTTTCTCGAAACAACTTACTATGAATATTTAGAATAATATTCTATTTTACACATTGTGATAATTTTATCATCATTATACATCCTTGTAAATAGGGGTGGGCATTTAACCGGCCGAACCGACTTAACCGACCGAACCGACCTCAATCGAACCGCTTTAACCGAAAAAATTGGTTAACCGAACATTAGGTTAACCGACCGACGTTAACCGATCAAAATCGGTTCGGTTAACGGTTAACCACGGTTATATATCGGTTAACCGTTAACCGAAACCGATGTTTAAATTATCTTTTAAAACCCAAAACTATTAGTATTCGCTTCGCAACCCGGCCCAAAAAAATTTTAGGTAACCCTAATCAAGACTTCAGCCGACAACCGATATTCATTTATTCACATATCTTCGTACTTTAGTTGAGAGAAATCGAAATCATTCCCAAAAATAAAAATCGAATCGATCCTCCGCCATAATCGAATCGATCCTCCGCCGTCTTGCTCTTCAGTCTTTGCAATCCAGATCGTCGATTTAAGCAATGATGAATGCTAAAAGGAAGAGGAAAAACGTGAGTTTGATTTAGTTTTTACAAATCATTTTTCTGATTTGTTACTTATAGAGGAGCAAAACGAACTTCTTTACCTGGTAAAACAATGCCAATTACTATTTTTTATAGCTGCTTTAAATTAGTATCTAAATTTGTTGTTTAAACTAGCCAAGGTAATGTTACTGAGTAATATTAACGGACCATGAGTTTATTCCGAATTAGTTTACAAATGACTGTGTACATATGTTTGTTACTGTAACAGTGTAACTCTAGACCATAAAACATGAAAGTGATACTTGTTGAAATATATATACACGCCTGAAATATGATTTCATGGCCCTGGCTTGAAAATTATTCAGTTACTTCTAGGTGTTATTTCTAAAATTAAATGGTGAGTTGAATTTATTTATTACACACATTGTTATTAGATTAGTTGAACTCATCCATTAGGTATTGCAGTAGCCTGTAGTTAATGTGCATACAAGATGCAATGTGTGTATAAGTTGTTCCAGATGTCCGAAACATAATATGATTGACTTGAAATATAATTCAATAGTCTGGAACAAAATTTAATAGCCTGAAACATGATATAGTTACCTGAAATAGAAATTGATTATTGTGTTTTATAAATAGTGAAACATATGACAGTTATGTGTGCAAGTAAATTGTATATGACATTGTTAGTTTGTAGTTACTAGTTATTACTTAATTTGGAATGGTTAAGGTTTATTCAATTTTTTTGTTTAGCTTGAATGTTTTGAAAACAATGAAAAGGATCCGTCTATAGTAGGTTTGTTCATTTTTAATAATTTTTGAAACCAATTTTTGTTAACGTCGGTCCAGTCGATCACCGGATTTTTGAAAACAATTTTTGTTGATCAACTAATTTTTCAAAAATTGGTGGTTCCTAGTTCCAAAAATTAGTTGATCACCGGTGTTTTGAAAACAAGGAAAATTGATTTTCAAAAATTAGAGCTTCATGAAAATTTTGAAACAATGCAAGTTTTTGTTGATCACTGGATTTTCAAAAATTAGTGGTTCCAAGTTTTGAAAACAATGAAAATTAATTTTTACGTCATTACATTGACATGGTCACATGAACTTGTGCAAACTGCTTAACAAATTTAGTATCAGTATCAGTATACATGATTAATAAATTTAGTATATATGATTTCATCTTCTTTGGCCTGATTTCTTTATACATGATTAATAGCCTGATACAAATGAAACAATGGATTGTGCTCATGATTAATAGCCTGATTTCTGCTCATGATTAATAGCCTGGTATACATGATTAATAGCCTGATTTCTGCTCATGCATTGTGCAAGATCACTAGCCTGGTACAAATGCAAGGAGATTGTCTATTATGAGAAGTAATTATTTAACTTGTTGGTTATTTGATTTTTTGTGTAATTACAATTTACAAATAGTAGTCATCTATCAACTATTTTGACAAGCCATTATGTTCCCACTTCCCACTACTTCTACTAAAAAGATATTAATAATATTATAATTAAATTTATAAATTAAACCTGCAATTTGTATATTACTATGTAGTTTACATACAACAATTTATTGTCAGCTCAACTCATTTTGTTGTTGTTGATATCCTTAGAATTAGATTTCAGATCATTGATGAGCACACACCAATGAACCATTTTACCAATTATTTGATGAATGGCAGTTATGAGTTATATTTATTTTGTTTTCTTTGGTTTTGTTTTTCTATTTAGTATTTAATATGAAGTAGGATGGTTTATCTTTATAGTTACCAGTTTGGTTTTGTAAAACAGGTGGAAATAGGTGGATCTTCTAGAGAAACAATGGATGATAATGAGTACATGGAAGAAGCGGACGATGAGGAAACCGGGGACGAAAACATCAATGTTGGAAAACCACCTCAACACCCGAATCGCAAGCCTTCTTCTAGAAAGCCTTCTCCGGTATGGAAACATTTTACTAAAGATATTAATCCCAAAGTTAACAAATGTGCTTGCAATTACTGTGGTCAACAATTTGCATGCGATTCTAGATATAATGGCACTTCACATTTGAATTATCATGTAGCAAAATCATGTAGGTCAATTCCACGTGATAGTGATAAGAGACAAAAAACTTTATCTTTTGGAAAAAATAGCGATAGTGAAGATGGTTGCACTCTCACCACGTGGTCATTTAACAAAGAGGAATGTAGAAAATCATTAGCTCGAATGATAATTATTGATGAACTCCCTTTTAGTTTTGTGGAGGGTGAAGGTTTTCTTGAATTTTTTCGGCAATTGTGTCCTAGTTTTGAAGTTCCTTCACGTAGAACAATTTGTAGGGATGTGCTTCAACTATATTGGGACTCAATAGATTCTCTTAAAAAATTGTTCTCCGAATCTTTGCATGGTGTTTGTCTAACTACCGATACATGGACATCTATTCAAAATGTAAATTATATGGTTTTAACCGCACACTTTATTGATGTAAACTGGAATTTACATAAAAGGATTATAAATTTGTGTGTGATTACTAGTCACAAAGGAGAAAATATTGGAAAACTTATTGTCCAATGTATCAAAAAATGGGAACTCGAAAGAATAGTGTCGATCACGGTTGATAATGCTAGTGCAAATGAAGTGGCAATCAATTATGTGAAAAACAATTAAAAGATTATAATGGTGGTTGTGTTTTGAATGGTGAATTCATTCATATACGTTGTTGTGCCCATATAATCAATTTAATTGTTCAGGAAGGGCTAAAAGAAATTAGTAATAGTATAGTCGGAATTCGTACTGCAGTTAGATTTGTGAGATCGTCTCCAGCACGATTTTCTAAATTTAGAGAGATATGTTCAAGTTTGGGAATTGAGAGTAAATCTATGCTTGTTTTAGATGTACCCACTAGGTGGAATTCAACGTATTTGATGTTGGAAGCAGCTTTGAAATACAAAAGGGTTTTTGATGATATGAAAGAAAATGATGGTATTTTTGTCGCTTACTTTGATGAAGAAATTCGTCCTCCGGGTACTATAGATCGGAAAAATGCCGAATTTTTTGTTAAAATCTTAAATAATTTTTATGATATTACTTTAAAATTTAGCAAAACTTTATCTATTACCTCAAATGATTGCTTTGCCGAGCTAAGTGGAACTCAAGAAGAATTACGAGCATTGATTGCGGAAACGAATCCTTATGTTGGAAGAATGGGATTTAATATGAAAGCTAAGTTTGACAAATATTGGGGAAGCGTACGTAACATGAACAAGATTTTACTTGTTACGTGTGTGCTTGATCCAAGATATAAATTTCAATTTTTGAAGCTATGTGTTGAAGACATGTATGATAAAGTAGTTGCAGATGATATATTAAAAAGTGTGAAAGATATTTTGATAAGGTTATTTGACTTCTATGTGAGCGATACTACATTTGGAACACAAACATGTGATGAACCGCCATCTAGAAATTCCACCGATAGTGAAAATATTGTGAATGCTAGTGATGTTCTTTCTAGAAAAAGGAATACTTTTTTAAGACAAATTCGACAACGAGATATTGAAGGTAATGAACTAGAAAAATATTTAAATGCACCGATTGAGGATGAACCAAATGATTTTGATGTTTTACTATGGTGGAAGGTGAATAGTTCCAAATATCATGTTTTATCTCTAGTTGCTCGAGATCTCCTTGCTATACCCGTGTCCACGGTTGCTTCCGAATCTGCTTTTAGCACCGGAGGAAGGGTTATAGACCCTTTTCGTAGCACTTTGAGTCCACGAATGGTTGAGGCATTGGTTTGTACTCAAAATTGGTTAAAGTCCAAACCAATTTTTGTTGATCACCGGATTGAGGTTCCAGTCGATGATGTTTACTATTATGATGATGCATTCGCAGGTGATATTAGCATTCATAAAATAATCTAGCTCGACATTTGTTTGATTTTACATATAATACTCTAACTAATTTATTTTCCATGTAGAATTTGTGCATGGACATCAATGTGAATTTCCATTATCTTCAATTTTCAACATGGATAGTCCATCTCCATCATCGCTGTTTTCACCATGGTTAGTATCTTCCATCGCTGTTTTTACCATGGTCTGAGAATGAGGTCTTATATTACTTGAGCATTTAGTTCGATGCCTCTTATATTGACCATAGCCTACAGTAATTAGATCGCTCGATTGTTCCTTAAACTAAGAAATAATAATGTTAATAGTTCTATGTACTATGTAGTTGAATTATACATGCATAATACAAAATACAAATGTTTAATGAATTGATAAAGAAAGCCAATCTTTGAGTATGAGTTGAGAACTTCAAGTCCACATCATGTAGATTGTTTAACAAACCCCTGAAATTTAAATAAAATTACCTGACTTTGTTGACATTTATGCATATGTTTTTATGTTAAAGATATGAATATGAATTATAGTTTCCCACCTTAGCTTAGTCTGATATTGTGCATTCAATTCATATAGTTCTGTTACTTCTGTACATGGTGCAAATGACATTGTGCATTCATGTTTGATTGTTTGTAGTTTTGTACATATTTCACGATATCGCATGTTTTCAGCTTTGTTCTGTTACTTCTGTACAAGGTGCATTCATGTTTGTAGTTCTGTAACTTCTGTTACTTCTGTATAAGCTGCAAACAGCAATAACATATTAACATTGTGCATTCAGACTTTGTTGTTCCTTAAATCTGAATTCAAATCATATATAATATAGCTCAAAATGTAAATCAAAATTGAATGTATGTTACACATTTTAGATCACTGTGTAATGGTTAATTATTTTAAAATTTAAACAACGTAACTGAATATCTTCGATTTTGTAGTTTCCTATAAATGCAGCAGTGTTAAATAAATTTAGGATTTATCACACTAGATTTATAGAGTTTGAACTACTTGATTGTTGATTCACTTACAAGTTTGTCAAATTATTTATTATATTTTATTAATCTGAACATTCATTTTATTTGTACTGGTGTAATTATGACTTGATAGTTGATTGTATAATATTAGAAATATCATTACTAAATGTAGGGACTTCATGGCTATTGAATAACCTTGCTTTTTCTATATATTCAATGCATGCTTTTAAATACAGTCAAGGAAGTCTAATACTGTAATGCAGTCAAGGAAGTCTAATACAGTCAACTAGTCAAGGGCCTTCAATATATATTCAATGCATGCTTTTAAATACAGTCAAGTGTCTTCAATATATTCAATGCATGCTTTTAAATACAGTCAATGAACTGAATGAAGTCTAATACAGTCAAGGGCCTTCAATAATCAATATATTCAATGCATGCTTTTAAATACAGTCAAGGAAGTCTAATACATTCAAGGGCCTTCAATATATATTTCATGATATCGCGTATTTCTGTTTTCAGCTAACTTTCATTTGTTTACCTTTGGGCAGAGAGACTTGGATAATGGAGAGTGCTCACTGCTGGTTATTAGCTCGTGGCTGACAGGCTGTGTAATGGTTGAATCAGTTGATGGCTGCTGTAGAGTGTATACTACGTTGTACTTGTAATGTTTGATTGTTTATGAAATTGGTGTAGACATGCAGTTCTAATGTTTGATTGTTTGTACTTTGTAATGTGGCATGTATAAACCATGAAATACGAATTCTTGTAGTTGTAGCTTTGTATTTTGTAATGTTGTGTCTGCGAGTCACGACTCAGTGAGTCTGTTGTGGTTACTGGTTACTGCCTTACTGGTTAACGACTTGTAATGGTCTTGTTCATGGTAGTTCCATGTTGTTATGTCTGTACTCTATTGTGGTTGTATTTCTATGGTTACATTTGTCATTTTCTATTCAATGCATGTTTTAATTTCAGTGCTATGGTTATAACTTGGCCGGTTAACCGCTGTTACTTGACCGGTTAACTAATTAACCATTTAACCGCGAATAACAATCGGTTAACCGTTCTATTTGAATGGTTAACTGCGGTTTAAAAGTCACGGTTCGGTCGATACATCTGACCATGATTAACCGCATATTGGTTAACCGAACCGCTTAATAGTTTAGGTTAACCGCAAAAATTAACCGATTTGAGCGGTTAACCGACCGCGCCCACCCCTACTTGTAATTATTATCACGTAACATATCATTTAAGGATTTTCTGTTTAATATAATTTGAATTAATTACTTAATTAATCATATCATTATATTATAAAGTATATAATAGAAATCAAATACCTTTATTACGAACAAGATTGGTTATATCGCTAGATGTGTGTAAAAATTTACATAATTACCCCTAGGGCATATCCCTAATGTTAGTCCCTGAGAAGTTGGTTTTGATGACAACAACCTTAGAATAAGATTATAAAATATAAATGCTAACATTATTGTTTAGATATATATATGTATATGCAGGATATATATACAGGTACCAAAGAATGAAGCCTATACAGTATAGAGATTCAAGAACTGATGAACTCAAGATCGAAGATATCAAGATTCAAGACTCATGAGTATCAAGATTATCAAGATTATCAAGAGTTCAAGATTTAAAGATAAGTAATTTAGTTAGGAATTCTATTAAAACTCCTAGAAAAGCACTGACATCTTAAAATCCATTTTATTCGTGGAATGGAATCCACTTTGAGCCCGTTAAAGGGATGGAACCCTAAGTAGGATGGAACCTACAAAAAATCTAGTGGAACATTGTTTTGTATCCACTAACTTTTATTCAAATGTTTTACAAAATTATATCTTGTTTTCAAAATGATTTCAAAATCTTCTTTTTTAAATCAAAAACATCTATCCTGGTTTTAAAATACTTTTAGCCTTAAAATAATCTTTATTTTCAATATCAAATTATCCTTGGTTTTAAACTATCTTCTAATTATAATATATTTAACTTTTAATATTTATACTTAGATATAAATATAAAATTATAGTAAAATTTTATATATACCAAATATTATTCTCTATACTTATTTATGTATTTTAACTATAGTTAAGTATATTTATAAAGTTTAAAATAGTTTTAATACAAGATAGAAGTTATTTTCAAAGAAAAACAAATTACCAAAAATAACTTAGGCTTGTCGACAACCCCAAGGACCCCTTGTCGACAAGGTGACAGTTTATTTCAAAAGTTTGAATTTCAAAGGAAGTGTCTATTTGTCATATCCTTTCACGAATGGACATGGCTGTTGTTCTACTATAAATAGGGGCTGTTTTAAACGAATTTACATTCATATTTTCTCTGATTTCACTCCTCTTCTTCTTCCACATTTCTTTATATACATTTTTACCATTACTCTGCCGAAATCACCATTGAATCTAACTAGATCATCTCTGGTTTGATTCTCTATCACTATCTCAACAAGATCCCAGTGCTATTCAGAGTTATAGACTTCTTTGTATTCAATCGAGCGAGAAAAGGTGTGATTGTAGCCTGTAAAATCAATTAGGTGAACTTGTTACCCGTAAAATCAAGTATCTCTACCCAGAGGATTGTGAATCTGGAGCGGTGTACCTCGTGGCCTTGAAATCGAGGGTGTAATTGTAAGAAATGATTTTGAAAGGAAATCCGTACTTGTGTTGCAGGACTGGATGTAGGGTAACTCCGAACTAGTATAAAATACGGTGTGTTCTTTCCTTTATTGCTGTTACTTTATATCTGCATCTGTGTTTGATTCTGTAATCATATCTGTGTCTGAATATTGCATACATTTGTGTTCAAATTAATATAAACTCAAAAAGAATTAGCAATTCCTTAAAACACTATTCACTCCCCTCAAGTGTTGATTCTAACCTTAAGATCCTTAATCCGCATTTCTCACACCTAACTCTCTCGGTTACATCATAAATGAGTGAATATGAAAATGAGATTAGCAAGTTCACCTATAAAAACAAGAATGGAATATATTTAGTTTTAATGTGTATATGCCCAAATTAAAAAATTAACATTTAGTTGTCTCGATAAATAATGAAAAATGAACATAACATGCATATATAAAAACAGTCTTTAAACAAATTATACATAAGCTACCAATTGTTAGCATTATTATCAATATCATCATTTACAGTATCATTATTACATTCATGTTCATTAACTTCGAGGTCATCATCATCGACCTTGACAACTTCATCTAATTCGACTATCAAATACTTCGTTGTTAAGTAGTCTTATAAATAATCAGTATCTTTTATTATTTGGAGTATTTCATTGTCCTTTGGATCATTTTGGTATGGCTACTCATCGGTTATGAGCATGCCCCTATTGGATGACCATTTCAGTTTTGTTTTAACGATAGCCCACTAGTCGTCCTTGTTGTTGTTCGTTGTAGGATAAGGTGCATAATAAACTTGTGTTGCTTACGTTGCTAGCATAAATGGATCATTTCCGTTATATCATCTTTTATGGTTTACCTTCATAAAAGCATAATCATTATGTGTACAAGTACACCTACATCAGGAGTATTATCAAACCACTTGCATTTGAATAAAAATATTTTAAGCTACGGTATTGTAGAATAAGCGAGTTCAATTATTTCCTATAACACTCTATAATATTTTAGGAAATCATCACCCTATTCATCGCCTTTAACACATACCCCGTTGTTATAAGTTGTTTTACTGGCTCCAATCTCCATTATGTGAAATTTAAAGCCATTTACGTATATGATTGGTCATTTTATATATTTCGTCCGTATACCAAATAGAAGATTTTTATAACAAATGTCACTGATTTCAATAACGATAACCTATTGAATTAAATTAATATACAATAATACATATAATAAACATTTTCATACTAGGTTTATTCAACGATTATATATCCTTACATATTTCAGAAACCAAACTTCAAATCCTTTACTGGGTTGAATCGTTGGATTTTGTTGCTAAAATTGATAGTTGAAAGATTAACATTGTTAAGATAAATATGATATGACATATAACAGGTATTGATAGCAAGAAAACTGATATAGTTTTACCTAATAAGATCTGATAATTCTTCACATCTGAGAAACACCATTGTTCTAGCTATGTGTTGACTAAAGATTTAGTCAACCTTAGAATTATGATAATGCGTTTGTACTAGTAATGATTATTTGCGACCATTAGGTTTAAAAATTGAAAATGAGGAGTGTATAGGCAATTAAAGTAAAGTGACACAAGATGTATAGTAGTTCAGCTAAGCTTGTGGACTTCCACTATGAAGGTTCCTTACTATATTGATCTCTTACAATTATTAGGAATTACAAGAGAACATTAAGAAACTAGGTTCACTTAAGATTATAATGTTGCAAAAATCAAGAGCCTTTGTATTTTTCTATGCTTGAAGATAAAATTCTAAACCCCTATGAAGTTTCATGGCATGGGGTATTTATAGCTGTTGGAATTGGGCTTTGAATGGATAAGATTGCACGGTTGGAGAGCAGGAGTCACTGGGCCATTGATCTGATTGCCTAGGCTGGTGGAGGACGGTTAGAAATGTGGTATGATCGCGTAGCCAAGATGCATGCCAGCTATTGTTCTATACTAGATGCATGCTTTAAGTAGAGTAAGGCGGAATGTTCACATGAGTGAGTGTGCTTTTGTCAGATATGCCAAAGTGGACAAGTAGTTGGTATGCATAGTTGCACTTTTGTCAAATGAACAGTGTCGTGTAGTACACTTCCTTTAAAAATAAGGCTGGAGAGAAGCATCTTTTGCATAGTAACGATCGATTTCTTATAGCTAAAGCCTATAGAGTAAAGACAAAGCTAAAGGGGATGAAATGACCTATTCATGTTGTGATGAGATGGGTTGTACGGGACCGACAGTAGGTAGGTTGAGATACATTTGGGCTAAGGACTAGTTGCTTTCGAGCTTGATCTAGTCAATTGACTTGATTATTGATATCGTCTTGAGCCGGGCATGTCGGTTGAGGAGAGTGGACGACTATATATTTAGCGTGCATGTTTGTTGTTGTCACACATATTGGCTCAAATCGGGCCAAGCTAGACGTGTTTGCCAACATTTCTTTCACTTATGAGAAAATTAAACAACACTTGGCCCTTTAAGCCCGTCTCTATGAGTAGGGATGGGCTTGTCAAGTCACAAAGATCCCACCGATTAGGATGTTTACTTTGCATTTAATGAATGTGCCATGTGTCTACACATGATTAGTCCAGATGATTCATTTTTCAAAGCAACATTGTGATAGTTTAGACTGAGAAGAACACTAATGTGATAACACCATAATTAAACCTAGACGGTTAAGATTTCTTCGTTTTTGAATCAGACTGCTACGATTGAGGGGATGAATCTATAAATATCCCTCTTCTTCCCTCTCTTCATTCTTTACTGAGTTTACAAAAGTTTTCTACAACTAAAATTTCCATCAAGTTTCCAAGGTTCCAACACTTTTTCTTCAAGCAAACAGTAAGTCTGCTCCTCTTTTTGCTTCTTCTTCGTCTTTGCTTGCTTTAGCCGTCAGAAATGTGCCATTTGAGTTTTTCATGTTTAGCTTTAGTTTGCTTCTTTGAAAGCTTTTGTTTTCGTGTTGTTTTCGTGCTTCTGCTTGGTTGGAACCCCTATTTTATGACCATCTTGTTCACGTTGATCGACCATAGCTTCCGTGTTAGTGGCGATTGATTGACGTTGGCCATTTTGCTTGTGATCTGTAAACTCAGTAAACATACTAATGCCTTGGACCAGGCCTAAACTTGGTTCTATGGGCTTTAAAACAAAAAAATAGTTCAAATATGAGCCATACGGCTTGATAACTTAGCTTAGGAGAGTAGTTTAAGTCGCGAGCCAGCCTTAATAGGTTGCTTGGCCTTGGAATGCTATAAAGGTGGCTATCCAGTCATACCTTCGGAGGGTTGCCCCCAAGTTTTTCTTGGCGTAGCAATGGAGCCATCGTAGTTTAACTAGGCATCTTGTGTTTTATATGCTTGCTTTTGGATTGACTTCTACTGATGCCTTAGGTCTAAAAGCTACAGAGATAGTTGAAAGGGAGATGCACCTTGTCGAGTGCCTAGCAACTTACGACCGCCGATCGACCATATCATCCACCTCCAGATATCTTTACTTGGTCCTTAGGCTACATTAAGGTCGGGTCGGGTTCTTAAGAAAGTACCAAACTCTGGTGGTCAAAAAGGGAGCCCCAGCAACAAAGCTGGCCAAGAAGAAGCATGATGATACAAAAAAGTTCTTATACTCCGAAGCTAGGCCAGTTATTAAAGAGAACCAGGGCTACAAAAATATAAGTAAGGACGAAGGGCCAAGAGAATGGCAACAATGTGATTATGAAAAGCTAAGTGATGTTATGTCGAAGCCTCAGTGGGAAACTTTCAACCCACCAAAGCTGGTTAACATCCTGGTCCAATGGTGTGGGGTGTTGGTCGTCTCATGGGATACCTAGAAGAGTTCCGAGGTAGGAAATGCTGGGGCAAGGCAAAAGGAACCAGACATTGGTGGAAACAAGGGTCCCTCTCTATGCCCCATCCTGCTTATAACCTTTTGTATCCCAACTACGATGTTGTACCTCTGGGCATGGCCCATTCTAGGACCGGTCAATCTAGCATATGCAGCTTGCTCTCATCATGTCCCCTTGTTCGAAGGCAAGGCCATGCGGTTTCAAATGGTAGTTAGTTTACTCATGTTTTTTATTCTTTCTCATACACCTAAACTAACCAGTGCATCGTGTCTTGTTTTAATATCTAATGAGACCGACTTCGGTGTCTTCGATCCTACATCCAAGACTATTCCAGCTCCTATGCATGAGGTAATTGGCACAAGCCAGGAGATCATTGGTCTGCCCTAAACCCCTAGGATTAGCCCATTCACTCCACTGATGGTAGGAAAAAAAGGCCCGATAGATGTGAGTCCGGGACCCTTGAGGTTTTTGCTCCTTATTCTAAGAAGCTAGATATTTATAATGCGAAGGGGTTAACTAATTCGGTGGAGCTTATGCCGGTTGGGAAAGTATCCTTGGAGCTCTTCTATAATCAAGATCCTAAAGGACTGGTTTGCATCTTGAGGACTTTCTAGCTTATGGCCATCGAAACCTTATCGTACTGTAACATCCCCCATATCGAGGCTCGAAAATAAGCGCTACTGATGCTGCAGTCATCAATAGTATTATTTTTCGATGATGAAATGAGATCAGTTAATAGAATCATTAATATCAAAGCATGGGAATATGAACATTTTTCAAAACATGGATTTCATTAATTAATTTCCACATTCATTACATAATCCCAAATGTTGCCCAGGTTCAGATAAAATATGATTATTCCAAATACTCCAAGAGCAACATATGAAGATGCCCACTTGGTTGATCAGAGTTTACTACTGGATAGATACAACTTCTGCCATTACATACATTCAAACAAAATAATAACACAGCAGACATAAATAGATTCCTATATAGCTAGCTCTTCATCCTGCACGTCTTCAAAAGTTTTATTCGTCAAACCTAAAAACCCGAAAACCTTACTCTCGAACAGCTCAAATGAGTACCCGAGAGTTTAAGTGGGGAAACAAAAACTTTGGGTCTGATAAAATTTTTGTTATGAATAATAATATGTCATATCAGGTAATAGATATCTAGTGTAAGCACGCCGTTGAACGGAATAGGTTCCCCCTCACTAGTATCCTCTAAAATAAGTCTTTTAGAAATTAAGCACCTACAACCATAATGGTTAAACTAGACAATATAGATAATCATATGCATGCATGCAACATGGGTAATCATGACCAATCTGTCTAAATAAATGGATTATCTATCTCACATCATAGTTTTCTTAGGGTAACTACAAACCTATATGGCTAACTCGGGCCTACCAGATATACTAAATTCTCCAACTTACTATTAGAAGGAAATTGAATGGTCTGTCCGAAACTTACTATTCCTAGGGTCACTCTGATCCTATTGGATTTGCAGGCCAACCAATAACCTTCCTCATCTTTGTGTCTTCCAATCTGTGCGTAAACCAACTTTTGTTCTTACCCTTGACGAAGCCCTATGCACTGGAATTTTGGACTAATATCAGCTAGGGGCTACCATCTGAAGTATAGGGTGCCACCCTATACATATCCCATCTGGTTTTCTAATCTCTTAGTCAATTCATCCTGTCATAATTTTCTAAAGGTTATAAGAACTATAATCTCCATGGTAAAATCTTGGGCTAAGTACTATTTTTATTTCCATGAAAACATAAGTCTTTATAGTTGATTTAACCCTTAAAATCATACTTTAAAACAAGGAAACTATAGCCCTTTACTTTATCCAAAATATTATGCTAAGATATATATATATATATATATATATGCTTTACAAAACAGCATTGATGGATTTCAAAATCACTTAGAGGTTGTCATACCTCAAAACCTTAGGCTATGAAGCCATATGCAATAAAACCATTTATATTGATAAAGTGCGGCATGGATATTGTCTATATGGGTTATCGCACCCCTTCTATATTGAAACCATGTTAAAGCATGTGATTTATAAAGCATAAGGCCATAAGATCAAAACCATTTATGTCCCATACTAGAAATTAGTATAGGTTGTCGACTATAAGCGGCATAATTATGGGTTTGCATAGTATAAAACGGTATAACTTATAAATACGGGAATGTAGAAATTTAGGTTAGGCGACATCATTGCCGTATAAAATCAGTGTTGAAAATAGCCTATAGTGGCATCATGACCAAAACACGATGGCATAAGGAACTAGCGGCATCATGACCAAAATACGATGGCATAAGGAACTAGCGGCACCATTGCCTCTTTATAATCAATGTCGAAATTCATATATGCGACAGTAATGCCGTAACATAGCTTATGTCGAAATATACTTATAGCGGCATTGTTGCCTTATGGAGTTGATGTCAGTATAGAAAATATGCAGCATCATGGATGTCATTATAAAATTTGCAGCATTATCAATGTCACAACAAAACATACGGTATAAAACAGGCGGCATAGAACATATGCGGCATTACCAACGTCGCAGACAATAACGTCGGCAGTGATATATAAGCCCCAACCTTGGCCAAATCATTGCATACCAACGATGTTGATATCATATGTTTCCCTACGGGTTAGTGATGGCATGCGACATAAATGGAATATGAACTTGATTAATAGTGCACGGCAGTATCGTAATTAACGTGAAAACTGTTTTATTTCTTTAAAAAGCAATATCTTTCCACCAACTCCAATTTTTTGTCATTTTCTTATCGGACAATAACTTTCTTTACCAAGTCCTTTCCAAAAAACTACTATAGATCAGATTTCTCATTCCCAAAATAATTTGCAACCCATATAATTTATATTAATATTTTAATATAATTATTAAGCATTTCTAGCCAAATAAATTCATAATAATTCGTAAACACTTGGGAAAAATCCCCAGAAATAACGATAAATCGAATTTATCATATTCTTTAACATATAAAAATTTCGGGACTAAAAACATTATTTAATTATTTTTAATAATTAAAACCTTAAATTTATTAATTTTCTCACTTAAAAATTCACGAAATATTCATGCTTGTTTGGACATTTACGAAATTAAAAATTCACTTCTAAAATAATGTTTCTAACATCAAATCAAAATTTCAAGTCATTTGGGTGTTATATGATAGGTTTTCATACGTAAACCTATTAACCAATTTCATAAATAAATCCAATAACTCATCATAAAGTGTATAATCATCAAACATTCACATCATGCCATAATAACCCATATAAGTTTAGGATTTAATCATAAAACCGAAATTAAATAGGTAAACTTGAAATGGGCTATCATTATTCACCTTGATTTTATAGTGAGACTTGTGATTTGAATGTTGATTTGGTTTACTTGAGCTTTCTCTTAAATTTCCTAGCTTTTCTTCCTCTTAGTTATCTAACAATGGCCGACCGTCCTTAATATAGAGTTTGTAAGAATTAATGTATGGGAGCAAATGAGAATGGATGGGTGTATGTTAAAGAAATATAGCCTTTTCCTATTTTTCCATTCGCCTAAATCCTCCTTCTTATTAATATTCTAATCAATCTTATTAGTTTTTTAATTAAGGCTTGACCCATATTATAATTATCGTATTTCAATCTCCTTGTCCTCTTACATTATTTTATTTAATTTATGTAATTAAATGTCCTAAATAATGTTAATCAAAATTAAGGGTGTTGCAGACTCCCCTCCTTAAATAATTTCATCCCCGAAATTACGTTAAGGTACATAACATCAAATATAATCATATACATAAAGCATACTATTAAAACAAATAAGGATAAGTGTCTCTAATCCTTTCCTATATCTCGCAAGTGCAGTCTTTCTCGTTGTCACTGCATCGGACCTTTACTAATATGACTATCTTGTTTCATAGCTTCTTCTCATCCTTAACCACAATACAGACTATTTGCCTAACAATAGTCATGTTCGGTTCCACTACTAAATCTTCCAATACTGTCGGATGATAGTAGTCTCTGGATCATGAACACACTTCTTGAGATGAGAAATATGAAAAACATTGTGGACTCCTGCCAAACTTCTCGGTAACTCTATCCTGTAAGCGAGTTTCTCGGTCCTCTCTATAATAGGAAATGGTCCAACAAATCTAGCTGCTAATTTCCCCGACTTTCCGATTCTTACCCAACCTTTATCGGCGATACTTTGACGAAGCATGATCTCCAACTAAGAATTCTAAGTCTTTCCGTCTCTTATCTACATAACTCTTCTATCTAGACTGAACTTCCTTCATCCTTGCTCGGATTAACTCAACCTTTTCTGTGGCTTCTCTTACCATATTTGGACTAAGAATTAATCTATCTACGGCCTCTACCCAACATATGGGTGATTTACATGGTCTTCCATATAAAGCTTCAAAAGGTTGCGTCCCTATATTAGTCTATTAACTATTGTTATAGGAAAATTCGACTAAGTGTAGATGGTCTTCCTATGATCCTCCAAAATCTAGCACACAAGCTCTTAAAAAATCCTCTAAGGCTTTGTTGACTCTTTCCATTTTCCCATCCGTCTACGGATGTTGAGAGGTACTCATCTTGAGCTTGGTACCTAAAACATCTATATGCTTTTCCAGAATTCGTTAGTGAATAAGGTATCTCTATCACTGACTATGCTTCTAGAAATTCCATGCAGTCTAACAATATTCTTCATAAATAACTTGGCTAAAATAGGTGTCTTCCTTGTCAACTTAACGGGAATGAAATGTGCATTCTTGGTCAATTTATCCATTATAACCCAAATACTTTCATTACCCCTATTTGACCTTGGAAATCCGTCAATAAAATCCATGGATATAGAATCCCATCTCCACACTAGTATATCTAAAGGCTGAAGCAATCCACTTGGCTTCTGATGCTCGGCTTTTACTTGTTAACAATTCAAGCATTGATTTACCCATAAGCCAACATCCCTTTTCACACCTTCCCAGAAAAAACTCATTTTCATATCCTGAACTTCTTAGTTCCACCAGGACGAATGGTAAACTTCGATCGATGACACTATCAAGTACTTCTTTCCTTAGGTCACGCACATCTGGAACACATAATCATCCCTTCTTTCTCAACCATCCATTTTGATCAGGATAAAAATCCTTCAAATCATTGATCTCATTCCACTTTCCAATCTTCTAATTCTCTCAACTAACAATGGATCACCACTTCGCTTAAAAGTAATATTTTCAATCAATACTGGTCTAACTTCCTAGCAAGATAACATTACTGTACAGTGACTAGAACTAGCAGTCAATCTTAACTACACACTACAAGTAGGCAATGCTTCCAAATCTTTCCACTCCGTTAACATCCCCAACACTGAATTCTGATGTTTTCTGCTAAGTGCATCTGTGACTTTATTTCCTTTCCCTGGTGTGTACTCAGTTCAAATTCATAAGCTGCTATGTACTCCAACCACCACTGTTGTCTTATGTTCAACTCCTTTTGAGAGAATAAATATTTTAAAGACTTATGATCCATGAACAACTCGAATCTTTCTCCCAAAAGAAAGTGTCTCCACACCTTCAAAGCTGAGATTATCACTGCCAACTTCAAATCGTGAATCGAATACTCATGTGGTTTAATCTATTAAGAAGCATAGGAAATCACTTTACCCCTTTGCATCAACACTGCTCCTATACCTGTTCCGCATGCATCAGTATACTCCACCAGATCTCGATTCCCATCTGGATCAACTAACACATGCGCATTGGTCAAAAAATGCTTTAACTTAAGGAATGATTCCTCACATTTATCGGTCCAAACATACTTCATGTCCTTCTTTGTTAGCTTAGTCGTCGATACTGTTATATTAGAGAAATCCTTGATGAATCTCTGGTAATAGTCAGCTAATCCAAGAAGACTCTTTATCTCAATCACCGTCTCGGCTCTCTTCCAATTTATTGGTAGCTTCTATCTTAGCTGGATCTACCGACAACCCTTTTTCTAAGACTACATGACCAAGGAACTTCACTTCTTTCTTCCAAAAATGACATTTTGAGAACTTTGCTTTTAGTTGATGCTGCCTTAATGTCCCGAGCACTATTATAAGGTGAGTTTCATGGTCTTGCTTATTCTTATAATATATCAGAATGTCATCTATAAATACTAACACAAACTTATCCAAATGCTCTCAGAAGATCCAGTTCATCAAACCTACAAAGAAAGCAGGCACATTAGTCAATCAGAATGGCATTACTAACCACTCGTACGAAAAGTATCTTGTTCAAAATGCGTCAACGGAATACTATCCTCTGTTACCCTTAATTGATCAAACCCTGTTGCCAAATCAAGTTGGGAAAATACTTTGGCTCCATTCAACTGAGAAAATAAATCATCTATTCTTGGTAAAGGATATCGATTCTTTATCGTCTTTTCATTCAACTTACGATATTCGATACATAATCTCAACGACCCATCTGGTTTCTTTACAAACATCGCGACCGCTCCACATGGCGAACTGTTTGGCCTAATAAAACTTTTTCCTTCTAAGTCCACCAACTGCACCTTCAACTCTTTCATCTCAGTGGGTGTCATTCTGTTAGACGACCTACTTACGGGTTCAGCTCCAGGTACAAGATTTATTCGAAACTCAAGAGCTCGTTTCGACGGTAGTCCTGTCACTGGCTCAGAGATACCTGCAAACCCTCTAATGACAAAAACTTGATTCAACTCGTCTTCCTCTTCCATTACACCTAATAAAGCACAAATATTAAAATTCGAGTTCTCTATTGAGTATATAATTTGATTGCTACTATTAGGGTGTCTTTGTGATATTTTTCTATCTTGGCAAAATATCCTAGCATCATACATGCTTAGCCAATCCATACCCAATATAATACAAAGCCCACAAAATCAAACACATGCAAACTACAGGAAAATATATGACCTAACAACTCAAACTCTAAATGGTCACATCTCATCTCAAGAGTTGCATACCCTCCTATTGGATTCGCAACCCTTAAGAAAGTAATAAGGTATGATGGATCTAAACTAAACTTATCTACCAAGCAAGGAGATATAAAAGAATGTGATGCACCAGTATCAAACAGTACTCTAATTGGTATGCCATGAATCAAAACCGCACCTCCCATCATAACTTTTCCTTTCTCCTTCGCTATTAGTCTCGAGGTAGCTGGTTCCAAAGCAAACACTTTTCCTTTCTCAACCTTAGCTGGTTCCTTACACTAACTTTTGTAATGGCCAATATGGTCACAATTGAAGCACTTGATGTTCTTCCTCCTAATAACTTTTATCCATCTCCTGAGCGACGCTCATTGGCAAAGTGTCCCTTCTTGTGACACATGTAACGCATAACATCCGGGTTTTTTTCTTGGCAGCTCCACCCTTCTGAGCTCCCTTCTTCTGAAAGAACTTCCTTTTCTGATTCTTCCCACTCTGTGTCTCCACTACAGTGTTACCCCAACAGAAAGCAAGCATCTCTTCATTCCTCAAAGCCATCTCCACTATCACGTCACATGGATCCCTGAGATGCGGCAAGGTTGCCCTTGCAAGCACTGTTCTTAATCCACGGATGAACTTTTCATTTCTCTTAATCACTACATCTACCGTAGCATACCCATACCTAGATAACTCCTTAAATCTTGTTGCATACTCCAACATAGTAATGTCTCCTTGCACTAACCTAGCAAACAACCTAAGCAAAGTTGACTTGGCTATTTCTGACATGAATCTCTCCTCAAACCTTCTCCTAAACTCAACCTAAGTCAAGTTCTATTTCGGTATTCCCATAGTTACATAGTTCCACCAGTACAATGCAACTCTTTGCAATTGCCTGGATATCAATCTCTTCTTCTGCTCATCATTCAGACCTAAATCAATGAAAATTCTTTCACAATGAAGCATCCAATTCTCTAATTCAATAGCATCCTCGGTTATGATATATGACTTTCCTCCAAGTCTTGCATAATCCCGACTCAAAACAGCATAGTTATTGACAATACGAACTTTAGGATTTTCTCCTCCAGCATTACCACCAACTAATCCAACTACAGCTCCTGCTTTCATCATGTTGACAAAGAACTGGTACATAACACCCAAATCTACCGGCGGTGTTCTAGAACCCACATTATCAGCTGTTTGTCGACCCGATTTCCTTCAAGATTAGGCCTAACATTTCCATTGGTTATGGTTCTTCCTCCACCGAGATTCACTCTTTTGTTTCCTGCCTCCATATCGTACTTTGCTTAAATCTTCATTCAAACCATTGTAAGATACAGAAGAATGGAGAGAGATGGAAAGAATAGTGATAAGATATATACTTATATATAGCAATTACAAATACGTTACTATAATGTTATCCCATACCCCAATTCTAATTTTCTGATTCATTTGGATTATATTTTCAAAAACTCTTTTAAATTCAAAATTCTTTTACTTTTACATAAACCTTTACTCTGATACCAAGTTGTAAATCCCCCATTCTAAGACCCAAAAATAAGCGATACTAATGCTGAAGTCATCAATAGTATTATCCTCTAGTGATAAATTGAAATCAGTTAATAGTATCATTAACATCAAAGCATGGGAATATGAAAAAAAATCAAAATACAGATTTCATTAATTAATTTCCACATTCTTTACATAATCTCAACCGTTGCCCAGGTTCAGATATATAATTATTACAAATACTCCAAGAGCAACATATGAAGATGCTCACATGGTTGATCAGAGTTTACTACTGGACAGATATAACTTCTGCCATTGCCTACATTCAAACAAAATAATAACACAGCCAACATAAATAGTGTCCTATATAGCAAGCTCTACCTCCTGCACATCTTCGGAAGCTTTATTCACCAAACCTAAATAACCTGGAAACCTTACTCTCAAACTACTCAATAGAGTATCTAAGGGTTTAAGGGGGAAAAAGTTTGGGTCGGACAAAAAGTTTGGTGTGATTAATAATATGCCATCTTGGTAAATAGATATCTAGTGAGACCGAATTTCTGAGCGGATTAGTTTTTCCCCTCACTATTTTCCTCTAAAATAAGTCTTTTAGAAATCAAGCACCTACAACCACAATGGTTAAAGTAGACAATATAGACAATCATATGCATGCATGTAACTTGGGTAATCATGACCAACCTATCTAAATAAATGAATTATCTATCCCACATCATATAGAGTAACTACAAACCTATATGGCTGATTGGGCCTACCAAATATATCAAATTCTTTAACTTACTATTAGAAGGAAAATACATGGTTTGTACGAAACTTACTATTCCTAGGGTCACTCTGATCCTAATGGTTTTGCAGGCCAACCAACAACTTACCTCATATTTATGTATTTCTTTTTGTGCGTAAACCTACTTTTAGTCTTACCCTTGACGAAGCCCTATGCACTGGAATTTTGGACTAATATCAGCTAGGGGCTAACAGCTAAAGTATGGGGTGTGACCCTACACCAGTCCCTCTGGTTTTCTAATCTCCGAGTCAATTCATCCTGTCACAATTTATCTAAAGGTGATGGGAACTATAATCTCTTTGGTAAAATCCTGGGCTAAATACCATTTTTATTTCCTCGAAAACATAAGTCTTTATAGTTGATTTAACTCTTGAAATCATATTATAAAACAAGGAAATTATAACCCTATTTGCACCAAAATTTGGCACAAACACCCAAGGATAGATTTATGTAGAGAAGTAAATGAAGAAAGTAAAATTAAAACTGAGGAATAGATTAGACTAACAGCAAATAAAAAGCAATAATCAGAAACATGGAGATTTATAGTGGTTCGCTTGTAGGCCTACGTCCACTTTGAATATTCACTTTATTGATCACTTATGAATCTGATTACAACAGCAAGGAATAGAGAAAACTTGATTATAATAAAGACTAAAGTAACCAGCAGCGTAAAGATCCCCAGAATGACCCATGAGGCCTGTATTTATAGGGAAAGATGATGAGATATTTCATGAAGATTTCGGCAGAAGGCTCTCTAGGTCCACAGGGGCCTACCATAAATGATCGGTGGACTTCACTCAACAATCAGGAACGATCGGTTAAATGTTCACCGATCCTTTTTCTTGCTTTCAATTCTAGTGCGATCGTTTTTGGGGGGCCCCCACATGCCTCTTGACATTATCCCTAAAATATGGAATCATTCTGACTTGTAACTTGGGAGATATGGATCGATCTTTGTTGAACTTGGATCATACACTGAAGTATGCCGATCATTTTTATAGCTCAGAAAGAACGATCGGCCAACCTATAACTTCAACTTTATAACCTGCGAGCATTTTTACAGGCTTCAATTTTCATTTTGTCGATGCCCTGGAAGTTTCAAATGAATTGGACTTATAGATCTTGAGATATTGATCGTTCTCCGATGATTTGAGCTGTTTTATGGATCATTCTCGATCAGTCCATGCAAATCTTTGCTTTGTCCATAACTCGAGCATCCAAACTCCAATCGACTCCAAATTTGAAATATAACTTCACGGGGCTGTGCCAGTCACTTCATGTTGATTGCACCTCGATTGGGACCCAGTCTGAATCTGCTTGACCATCGTCCATAGTATTGTACGTAATCGATTCCTAAGGTTGATGACCATCCGTTCCTTGCCAAGTCGATGATGTCACGGATTTGCCAAAAGGCAGGATAACATTTGCCCCCTAAAGTATGTCTTGTATCAAACATGACATGCTTTGAATCGTTGCAAGCTAAAATCATCTGAAAGAAACCCATCTAGTTCATCAAATAGTCGTTATCCTTTCATTGAACTGTTTCCTTGTCGAAGGTCATATTTTCCTTATTCATCGTTATGATTGGTCGATTTCCAATGGCATAAATATGGGATCACTACTTGTTAGTGATAATCTTGTTTTGACTCTAGAAATTTCCAACTTCAGCGACTTAGCTTTAGTTTTCCCCTAGTTGACTCCAGGTGATCATTCGGTTTTTTGTCGATTTCAGAAAATTAAATTTTGAAACGTATACTTGTACGTATATGTGTATGTACCTGACTCCCAATCACGATTACACGTTCACGAGTCGTTGTCAAGTTTAAGAAAATAACTTCCTATAAACAGTTTCCACCAGTCGTCGTGCATGTTCTCTTTCTCTCTTTTTTAACCATATTATATATATATATATATAATCCTCCATTTCTTTGAAATAAATTTCAAATCGCTCATGATTATGAAATGATCAGCATATGCTAGGTTATGGAACGATCGGTGTATGGTTTGGGTAAACAATGATCGGCATAGAGCTTGGAGGTGGATCGATCGGCATAAAGCTGGGATGTGGATCGATCGGCATTAAGCTTGGATGGGGATCGCTCGACATATGACTTGGATATGGGACAATCGGCATAATCTTTAGGACCGATAACGATTAGCATACACCTTTCCAATATAAGCTTTGACACTTAGCTACTTTCTTTCACTTACTTTGTATCGTTCCATTCTGAAGCAAAGAGAAACAAGCTTCCTTTTCTTCTTGCCGATCCAAACAACGATCATCAAAAAATCATCACCCACCTTTAGATTTTGCTTCGAATCGATTTCAAATCTTCCTACTTTCCCAGATTTCAAACTTAGGTAGAACGAATCTTTCACTTGCTTTATAATTTCAAGAACGAGGCTTTGAACTTCATTAGCATTATGATAACCGATTCGTTTGGTGGATGCTTTTATCCTTTCCCATTTTTACGATCGTATGGAAAGGAAATGATGTAACTTGACTTGATGAGGGATGATTGAATTGTAGCCTTAGCAGATTGTTTGCTGAGGAAGATGGTGCAGTGGATATTTAAAATTCGTACAATCGATCCTTTCTGATCGTTCTTGGACGATGGGCAAAGCCCTGGGACGTTGGAGCTCGAAGATCGCCTACAAACGATCGGAAATCCTTTGGAGTTGGAGGCTCATAAGAACGATCGGTGGAAGTAGCTTCTGTGAACGATTAAATGATGCTGTCTAGGGAAACAACCGGCCTTATCTGCATTCACGAACGATTGGCATTGTTTACATTCATGAGCGATTGGCCTAGTTTGCAAATGAGCTTTTTTTCAAATAATATGAAACTTAAATAAGCAAACTTGAACTAAATGATGAGCTTTGGCCTTGCATACTTGAGCGGACATTAGGACTTGCATATTGGTTGCATACGATTTGAACTGCATATTTGATAACAAATGGGCTTAAAACCATGACATGAACCAATGCCTTTGACTATTATCTTGAAGCTCATCAGTTACTTCGATAAAAACCAAACTCTTGTTGGCTGACGATCGATCGTGAAACTCAAGCTGCATCGTTTCTCGATGACAAACAGAAATAGTTGAGACATACATTAATGATGGTCTCTCCGGTTAAACCTCAAATCCTCATCGTCTTTTTTGTCTTCAGTTTTGCACATGTTTTTACGGTACTGTATAGCACTATACCACACCATACTGGTATCCACTATACACTGGGGGCATAGGTTACTTTATCTAACCATAACTTTTACTAAGTTTAATAGCAATGGGTTCTAGACGTTCTGGGTGCCTCGCAGCTATGACAGTTGGATCATCTTCCCAAAGGGATAACTCTGACATAGAAACAAGTTCGGCAACTAAATCCAATAGTCTATCATCTAGTCATCATTCGGAACAACCAAAAAATTCGGGCCCTCAATTTTATCTTTTTGGGTTGTTCCCATCTTTCCACCGGAGGTCATCGATCCTGCTCCTGACACTTTAGAGGACGCAGGCATTCTGGAGTACCCTTCTGATTTGGTAGCTTCAAAAATTAAGGAAGTTGTCCTCCAAAGAATCTCCGTAAGGCATGGAATTCTTTTCGACGACGTGTTGGTTCCATCGCAGGTGATAGGGCTCACAGACCCCTAGAAGGGTATACAGCGTGTAACAAGTTTATATGCTGTGTCGGATGCACTCCGCCATTTAATTCATACATTCGAGTGATTCTTCATTATTTAAGGACAGCTCCACCTAAACGGCTACGCTCTTCTTAATTGTACTTAAATGGTATTTATGGAATTTCTACACCATCCTCTAACCATCGAAGATATTCAATTCATTTTCACTTTCAAGCGGCGGACAGGGAGTCTCTTGTTTATATTTCTTGAATCGGCGAAGAGGTGCTAGATTTTGACTAGCACGTGGAACAAGTTAAGTGCCTTTAAAAGCAAATGGTTCTTCATTTGCTGCTCACTTGGTTTCGCTCGACAATGGCTGGAAAGACGTAAGTGTTATCTACTATTTTCATGTTAGCAAGGAAAAACGATATCCAGGTTGTATTCCTGACTGTATTACTCCTTTACAGGTGTCACCACCTGGCCTAGCGGCAACATTTATGAAAAGGTTGTCTCAATTCTGTAGAGTGCTCCGTCTAAGAACAGGAACATCGAATATTTTCTTATGGATGAACATCTCGTCACTTTTTGTTTGATAGAAGTTCTTAGGGTAGGGCTAACCAAAATTTCTCAGATGGGAGAGATAAGACCATGGGTCGCAATCAGCCAATGAGATAATCGAGCCGATCCCATGGTGCCCCCAGTCACAGGTGTCCAAGAATTCACTGATATTGATGTCGAAAGACATAAAGGCAATATGTCTGGTCACAATGGTGACAAATCTGGTCTCGGGGTTGATGTCGGATCCTCCCAGGCCTAACAACCCTCGGTTCCTAATAAGAGAAATAAGAAAATGTTCTTGCATAAATTTCCAAGAAGTTGTCTCTCTGATCAATCCAAGTCGTCGATGGCTCCTAAAGTTATTCAAGATGAATCTTCTTCCCAACCATCAGGGCAATCAAGTTTACCACTCGACTCTTTGTCTGGTCTACTGATTCCACATGATCTCGACGCTTTTCACTTTACTGATGTGAGCATCGAGGGCTCGAATCTCCCACCAGAATTGGCACCGAGATTCCTACTTCTAGAGGAGAAGTTACACTAATGAGAAAGGCTCCTGCACCTGGTTTGTCAGGGGGTTACACAAGGACACTTGCACACACTTGCATCCCTCAACATTGCGTCATACTTGATGTTACGCTCTTTAACGCTTAAAGTTGACTGATCTCTGTTTTTTTGTAGAAACGATGTTGAGGAAGAGGAACATGTTTGATTCCTTTCGGGATATACACCACCAATCATCAGGTTCACGCTCTAGCTCTCATAGTGGCAGTCGAGATTATTACAATTCCAACTATTGCCCCATCCGAGACCGAGGTCATCAAGATAGAGGTGATAGGGATAAGCCATCCCAAGCAAACATCGATCAAGATCTCCTCCTTCAAAGGGTCCTTAAAAGCCAGCTGATCGCAGGGACCTGCCTATCGATCCTTCTCATGGTCCTCCTATTACTTTATTGCCTCAGCCTTTAGTTTCATCTCATCCTCAGCGGCCGAGCGATCGTTGTCACAATGGAGAACAAGCTACTGTCCATAGGCCCAGTAAAGAAAGTACTAAAGTTGAAGCTGCTATTGGGGATTCTAGATCAATCCTACTGCTCGTATGGCAAAGCTCCGCGAAGAATTTCTGAACTTATGTTTTGAAAGGTTCTACTTTCCTCCCATTTTGAAAAGGGTTTCGGACCATGTTCAGAAGATGACTATTGACTATGTCATCGATATCTACTTAAAGTATCGCGAATGGATGAAGGCGGCAGAAAAATGTCGAAAGTCTCCTTCGAGCATGCGTCAAAGATTGAAAAACTAAAACGCCAGGAAGCTCAAGATAAAAGAATCATTGACACTTTGACAAACGAGCTAGAAGCCTCTAGACGTTCCTAAGCGGAAGCCGAAGGAAAAGCTAATGCCACTATGAAATCCATGGAAGAGATGAAATCCAGCCATCTCGATATGGTTCAAGTGTTGCATCATTGAAACCAGGAGAAGCGCTTGAGCGGGATACAGCTCGGAATAATGAATCCACGACCTTGAAGGAGATAGCGGATCTCAAGGCCAAGCTTGAGTTTGTAAATAAAGAAAAATATGATGCCCAGAGGATCGCTCAAGATGCTTGCGATGAGTTAGTAAACGTCAGACTTGAGAGGGACACGGTTGTCGAAAAGGCCAAAAATGTCGATGCACTTATACAACATGAAGCGAAAGCTGCCAAGGACAAAGTCAGGGAGGAGATAATGAATGAGCTTGACCCGCTTCTCGTTCTTTACAATGCTAACGTTCTTAAGCATAGGAATTTGACATAGCTTGGTGAAGATTATCACTAGCAGCTCTGGCGTGCTTGGGAATTTCTCGTTTCGGAAGAGAAGAAACTTCTTAACTCGGAGGATATCGGTTTTTCTAGGCTTGAAAATGAAATGCTATTGGGCGATGAACCCAAAACATTGCATGATATTCAGCTCTCACTTCAAAAAGAGTCTGTTGTTGCTTCTTCACATGAAGTGGGTGAAGGATCCGGGTCAACACAACCCAATATTCCGATTGAATTGACCCCAGCACCCCAGGTCATCTCTAGCTCCACAGTAGGCTCTTTAACCATTCCCAGGTATTATCCAAACAAGCCACAACTTTCTCCAATTCTCATGCGCAGTTCTGAGGATGCTTCGGCTTAACCTGGAAGCTATACCGAAGAAGGTATCCCATCGACTTTTCCCGTCTTTCACAAAGTTGGGATATTATTAGTTGATATTTTTAACCTTTTGGCCTATTTTTTTCTCAGCTTTAAACCTATCAGGTGTTGCTCCTCTTCTTCTCAAGAGCCTCAGTCGAAGTCTCAAGCGGTTGTGACAGAATCCATTAAAGTTACAACTTCGACCGCTACTCAAGATGCTCAAGGAGAAGCCTTTGTTATTGATGATCAATTCATGGAGGCATTATTCAAGGAGGGAAACGACCCATACCATGAAATTCCTTTTGATGAAGGCGTCATAATCACAGGTTCTTCCGACCCCACTAGGGAGTTTAGCATGAAAGAGCGTATTGAGAAAGAAGAATCGTTGAAAAAGAAGGTGAAAAATGAGCCTGAGGATTTGGGCTCCGATGAACCGATTCCGGTCTCACTCCAAATGATCCCTCCTGGCGGGACAATTCCCCGGGATGATATCCCTATGTTTCAAGTGCTAAGAGTTCCTTCATCTCTCCTGCTTCTAAAGATGATACCGCCTCGAGTCATACAACCGAGGATACTTCTTCAAAGAGAAGTCGAGGCGAAAAAGGGTCGAAGAGAGGGTCTAGTGGTAGTTCGGAAGGTGCCACTCCAAAGAAGCAAAGGAAAGATAGAAAATCCAAGAAATAATCTTTGGTTTGGGACGATATGTAAATAGCTCAGATGGTTACATTTCCTTTCCGTTGGTCGTGCTTGTTTGGGCATGGCCCTCCACTTTTGTCTTGCATTTTGGATAAACTTGTATAATGTGCAGCAAGTTTAGTGTAAATAAGAATTCTATTATTCTTGTGTATGATTCTTATATTCACTTGTTCAAATGTTCAAGCTATCATGTTTTTCATTTTATGTACTTGTGATTCATTGCACATCGGATTGGATGTCAATTTGATTCATCCATCCTAAGGCATTGCTAAGGTCGTGACCTCGAGTCATATCAAACACTAGGCTCGAGCCTTAGTGTTACACCGTCGAATTCAACAGTTTTTTGAGTAACAATACTCTTGCCCCCGGTTTTAGGTTAGCGGGGTTAAATGTCGGATGGTCGAATTCCATCCGTAACGATTTTATACTCCTCCCGTCGGTTTCAGGCCAGAGTTCGTGGAATAGCGAACGGTCGAACTCCACTCATTTATTCATTCATGTTCGTATCCGCACTATGGGGATAAGGTTTAGTTGAGGGTGGTCGGATCCTGTGCAGTTAAAGTGCTCGGTGGATTCAATGCGGTAGAGGTGCAAAAAGTCATAGCGGGGATGTAGCGAAGATATAGCGGGATATATCGGATTACTCTAAAATAGCATATAAATCCCATACTTGTTGTTTTTACAAATATATAGATAGTAATTATGTGAAAAATTAACATTCAATTGAATTATAATTAATACAAAAATAATTTTAAATAAAAATATGTGCAAATGTATTGTAAATGAACGTAAAACTGTTATATAACTTAATTTAATTTAGTAGAATATTAGAGTATTATCATTTCTAAACATATATCAAAAATTCAATGAAATTAATTAATTTCATAATTTTTATAGCGTGTAAATATCATTTTTCAATCCAATTTTTTATAGAAGATATAGCGGAAATAGCGGAATATAGCGGAAATAACGGGATATAGCGGAAATAGCGGGGATTAAAGCGGAAAGGCTATATGTTGGGGATATATGGAAAAATCGTAGCGGTAGGAATCCGCTATAAGATATATCGGAGTTATAGCAGGGATATAGCGGGGCATTAACTGCACAGGTCGGATCACACATAGTCTATGTTTATACTCTAGTCCGCGCTCTGAGGACTCAGAGTTATCCTATGAGTGATTAATTCACGCCCGGTTTACGTTTATACTCCAGTCCATACTTTGGGGACTTAAAGTTATTTCGCGGGTGGTCGATTCACACCCAATTTATGTTTACACTCTAGTCCGCACTTCAGGGACTTAGAGTTATTTCGTGGGTGGTCCATTCACAACTGATTTATGTTTATACTCTAGTCCGCACCCTGGGGACTTAGAGTTATTTTGGAGGGCAGTCAGATCATACTCTCTTTGATTGATTAATTTGCCCCCCCCAAGATTTGGGGTTTGATTTAATGAGCGATCGATTGTGTCACGGTCGCTCTGATTTTATCTCAGTTCCATAGTTGGGCAGGAGTTATTCGAAAATAAGATTGTCTGTCACATTCATTCCTTATTGTGTTTCCCGTCCTTTGGATTGTGAATGAGAGTTATTAAATGAACAAGTAGATTGAGCTCATCTTGTTCCATCCCATTGGGAGTTAGCATGATTGATTGATTTCAAACTCCGGGAGCCTGCTCATACATATCAACATCAATCAGTTTCGCTATGTAATTAGCATACAATGTAATAGCAAACATAAATATGAAGGAAGCTAGAAACTTTATCCATTAGATGGAAAGGAATAACATAAAATTTCTTATTAACATTCGGAAAATCAAATGCTAAAGCAAATTCTGGAAGTAAACGCAACTGAAATGTAAAGGAAATAAACTAAGTGAAATAGCATTAAAGATGTTCGCTATTCCACGCCCTTGGAAGTGTAATGCCATCGACAATCGCTAGCTTGAAAGTTCCTTCTCCAAGCCTTTGTTCGATGACATATGGTCCTTCCCAAATTGGATTCATGTATGACGGGGTAGGAAAAACCCATTTCAGGACGAGATCGCCAATTTTGTAGGTTCTAGGTCGAACATTTGTGTTGTAATACCATGCGACTTGATGTCGATGTGCAGCTGCCCTCAAATCGGCTCCTTCGCGCTTCTCATCTGTAAAGTCAAGAGATTTTAGGAGGAGATCTTTATTTGTTTTGGGATCATAGTAAGTTACTCGATGAGAAGGAACTTCGAGCTTAATAGGAATAACGGAGTATGGCCAATCATGGACTTGTGGGTGGTTTTGTAAGCCCACAGTGCTGTAGGGAGTTCATCCACCTACCAGCCTCTTGCCTTCTCCAAATGCTTCTTCAGGATGGACTTTATGATCTTATTTACAGCCTCAACTTGTTCATTTGCCTGAGGGTGAGCGATCACTGCAAACCTCTTTTCAATACGATATCTTCGACAAGAGTCTTTGAATTCAATATTGTCGAATTGAATCCCATTATCCGTTATAGTAGTTCGTGGAAGACTGATGCGGCATATGATGTTTCGGACAGTAAAGTTGATTACTTTCTTGGTTGTGATCATGGTTAAAGGTTCTACTTTGGCCCATTTGGTAAAGTAATCAAGTGTAACGATAGCGTACTTTGCGCCACCTTTAGAGATCGGTAAGGATCTGATAATGTCTATAACCCACATGGCGAACGGCTATGGGATGACCATTTGCGTGATTTCTATTGGCGGAGCTATTGGGACTTTTGCATATATTTGGCATTTATCACATCGTCTTGCATAATCAGCGGCGTCCCGATTTACGATCAGCCAATAATACCCATAATAGAGTATTTTCTTTGACAATGTTTGCCCCCCAGTGTGATTGCCACATTCCCCTTCGTGAACTTCTCTTAGAGTGCATTTTATCTCATCATGAGCGACACACCGGAGTAGGGGGACTGAGAAACCTTTCCTGTACATAATTCCTTCCTTCATAATATATCGTGAAGCTTTGTGAAGGACTTGTCACTTTTCATTTCTTTTATCTGGTAGGGCTCCATGCAGTAAATAGTCTTTGATCAGAGTCATCCACGATTCCCTTTCAAGCTCCGCTTCTAGTGTCTGGTCGATTTCTATCATGTTTATACTTGGGGTATTTTATACTTTGACCGGAACCAAACCCATCTGCTGTGCATCGCCGGTACTAGCAAATTTTGCCAATGAACCAGCCTATCTATTTCGATCTCGTAGAACATGTGAAATGTCATAGTATTCAAATTTTGCCAACAACTCTTGGACTTGGGTAAGGTATGGGGCAAGCCGTTGTCCCTTGGCTTGATAATCTCCCCTAACATGATACACTACCAACTGTGAGTAAAATATTTCGAGAGATTTTATTCCAAGTTCTCTAGCGAGTTTAAGTCCAACAATCAGGGCTTCATACTCGGCTTCGTTGTTTGTTGCTGGGAAATCAAGCTTTTATGCATAACAGATTGACTAATTTTCAGAAGTTACGAGCACAATCCCAACTCTGGAACAACGATCGTTAGTTGCTCCATCGGTGTACAATTTCCACTGTATCATAGGGATTTCGCCGCCTTTTGGAGAATCATCCTGCATAGTAAACTCTGCTATAAAGTTTGTAAATGCCTGACCCTAGATAGGCCTCCAAGGGAGGTAAGTAATGTCGAATTGACTTAGCTTAATATTCCACTTGAGCAACCTTCCAAACGTTTCAGGTCGTTGTAGGACCTTTCAAAATGGCTGGTCAGTGTAAACATTGATCGGATGTGCCTGGAAGTACGGACGAAGCTTTCATGATGCAATTAGCAAAAAGTATGCCAATTTCTCTATTTCTGTATAGTTACTTTCAGCTCCTGTTAATTGTTTGTGGATGTAATACACCGGCCTTCGGATCCGATTCTCCTCACAAAGCAATGTGGCGCTTATAGCATGTGCCGATACAGCCAAATAAATGTACAATTCCTCATGATCCACCGGCTTTGACAAGATAGGGGGCCTCTCCAAATGATTCACCAAGGCTTGAAACACGTCTTTACAATCCTACGTCCATTCGAAGTTTCCTTTTCCTTTCCTAATCAAATCAAAGAAAGGAATGCATTTGTCGGTAGTTCTAGAGATAAATCGGCTTAAGGCAGCAACTTTTCCATTCAGACTCTGCACCTGTTTAATAGTTCTTGGTGCTTGAATATCACGAATAGCCTGAATCTTCTCGGGATTAGCTTCTATCCCACGAGCATTGACAATAAAGCCGAATAATTTCCCTGATGCGGCACCAAAAGAACACTTCAAAGGATTGATTTTCATCTTGTAACATCGGAGATGTCAAACATTTCCGCCAAGTCTCCAATGTGGTCGCTTGATCATCATGACTTCACGAGCATATCGTCCACATACACTTCCATTGTTTTTCTGATTTAGTCTTTAAACATCATGTTAACCAAACGCTGATAAGTAGCTCCTGCATTCTTTAATCCAAACGACATTACTACATAGCAGTACAATCCAACAACGGTAATGAAACTGGTGTGCTCCTGATCGGGAATATGCATCGGGATTTGGTTATATCCCGAGTAGGCATCCTTGAAAGATAGAAATTAATATCATGCGGTTCAATCACCAGCTGGTCAATCCTCTAAAGGGGAAAACTATCTTTCGGACATGCCTTGTTCAAATCTGAATAATTGATGCACATTCTCCATTTCCCATTCGATTTCTTCACAATTACAGAATTAGATATCCATTCAGGGTAAAGGGTGTCGTGGATAAACCTGTTGACTTTTAATTTATCCACCTCCTCTTTGAGAGCAGCAGATCTCTCCGGATCCATACCGCGTCTTTTTTGCTTCACCGGGACATACCTTAGGTTAATATTCAATGCAAGGCTTGCAATGGCAGGTAAAATTCCACACATGTCAGAGTGAGTCCAAGCGAATACATCTAGATTCGCTTGGAGAAAACCGGCAAGTTCCTTCATCATCGAAGGGCTGAGCTGGGACCCAATCTTTAGGACTCGTGATGGGTCATTGTGGCTGACCATGATATCAATCGTTAGCTCAACTGGTGCAGCCTTGGTCTCTTTAGAATCCTAATCATCATCCCTCGGATCTTTATCTTTATAGAACCGATTGTGGCACTCGAGCCAAGGCTCCAGTGCCAATTGTCAATCTTTGGCAGCTTGGATGCGGACAGTCTTGTCCACACTCTTACCCTTCTCTTTGCGCTGAGCTTCCCTCAACTCAGCTACATGACAGGCACGTCTAGTCACCTGATCGCCATGAACAACTCATACACCATTATCCTCGAAAACTTCAAAGTCAAATACCATGGGGCAAGAGTTGCCTGGAATTCGGCTAGGGCCGGTCGACCTAGAAAAACATTGTATGGAGAGTCAACATCCAGAACAATAAATGGCAAGATCCACACTCTCTTTCGTTCACCTTCTCCTAATTCAATAGGTAATTCCACATAACCAACAGCCTTGGTTGCAACACCATTAAAACCATGTATACGAGCTTTAGACGATTTTAAATCTTTGGCTTCCATCATCATCTAATCATAAGCTTTTTTGAAGATTATATTTACCGAACTTCCACAATCAATCAAAATCCTCCTCACCAAAGCCGGACCAATTATGGCTGAAATTACCATTGGGTCGATTGTTGGAGCCTCCACCTTATATGCATCTCTGTTCCTAAACACAATATCATCCACCATAATACGTTGCGGTTTCGCCGGAGCTCCATCTTCCATATTTGAACAGTATTCAAAATCCACATGTCTAATCGCGCTAGCATAGCGCTCCATCTCTTGCTAACTCCTATCAAGCGAGTGCGGTCCTCCGACTATCGTATTTATAACCGGTCTTCCACCAGTTCGCGCAGGCCCCTCAGCTCTACGCGGAGCCTATCCTTGATTGGGGTCAGATGTCCCCTGCCTGCCATCCTGCGGGGTTTTCACAAACTGTTGTAACTTCTTTTCTCAAATCATTTTTTCTATAACATCCTAGAGGTGCCTGCATTCATTTGTATTATGCCCATAACACTCGTGAAATCGACAATATTTCCCGGACTGCTTTTGCTTCTCTATTGACTCTTTTGGAGGCGGCTTTCTGTACTGCATGGTATTGCAAGTAGACTGATAGATATGCTCCAGAGACGTATTCAACGACGTGTAATTATCATACATTGGAATTCTAGGCTTCAGCCTTCCAGGATCCCTTTTTCATTCTCGGTTCCTATCTCCGCATCTCTTTTGCTGATTTGGTTTATTCTGAACATTCACTTGGACTTTCCCAGAATTGTCATCGGACTATTTTATTGCAATGTTACTCTGTACTCCCTCTCCACTTGGTCCCACAATGTTCTTTTTCTTGGTGGACCTGGCTTCCTCCTTTCTCAAAAATTAAGCCGCCTTTGCGTAAAAGTGCTCCAATGTTGCGGGTGGCTTACTAGCTAACCAATCACCAAAATCGGACTATGGGTCAATCCCTCTCATCACGGCCATGAATATCGCATGATCATTCGAATTACTGACCTCCGTAACAGCTATATGAAATCTTTCCAAATAATCTTTCAACGGCTCTCCCATAGCCTGAATCACGCTGAATAGGGACATCACGTCTTTTGGACGAGTCACGTGCATCCGAAATTGCTCCACAAACTTGGTTGCCAAGTCTTCGAATCTGGAAATTGATCGTGGGGGTAGTCTCGTGAACCACATCGTCGCTATTCCAGAGAGAGTTATGGGAAAGCATCTGCACTTGGTTGCATCATCGGCTCGCGCAGAATCCATCAGCAATTCGTATCTCATGATATGCTGCCTGAGGTCGGTTTTTCCCTCGTAGGCAGGCATCGATGGCATGTTGAACCTCCTCGGGTATTCTATGTGTAGAACATTATCAGTGAACGGGGTATGGCTTCTCGAGATTCCCCAGTCATCATTAGTCAAGCCCTGGTTCTCCCTCACTAATTTTCTGACCATTGCTGATAAGTTCGACGTTTGGATGGTTGGTGTCGAGCGGTAGTCATGTTCCACCTCACGTAAACGGTCCGGTCGATGCCTGTGGGTCATGTCACACCCTCTTGGATCACCATCATCACGATGCGCATCTTGTACATTCATTTCACCATCATTCTAGGGAAGAACCTGGTCAGCATTCAATCGGACTCCAACATCCAAACTAACTGTCGTAGCTTCAGTTTGAATCCCAGCATGCACAGGTAAGTTTCCTTCTCTAACGAAGGGACCAGCACTGATCATTCCTGGCAAACCACGATGGTCTACCTGTTGACGCCCTGAAGTTTCTACATGATATCCGTCAGTTCTATGACACCTATGTCTATGGTGCCCATCCGATGAACTAGAGATTTCCGACGTCGAGTAAGGGTTGGGATCCCTCCTAGCTTTGCCTCGTTGTTGCTGATTGATATGATTCATCAAGTCGATATTGGTTTGAATCTGCTGATTTGGCTGTCGACGGTTCTCCATCAGCTCTCTCATTACATTATGAAATTCAACTTGGGTAATAAAATCGGTGGGATTCTGAATTTCAACCGGACCAGCATTTACATTTACTGGTTGATTGCTTGGGTTTCCTTGTTGAACGCTAGCAGTCTCATTTCCATCCACGTTCTGAGAAGTAGATCTAGTATGTCTCACCATTATCAATCTCCTTAATTAGATTTTAGTAAATCTAAGTAGTATGAGCAACTTTATGAAGATAACCACGGATCTCCTTCGAGGGATTTATCCAATCCAGTAGCAATAAAAGGGATCCTAGCAAGCCGAAAATCGGGTTCTCAGTGAAAGCACCAAAATGTTTGCATCAAAATTTAGTCACAAACACCCAAGGATGGATTTATATAGAGAAGTAAATGAAGAAAGTAAAATTAAAACTAAGTAATAGATTAGACTAATAGCAAATAGAAAGCAATAATCAGAAACACAGAGATTTATAGTTGTTCGGCGTTGTAGGCCTACGTCCACTTTGAAGATTCACTTTATTGATCACATATGAATCTGGTTATAATAGCAAGGAATAGAGAAAACTGGATTACAATAAAGACTAAAGTAATCAGCAGTGTAAAGAACCCTAGAATGGCCCATGAGGCCTGTATTTATAGGGAGAGATGATGAGATTTCGCTAAGATTTCTGGTAGAAGGCTCTCAAGGTCCATAGAGGCCCACCATAACGATCGGTGGACTTAACTCAACGGTCTGGAATGATTGGCAAAATGTTCACCGATCCTTTTTCTTGCTTCCAATTCTAGCGGGATCATTTTAGGGGGGGTCCCACATGCCTCTTAACATTGACCCTAAAATATGGAATCATTCTGACTTGTAACTTGGAAGATATGGATCGATCTTTGTTGAACTTGGATCATGCATTGAAGTATGCCGATCGTTTTTATGGCTCAGAAAAAGCGATCACCCAACAACGATCGGCCAACCTATAACTTCAACTTTATGACCTGCGATCGTTTTTGCAGGCTTCAATCTTCATTTTGTTAATGCCCTGGAAGTTTCAAATGAATTGGCCTTGCAGATCTTGAGATATTGATCATTCTCCAATGATTTCAGCTGTTTTATGGATCGTTCTCGATCAGTCCATGCAAATCTTTGCTTCGATTGTAACTCGAGCATCCAAACTCCGATCGACTCCAAATTTGAAATATAACTTCACGGGGCTATGCAAGTCACTTCATGCTGATTGCTCCTCGATTATGACCCAGTTCGAGTCTGCCCGACCATCATCTATAGTATTTTATGTAATCGATTCCTAAGGCTGATGACCATCCGTTCCTAGCCAAGTCAATGATGCCAAAAGGTGGGATAACAAGCCCTTTTATTTTATCCAAAATATTATGCCAAGGTATATATGCTTTATAAAACAACGTTGATGGATTTCAAAATCACTTAGAGGTTGTCGAACCTCAAAACCTTAGGCTATGAAGCCATATACAGTAAAACCATTTATATGGATGGGTTACCACACCCCTTCTATATTGCAACCATTTTAAAGCATTTGATTACAAAGCATACAGTTATAAGACCAAAACCATTTATGTTGCATATCATAAATGAATATAGGTTGCCGACTATAAGCGGCATAGTTATGGGTTTGCATAGTATTAAACTTTAAAACTTATAAATATGGGAATGTCATAATTTAGGTTAGGCGGCATCATTGCCGTACAAAATTAGTGTCGAAAATAGCCTATAGCGGCATCATGGCCAAAACACTACGGCATAAGAAACTAGCGGCATTGTTGCCTCTTTATAATCAATGTCGAAATTCATATATGCAGCATCAATGCCGTAACATAGCTTACGTCGAAAATATACTTATAACGACATTGCTGCCTTATGGAGTGGATGTCAGTATAAAAATATGTGATATCATAGATGTCACTATAAAACTTATGGCATTATCAATGTCATAATAAAACATGCGGTATAAAACAGGCGGCATAGAACATATGCGGCATTACCAACATCGCAGGCATCAATGTCGGCATTGATATATAAGCCTCAACCTTAATCATTGCATACTAACGAGGTTGATATCATATGTTTTCCTACAGGTTAGTGATAGCATGCAGCAATGAGGGGCTACGACATTGATTAATAGCGCATGACAGTATCGTTGTTAACATGAAAACAGTTTTATTTCTTTAAAAAGCAATATCTTTCTACCAACTTCAATTTTTTATCAAATTCTTATTGGACAATAACTTTATTTACCAAATCCTTTTCAAAAAATTGTTATAGATCAGATTTCCCATTCCCAAAATAATTTGCAACCCATATAATTTTTATTAATATTTTAATATAATTATTAAGCTTTTCTAGCCTAATAAACTCATAATAATTTGTAAATACTTAGGAAAAATCATCAAAAATCACAATAAATCAGATTTATCATATTCTTTAACATATAAAATTTCGAGACTAAAAACATTATATAATTAATTTTAATATTTAAAACCCAAAATTAATCGATTTCCTCACTTAAAAAATTCAAAAAATATTCATACTGGCTTGAAAAATTATGAAATTAAAAACCCACTTCTAAAATAATGTTTTTAACATCGTATCAAAATTTCATGTCATTTAGGTGTTATATAATAGGTTTTCATAGATAAACCTATTAACCAATTTCATAAATAAATCCAATAAATCATCATAAAGCATATAATCATCAAACATTCACATCATGGCATAACAACATATATAAGTTTTGGATTTAATCATAAAACCAAAATTAAATAGACAAACTTGAGATGGGTTATCATTATTCACCTTGATTTGATAGTGAGAATTGAGATTTGAATGTTGATTTGGTTTCCTTAAGCTTTCTCTTCAATTTCCTAGCTTTTCTTCCTCTTAGTTCTCTAGCAATGGTCGACCTTCCTTAATATTTAGTTTTTTATGAATAAATTTGAGGGAGGAAATGAGAATGGAAAGGTGTATGTTAAGGAAATGTAGCCTTTTCCTATTTTGTCCTTCACCTAAATCCTCATTCTTATTAATGTTCTAATCAATCTTATTAGTTCATTAATTAAGGCTCGACCCATATTATAATTATCAAATCTCAATCTCCTTATCCTCTTACATTATTTTATTTAATTTATCTAATTAAATATTTTAAATAATGTTAATCAAAATTAGAGGTGTTACAGAGTCACCTCCTTAAAGAACTTCGTCCTCGAAATTACGATAAGATACATAACATCAACTATAATAATAAACATAAAATATACCATCAAAACTAATCAGGATAAGTGCCTCTAATCATGTCTTGTGTCTTTCAAATACAATCTTTCTTGTTGTCACTCTACTGGACCTTTACTAATCTGATTGTCTTTTTCCTTAGCTTCTTCTCATTCTTAGCCACAATACGGACTGGTTGTCTAACAATAGTTATGTCCAATTCCACTACCAAATCTTCCAATACAATCGGAGTGAAAATAATCTCTAGATCATGAACACACTTCCTGAGATGAGAAATATGGAAAACGTTGTGGATTCCTGCCAAACTGCTCGGTAACTCTATCCTGTAAGCGAGTTTCCCGAAACTCTAAATAATAGGAAATGGTCCAACAAATCTAGGTGCTAATTTCCCTGACTTTTTGAATCTTACCACACCCTTTATCGGTGATACTTTGATGAACACATGATCTCTAACTGAGAATTCTAAGTCTTTACATGTATTATCTACATAACTCTTCTTCCTAGACTGAGCTTTCTTCATCCTTGCTCAGATTAACTCAATCTTTCATGTTGCTTCTCTTACCATGTCTAAACCAAGAATTAATCTATCTTCGATCTCTACCCAACATACATGCGATTTACATGGTCTTCCATATAAAGCTTCAAAAGTTTGCATCCTTATACTAGTCTGATAACTATTGTTATAGGAAAATTCAACTAAGTATAGATGGTATTTCCATGATTCTCCAAAATCTAGCACACAAGCTCTTAACAAATCCTCCAAGACCTTGTTAACTCTTTCTGTTTTCCCATCCGTCTGTGGATGATAAGCAGTATTCATTTTTGAGCTTGGTACCTAACACCTCTTATATACTCTTCCAAAATTCTCTAGTGAATAAGGTATCTCTGTCACTGATTATTCTACTAGGAATCCCATCTAGTCTAACAATATTTTTCATAAATAGTTTGGCTAAAATTGGTGTCGTCCTTGTCGACTTAACGAGAATGAAATGTGCACTCTTGTTCAATCTATCCACTACAACCCAAATACTTTCATTTCCCCTGTTCGACCATGGCAATCCATCAATAAAATCCATGGATATAAAATCTCATTTCCACACAGGTATATCTAAAGGCTGAATCAATCCACTTGACTTCTAATGCTCAGCTTTTACTTGTTGACAATAAGCCTACATCCATTTTCCCATAAGCCTACATCCTACCTTCCCAGAAGAAACTCCTTTTCATATCCTGATACATCTTAGCTCCTCCAGGATGAACGGTAAACTTCGATCGATGACACTCCCTAAGTACTTCTTTCCTTATGTTACCCACATCTGGAACACATAATCGTTCCCTCTTTCTCAACCATCCCTTTTGATCAAGATAAAAATCCTTCAAATCATCGATCTTGTTCCACTTTCCAATCTTTTAATTCTCTCATCTAACAATGGATCACCTCTTTACTTAGAAGCAATCTTTTCAATCAATACTGGTCGAACTTCCAAGAAAGATAATATTGCAGTACACTACTAGAACTAGCATTTGATCTTAACTGTACACTACAAGTAGTCAATGCTTCCAAATCTTTCCACTCCATTGATGGTAGGAAAAGGGAAAGGCCCGATAGATGTAAGTCCAGGTCCCTTGAGGTTTTTTCTCCTTATGCCAAGAAGCTGGATATTTATAATGCGAAGGGTTTAACTAATGTGGCTAAGCCTGTGCCGGTTGGGAAAGTATCCTTAGAGCTCCCATATGGTTAAGATCCTAAAGGACTAGTTTGCATCTTGAGGACTTTCTAGCTTATGGCAATCGAAACCTTATCGTACACTCATTGACCTAGATCTGGTTAGACCTAGCACTCCCTCAAAGACTCATAGGGAGGTTGATAAAGGCTAAGAAGGAGGCAAAACCCGACGGAAGGACTTGAGCAAGCATCTAGTGGGGGTGTCAGTCAGTTGAGGACGTGGATTTTGCTAGGACGATAGAGGGAGATAAGTGGAAGGCCAGGCTAAAGAACATGGTTAAGTACATGTTCAGAGAAAAATATTATCTTCCACTTTCTCTCATCAGCCTCAAGTCCGAGGTCCTAGCCAAGACACGGGTGGAGGTTGTAGTGGAAATGGAGGCTGAGGGTTTGGCCATGCTAGCCGTTTTGACTAGGGAGCAAATAGACACCCTGAGTAGGTCGACTTGAGGACTTATCTTGGATATATATATACATATATATACATATACATATATATATATATACATATATATATATATATATATATCTTTTTGTAAGCCTAGCGGGGCGTGCCTTGTGCCCCACAATTTAAATGTGATGAATAGAACAATTTTTGCATGAGATTTTTTGATTTCCATGTTATCATTTCTTATTGTCTGTGCATGATTGGTAGCTTAGCATACTTTGAGTAGCAAGCATAGCTTATATGTACTGTTTGTACTTGAGTGTAATGTTGTCGCAAGATAGATAAATAATGATAAGTGTATGATTAGAAGCTGGGCGGTAAGCATGGTCCATTAATATGAATCATGTACTTAAATATTATTGCAAAGTAGATAAGATTATCTTGATGATGGACTGAGCTTTTACTTGAGATCGGATACCGGCATTTGCTGCCGAGCCAGACAGTAGTCAGACACGGAGATAGGCACATGGTTGCCAAACCTGGTTTTTTTTAAGATGTTGGGTATTCCCGACATGAACCGAAGTGCTGAATGGCTTGAGGGATCATCTAAGTGACATGTGACAAGACTCAGAGCCTTGGACAGTCCCAGCACGCAGTGGAGCGTTGAGTGATTTGTGGGTTCTCCAGGGTGACACACAACTAGTTGATGTGCTGCCCGGCTTATTTGTAAGCATGTGCACCACAGATGTCAAACTTTGGCGTCACTTGGGGTAACAATTCCAGTCTCGGCAATAGTGCCACATCCTACAAGAGAGATGGGAGTCATCGTGGGCATGGGAATCGGGGCTGCTGCAGTTGCGCCATCCAGTCGTCGATGCACCCTGGCACGATGGAGAGAGTCCCGCCCAAACTCAACTAGGTAGGTTGATGGTCCTAAAATGAGGAGATTAATTGTGACAACCCCACCGCTATGCCCAATTTAGCAAAGAACATTACAAGTAATGTCGTCTGCTAATTTGGAGAATATGGCTGGTTAAAGGCGATCGAATATGAATATATCTTTATACTAACACTGACATGTCTTATTTACCTTTTTGAGGATTTGAACAGAAATTTAGACCTGTACAGTATTAATACAAAGTAATAAACACACCAATTAAAAATATTCAGAACTGTATATAATATAGATAAATTAGAATTACAGTCACCGAACACAGTGGAATAATATACATCATTATCATTATATATATAATAGAATGTGAGTCTATAGAATATGAGAACTAGACCCACATAAATATATACATCATATCATAAATCTTGTATCAGGTACAAAGTCACTATTATATAATAAAGATGACATAAACTCCTAACTGTCAATATATACAAGTATAAAGTAAACTAAAACTATCAAAATTAGTCTACTTCAATGCTAGCCCAAAATCCAAAGGTCAATAGGTCCATGTACCTGTAAAGTCTCGGCCTGACCCGAGTATTAAAATAATAAATGGGTCAGACTATATCTAAATAATAGGTGAGATACTAATATCATAACTTTATGACTTAAAATAATAAGCCATATAAAATATGCCGAACAAACAATTATAATTAGTCATATTAATTAAATTCATTATATAAATCCATAAATGACTTAAGTCCAAAATAAGTCATCTCAAAATATGCCTAAAACCCAAAAATTCAAAAAGGCATACCAAATCAATAAATACAGGTCTCAAAATTTTGACTTAACAATAACCAAATAAGTCATAAATAAAATATGCCTAAAACAAATACTCATATAAGGCATATATCTAACAAATCACCATTTCATAATTACATATCAAGTCTCAATAGACTATCATCTTAAAATATGGTGACAACCCATTCAAAATTCCTCAGAGCCATAAAGGATACAAAATATCCATACTAAAAATCTCTGAAGAAATAATCATCAATAATGAAATAATAATGGTAGTCATCTATTAGTTAAATACAGTGACACGAAATCGACCGAAAGAGACATGCTACGTAGAAAGAAAGCCTTCCGAAAGAGACTTAGATTAGGGACACCTCTCAAAGAAAAGAGCAGTCGTGTACCTAATCTGCCCTATGCAAATTTACCTTCCGAAAGAGGCAAACATAGTCTAACTGTATTAAAAAAAATTGATAGGTTGTAGTATCTATAGACTATGATGCATATAAAAATCTTCCTTCCGAAAGAGACAACCGTATTTACACCATAACAGATCTTCCGAAAGAGATCTGCCTACCTAAATCTACAAATGTATCGATTCTCAGATCGATGAAAAATGAGTTATCTTCTCTCAGGGATCTATCAGTCTGAAATTCAAACACCCTAAGATAATACAACTCTAAGTGTTAATTACTATCACTCCAGTAATTACAAGAATTTAGCTAATTGTCCCATACCATAAAGTAAAGCCAAGTATTTACTAAAAGCTAGTAATTTCCACTCAAACTCTATTTAACAAATTATGATAATAATCAAAAGAATTGTACAAAGTGTCCCATACCACCCGGCAATTCAATTATTTATTAAAATTCTTTGTTTCATAGAAAATTATGAAATTCATCAGAAATCCAATTCAAACTTGCATAAAAATAGCCAAAAGCTAAATATAATAAAAGCCAAAGCAATTAATATAATTTTATCATATAGAAAATGATTTCTAAAATATTTTATCTATAATTCACTTTTAAACTTCTCACCTTTTAAAATCCAATAACTCATATATATATATATATATATATAAAGAAAAGAGTTACAAAGTTATAAGTCTTAAAAATAAAATTCCTTTATTAGGTCTTTGAATCAAAACAATATTTAAATAATTGATAATTCACTTTATTTCAAATATATATATATATATATATATATATATAATATTACTTCATAAACTTTTTAAAAACATAAATTATTTGTAAACTTAAAATCTTAATTAAATTTATTTTAAAACAAAAGCTTTACTTTCCATAATGGATAACTTACTTTATTTTGAAAATCTATTTAATATATACACATACAAATAAAGATAAAATTTTCCAAAGGCTTTCGAACTCTTTCTAAAATCATTTAAACAGCTTTTATAGCTAAAATTATTTGAAATTGAATTTATTACTTGCATAACCAATTTTCTAAAAGAATACCATATCTTATCTTTCGTCTTTAAAGCATTTACAAATTATATACAGATAAGTAATAATTTTAAAAAGGTTTTGTAATTAAATATTGCTTATCTTTATAGGTTTTGATTGGAACTTTTATGATAAGCGATAAGTTAAGAAGATAATATAATTTAACTATATATATTTTATAAACTAATTTCCAATAAGGATCAAATTGGATAAAATCTCATTTTTGAAATTCATTTAAAAACATTTAAATAATTTAAATAATAAATCCATCAGAATGCAACTTTTAGAGCCAACGACGCTCTATAAAATATCATTTCAGAATATGAATTTATTTATCAATCCGAGTTGCTTTCTGGCAAACTCCGATCATACAACAATGTATGCAATTTCAGCCATCGACCCAAACTTGCAGTGAACCATATAGTTTTAATATGCAACTTCATTTCAGTCATTTAATTCATTTTTAATTATCACCTCAATCCAATATTTTATACTCATATTTCAACCAATTCGTCCATCGAAAAATTTGAACCCATAGCGTGCAATTTATTTCAATAGTTTCATCCAATCGCTATTAAAATTTAATGCAATTCACAAGCAATTCAATCATTCACTATCAATTTATTAACGAAATTCCAAATGAAGCGTATATATATATATAGAACAAACTTGCATAAATATAGGCATGTGAGTTATAAAATAACTCACCTTAAACTTGGTAGCTTGCTAGCGTTACCCTTTTGCAAGCAACAGCATGTAACGACCCGTAAAATTTAGATAATTTTATTTGTTTATTTATATATTTAATTGAAATTTTGTGAAACTTTAAACAATAAAATTTTGAAATTTAAATTTGATATTTGAAATGCGTCTATTTTAACATAGCAACTGGTAAATTTTCATCAGATAATTTGGAAGTTTATTTTCTAGTGTAATTTTATTCCAATTTATATCAGTTAAAACTGATGATAATAAAACTGTTTCAAAACCTAAATATGTCAACATGAGAAAATTTATTTAGAACACTCTGAATCAGACTGCGAAATTCATTTCGCAAATTTTGGACGTTTCTAGCTCCGTTTGGATTTTTCCGTACGGAATAGCAGCGTTTATCGGTACCGATTATCGACTTTTGATAAAATGATCGTACCACCAATATCTGTGTACCATTTTGATCGTCTTATCATGCTGACCTCCGTAGCATATTCGTTTGTGAGTTTCAAAATTCAGTACTCGACGAAATCGATAAAGCGATTAATAGTACCGGTACCCAATTTTTACTTTTGGGGTTCTTTGTGCCTTTTATTTTCAATCGTACAAACCCAACAGTCACACTGGCATATATTATCTGCCAAATCCAATAGCCAGTTATCATAAATAATTTCAAAATTCAAATTTTTGGATGTTGCTATTTCAGTGCCAATTTATAACCGGTTCATTCCTTTGCCTTACGTTTTTTTAGAGTTATATATATTCAATAGTTCTGTAACTTTTCCCCTCCCCTTCCCTTTTTCTTCATCTACCATCTTCCATTTTTCCATTTTCTCCGCGTGAGCAACAATTAGCTCGGCCAAGCTAGCAACCCACCACCACAACCCGCCTCGAGGCAACTCCTCCGCCCCTCGAGCAGCTCCACCTTGCTTCGCGTTCACCTCTCTCCTCTTGCTTGCCAAGCACCACTCTATCTTATACATTAGGTAAGAATATATATATATATATATTACTTATGTTATAGTTTTATTTTATATTAGTTATATAGTTTTATTTCATATGTTTGTTGTTATGTGCAAACATGATTTCATGAATTGTAAAACAAAATATATTTGTCCCTGGCAAAGCAGTAAACATGGTTTTGTATATATACTATATAAATCTTATTATATAAATACAATTGATGTATGAGTTATATATGTTAGTATGTATGGGTTATATATTTGTAAGTATGGATATTGCATAAGAAAGTATAAAAAGGTATTGTTTTAAAGATAGAATTGGTTTATATATATATATATATATATATATATATTTGTATGGTTTGCAATGTTTGGTCTGCATATGTATAACTAAGCTTTATTTATTTTATAACAGTATATATACTCTGTTTTACAAGTTATCTGTACCATTATTTATGCACATATGTTTTATATTTATATAAAGTTTTTTTTATACTGGTCATTTTATATGCATATAGGTCCAAAAGTTTATATATTATCATATGTCTGGGATATATATGGGTTACCTTAAGTTATATATATTTATATATACACGTTGTTTTATATAGATTTGCAAACAAAAGTATTATATATATATTAGATTTCTAAGTTTGGGAATGTTGATATATATGTACGGACGGTCAGTATAAGTTGTATGAAAAATACATTTTGTTTTATATATAAATATTATTTAATATTTAAATTTTTATGTATAGGCGTGAGTGGTAGGTATTTATATCTGTATTATGTTAATGATAGTGTCCAACTGCATATTGAAATATATATTTGTTTATAAGTGTACGTTATTTGCATACTAACATTTGTTGTTCTATATATACTAAACTACGCATACATATTTTGTTTATATTTTGTAAACAGTGGTCTGCATTTAGCTTGTATAGGTATATTTTGTTGTTACAGTTTTATATATTAGTTAACAGGTTTAAATAAATATGTACAACAATTTTGTTATATTTTAAGTATAGTTGGTTATAAAATATAGTGTTATATTATAGGCAAATATTTAATTAGTATAATATATATCTGTTATTTTGTATATTGATTTTTGAATTTTAATACAGTTATATATGCACAGTTATGACAACATTTTATACATAGTGTGTACCATAAATGATGATACTTGTTGTAATGTGGATTTATAATTTTTGATTTTAATATAATAATAATAATGTATATATGTTGATATTAATATATGTGTTTTAATTTGAATAATAGAATTTGAGATACATATATATATTCAATAAAAATGTGTTTGTATTTAAATATGATTATATATATATATATAGTTATACAGTTATATATATGTTCACTTATACCATTTATCATCATCGATCTAGTTCTGATTTGATTTCGTCAATCCCTATTTATCAGGTTCGTTCGTCGATTCGAGTTCAATCTTGCCTTGTTTGAGATTTGTGCTTGGATTTCGTAACCCAACTTCATTGTCTATCTCTCTAGCCTCAAAAGGTGAGAAATCACTCATGATTAACGTTCTTATATTTATTAAATTTGATTTCAATTGAAATGACAATTGAAATATGCTGTGGTTAGTTATTTACATTGTTATATATATGCCATTTCTGTATCTGTTCACATGTGACATCTGACACCATTATCGGTTATTTATCACTGATGATATATGCATGTTACTGATTTTTATATTATTATCATATCTGTTATCACTCTGCAAGTTCCCTATTAGTATAGAATTCACTATGGGTTGAAATGATACATACCCGAACGATCTGTAGAATAGGAGAAAATCGTTATGGGTTGAAATGATAAACCCAAGCGATTTTCATTGACATTGAATTTGGGATTGCGGGTTGAAATGATATATACCCGTATATATTTAAATTGCGGATTGAAATGATAAATATCTGTATCACTTGACCATAGGATAGAAAATTTTATACAGACACCGTTGGTTTATATATAAATATTTTGGAAATGATTTCTATGGTTTGGAAAAGAAATATATGGTTTCAATCAATATTAATTTTAAAGATTTATTAAGGTTGATTTAATAAAGTTGATAAATAATATGTTTAAGTATTTATTTAATATCTATATAGAGTTTATAATGATTTGAAATAGGTTTGAAATTTTATTTATTTAAGAATTTTACTTAAATAGGTTTGATTTGAAATTTATAAAATTTGAAATTTTGAAGCTATGATTTTATAACTTGTATTTGATTAAAAGTGATTTAAATGAATATTTCAAGTTTAAATAAATTGAAGGAAATATTTAGTTTATTGTAATTTGGGGTTTGTTTTAAATGATATTGGATTTATTGAGTGAATATTTCAAAACTAAATAATAGTAAAGTGAATTTGATATATATATATATATATATATATATGAAATTATCGAATTTAGTTTTGAAATGTTGAATATTTAAAGCTTTGAAATATATTGAAATTGAAATGGCTTGTTTTATGGTCCAAATATGTATTTGAAATCGATAATTTGAAATGGTTTATTTAGAAACTAAATCGAATTGAAATTGATGATTTAGATTTGATTAAATTTGAATTTGAAATTCGAATTGATTTGAATCGATTTGTGAAAGTCGAGGAAACTATTTTATTTTATAAAGTAATTTTAAGTTATATTTAAAACTATGGATATTTTACTTTATAAATTATTTTAATATAAACTATTTTAATATAAATCATTTTTAATATAAATTATTTTATTATAAACTATTTTAACTTATAACTATTTATATAAACTATTTTTATTTATAAACTATCTTAACTTATAACTATTTATATAAACTATTTTATTTATAAACTATTTTATTATATATACTAATTTTAATATCTAAATTGTTTAAGGGGAAAGTGTTATGATTCCCAAAATGCTATGATTTCAAAGCTGTGATTTCCAAAGTGTTTCGATTTTAAAAGACTATGATTTCGAAAACGTTATAACTTTGGAAAGTGATATGATTTTTGGAAATGGATATATTTGAAATGGAAATGATATCGTATTGATTTGGGTTTTGAAATGAAAATGATATTTTTGTTTTGAAGTATAAACTATTTTGAAATGACCGCGGTGTTATAATAATGTTTGGTTGTTATAGAGACCGGGATCGGATATGGGCATACTCTCTGTCGATACCGAAAACCACTTTAACAACTGTGTACGCGGTGGAGATTCCAGATTGAAGTAGGATGGTGGCGACGATCCTATTTGAGGTATATACGTAGACCTAACTCCCGTGAGTTAGCATAAGGTGGCTAAAACAGGAGCGATCTCGGGCCAATGAGGTAGCACCTTTGATCGGACACATTTCTTCGATACCATTCTATTACTCATGATTTATTTGGTGGCCACCCTTCGATTTTTGATTTGGGAGTGTGTTTGGAGGTTGGCAGTAGTGGCTGCTATGCGTTTCCACCAGCCTGTGTGCGTAATCGGTATATCTACCCTGGCATTTCCTTGTGTGCCGTGTCACCTACCATAGCGAGCTTTACTACGAGTTTGGTTTTCTCCCATAGCCTGTGGAGTATTGAGGGTAGCCCCCGATCTGGGAGTATGCTAATACTGGATAGACTACTGGGACTATTACGTGTTAAGGTGGAAAATGTAAAGCCTTAATGCTATTTAAAAGTATGTTTATTTTACTATTAGACATTATTATAATAGCGTATATTACTACATAGTAGATAGTTTAACGGATCCTTAAAGGATGGTTATCCCAAACATCCTTTAAGTTACTTGTATTTCAGTAGATATTTCACTTGAGTTGGATTTATTGATATAAGAATGTTAATCCTGACTCGAGTGTTTTGTGTTTTGCTTTACGCTCGGGTCAGACCGAGTGATACAGCATTTGAGACTCGCCTTTGGAGTTGGAACTTCGCTTGGAGATCCAGTTATCTATCGATTCTGCTATCAGTTATTCAGTTGATTCCAGTGATGTATTCAGATCTTATATTTGACTATTTTATTGAGACATCTATGTATTCGAGACTTCTGTTGTATCTTGTTTAACTCTGTTATATATATAGTAGCTTCATGAACTACTATCCTTTTGTTTCTGCTGCATTATTGTTATATTACTCTGTGTCTGTGATTTGTGATTATTTTATTTACTGTATATGCTGAGTTTTTGCCAAATTTTAATTACAATCTGATATTTTGAGCAATTCAAATCCGACATGTATGGATGCGAATGATTGAAAATTTCAGGTCGTTACATAGCACGTCTTCACATTCACATCAACAGACAGACCTGCTTCACTGTCTTCGTCCCCTTAGTGTCGCCTGACCACCTCGCACTGTCTAGAATCGCGGTCAAACCTTGTCGATTGAAGCACCACGTTCGAACCTGAAAATCGTGGCCGCCTTTAGCTGCTCCAGATTCGCCTCCAAGAAAGCACGCCGCCTTGAACTTAGCCATGCATCACCACCTTCATCGTGAAACTTGCGTGCGCCTCTGACTATCACCAGTCATCGCCAACCCACTCCGTCTGCCCTAGGTCGACGCTCGACCATCTCTTCTATCGCCGCTGACGATGAGCTCGCGTAGCCACTCCTATCCCTCTCTGTTTTAAAATTAGTTAGGGTTTTCATTCTTTTTTTTGAACGATTTGGAGATTATCAGATTTTTGGGGCTAGTGAAGAGTGCTGATCTATTGAGATATAAGAGATGTTGTTTTATTTCTTATGTGGGCTTCAGGCTTTGAAGTGTTAAAGGAGAGAAATAAATTGAATTAAACCAATATCCAATCTTATCCTCAATTAAATCCTTATATTAATCAATTTCCATTACATCTCCTTAAATTGAAATTTGAAATCTCTTTAGTAACATATGAATAATTCTATCATTGAATTATAGACTCATTTTCAATTCAAATTGAATATCGTATATTTTACCCAAATTATTCAAATTAAATGATTTTTATTATTTTTTCGATGATTTATTGACTTTATCGCATAACAAATAAAATTCCTTTTCATCGATTTCAAATATATAAACTTATCCACACACTAAAATATTATTATTATTATATTATTTTTTAAACATTTTATTCAGATTTTAATATATTATCTAAAAGGAAATTCATTAACTATTTCAATTTTATTATAACAAAATCACTTAATAAATAAACTTTAGCTAAATATTAATTAAATTCCCAAATAATAATTACCAAAGTTGAATTCAAACACTTCTATTTCAATTAAATTAGTTTAATTTTATAGATTTAAAACTGGGTTGTTACAGACCTCCCTCCTTATGAAAATTGCGTTCTCGCAATTTCTTATAGGGAGACGTCACACACACTCAAATGTTAACCCTATTCCAAACTTTACAATCAAATTAAAACTCGCTTAATTCTCTAAATAGTTAATATAAGAATCAATCTTACCATATTTTATAAATTAAATAGACTAATTTTTAACTTTTATTTCTTCACATATGAACATTTTATTAAAATTTTTGCCGAGTGTTAAAATTTTTGATTTTTTTTGGCAAAGTCTCCTTTGTATGGAGAGCCGTTTGCAATTTCACAATTACAATATATATGATATACATTGACCACACGGTCGGAAACACAATATATAACAATATTTCTATCGTTGTTGTATTTAATCTGAAAGCGTACCTTTTGTTTTAGCATTCAAAGCAATTTATTGATTTCTTATATGCGAGCAAAAGCGAGTTTGTGCCATAATCCAATCAAAATAGTCTTTGTGTACCTATTCTCAATTTAAATCAAATAAGTCTCATATATTAGGATTTCATGATCATTGCATTCATTGAACAAAAGAATGATATAGCGTTTTTGTTGAAGCTACTTCCAATTATATGGTTTAAGTGAGATATAGTTTCACGTGATATAGTTTCATGTGTGCAAGTTACAATTTCTATTTACTACTCAAGCCATGACCATGCTAAATACAATTTCAATGATCAAGTATATGTGCATCGTTTAGTTTAATTTAATATCATATCCATGTCGGTCAAAATACCAAACCAACAAAATTAGAGCAATGCTAACAAATACAAAAGCTGTACAGTATTTATTTGTAAACTGAACATGTTCATAAACTTTTATACCAAAACTTGATACCTCTTAGAAACCAAATGTACCAAAAGCCTTATAATCTTGTATATTAAAAACTAATATATTTGAAATCTACACTCAAAGCCTTTATTTGTGAAACCAAGCATATGCAAATGTCTGGAACTAATTATATTGTCAGAAACTTATACAAAACTTTTATATATATTCGAAAATCTTTATACACATAAAACCTGTAACAACTCACAAATGTATATTTGAACTCAGGCATTAACGAAATCCCATATATCTGAAAATTATAGGCATTTAACTTCTATACATATCAAGATCAAAACCATACATATTTAAAGTTATTCGCATATAAGAAATTGTATGTGTGTGGAAGCTGCATTACATATTCCAAATTTATATAGTAAATTCATACATTTGAAGCTGATACGCTTAAAAGTTAAAACTATCATTCTTGAAAATAAAAAATATCAAGGATTCCATGTTTTGGAAACTATATGTACATATGCAAAACATATATATTTGAAACTTTTATTTCTTCAAAATCATTCATATTGGAAACTATATCTTCAAAATCTAACATTTAAATTTAATCACCCATGCACACCTGTATATGTGTACCTGCACACATAAGAACTTCCAATTTTGAAATCATTCACCCATTCAAAGCTTATATATATATATATAATTACACATCCATAAAACTCGGAAAGATCAAAATCTTATATTAGAAACGCTCTTAAAATCTCAAGTATACGAAATTTAAATGTTTCATTAGCTTTCACATTTAAAATCATGACGTAAAGGCACATATATATGACCATTTGTTTATCTATTTAAAATAATATATGCTTGGGCTATGTATGAAGCTAGTTTGACGCAGCGGATTAATCAAAACGATCTTCAATCGATGAAAGTAGCAATCTGTGGATTGATTGATACTGAAATGCCCGAACTCGTTGATCCGAAGATACCGAACTCTAGCTATCTCTGTCTCGTTGATCCGAAGATACCGGGAAAGAGATCTACGATTCTTCAACGTTGATCTTGCGCACAAGATTCCATGAATCGGCTTCAGCAAACGATGATTCGAGCGCACTCGAATGACGTAAGTGGAGATAGGAGATACACTCGACTACCAATTGAAATTGAAAGCACAAAGCTAACAAAAGAGAATTTTATTCAATATTCAACAACCTTACAAAATGACACAACTTGCCTATTTATAGGCTACAACACATATCCAGAAAAATTCCTAAGTCTTAAGTCGTTTTCGACTCATCACCTACGACTCATCATAAGTCATATATGACTCATCACCTACGACTCATCATAAGTCTTAAGTCGTTTTCGACTCATCACCTACGACTCATCATAAGTCATATACGACTCATCACCTATGACTCATCATAAGTCTTAAGTCGTTTTCGACTCATCACCTACGACTCATCATAAGTCATATACGACTCATCACATACGACTCATCATAAGTCTTAAGTCGTTTTCGACTCATCACCTACGACTCATCATAAGTCATATACGACTCATCACCTACGACTCATCATAAGTCTTAAGTCGTTTTTGACTCATGCCTTCATCCCTGGCCTGAGCTACATCATCCTCCCCAGGTTGAGAGAAATTCGACCTCGAATTTGTAAATTCTTCCACATCAGCTCGTTCATCCCCATGATATGGTACGAGATGTTTAACATTGAACACATCAGAAGTGTACACATCTTCTGGCAGCTCCAACTTATAAGCATTTTCGTTAATTCGTTGTACGACCTTTACAGGACCAATTTTTCTGGCTTTCAACTTGTTATAAGCGCCCACTGGAAAACGATCCTTTGTCAACACTGCATAAACTAAATCACCTTCGTTAAATTCAACACTCCTTCGTTTCAAATCTGCAGATCGTTTATATTTCTCATTTGTTTTCTCCAATCGTTCCTGAACGATTTTATGACACTCTGTCAAACCTTCAACAAAATCAGCAGCTTTCTTAACTGTCTTCTTTGATTGTGGCACTTCCGTCAAATCCAACGGCCCCTTTGGTAAGCTCGAATAAACAATCTGAAATGGACTGTAACCAGTGCTTCGGTTAACAGCATGACTAGGAGCAAACTCTGCCTGAGACAACTTTAAGTCCCAACTCTTCAAATTGTCCTGCACAAGACATCGCAACAAATTTCCCAACGATCTATTCACAACTTCAGTTTGTCCATCCGTCTGAGGATGATATGCACTACTAAATTTCAACTTCGTTCCCACCATCTTCCATAGACTCAACCAAAAGTGACTCAGAAATCGAGTATCTCGATCAGAAACAATAGATTCGGGTAAACCATGTAAACGATATATTTCTTTAAAGAATAACTGTGCCACTCGAACTGCATCCGCTATCTTCTTACAGGCTATAAAATGTGCCATCTTCGAAAACCTGTCCACCACAACAAATATAGAATCATTTCCCCTCTGAGTTCTCGGCAATCCCAACACGAAATCCATGCTGATATCAACCCATGGTTTGGTAGGCACAGGTAACGGCATATATAACCCCGCATTCGTCGCTGTTCCTTTCGAAACTTGACAGATATGACACCTTTCCACAAATCTCTCTATCTCTTTCCTCATTGACGGCCAAAAATAAGATTGAGAAATTAACTGTAACGTACGATCTCTACCCACATGGCCTTCTTCATGTAATTCTTTAACAATCTTCATTCTCAAGCTACAGTCTGGGATGCATGAACGATTTCCTTTAAACAGAAAACCATCCACCAACACAAATTCATCAGTGCTTCCTTCCTTTACTTTTTCAACAAATTTCACAAAGTAAGGATCTTCTTCAATCAATTCTGGCAATAATTCAAAACCTGTCACTTCAACTTTCATTGTTGTCAACAAATGACTCCTCCTGCTCAAAGCATCAGCCACACGATTGGTTACCCCTGACTTGTGCTTAACGACAAAAGTAAACTGCTGCAAATAAGCAATCCACGATGCATGTCTTGCTGAAATCTTGTCTTGTCCTTGTAAATGTTTCAACGCCTCGTGATCAGTGTATAAAACAAATTATTTCTGGAATAAGTAATGTCGCCAGTGCTTCACCGCTTGAACAACAGCATAAAATTCCACATCATAGGTACTGTATCTCATCTTTGCTCCTGACAACTTTTCGCTGAAATATGCAATAGGACGCCCATTCTGACTCAACACCCCTCCAATTCCAACCTTTGACGCATCAGTATGCAGTTCAAACAATAACTGAAAATCTGGTAATACAAGAATTGGTGCAGATGTCAGCAACTTCTTAATCTTCCCAAAAGCAATCCCAGCTTCCTCCGTCCAAGAAAATTGTTTCCCCTTCATGCAATCAGTCACCGGTGCCATCACGCTACTGAAGTGTGGAATGAATCTTCGGTAGAATGACGCTAGCCCATGAAAACTTCTCACTTCTGTAATTGTCTTCGGTTGTGGACAATTCCTGACTGCTTCAACTTTATTCTGATCTACCTGGATGCCCTTCTCCGAAACAATATACCCCAAGAACAAAACACTATGCGTCATGAACACGCATTTCTTTGTTGCAGCATAAAATTGTTCCTCTCGTAAAATAATTAACACTTCCTTCAGATGTTGAACATGCTCTTCCAGACTCCTACTATAAATCAAAATATCGTCAAAGTACACCACCACAAATTTCCCAATGAAAGGTCTAAAAATTTGATTCATCACTCGCATGAACGTACTCGGTGCATTCGAAAGACCGAACGGCATCACCAGCCATTCATACAACCCCTCTCTCGTCTTGAAGGCTGTCTTCCATTCGTCTCCAGGTCTAATCCGAATTTGATGATATCCGCTTTTCAAATCAATTTTCGAAAAGATAGTAGCCCCACTCAACTGATCCAGCAAGTCATCCAACCTTGGCATTGGAAATCTGTATCGTACAGTGATTTTATTCAATGCTCGACTGTCCGTGCACATCCTCCACGTCCCATCTTTCTTCGGTACCAACAAAGCTGGCACAGCACATGGACTCAAACTTTCCTGTACACGTCCCTGCTCAAGCAATTCTTCCACCTGCCTCCTTAATTCTTCATGCTCCTTCGGACTCATTCGGTAATGCGGTCTATGTGGCAATACTGCTCCCGGAACAAGATCAATTTGATGTTGAATGTCTCTCAGCGGCGGTAACTCTTTAGGTAACTCATCTGGAAATACATCCTCAAATTCTTTCAAAACTGGCTTCGCTTCTTCTGGAATTTCAACCTCTTCACTGCTCTCACGCCCAATCAACAGGTATACTTCAGGCTCCTCTTCAACCTCCTTAACAAATTCCTTCAGAGATAATAAAGTTTTCAACTCTTCAATCTCCTCCAACTTACTCTCTTTCTGTTGTTGCTTCTTGGGAATCAGAGTGATTTTAGTACCCTCAAACATGAAACTGTAACTGTTAGCACGACCATCATGTTGTACTGCTCTATCAAACTGCCATGGTCTGCCCAACAACAGATGACACACATCCATGTCGACTACATCACACCAAACCTCATCCTTGTATTTCTTCCCAATTGAAAACTTCACACAAGCTCTACGTCCAACTTTCACTTCACCACCCTTCCTCAACCAAGCTAACTTGTACGGTTTAGGATGTTTCTCGGTTTTCAACTCCAATTTCTTCACTGCCTCTGTAGAGATAATATTATCACAACTCCCAGCATCAATAACAAATTTACAAACTCTTCCCAGAATAGTGCATGTAAATTGAAAGATATTGTTCCTCAACCAACTACTTTCCTCCTCTTGCTTCGGTGTTAAACAACTTCTCCTCATCATCAATGCGTACCCGTCATCTCCCGACAGTAAGTCTTCCTCCTCAACTGGTAAAGAATTAGAGCATTCAGCTTCTTCCTCATCTTCCTCCTCAACTTCTGTCACCATGGTTCTCTTCTTCGGCTTCGGACATTCGTTGCTTTTATGACCCATCTCCTGAAAATTGTAACATTTGAAACTGTTGTTAACCTTCGCCTTCTCAACCTCCTTTACAACTGGTTTTGCAACAACTTTTGAAACATTAGAACTTCCATTAACACCCTTCGCTTGATTGTTAGAATTGGTAAACACACCACCACCTCGTCTTCCCTGTTTCTCCCAAGCCAACGCTTTTTGATGTGCCTCTGCCACAGATCTAGGATCGAACATATTTACCATATCCTGGATCTGCATTCTCAATCCCCCAATGAATCTAGATGTCAGTTGTTCTTCCATTTCCATAATATCATTCCTTGCAATAAGCTGGTAAAACTCATCTGCGTAATCATTAACAGCTTTTGTGCCCTGCCTCAAATTCTGCAAACGTTGATACATTAACGATTGATAATTGTAAGGTAAGAACGTTGCTTTCATCAATTTCTTCATCTTCTCCCAAGATTCAATCTTTGACTTCCCCATTCGTTCACGTGTAAGTTTGGTTTGCTGCCACCATGCCAAAGCTCTACCCCTCAACCTTGTAGCAACCAACTTCACTCTACGATGTTCTGGAACTTCGTTGAAATCAAAATTTTCTTCAACATTAACCACCCAATCTAGAAACTCTTCAGCTTGCATACCACCTTTGAATTCAGGAATTTCAGTCTTCATCCCAGATTCCCACTTGTGATCGTACTCCGACTGATTCCTTCCTCGTCCACGTCCTCGTCCATGAACACTACCACCATCATACTCTTCTTCACAATCCGATGTATATCGATGTCGATCCTGACCACCAACATCTCTACCACCACCATTTCTTCCACCAACATTCCTACGATCTACATTCCTCCGATCTCGATCAGTCACATTTCTATCACGACTTCGATCATCAACATTTCTATCACAATCTCGATCCACGCTTCTATGATCACTATCAACACTTCTCTCCCGATTAGAATGTGGTGAAACTCTACTTCTTCCATGGCTCGATTCAGGTGAAACCCTTCTCTGATTTTGACTCATTTCAAGCATCATTCTCTCTAATCGACCAATCCCTTCAGTAAGCTTCTCATTGAAATTCTCGTTAATTCTTTGCTCCATCTCATCGGCTTCTTCTCTTCTGTACAAAGCATTAATATTGCGATGACGTTGAACTCGTCTCGGTGGCATGATTGAATACTTCCCAAACACTTCAACAAATTCACACTTCAAGTTTCAAACACCTTTCGAACTTTGATCCAAAATAAAATGGATCGAAAACTCCAACTTTGTTGCAAAATATGATGAACACGATGAACACAACTTCAACACTTCAAATTCTCGGCTCCAAGACTCGATTTAGCTATGATTGGCTAAAACATGCTCTGATACCAAACTGACGCAGCGGATTAATCAAAACGATCTTCAATCGATGAAAGTAGCAATCTGTGGATTGATTGATACTGAAATGCCCGAACTCGTTGATCCGAAGATACCGAACTCTAGCTATCTCTGTCTCGTTGATCCGAAGATACCGAGAAAGAGATCTACGATTCTTCAACGTTGATCTTGCGCACAAGATTCCGTGAATCGGCTTCAGCAAACGATGATTCGAGCGCACTCGAATGACGTAAGTGGAGATAGGAGATACACTCGACTACCAATTGAAATTGAAAGCACAAAGCTAACAAAAGAGAATTTTATTCAATATTCAACAACCTTACAAAATGACACAACTTGCCTATTTATAGGCTACAACACATATCCAGAAAAATTCCTAAGTCTTAAGTCGTTTTCGACTCATCACCTACGACTCATCATAAGTCATATATGACTCATCACCTACGACTCATCATAAGTCTTAAGTCGTTTTCGACTCATCACCTACGACTCATCATAAGTCATATACGACTCATCACCTATGACTCATCATAAGTCTTAAGTCGTTTTCGACTCATCACCTATGACTCATCATAAGTCATATACGACTCATCACCTACGACTCATCATAAGTCTTAAGTCGTTTTCGACTCATGCCTTCATCCCTGGCCTGAGCTACATCATAGTTATATCACAACACAAATATTCCCGAAACCACACATACACTCGAGACCGTATGTATGTATGTATGTATAAATGCATGTATACATATTTCAAACAATGTATTCATTTGAAGAGGTATATTTGAAATCTCACATCTTTGAAGCTGATGATATGTGTACTGTCGTAACTTTGGTACATACTGAAAGAGTTTTTTTTTTGAAAATGACATATTGAAAGTTTGTATACTTGAAATCCACATATTTCCAAAGCTTATTCATAAGAAATAACTAAAATTAATATTAAAATACATCCCCATAAGATTGATACATATCATGCTTTTGTATTTATAAAACGTGTGTATAAATTAAATATTTTCAAAATTACAAATAGGTAAAATCTTTTGCACTTCTAAATCCACGTACCTGAAAAGTCATTCATCATTTAGGAGTACACACAGATCGGAAATCAAGTAAGAATCTAAAGGCTTTATACATTAGAAATTCTGTACATATGAAAATTTTCATGTTTCTTAAAAACCTGTTGTAGTCAAAACTGTTACATTTGGAATCTACACATGTATATAAAACTATGAATTCTCTATTTGTCATACATATCCTTTGGAACCTTTATGCATTCAAAGGCTAACATGTATGAAACTTATGCATACATTTGAAATCTCATGTGTGTTCGAAACTGCTACATCTATAACTTGTTGTATGTGAAACTGTTATATGCTCAAAACATATACGCTCAAAGACTTCAATCTTATGTATATAATTGTGTATGTTTGAATCCATATACGAAGCTTAATATTTATGTGTGTGTGTTTATCAAAACTTTATTTATGATTAAAACCATGTGTACTTAAATGCATACTCAAAGCTGTATTTATGTCCAGAGTTTTATATCCATCGAAAACTTATATTTATGTATATATAAACTGATATACATTCAGTGCCCATTTATTACTGAAACAAAGTATACATATACTTGAAACTATATGTGTATATACTTGATACTTCAAGTGTTTGGGAATTTGACAGATATTAGAAACTTGTTTACTTAAACATTTTATGCTTAAAATCTATATCTAAAATCATTGAGGCTTATCTCCACCAAATGATTAAAACTGAAGCTATTTGAAACTTATACATATGCTAGATGTATACATTTGGAAACCTGTATTATAAAATCATTTTGAAATTAAATTTCTTTTGAAATCATTTTTATTTGAATAGTACTCTAATTAAATTTCCAAATAATATACACTCTCATTTTAATTATTTTATTTACCAAAATACCCAAGGCATCTCCTAAAAAAATATTTTTAAACCCTTCTATAAAATATTATTTTATCTTAAAAACAACCTTTCCAATCTGTCCACTTTAATATATATATATATATAATATTTTACTTATTTCAGATTTTTTTTTACTTCTTTACAAAATATTATATACTTTTTTTTTATTTTAAAAAAAAACCAGAATTTTATAAAAAGAAGAAACAAGCCTTTCTCCAACGGCTCACAGAACACGGCAAGACATACAAAATATGCCTCCCACAAACCCAATACAAAAAGAAACAGTAAAAAAACCAAAGAAAGGAAAAAGCTAAGCTGACAGCAGCACCATAAGACAAAGCTCAAAAAAATAATAAACAACCGCTCAACCATCAACCCCGCTACACCAAAAAGGTGTAGGCCAGTCCACCATAAAGAAAACCACCCACCAACAGAGGGAGATAATACCCATAGAGATCCGCAAGCCAAAACATGCTAATCCTAGAGATCCATAACATGCGGCCTCAAACAAACCCAACCAGCCAAACAGCAAGACTATATGAGCTCCGTATTCCAACAGCCGAAAAGAAGAACGGAAAACTGAAGTGCAACCAATGGAAACAATCCCAGGCAAAGATAAAGCCGAAAACTCCCTACAAATCCTGAACCTGAAAAACTAGCAACCACATCAAAACAAAAAAAGCGGGGGGGAGATGAGAGAGTCAAGACCGTCGGTTGAATACCAACGCCCCGAGTGGATCACTCAACCAACGCCAGTTCTAGCGGAACTCAGCGCACAAGTAATAGACAGAAGACCCACAAGATGATGGATACGGAGGCTCATGCGTCCCCTGAAAGGCCGACCTCGAAAAGCAAGGAATACGTCATTCCTGACTCGTCGAATAATGGCCACGGGTTCCATAGGAGAACTGTCGAAGATAGCCTTGTTCCGAGCACACCAAATGTGCCAACAAAGGAGACAAGGAATCAAGTGATGAATGATCGAACAAAGAGATTTCCTGGAGTTCCCAGACCACCAGGATGATGGTAGATCGTTAACAGATCTGGTAATTCCTCGGACACCTACCAAATTTCTGAAGAAATTCCAGCAAGATCTGGCTATGGAACCAGCGAAGAATAAATGGTTCAAGGATTCCGATTCCCCGCTGTCGCAGCAACTGCAACGGGAAACTAATGGGATGCCTATTCGCTGGAGATTCTCGTCTAATGGTAGGCCATCATGGAGGATACGCCACATTAGGGTCGAAACTTTTGGAGGAGATCGAGAATCCCAGATGAAGGAAAACAAAGGGCGGATGGGGGAAGGAATTCTAATCGAAGTCCAAGCTCTGAGGATGGAAAACGGAGCACCGTCCCAGCCTAATAGACCTCCATGGGAATCAGATAAAGATTTCACTGACTGCATGTGCTTCCAAGTCTCGCTAGCATAGGACGGAGTACCTGTATAATTAGAGCCCGCTAGCCTATGGTACTTAGCGTGAAGGAACGAGGACCATAAATAGTCGTTAGTACCAAATCTATACCACAGTTTGCAAGCGAAAGCAGAGCAAATATCCTTGGGGTTGCGCAGCCCCAATCCGCCCTCGTTCTTGGGGCGACAAACCGTGTCCCACGAGATCCAGTGATGGCGGCGATCGTCTTCCTTGTTGCCCCAGAAAAAGGAAGAGGCCAAAGAGCGATACGTCCGAAAGAAAGAGGAGGTAGGGGTCATAGTCGCAAAGACATGAGTTCCCATCGAATCTAGCACAGACTTTATGAGAACAAGTCTGCCAGCCTGGGAGAGAAGAGCCGCATTCCAACGAATGACCTTACCCCTCACCTTGTCAGCTAAAGGGTCAAAATAAGCATTAAGCTTCCTACCTCGGTAAAGAACTATACCCAGGTATGGTAATGGAAGCGAGGTTTCGTTGAAACCTGAAATTGTCTCAATCCAGGAAGATCGAGAAGTGGAGCAATCCTTCGCACGGACGAAACAACTTTTAGAAGCGTTAACGAGCTGACCAGAGGATCTCTCGTAAAGATGAATGAAACTAAGGAGCCTCCGAATAGAGGAGTGACTACCGTTAGAGAATATAACAATGTCATCAGCAAACGACAGAGACGAAATGAGAGGACAGCCCTTAGGAATCCCAAAACGTTGAATCTGACCATATATCGTTAAGGTATGTAGGCCGCGAATGAAAGCCTCAGCCGCGATCACAAAAAGCATATTATTTCTAAATATATTTTATTATCCAAAACACTGTGTCCAAATGTCTCGTTCTAGTGTTTAGGAAATTTCCTATCGATAACGTTGATCAGGTGCATCGACCAGAATTCTTAAAGCATTCAACTGATAATTCAACACAAAAATTATTTTCTATAAGATATACATATTTCTTTTAATACATTAGGCTTTTCCAAATATTTGCTTGTTTATAATAAATATAACCATATTCCAAATATATGTATATCAAATATCAAAAAGATTTTAACTTAAATAGATGCTTGCTTTTATTAAAATTCTTTAATTCAATCTTAATGTTATCATAGTATTAATAATTTACTGATAACAACTCCATAACACTCATTCATCCATAAGTACTTCAAACAAACTTTAAAAATTAAATTCATGTTAATATTTAATTAATCACACATATGAATTAATATTTCGTTTTATATAAATTTAAATTTTCAATATTTCTTGGGGTAACTACGCTACCGAAGACACCACAAGTTCTTATTTTTATTATTGAGCAGGTTTCAACTCTAAATAGTGATTTCTACTCAATATTAATTTTTTTTCACAATCACTTGCAATTTTATAACAACCAAGTATCCATTAACTAATCAATTTTTTTTCTCATTACTTATTTTATTTATTATGCATATTTTCAAATTCCAAATTTTTATATTTGCTTTTATAAAAGTTCTTTCTATCCCTTTCAAAATTTAAATAAAATAATCCTTAATAAATTTTAATTCCACCGTGCACCTTGGTATTTATTTGGTTGTACCAATAATTACAATTTCACTTTATATAAAACAAAATTTTCAATTTCCTTTGTGGTAACCACACAAATGAAGATACCGTAATGTCTAATAATTAATATAGAGTAGGTTATAAATTTTCAGATGAAAATTCCTACTCAGTACTAATTCAACAATTGTTTAGAATTTTCAAAACCATCAAACATCCATTGATGCAAACAACATACATTTCAATCAAACAAACAAACAATCGCCTTCAGCGGAAAGCTATTTTCCAGCTTCCGCTGCGCACTCTGATTATTAACAAATCAGGACACAACAATTTAATTCTAAGTCATCTACTTATTTATAATATCCATTAAATCTCACTCTTTACAGAAGTGAATTCCAATATTTTCATAACTATAAGTTATATAGTATTATCAAAAGATTTTTCAAATACGTCTCAATGATTATTTCCAATAATCATTTATATTTCTATTCCTAATAGATAATTAAATTACCAACTATTGCACACCTAAAGGACGAGACTCTAGGTCATCTATGTTTAGATCTTGACTCTGTGCAAAATATATTCTATAATGTTCTGAATCCAGCTCTGATACCAAGCTGTGACAACCCCACCGCTATGCCCAGTTTAGCAAAGAACATTACAAGTAATTTCGTCTGCTAATCCGGAAATTTGGCTGGTTAAGGGCGATCGAATATGAATATATCTTTATACTAACACTGACACGTCTTATTTACCTTTTTGAGGATCTGAACAGAAATTTAGATGTGTACGGTATTAATACAAAGTAATAAGCACACCGATTAAAAATATTCAGAATAGTATATAATATAGATAAATCAGAATCAGAGTCACAGATCACAGCGGAATAATATACATCATTATCATTATATACATAATAGAATGCGAGTCTACAAAATATGAGAACTAGACCCACATAAATATATACATCATATCCAAAATCTTATATCAGGTACAAAGTCACTATTATATAAAATAGATGACATGAACTCCTAATTGTCAATATATACAAGTATAAAGTAAACTAAAACTATCAAAATTAGTCTACTTCAATGCTAGCCCAAAATCCTAGGTCAATAGGTCCCTGTACCTGTAAAGTCTCGGGCTGACCCGAGTATTAAAATAATAAACGGGTCAGACTATATCTAAATAATAGGTGAGATACTAATATTATAACTTTATGACTTAAAATATAAGCCATATAAAATATGCCGAACAAACAATTATAATAGGCATATTAATTAAATTCACTATATAAATCCATAAATGACTTAAGTCCAAAATAAGTCATCTTAAAATATGCCTAAAACCCAAAAATTTAGAAAGGCATACCAAATCAATAAACATAGGTTTCAAAATTTTGACTTGATAATAACCAAATAAGTCATAAATAAAATATGCCCAAAACAAATACTCATATAAGGAATATCTAACAAATCACCATTTCATAATTACATATCAAGTCTCAGTAGACTATCATCTTAAAATATGGTGACAACCCATTCAAAATTCCTCAAAGCCATAAAGGATACAAAATATCCATACTAAAAATCTCTGAAGAAATAATCATCAATAATGAAATAATAATGGTAGTCATCTATCAGTTTAATACAGTGACACAAAATCTACCAAAAGAGACCCATTACGTAGAAAGGAGCCTTCCGAAAGAGACTGCAGATTAGGGACATTGCTCAAAGAAAAGAGCAGCCGTGTACCTAATATGTCCTATGCAAATTTACCTGCCGAAAGAGGCAAACATAGTCTAACTGTATAAAACAAAATAAACTGATAGGTTGTAGTATCTATAGATTATGATGCATGTAAAAATCTACATTCCGAAAGAGACAGCAGTATTTACACCATAACAGATCTTCCGAAAGAGATCTGCCTACCCAAATCTAAAAATGTATCGATTCTCAAATCAATGAAAAATGATTTATCTTCTCTCAGGGATCTATCGGTCTGAACTCCGAACACCCTAAGTGTTAATTACTATCACTCCAGTTATTACAAGAATTTAGCTAACTGTCCCATACCAAAAAGTAAATTCAAGTATTTACTAAAAGCTAGTAATTTTCGCTCAAACTCTATTTATCAAATTATGATAATAATCGAAAGAATTGTACAAAGTGTCCCATACCACCCGACAATTCAATTGTTTATTAAAATACTTTGTTTCATAGAAAATTACGATATTCATCATAAATCCAATTCAAACTTGCATAAAAATAACCAAAAGCTAAATGCAATAAAAGCCAAAGTAATTAATATAATTTTATCATATAGAAAATGATTTCTAAAATATTTTATCTATAATTCACTTTTAAACTTCTCACCTTTTAAAATCCAATAACTCATATATATATAAAAAGAAAAGAGTTACGAAGTTATAAGTCATAAAAATAAAATTCCTTTATTAGGTCTTTGAATCAAAACAATATTTAAATAGTTGGTAATTCACTTTATTTCAAATCTATATATACATATTATTACTTCATAACTTTTTAAAACCATAAACTATTTGTAAACTTAATATCATAGTTAAATTTATTTTTAAAAAAAGCTTTAATTTCCATAATAGATAACTTACTTTATTTTGAAAATCTATTTAATATATACATATACAAATAAAGATAAAATTTTCCAAAGGCTTTCAAACTCTTTCTAAAATCATTTAAACAGCTTTTATAGCTAAAATTATTTGAAATTGAATTTATTACTTTCATAACCAATTTTCTAAAATAATACCATATCTTATCTTTTGTCTTTAAAGCATTTACAAATTATATATAGATAAATGATAATTTTAAAAAGGTTTTGTAATTAAATATTGCTTATCTTTAAAGGTTTTGATTGGAAATTTTGTGACAAGCGATAAGTTAAGAAGATAATATAATTTAACTATTTATTTTATAAACTAATTTCCAATAAGGATCAAATTGGATAAAATCTCATTTTTGAAATTCATTTAAAAACATTTAAATAATTTAAATAATAAATCCATCGAAAATCAACTTTTAGAGCCAACGACGTTTTATAAAATATCATTTCTGTAACGACCCGTAAATTTTAAATAATTTTATTTGTTTTATTATTATATTTAATTGAATTTTTGTGAAATTTTAAATAATTGAATTTTGAAATATGAATTTGATATTTGAAATGCGTCTATTTTAACGTAGCAAATAGTAAATTTTCAATTAATAATATTGAAGTTTAGTTTATCGTGTAATTTTATTCCATTTTAAATCAGTTAAAATTTGATGATAATAAAATGTTTTCCAAACCTGAATATTTTTATATAAAAAATTGTAAATCATCTTCTAAGTGAGACGTCATAATTCGTTTCGTCAAATTTGGACTGTTATTGCTCCGTCGATCTTATTTTCGGCGAAATAGCAGCATTTTCGGTACCGATTATCGACTTTTGATCGGATGATCGCACCACTGATATTTGTATACCGTTTTGATCGTCTCGTCGTGACGATCTCAACAGTATATTCGTTTGTGCAGTCCGGTGTCCCGTACGCAACGATATCAATAAAATGATTTCTGTACCGGTACACGTTTTTAAACTTTTGGCTTCCTTTTGCCTTTCCATTTTCCACCTTAACCTAACAGTTGTTTCCTCTATTTAATTCTGAAATCAATATATGACGTTCCAAATTTTTTTTTTACATTTATTATCGGTTGCCACTTCATTGCTTTTCTCTGGTTCTTTCATTTTCATTACCTCACTCTCATTTTGTTCTACCTTGTTAAAAATAAAATAAATATAAATATGTTTTGGAAAAACAATCGTTGGCATAACATTTCATTCTTCTGCCTGAAGCGAACCTTCCACCTCCACTCACCGACGCACCTCCTTTCTCCCACCCCTTCACTTGAAACCACCGACCTCCTTGCCAAGACCAATCACCTCCAACCCATCCTCTGACCGAACAAAATCCACCCCATCGACCAGTGAGCTCCCCTCTTCTCAGCCCAGACCCGCATCTCTTCCTCCCTCCATTTTGCACCGCTTTGCCATTCACTGCTCCACCAAACTGCCGAGGTCTCATCCACCACAGCCAACCCGAGCTACCTCCTTTCGCGTGGCCTTCTTCCTCTTTCCCTCACCACCAATACTGGCCGAGAATGACGCGTTCAACTTCCTACCTCTCCACCATCTCGGTCCCTTGCCAAATTTCGCCCATTCCAGTCAGGGAGCCTTCCATGCTGTGCCTTGTCACAGCTCGGCCGAGCAGCTCGTTTCTCAGCCACATGGTCTTCCCGCGTCTCTGGTTTCATTTTCTCACCATCACAGGTTTATATATATATATATGTATGTATGTATATTATGTTAAATATTTATTAAAGTTATGTTATATTTTGAAACATTTTTTAATAATAATATATATAGTATATATTTTCACATCGTATGTTACATATATGCTTTGCAACCTGTTTTCATGTATTATGTAATAAGCATATATTGTTTAGGTAAAGAAGTTTATATATATATATTACAGAATTAGTATATTAACTGGGTTGTATGTTTTGTTTTCTTCTGTTTGTATGACTGGAAGCAAGGGCATTATATATATCTAATGTTATGTAAGTATTTGCAGTAAATATTATATTATATGATTTATGACTTGTTGTATTTTGATATATGTTTTCTGTTAGTTTAAAATGTTATAATTCCTAAGTTTATACCATAAAAGTGTAACATGTTTTGCTATAATATAGTAATATACAAGTCTGTGTTAGTTTTATAAATTATTAGTTATAAAATATATGTTGTTTCACGAAGGCTATAACATGGCAGTATAATTATGTTACTCCTTATGTATTATCTTATACGTGTATATATATATATATATATTAGTTTATATGTATTTAATAAGTGTAAGTTTGCAAGTGGTATATGCTGATAGTATGTAAGCAAATATATTTATTCACTTGTATTTTAAGGGTTGCATATATCACTTTGTCTGTTGTTAATATCGTGTAAATTTTGTGTGCTCAGTTTATATAATTATCAAGCTGTTGACTTTTAGTTTATAAAGTTCTATATTATAAGTATATAAAGTTATAAAGGTTTATACAAGATTTATATTATCCAATTTAGTTTATATATATATGATTTTAACAGTTTACAAAGTATATGTTCATATATTAATAGGTAAGTAGATATAAGTATTGGGTTCTAAAAATAAAAGAGCTATCTTTTAAAATATGCATATTTTAAGAACAATGATTTTTAATCATATACATATATTATTTTAATATTTGTTTTAAATTAAATATTGATTTCATGAAAATAATAGTAATATATATAATTGTTGTTCTATCAAACTGATTCTAATTGCTTCATCGATTCCTTATTTATCAGCCTGTCCGTCGAATTCGGGCCAATCTAACTTTGATTCGAAATTCGTGCTTAGAATTCGTAGCTCAATTTCATTGTCTATCCTCTCTAGCCTCGAAGGGTGAGCAATCACTCACGATTAATGTTCTTATATTTATTAAATTTGATTTCTATTGAAACGACAATTGAAATATGCTGTTGTTAGTTATTTACATTTATATATATGTTGTTATTTGTATCTGTTCACCCGTGACATCTGACACCCTTGTCTGTTATTTACATTGATGATATATGCCTGTTATGTTATTATCATATCTGTTATCACTCTGCAAGTTCCATGCTAGTATAGAATCACTATGGGTTGAAATGATACATACCCGAACGATCTGTAGAATATAAGAAAAACGTTATGGGTTGAAATGATAAACCCAAGCGATTTTCATTGAATTGAATTTGGGATTGCGGGTTGAAATGATATATACCCATGTATATTTAAATTACAGATTGAAATGATAAATATCCGTATCACTTGACCATAGGGTAGAAAATTATATACAGACACTGTTGGTCTATATATAAATATTTTGAAAATGATTTCTATGGTTTTGAAAAGAAATATATGGTTTTAATAAATATTGATTTTAAAGATTTATTAAAGTTGATTTAATAAAGTTGATATATAATGTGTTTAAGTATTTATTTAATATCTATATTTTCAAATATAGAGTTTATAATGATTTAGGTTGGAAAGATAAATTTGAAATTGATTTGAAATTATATTTATTTAAGAATTTTACTTAAATAGGTTTGATTTGAAATTTATTAAATTTGAAATTTTGAAGATACGTTTTATAACTTGATTTTGATTTAAAGTGATTAAAAGAATATTTCAAGTTTAATAAATCGAAAGAAATATTTAGTGGTTTGAAATTTGGGGTTTTATTTAAATGATATTGGGTTTATTAAGTGAATATTTCAAACTAAATAATAGTAAAGTGAATTTGATATATATATGAAATTTTTGAATTTAGTTTTGAAATGTTGAATATTTAAAGCTTGAAATATATTGAAATTGAAATGACTTATTTTATGGTTCAAATATGTATTTGAAATCGATAATTTGAAATGGTTATTGAGAAACTGAATTGAGTTGAAATTTATGATTTGAGATTTGATTAAATTTGAATTTTGGAATTCGAGTTGATTTGAATCGATTTGTGAAATTTGAGGAAGCTATTTTTATATAAAGTATTTTTAAACTATATCTAAAACTATTTATATTTTACTTTATAAATTATTTTATCATAAACTATTTTAATATAAATCATTTTCAATATAAATTATTTTATTATAAACTATTATTAACTTATAACTATTTAATATAAACTATTTTAATATACTAACTATTTTATTATAAACTATTTTAACTTATAACTATTTTATATAAACTATTTTATTTTATAAACTATTTTATTATATATACTATTTTTAATATTTAAACTGTTTAAGAGCAAAGTGTTTCAAGGTTTTGATTTCTAAAGTGTTTTGATTTTAAAAGACTTATGATTTCGAAAGCGTTACAACTTTGGAAAGTGATATGATTTTCATGAAATGGATATATTTGAAGTGAAAATGATATCGTATTGATTTGGTTTTGAAATGAAATGATATTTTGGTTTTGAAGTATAAATTATTTTGATGACCGCGATGTTATAATAACGATTAGTTGTTAAAGAGACCGGGATCGGATATGGGAATACTCTCTATCGATACCGAAAACCACTTTAACAACTGTGTACGCGGTGGAGATTCTAGAATGAAGTAGGATGGTGGTGACGATCCTATATAAGGTATATACGTGGACCCGACTCCCGTGAGTTGGCAAAAGGTGGCTAAAACAGGAGCAATTAACGGGCTAAGGAGGTAGCACCTCTGATCGGACACTATAACAACCAGCAAATTTTATGATTTCATATTTAAATATAGCGTCGTTAGTCGGATTTATGTCCGAAAAACTACATTTTGCAAATGGTTGAATTAGGACTCGGGACCACTTCCATTGAGTCCAAAATGGCGTTTGCGATTTTTTTGAGTATAACCTTCGATATGTTTGGAGTGAGTTGAATTTTGCTATTTTCTGTTGGGCTTTTGGGTTTGGATTTCACCCAACTCATCTTATACTCTAGCTCAACCCCTCTCTTCATCCATTCATTCTCATTTCATTTCTTTTTCTCAAGCTCAACTGAAAATGGGGGAAAAGAAGAGGAATTAGAAATTCCAAGCCCTAGATTCATTGCAAACTCCATTTCTTGCTTCAAAAAAAATCGGAGAGAAGCTTAGGTAAGCTCCATCTTCATCTTCTCCATCTCTTCTCCTCTTCAATTTCAGAAATTTCCTAAACCCTAATTTAGGAAATACTTGTTTTGATATTAGATTGAAGCTTGTAGAGTTGAAGTGAAGAGTGGTTGATCTTCTTCTTGTGTTTGTGCTTCTCATCTTTGTTTTTGAGTTAAAAGGTGGGTTTTTGAACTCACATCTACTTCTATAGATATCATTGTTGTTAGGTATGAATTCCTAACACTTATCTATGTCCTTTTGCTTTTGATTTGAATTGAATTGGTGAATATTCCATTTTTTTGTTTTGGTCTAATTTTATGAAAATCCTCCTATGGATGTTTGGACATTGATGTTTGGGGTGTATCGAAGAGCCTATAAGGCCGGGTTGTCGTTTGGCGTAAATCCTGGGTCGTCATTGCTTGATTGATCGCTCCCGAATCGTTTTGGCCATCATGGCCTAGGCAAATTGTTGCCCAGACCAGGTCTTCAGACGTCTGAAATGCAAGTTCAGACGTCTGGTTTTAAACCTAGAAAATAAAATATACGGCTGAAATTTATAGAAATGGCAGAAAATAGAGTCAGACGTCTGAAACAACCTTTCAGACGTCTGAAACACCTTGTCAGACGTCTGAACCACCCTTTCACACGTCTAAACCACCCTGTCAGACGTCTGAAGCCACCCTCCAGACGTCTGGATGGTTTTTGAATTTCCAGAACCTAAACCCAGACGTCTGGATTGACCCCCAGACGTCTGGGATTGCCTATTTGCCTATTTTTGATTAAATTTCCATTGTTTAATCGATTCGTGTTGATCCAATTAGTTGTTATTGCATTCTTTGACTTTGATGATTCTTTTTAGATTTCGTGCATTGGTTTTTATAAAGTGATCTTTTTAAATTGTATTAAAACCTTGTTTCTCCAATTTATAATTTCTATTTAAAACACACACAATTTGGCACTTCGAGCAAAGAGGGAGGAGAATTAAATGATTAAATAAAACGTGTGCTATGAACACGTGCGTTTATCTTTTCAGTTAATTCATAATCTATTCGTTTGACTGTTTTGACCTTTGGGTCTGGTTTACCGATGAGATGAGGTGAACTTTGTACTGCTTTGAGTGTAAAATTGACTAATGGTTAGTAAACCATTTAGTGCGAACGTGGGGTATGGGACTCACGTTAACATTTTCCGGGTTCCTTACTGAGAGTTGTGACACATTCCGCCGGACAGTGGTGTCCAGTACCGCCACTACAGTTTGTTGCCTTTGGGCGTTGCCTTCGGGCATATGGATCCTTGTTATACAGTACTGAGCTCGAGCATCTTTTGTTTCTTTGACAATTATTTTTCCCAGTGTATCGCCTTTCGGTATAGATTCTTTGAACCACATGATATATAGCGATTACCTTGTGGAAACTTGTGTTACCTTCATTGGTATTTGTCATTTGCCTTTTGGCTTGTTTTGGGATATGTATGTCCTTGATTTACTTGAGTTGCCTATGATATGAGGCTTGTTATGATTCATCTTATGTTAGATGATTTGGTTATCTCTTTTGGAGATATTTGTGGTACTTTATGATTTTGTATGTTCATTATCATTAGTATATCTAACTGATTTGTTTAGCCAAACTGACCCGTGTATTTTATACTCAGGTCAGACTGAGATGTTTCAGGTTAGGTGCATTGGAGTTAGCCTATTTTGCTTCCGCATGGACTATTCTGCTAGCTCCTTTTTGTTATAGCTTTTTGTGTAGTCCTTTTTGTCTGTAACTTTGATATATATTCTTTTGACTCGCCAGTATATTGTGGTTTTCTTACCACTTGACATGTATCATTTTGTAAACTCTGTAATGTATCTGTATATGTGTAAATGTATGTGATGATCTACTGTTCTGTGATGCGTATAACATTTGAGTTGTTATATTTCATTCTGATAGATCCTTCGGCCACCTATGGCTTTGTATTAAGTATTTATTGGAAATGTCGATCCAGTGGAAATTGTCAGCTATTCAATGGATAATTAAGACAAGGCTATAGATGGTCGCTCCTATCCAGCTCTATTCTCCGTATTAGCAGACGGTGTTACCTTGTAATACTCTTTGCTAATGTGGGTCTCGAAGTGGGGCGTCACAGCTTGGTATCAGAGTTGAGTTCAGAACAAAATATGATACACATGGAATAGAGACACATATTACGGTACATCAAAGGGTAGTACGAATGTTACGAATCTTTGAATCATCGTGCCTTTATTCTTTCCGTGCCTTTGGGGTAGATAGAATTTTGGAAATACGTCTAGGAATACATTTTATTTTGTAGTATTCCATATTTGAATTAATGATGTCTACCTTGTGAATAATCTTTATCTTATCTTTCAGCTAATGGCTGGAAGAGGCAGAGGATGACGCTCGGATGCTGGGCAATCCAGCGGCTCGCATCCGGACGGCGTTTATATGTTTGCCGATCAATTTTTGGAGTTATTTAGGAGCACTCAGCCTCCAGCTCCTATTCATGCATCTCCTCCGCGCAAAACTGCCTTTGCATGCCTGTGCAGTGATTTTTCTCATCTTGGTGGAAAGCCATTCAAAGGCTCTGAATCCGTTCTTGAGGTCCAAGCTTGGATTCGCACATGTGGGCGTATCTTCTCTCGCATGGATCTTTCTGACCACGATCGAATTCTTATAACTTCTAGCTTATTGCAAGAGCGTGCCCTTGATTGGTACGAGCTTCTTATAGCCAAACTTGATGAGTCTGTTCTTTCTTGGACTTAGTTTCGGGAACGATTCGAACTCAAATTCGTTCCTGAATCTGAGAAAGTTTTATTAGCCCGTCGCTTCCTTGAGTTGAAGCAAGGGAAGTCTTCCGTTTCTGAATATGTTGCATCATTCGAGGCCTTATCTAAGTATGGTCTTGAATTCATTAGCACCTCTTATAAGAAGAATCTGAAGTTTGTCTCTAGTCTTAAGAAATATCTTAAGAAGTCTTTGATGCTTCAGCTTAAGCTTTCTTTTCAGGAGTTGGTTGATTCGGCACTTCATCTCGAGGCCATCGAGAAGGAGTGTGATAGTGGTGATGATGTTGAGGTTCGCAAGAACCCCAATAAGAAGAAGTTTCCATTTCATAAGAAGGGATTTCTTCCTTCCAAGAAAAAGAAGCCCGTTGAATCTGGTTCTAACTCTCAATCTGCTGGAACACCTTCCATTCGGAAATGTTTCAACTGTGGTTCTCCTGATCATATGATTCGAGCTTGTCCTAAGCCTCTCTTCTGTCATTATTGCAAGAAGGAAGGTCACCATTTTTCCACCTACCCTACTGCTCCTGCTAGTGCCAAGTCTGGCAAGCTTTATGTTGCTAAGGCTTTTGGAGGTTCTTCTCATCCCAGAGGTATATCTCCATCTATTTTGGAAGGTTCTATTTTATTTCATGACCGTAGTGTTCGAGTTCTTTTCGATACGGGTGCTTTGCATTCTTTCGTACAGAAAAAGCTCGTCGATGATTTGTCTTTGGATGTTTCTTGTATGGTTACTTCGTTTAGGATCGCGAATCCTATTGGGGGATCCGCAACCCTTAGCATGCTTTGTGATGATGTTGAGATTGTTTTATGTGGATTTTCTTTTCGTGCGAATCTGCACGTTATTTCTTATTTGGGATTTGATATGATTTTGGGTATGGACTGGCTAGTGAGATACGATGCCAGGATTATTTGTTCTGGAAGAATTTTATAACTTCGACATCCGAATTCGTCTACTCAGCTATCACTTGTTCTTCGAAATGTGGATAATTCCGAAATGGCTTTATATTCTCTTGACTCACGAGATGATGATGATATATCTCGTATTCCTATTGTTTGTGACTTCTCTGATGTTTTTGAGCCGGTTTCAGGTTTGCCACCCAAGCGGGCGATCGAGTTCCGCATTGATCTCATTCCAGGCGCGCAGCCAGTTGGCCGTCCTCCCACGAGGACGTCTACAAAAGAAAATGAGGAACTCAAGATGCAGCTTTTAGAGCTTGAGTCCAAACAGTTGATTCAGTCCAGTTTTTCACCGTGGGGTACCGCAGTCATCTTCGTGAAGAAGTCCGATGGAACTCTTAGGCTCTGCATCGATTATCGCAAGCTTAACGAGTTGACCATCAGGAATAGGTATCCATTTCCTAGGATCGATGATATGCTCGACCTTGCCACAGGTTTTCATCAGCTCCGAGTCGCGGAAGATAGCATACCTCTTACACCTTTCCGCACTCGATATGGTTCTTTTGAGTGGCTCGTTATGCCATTCGGTTTGACGAACGCTCCTGCTTTCTTTGTTGATCTTATGAATCGAGTATTCCGGGAATATCTCGATAAGTTCGTCCTTGTGTTCATAGACGACATTCTTGTTTATTCTAAGTCTAAAGCCGAGCATGCTAATCACTTGAGAATTGTCTTGAGTACTCTTCGTCACCATCAGCTTAAAGCCAAATTCTCCAAGTGCCATTTTTGGGAGAATAAGGTTAAGTTCTTAGGACATGTTGTATCTTCCGACGGCATTTCGGTCGATCCCTCAAAGATCGAAGCTATCCAGAATTGGAAGAGGCCTGAGAATGTTCATGAGATTCGTAGTTTCCTTGGATTGGCGGGTTATTACCGTCGGTTCATTAAGGATTTTTCTCGTGTTGTGCTTCCTCTCACTAGCCTTACTCGGAAAGGCATTCGTTATATTTGGTCCGATAAGTGTGAAGCTTCCTTTCAGACACTAAAGGAACTTCTCACTAATGCTCCTATTCTTGTGGTTTCCGAGGGGAATCATGATCTTGTTGTCTACACCGATGCTTGTGGTAGTGGTCTCAATGTCGTGCTTATGCAGAAGTATCGGGTAGTTGCTTATGCTTCTAGGCAACTGCGTCCGAATGAAGTTCACTATGCCACACATGATCTTGAGTTAGCCGCCATTGCCTTCGCTTTGAAGATTTGGCGACACTACTTATTAGGCGAGCGCTTCATTCTCTATACCGATCATAAATCTTTGAAGTATTTGTTCACTCAGAAGGAACTCAATATGATGCAACAGCGTTGGCTCGAGTTTCTTGCCTCCTATGACTTTGAAATCCAATTTACCCCTGGTAAGGGTAATCATGTTGCTGATGCGCTTAGTCGCAGACATTCGGCTGTCGTTTCTATGATGCTTGCCGAATGAGATATTCTTAAGACTCTATCTTTTTATGATATTCGTGATCGAGCTCCATCCTCTGATTCTCCGGTAGCATTATTCAGTTTGGAAGCTCGACCCTCTTTATTGGATCGTATTGCCGAAGCTAAGCGGCATGATCCTAATCTTGTGCATCTTATTCAGCTTTGTGGAACGGAATCCCGTGATGAGGCGTTGCGGGATTTCAGCATTGATTTTCATAGGTGACTTCGCAAGAAGAACCGTCTTGTTGTGCCTTCTGATTATGCACTTAGGCATGACATTCTTGATGACTGTCATCGTTCTAAGTATACCATTCATCCTGGCAGTAGTAAGATGTATGCCGATATGCATCGCCTTTTTTATTTGGAAGGCATGAAGCGCGATGTGGCGAGTTATGTGAGTAATTGCATGACTTGTCAACGTATTAAAGCCGAACATCAGCGCCCTTCTGGTCTCCTTCAGCCTCTTGAGATTCCATTGTGGAAATGGGATCAGATTTCGATGGATTTCATTGATGGCCTACCTCATACGAGATCGGGCCATTCTAGCATTTGGGTTATTGTTGATCGCCTCACCAAATCAGCTCATTTTGTTCCTATTAAATCTAATAGGACTGCTTCTCTTTTGGCTAAGTTATATATCAAGGAAATCGTGAGACTACACGGTGTTCCTAGTTCGATTGTGAGTGGCCGTGATCCTTTATTCACAAGTCATTTCTGGAAGAGTCTTCAGCAAGCTTTGGGAACAAAGCTTAATTTCAACACAGCTTATCATCCACAGTCTGATGGACAGACTGAACGGGTGAATCGTATCTTAGAGGATCTCCTCCGTATTTGTATTCTTGATTTTGGAGGTAGTTGGGAGGATCATCTACCTCTTGTAGAGTTCTCCTACAATAATATCTTTCAGTCCAGTATCGGTATGGCTCATTTCAAAGCCTTATACGGAAGACCATGTCGATCACCTTCTTGTTGGTTCGAATCTGGGGAGAAGCTTATTCTTGGCCCGGAGTTTGTTCATGATTCTTCTGAGAAGATTATTCTTATTCGGCAGAGAATGAAAGAGGCACAGAGCCGCCAGAAATCCTACGCGGACAACCGTAGGAAGCCTCTCGGGTTCTCGGTCGACGATCTCGTCTTTATTCGTGTTTCTCCTTTAAAAGGGGTTATGTGCTTCAGTATGACAGGGAAATTGGCTCCTCGCTTTGTAGGACCATTTCCTATTATTGAACGTATTGGCACTGTGGATTATAGAGTTTCACTTCCAGCTCATCTATCCGGAGTTCACAACGTGTTTCACGTCTCTCAGCTTCAGAAGTGCCTTCGAGAATCGGATTTTGTTATCGACTCTCCTGATTTGCAAGGGCTTGAGATCTCACCAGACTTATCTATTGTACAGCAGCATATTCGCGTACTTGCCACGGAGGTGAGACACCTTCGAAACAAGGACGTGTCGCTCATTAAAGTTCAATGGTCCGCTAATCCCAATGACTGTACTTGGGAAACCAGAGAGTTTATAGAGCGATCCTATCCGGGTTTTCTATCTTCGCTTAACAATGGTGAGTATATCTTTTTATCTCAAGCTTGTTTTCTTTTCTTTTTGGGTTATGTAAGTATGTAGTTGTTGCAAATTCTTCTCTAGGAACTGCGTGGACGCAATTTTGTTAAGGAGGGGAGATCTGTAACAACCCTCATATTTTATGATTTCATATTTAAATATAGCGAAGTTAGTCGGATTTAAGTCCGAAAAGCTACTTTTTGCAAACGGTCGAATTAGGACTCGGGACCACTTCCATTGAGTCCAAAATGGCGTTCGCGATTTTTTTGAGTATAAGTTCGATATGTTTGGAGTGAGTTGAATTTTGCTATTTTCTGTTGGGCTTTTGGGTTTGGATTTCACCCAGCTCATCTTATACTCTAGCTCAGCCCCTCTCTTCATCCATTCATTCTCATTTCATTTCTTTTTCTCAAGTTCAACTGAAAATGGAGGAAAAGAAGAGGAATTAGAAATTCCAAGCCCTAGGTTCATTGCAAACTCCATTTCTTGCTTCAAAAAAAATCGAAGAGAAGCTTAAGTAAGCTCCATCTTCATCTTCACCATCACTTCTCCATCTCTTCTCCTCTTCAATTTCAGAAATTTCCTAAACCCTAATTTAGGAAATAATTGTTTTGATATTAGATTGAAGCTTGTAGAGTTGAAGTGAAGAGTGGTTGATCTTCTTCTTGTGTTTGTGCTTCTCATCTTTGTTTTTGAGTTAAAAGGTGAGTTTTTGAACTCACATCTACTTCTATAGATATAATTGTTGTTAGGTATGAATTCCTAACACTTATCTATGTCCTTTTGCTTTTGATTTGAATTGAATTGGTGAATATTCCATTTTTTGTGTTTGGTCCAATTTTATGAAAGTCCTCCTATGGATGTTTGGACATTGATGTTTGGGGTGTATCGAAGAGCCTATAAGGCCGGGTTGTCGTTTGGCGTAAATCCTGGGTCATCATTGCTTGATTGATCGCTCCCGAATCATTTTGGCCATCATGGCCTAGGCAAATTGTTGCCCAGACTAGGTCTTCAGACGTCTGAAATGCAAGTTCAGACGTCTGGTTTTAAACCTGGAAAATAAAATATACGGCTAAAATTTATAGAAATGGCAGAAAACAGAGTCAGACGTCTAAAACACCCTTTCAGACGTCTAAACCACCCTTTCAGACATCTGAACCACCCTGTCAAACGTCTGAAGCCACCCTCCAGACGTCTGGATGGTTTCTGAATTTCTAGAACCTAAATCCAGACGTCTGGATTGACCCCCAAACTCTAGGATTGCCTATTTTTGCCTATTTCCCTATTTTTGATTGAATTTCCATTGTTTATTCGATTCGTGTTGATCCAATTAATTGTTATTGCATTCTTTGACTTTGATGATTCTTTTTAGATTTCGTGCACTGGTTTTTATAAAGTGATCTTTTTAAATTGTATTAAAACCTTATTTCTCCAATTTATAATTTCTATTTAAAACACACACAATTTTGCACTTCGAGCAAAGAGGGAGGAGAATTAAATGATTAAATAAAACGCGTGCTATGAACATGTGCATTAATCTTTTCAGTTAATTCCTAATCTATTCGTTTGACCGTTTTGACCTTTGGGTCTGGTTTACCGATGAGATGAGGTGAACTTTGTACTGCTTTGAGTGTGAAATTGACTAACGGTTAGTAAGCCGTTTAGTGCGAACGTGGGGTATGGGACTCACATTAACATTTTTCGGGTTCCTTACTAAGAGTTGTGACACATTCCGCCGGACAGTGGTGTCTAGTACCACCACTACGGTTTGTTGCCTTCGGGCGTTGCCTTCGGGCGTTGCCTTCGGGCGTTTCCTTCGGGCGTATGGATCCTTGTTATACAGTATTGAGCTCGAGCATCTTTTGTTTCTTTGACAATTATTTTTCCCAGTGTATCCCCTTTCGGTATAGGTTCTTTGAACCACATGATATATAGCGATTACCTTGTGGAAACTTGTGTTACCTTTATTGGTATTTGTCATTTGCCTTTTGGCTTGTTTTGGGATATGTATGTCCTTGGTTTAATTGAGTTACCTATGATATGAGGCTTGTTATGATTCATCTTATGTTAGATGATTTGGTTATCTCCTTTGGAGATATTTGTGGTACTTTATGATTTTGTATGTTCATTATCATTAGTATATCTAACTGATTTGTTTAGCCAGACTGACCCGTGTATTTTATACTCGGGTCAGACCGAGATGTTTTAGGTTAGGTGCATTGGACTAAGCCAGTTTTTCTTCCGCATGGACTATTCTGCTAGCTCCTTTTTGTCATAGCTTTTTGTGTAGTCCTTTTTGTCGTAACTCTGATATGTATTCTTTTGACTCGCCTGTATATTGTGGTTTGTCACTTGACATGTATCATTTTGTAAACTTTGTAATGTATCTGTATATGTGTAAATGTATGTGATGATCTACTATTCTGTGATGCGTATTACATTTGAGTTGTTATATTTCGTTCTGATAGATCCTTCAGCCACCTATGGCTTTGTATTAAGTATTTATTGGAAATGTCGATCCAGTGGAAATTGTTGGCGTATTCAATAGATAATTAAGACAAGGCTATAGACGGTCGCTCCTATCCAGCTCTATTCTCCGTATTAGCAAACGGTGTTACCTTGTAATACTCTTTGCTAATGTGGGTCTCGGAGTGGGGCGTCACAGCGGACACACTCCATCGTATGCCATTCTATTACTTTACGATTGATTTGGTGCGCACCCTTCGGATTTCGGGAGTGTGGCTCGAGGTGGGCGGTAGTGGCTGCTATGCGTTACCACCGACCCCGAAGTGTAATTGGTATATCTACCCTGGCATTGCCTAGTTGTGTCGTGTCACCTACCCTAGCGCACCTTTTACGAGTTTTTTTGTACCATACCTATGGAGTGCCCTCTGACGACGCCCATTACGGGGTAGATTACGGTACTGTATAGACTATGGGAATATATAAAATGTGTTCAGCGGTATATGGGTAACGCCTTAACGCTATTTTGATAGTTTACTTTACTTTAGACATTATTATAATAGCATATATTACTACATAGTAGATAGTTTAACGGATCCTTAGAGGATGGTTATCCCAAACATCCTTTGAGGTACTTGTATTTCAGTTGATATTTCACTTGAGTTGGATTTATAGATATAAGAATGTTAATCATGACTCGAGTGTTTTGTGTTTTGCTTTACGCTCGGGTCAGACTGAGTGGCTCAGTGTTCGAGACTCACCTTTGGAGTTGGAGCTTTGCTTGGAGATCCAGCTATATCGATTCTGCTTTCTGTTATTCAGTTGATTCCAATGATGTATTCAGATTTTGTATTTGACTATTGTATTGAGACATCTATGTATTCGAGACTTTTGTTGTATCTTGTTTAACTCTGTTATATATATATAGTAGCTTCATGAACTACTATTCTTTGTTTCCGCTGCATTATTTTTATATTACTCTGTGTCTGTGATTATGTGATCATTTTATTTACTGTATATGCTGAGTTTTGTCAAATTTAAATTAACAATCTGATATTTTGAGCAATTCAAATCCGACATGTATGGATGCGAATGGTTGAAAATTTCGGGCTGTTACATGTGGTATCAGAGCTCTGGTTTTAGGCAAAACTTAGTATATGTAGTAAATTTGATTACATAATCGCTTTCGTTCGAACTTGAATCTCTTCCTCTTCGACTCGGGTTTCCTTTGAACTTTGGAACGTTCCCTCGGTTCCAAAATCCATTCTTGTCTCTCCCTATTCGTATTCTTCTGATTCTGGAGCATCCCATAGCTCCACTATATGATTTGTAAAAGAATGAAAATCCTTTACAACATTCATCGATTCACCGGAGATTTCTGTATCCTCGGTTTACGATGCTGCTATCTTTTGCTATACCCGAATTCTATCTCTGGCGATCGAATGTTGATTTGTTCCAGAATTCTACATCGATCTTATTTTGAAGTCACGGTTGACCCGGTTAAGGTTTCCCGCAATTTATATAAGTCTATCCATCTCCCTATTTCGCAATTTGATTGTCTTATCTCCCTTTCGAGCCTATCTATATTTAGTTAGAATTCTCTTTGATTAGAGTCCCCTTGTATTTGAATCTCTATCCTTGTTCTAGAATTTATTCTGGAATAATCGAGTGAGGGAGTGTATTTGAATTAATAATAAATTATGTTTTAAAGTGTGTTGTTTGAGTTGTTAATGATGATTTGGATTTTCGATCGATTCGCCTGATCAATGCTATCGATAGGATTTCCAAAACACTTGAACAGAGCAAACTGACACAATATTATTTTAAAATTTGGTAAATGAAATTAATTTGTATGATTATATTTTATATAAGTATAAATTTCTCTGGAATTTAATAAGTTAATTATATTGGTTGTTTGAAATGATAATATTTGATTATCATTTATTGTTCAATTTATGAATTTATAAACATGATTTATAAATTGATTTGGGAATTGAAATGAATTTAAATTAAGAATTTGAGAATTTAATTTCCGATGATTTCAAACTTTGGTTTTAAAGTTTTAAAATGTATATTATTTATAGTATTTTCGAATAAAAATGGTTTTCAAAACATTTTTAAAATGTTTGAATCTGTGCTCTTCTCTTTTGTCGCTGGAAAATAATTTCGGTGATGGCGGCCGCATCATCGACATTCATTTTCGAGTTTCGAAATGGAGAGACCAATATGTAGCTTTGCTACAGTTTTGTTTTAGGGATTAATTTGATTTGAATTTCTTAAGTACTATAGTTTGTTTTAGAGATTAATTTGATTTGAATTTCTTAAGTATGATTTGATTTATATATATATAGGTATATTATTTTAAATTTAATTTGATTTGATATATATAGTATATACATAATTATCTCTAAATGGTTTGAAGAGAAACGGAAATTTAATTCTTTAATTTATATAAAAGGTGATTTTAATTATAAAATAAAGCCAAAATTTTGAATAATTATTTAAATTTGAAATAAATTGAATAAGAAATTTTACTGGTATAATACTCAATTGCATTCCATATATAACTTACCTAAATTATTCAGAAGTTGAATATGTAATTGGATAATATACAATATAAGATGATTTTATAAATACAATTTGAGTGACAATAATAAATGTTATACACTTAATTTTTAATTATAAAAATGTTAATTGAGATAAATAGAATAATAAGTTGATGGAATAGTAAATGAGACAAATTAAATAAAATTTTAATTTGAAAGAAACCTTTTTGTATCAAATATGGATAAATTGAAATTAATTAAACTTAACGGAATACCTTGAATTTAAAATCAATTATTGAATATTGATTAATTTAAATTGAAATGTATATGGTTTTAAATTAATTGTTTTATTTTGTATTTCAACCTGTTTTCTTTCTGGTTGTTTCCATTTTCTTACCTCGTTCCTTTTCGAGGATAAAAAGTTTTGAGTGGGGGAGAGTGTAACGACCCGTAAATTTTTAATAATTTTATTTGTTTTATTATTATATTTAATTGAATTTTTATGAAATTTTAAATAATTGAATTTTAAAATATGAATTTGATATTTGAAATGCGTCTATTTTAACATAGCAAATAGTTAATTTTCAATTAATAATATTGAAGTTTAGTTTATTGTGTAATTTTATTCCATTTTAAATCAGTTAAAATTTGATGATAATAAAATGTTTTCCAAACCTGAATATTTTTATATAATAAATTTGTAAATCATCTTCTAAGTGAGACGTCATAATTCGTTTCATCAAATTTGAACTGTTATTGCTCCGTCGATCGTATTTTCGGCGAAATAGCAGCATTTTCGGTACCGATTATCGACTTTTGATCGGATGATCGCACCACTGATATCTGTATACGATTTTGTTTGTCTCGTCGTGACGATCTCAACAGTATATTCGTTTGTGCAGTCCGGTGTCCCGTATGCAACGATATCAATAAAATGATTTCTGTACCAGTATACGTTTTTAAACTTTTGGCTTCCTTTTGCCTTTCCATTTTCCACAATAACCTAACAGTTGTTTCCTCTATTTAATTCTGAAATCAATATATGGCGTTCCAAATTTTTTTTTACATTTATTATCGGTTGCCACTTCATTGCTTTTCTCTGGTTCTTTCATTTTCATTACCTCACTCTCATTTTGTTCTGCCTTGTTAAAAATAAAATAAATATAAATATGTTTTGGAAAAACAATCGTTGCCAGAACATTTCATGCTTCTGCCTGAAGCGAACCTTCCACCTCCACTCACCGACGCACCTCCTTTCTCCCACCCCTTCACTTGAAACCACCGACCTCCTTGCCAAGACCAATCAATTCCAACCCATCCTCTGAACGAACAAAATCCACCTCATCGACCAGTGAGCTCCCCTCTTCTCAGCCCAGACCCGCATCTCTGCCTCCCTCCATTTTGCACCGCTCTGCCATTCACTGCTCCACCAAACTGCCGAGGTCTCATCCACCACAGCCAACCCGAGCTACCTCCTTTCGCCTGGCCTTCTTCCACTTTCCCTCACCACCAATACTGGCCGAGAATGATGCGTTCATCTTCATACCTCTCTACCATCTCAGTCCCTTGCCAAATTTCGCCTCTTCCAGTCAGGGAGCCTTCCATGCTGTGCCTTGTCACAGCTCGGCCGAGCAGCTCGTTTCTCAGCCACATGGTCTTCCCGCGTCTCTGGTTTCATTTTCTCACCATCACAGGTTTATATATATATGTATATTATGTTAAATATTTATTAAAGTTATGTTATATTTTGAAACAGTTTTTAATAATAATATATATAGTATATATTTTCACATCGTATGTTACATATATGCTTTGCAACCTGTTTTCATGTATTATGTAATAAGCATATATTGTTTAGATAAAGAAGTTTATATATATATTACAGAATTAGTATATTAACTGGGTTGTATGTTTTGTTTTCTTCTGTTTGTATGACTGGAAGCAAGGGCATTATATATATCTAATGTTATGTAAGTATTTGCAGTAAATATTATATTATATGATTTATGACTTGTTGTATTTTGATATAAGTTTTCTGTTTGTTTAAAATGTTATAATTCCTAAGTTTATAACATAAAAGTGTAACATGTTTTGCCATAATATAGTAATATACAAGTCTGTGTTAGTTTTATAAATTATTAGTTATAAAATATATGTTGTTTCATGAAGGCTATAACATGGCATTATAATTATGTTACTCCATATGTATTACCTTATATATGTGTGTGTGTGTGTGTGTATTAGTTTATATGTGTTTAAATAAGTGTAAGTTTGCAAGTGGTATACGCTGATAGTATGTAAGCAAATATATTTATACTTGTATTTTAAGGGTTGCATATATCACTTTGTCTGTTGTTAATATCGTGTAAATTTTGTGTGCTCAGTTTATATAATTATCAAGTTGTTGACTTTTAGTTTATAATGTTCTATATTATAAGTATATGAAGTTATAAAGGTTTATACAAGATTTATATTATCCGATTTAGGTTATATATATGATTTTAACAGTTTACAAAGTATATGTTCATATATTAATAGGTAAGTAGATATAAGTATTGGGTGTTAAAAATAAAAGAGCTATCTTTTTAAATATGCATATTTTAAGAACAATGATTTTTAATCATATACATATATTATTTTAATATTTGTTTAAAATTAAATATTGATTTCATGAAAATAATAATAATAATAATACATATGACTGTTGTTCTATCAAACTGATTCTAATTGCTTCATCGATTTCTTATCTATCAGCCTGTCCGTCGAATTCGGGCTAATCTAGCTTTGATTCGAAATTCGTGCTTGGAATTCGTAGCTCAATTTCATCGTCTATCCTCTCTAGCCTCGAAAGGTGAGCAATCACTCACGATTAATGTTCTTATATTTATTAAATTTGATTTCAATTGAAACGGCAATCGAAATATGTTGTTGTTAGTTATTTACATTTATATATATGCTGTTATCTGTATCTGTTCACCCGTGACATCTGACACCCTTGTCTGTTATTTACATTGATGATATATGCCTATTATGTTATTATCATATCTGTTATCACTCTGCAAGTTCCATGTTAGTATAGAATCATTATGGGTTGAAATGATACATACCCGAACGATTTGTAGAATAGGAGTAAATCGTTATGGGTTGAAATGATAAACCCAAGCGATTTTCATTGAATTGAATTTGGGATTGCAGGTTGAAATGATATATACCCGTATATATTTAAATTACGGATTGAAATGATAAATATCTGTATCACTTGACCATAGGGTAGAAAATTATATACCACTACACCAAAATAGTGATTTTGCAACATTTTATATTTGTTAATTTCTAACACTTATAAATGTTACAGCCTAATAACAAAAAAAAGTGTTAGGATACTTGGAAAAGTGTTGGGAAATATAAATAATGTTTTTTTATAAACTTTCCAACACATCAGTTATAATTTACAACACAAAAAAGTGTTAGAATAGTTGGTAAATTTGTAAATAACTCACTAAAAATTGGACCCTTCTGTAATCTTGTATATATGGCATTTTCTAACGCTTTCCCCTTCCGTCACCACTATAGGCCGCATAATTTTTAATTAGATTAGGGTTGCCCTTCGCGCATTCCATCACCATTTTCTAATGCTTTCCCATTCCCATTCCATCACCAGCGTCGACAGATCAAAACTTTGGACATCTAACATCGAGAGGCTTATAAAGACTAGGGTTCTCCTTTGGCGTGTCATATCCAGTCGAGCCATCTAACATCGATCGGCTTAAGACTAGAGCTTCGAGAAGGAATCGATGATGTCAGGTGATGGTGGATAGGCGGTGTAACTTGGGATTCATGCGGGGTGGAGTGGCGAGGTGATTGGTATGCTTCGATTGATTAAGACTATTAAACAAGTTAAAATAAGCAGAGTATGGATCATTGGATATTTTGAAATAAGTGAAAACCAATTGGTAAATCGCTGCTTTGACAATCATATTATGGTTAATAGTAACACCAAAATATTTTGCATAGAGCAAATGAATTGTTAATTACCTGACTTTTTGCAACCTCTATAAGCCTTGGTGGAGTAACAATAACATTGCTGCTGCATCTGATTTTATCATCATTAGCAGGTATGCGTCCAGCTAAAACTATTAAGAGGAAAGAGAGTGCTGCAAGATTTTGCATGTTGCTGCCATTTGTCTTGAACATAAGACCACCTATGGGCGACTTCATTCATTCCGTTATCGAGTCTCTAAGTCACAGATTGATATTGATGAAAAAATATACATGCAACCTAGGCTTCTTACCTGGAGAGTAACATACTGTTTTCGTAGGTGATTCGGGCAATATCGTACATGCAACATCTTCAGCAATATTTTGAAAAGGGGTCAAAAGTATTTGCCCACTTTTACCAAAATCCTGTATTAATTTTGCATGTAAGAGGAGCTCATATTTTACTTGAAATTTTCAAGTATATACACCTTAAAAGAAAACCTAATTTCTTATGAGTTTATTTAGCATAGCTTGCAAAGTAGGAGGAATAGTTTATAATTTGGTTACTCTTGAGACTAGCTAGTATACCTCGAAAAGTAGGACATAGATGCCACCATAAGCATATAGAGATTCAGGATTCATTGTGATCAGGCATGGAACAGTGTATAAGAGATCTGCACCTATGGTCTATGGTTTTAATTTCCCATTGCAAATACAAAGAGGAGATAACCCCTCAAGCCTGATTCAGGTAAATATTTGTTTACACATTCGATAGATCTACCAAAACAGCTTCCTCCTAGTATTAAAAAAACAATTATGTACATAATTACAGTTGTATTCAATTGAGCTTCAAGAAGGCAATGTGATAATAACAGCAACGGATGGTCTCTTTGACAATCTGTACGAACATGAAATAATATCAATCATCAAGAAATCACTTGAAACGAACCTCAAACCTGCGGTATGAGCTTTTAATCTTCAGGTCAATATATCAAGTTAATGAAAAGTGATAATTTATCGTAATAATATTATTATTTGTTTTTCATGAAATTGCACTGTTTTTGGCATTGAGAGCGCAAGATGTAGGTAGGTCTGCATATGCAAGAAGCCCTTTTGCTGATGCTGCTCGTATTGCTGGTTATCCATCTTTGACTGGCGGCAAACTTGATGATGTTACTGTTATTGTTTCCATAGTCCAAAAATTGATGACATGATATACTCCACTTATGTAAGTATTATAGTCATCTTATCTAATAAGTTCGGTTTTATGTTTAATTAAATCTGCATTTTTTTATGTAGGTTGTGGTGACAGTTTCAGAAATAGAAGTGAAATAGTACAAAATAAGAGAGCAAGCATTATAGTTCTCGTTGAAATAAGTTAAATAATGCAAGAAGGTAAAAGAGAAGGATGTGAGCTCTGGAGTTGGACAAAAGTGCTTTGTAAATATTTCTTTATTTTACTTTTCTTTTTGTGTGAAGCATAGTTATACAATTTCTGGTATAAGGCAATAAAGTTTGGGTATTTGAATATTTAATAGATCATAAGATATGACAATTCCAGGTGCATACGACATTCTTATCGACAAAATTGGTAAAACTATTTTTTCATTCATGTCCATATGCTTTAAAATTTTTGCAACTATATACAAATTTTCTTTCATTCTCTTACATTATTCTACATTCAATTTCATGAATTTTCTTTCTAACTAAAATTAGCATTATGATATAAAGAAATATATACATAATTTTTTTTAAAGTCGGTATGTTATTAAAAAAATATTCACAATTTTTTCTTTCTAAAATGGGTATGTCATAACAAACACATATGACGTTTTTCCTTTCCAAATTTGGTGCATCAAATTGGTTCTTTGTCGTTAATAAAATTTATTTTTGTGAAAATTAACATTGTAATCAATGATAATAGTGAACGTTTGTATTTTATAATGTTGAAAAATAATTATTATTTTCATTTAGAATGTTTTTGTGAAATTGAGTTACATTTTAACTATTTATATCCGTAATTTACGGTAATCTATGGTCAAAATTATGTCATATTTGATTAGAAATATTTTGCTTTTATATTTAATTATTTTAAAGATAAATGACAATGTAACGACCCAAGATTTTAGTGATTTTATTTATTAAATTAATGGAAATTTGTGGAATTTTAAACAGTAAAATTTGAAATTAAAAATTTATTATTTGGAATACGTCTATTTTAATATAGCAACTGAAAAATTTTCATCTGATAATATTGAAGTTTATTTTCCTGTGAAATTTTATTTCAAGTTAAACCGGTTAATAACAGTGAATTTAAAAGTTTTCCGAAACCAAAATATGTCAACAAGAGAAAATTTATTCAGATCATTCTGAATCAGACTGCGAAATTCGTTTTTCCAAATTTGGACTTCTACTGCTCCGTTATATCTTATTTCTGGTAAAGTAGCAGCATTTTTCGGTACCGATTATTGACTTTTGATCGGACGATCGTACCATTGATATATGTGTACCGTTTTGATCGTCTCATCGTGTTGATCTTAACGGTATATTCATTTCTGTGTTTGAGGTCCGGTACTCGACGAAAACAATCAAACTATATATTGTATCGGTACCGAATCCGTGACTTTTTTTTCTCTTTGCCCTTTTTAAACTGAAACCGTGGTATCCAAGCAACCATCAATTGCTTTAATCTTCCAGCTTAATTCCAGGGTGACCATTTCCGTTCCATACTTTTTTTGAAAATCTAAACGTATGAATTGGTATAAGTTGTATTCATTTGAACGGTTCACTTTTTAATGCATTTATTTTATTAGCCTTTATTAACCTCAGCCGTTTCATTTTCTTCCTACCTGCTTTATTCTCAATCGTTCCGCCTCTAAAAAAAAAGAAGAATGTAAAAGAAGAGCATTCATTCAGATCTGTTCCTCAAACCATGCACTCAAGCACCAACGCGTGCATCCCTTCTTCTTCTCTGCATCTCATTCCTCTTCCACCATCCATTCACTGTCCACCCATCAACGCTCGCAGCCACTTCCACTCAACTGCCGAACAATTAGCCCAGCCTACCGATCTCGCCTGCCATCCCCTGCCTGGCCGAGAGCCTCCGCCTTACTCACGTTTATCCCAAATTTCGCCTGGCCGAGCACAGGCCTTCCCTCTATTTTTCCTCTGGCCTTGCCCACTGTCACCCACACCCGACTTTCCTCCTCCCCTCGGCCAGCAACCACCACGACCGAACTCATCAAACCAGCCTCCGACTAAGATCGCTCGGCCAAGTCAAGCAACAGCCCTACATCATCATGAACAGCCCACCAATCCTCACCAATATCCATGGCCGAGACTCCTCTTCCCATTCGCTTCTCAATATACAGGTATTGTATATTGTATTTGGATAGTGAGAGTGTATATATATATATATCATATTATAACTTACGCATGGTCTATATATTTCTATTTATATATATGTTATACATGTGGTATCCATTCGGTCTGTTATGTATAAGTAATATAGATTATATGTTAAGTTAGTTTACATATGCATATGGTTTGTATAAGTATATATATATGGCTATATTGCAATATATGATTTGTAGTACAAATTTTATAATATGGTGATGTTGATCTATATGTTAAACTGTTCATATTATAAGGCTATGTTATAGTATAAATATGTTTGTTATAATCAATTTTAAGTATAATCATAAGTATTGTTGTACCATTGGTTTTAAAAGGTTACATATATATACACTGGGTTTACATAAGTCGCAGGTATTTGTTTTATAATTAGGTTTTATTTATTTATTTCGCTACTGTCTATATATATGTATGTTGATAGAATTTTTGAATAGAGATATATTATATGTTTAAACATACTTATATCATATATTTTGTTCAAATTGTTTGAAGTTTTTTTTTTCTGCATATTTATGAATGTAATATGTACAGTATTGTATACATAGGATAATAATATTTCAATACTTGTTTGTATATGGGTCTGACTGCATTTCTTTTTGGGGGCTAAACTTATATATATATTAGTTATACATATAATAGGTTAATTCATTTACTCAAGTATACTGTGATACATATCAGCAGTTTATATATATATTATAAAACATATGGAAGTTGTATATAAATTATTTGCATATACATAGATTTCGTATGTCATTATATATGAGTTATAATATGTTGTCTAGTAGCATGCAATTATCAGCCGAATATATATATTGGTTGTAGTGTCTGCATGTAAGTATGGGCAGAAGTCTGCATAAGTAGGGTCAGTTATACGAATTTTATGAAGTATATGATATATGTTAGAGTATATTAGTAAATATTCTATATATTTTATTAACGCATATTTCGAAATTGTGTAATATAAAGTAAAAAAAAATTGGATTTGCAATAGATTTTGACATATAAGTTATACGTATTAGATGTGTTGCATTTGTCTAGTTTGTGTCTTTTATCAAGGTTCATTTAATATGTGTTTGAGCATTTAGAATATGATTTTATATATATAGTTATATATAGCTATAATTTGATATAGGTTCATTATACCAACTATCTCCATCGATCCAAGTTCTAATTTGCTTCATCGACTTCTATCTATCAGCTTGATCATCGAATCGTGTCTATTTCACTTTGCTTTGGAATTCGTAGTTTGTGCTGTTGTCAAATCCCTCTAACCTCGAAAGGTGAGCAATCACTCACGATTAACGTTCTTTTATTATTTAATTTGATTTCAATTGAAATAGCAATTGAAATATGCTGCTATAGTTATTTACATTGTTATATATGCTATTATCTATAACTGTTCACCTGTGACATCTGACACCAGTATCTAGTATTATATGCCTGTTATTACTATTATTTGTATCTGTTCACCTGTGACATCTGACACCCGTATCTGTTATTTATACTGATGATATATGCCTGTTGTTATATATTTTTTTGTATCTGTTATCACTCTGCAAGTTCCCTGTTAGTATAGAATTCACTATGGGTTGAAATGATACATACCCGAACGGACTTTAGAATAGGAGAATTTCGTTATGGGTTGAAATGATAAACCCAAGCGATTTTCATTTGAATTGAAATTGGGATTACGGGTCGAAATGATATCTACCCGTATATATTTAAATTTCGAATTGAAATGATAAATATCCGTATCACTTAACCATATGATAAATATATATACAGACACCGTTGGTCCATATATATAAATATTTTAAAAATGAATTCTATGGTTTTGGAAAGAAATATATGGTTTTAATAAATGTTGAGCCTTAAATTATTTTATATAAATGGGAATGATTGATTTAAATACTTATAATATGTTGAGTATTTAAAATATATTTCAAAATAGATTTTGGTAATAATTTGAATAAGTTAAGGTTAGAAAGATAATTTGAATTTAGTTGAAATTGTATTCAATAAAGAATTTTATTTAATTAAACCGATTTGAAACTTATTGAAATTGAGATGTAAGATATGATTTATAACTTGAGTTTGATTTATAAGTAATCTAATGAATATTTCTTGTTTAAATAAAGTTTAAGGAAATATTTAGTAAAATGTAATTTAAGGTTAGTTAAATGATATTGAATTTATTAAGTGAATATTCCCTGATTAAATAATAAATGAAGTTAAATCAAGAGCTATATGAAACTGTTAAATTTAACTTTGAAATTGTTGAATATTAAAGCTTTGAAAAATATTGGAATTTAAATGGTTTATTTTGTGATTCAAATCTGTATTTGAAATCAATTTGAATTGAATTTGTTATTTAGAAACTGAATTGAATTAAAATGGGAAAATTGAGCTTTGAATAAATTTGAATTTGGAATTTGAGTTAATTTGAATTGATTTGTGAAACTTGAGGAAATTATAAATACTTTACTTTATAAATTATTTAACCTATATATATTATTTTGGAAAATAGATATATTTGAAATGAAATGATATTTGGGTTTTGAAGTATAAATTAAATTTAAATGACCACGGTGTTATAATGTATATTTCCACCTTGTAGATAGTTCTGAAGATCCTTAGAGGATGGTTATCCCAAACATCCTTTAAGTTATTTGTATTTCAGTTGATATTTCACTTGAGTTGGAATTATTTATATAAGAATGTTAATCCTGACTCGAGTGTTTTGTGTTTTGCTTTACGCTCGGGTCAGACCGAGTGATATAGCATTTGAGACTCACCTTTGGAGTTTGGAGCTTCCTTTGGAGATCCAACTATCGCCTCAGTTTTCAGCTCTTCTAGTTGATTTGTTCAGAGAAGTCATCTGTTGTACTGGAGACTTCACTGCATTTGAGATATTCTGTTGTATTTTATTTTAACTCTGATGTTTATATAGTAGCTTCATGAACTACTATTTTATCTATTCCGCTGCGTATTATTGTATTACTCTGTGTCTGTGATTCTGTGATTGATTTATTTACTGTATATTCTGAGTTTTGCCAAATTTTAAATTAACAATCTGATATTTTGAATTATTCAAGTCAGACATGTGTGTCTGCCTATGCACTTGGCGGGTGCAGCATGATAGGGGGTTCTCTCATTTTGGTTTGGTAGCGAGCGGATGACTCTTACTCCTACATGTCCCTGCGGGGTTTGTTCAGTCGAGAGGCTGGCTGTAAAGGCAGAACACAGGTACTGTTGTATGTTACGGTGGGCGTTACCCCACTGACGCGGTCCGTTACAGTTGGTATCAGAGCTTTGGCTCTAGGCAAACTTAGCATATATAGTAAATTTATTTACAGAATCACTTTCGTTCGAGTTTGAATCTCTTCCATTTGACTCGATTTCCTTTGAACTTTGGAACGTTTCTTGCGGTTCCAAAATTCATTCTTGTCTCTCCCTATTTGTATTCTTTTGATTCTGGAGTATCCCGTAACTCCACTTCGAATGATCTCTATAAGAATAGGCGATCCCGCCAATCTTCGAATGATTTATAAGGGGTGGAACTCCTTTACAATTGGCATTGATTCACCGGAGATTTATATATCCCTCGGTTTTGATGTTGCCATCTCTTGTTATGCCGAATTCTATCTCTGGCGATCGAATGTCGATTTGCCTTAGATTTCCGCATCGATTATATTCTTGAAGTCACGATTGACCCGGTTAAGGTCGCCCGCGATGTATATAAGTGTATCCATTTACTGTTTTGTAATTAATTATCTCATCTGCGTCCGAGCTTATCTTCGAATCATAATCCTATTTGATTAGAGTCTCTCTAAGTTGAATTTCTATCTTTGTTTTGAAATCCATTTTTGAACCATCCTTTAAAAAATCAGGCTTGTTTATATTTTTGAAATTGTTTTATATATCGAAATTATTATATTCTATATATAAAAGTGAAATGTTTTCGATAAAGATTATAAACCCTTTTAAAATAAGACTTTGAGGTTTCGAAAGGATTTGTAATTTTGAAAAACTATATAAGAAATTTGATTTATAACTGAAGTATTTTAAATTTGAAATTCGAGAATTGAACTCCGGTATTTTGAAATTGGTTTTAAGACTTTGAAATATATAATAATAATATGATTTAAAAATATTTTCCGAATAAGAAATGTTTCAAATGATTTTAATGAGTTTCGAAGAAATTTCAAAAGAAGTTTGAGAAAATAGAAGTCCAGAACTCACTTATGTCGCTGGAGAATAATTTCGATGATGAGTGCACGCATGATCGACATTGATTTTCGAGTTTCAGAGTGAGGGATAGGCCACTTCAGTAGCTTTGCTATGCAAGTGATTTTGTGAAACCATTTTGATTTCAAATTCCAAAGTAAGATTTGATATTCGAAAGATATATGTAAATATATTTGAAACGATTTGAAATGAACCAGTGTTCAGTCCTCGAGTTTTGGATTTGATATAACCCTATCTATTAAAATTGATTTACTGATTTGTTACTGATTTCCAACTCTTGAATTTGAAAATGATTTCTTCAACTATTTTGAAGGTTCGAGTACTTCCAAATCAAGGTTAACTTTTCAAAGCTAAGAAATTTTGAAAAGTATAAAGTATATAAGTTTGGTATGTATGTTAAAGTATGTAGTAATATGGTTTAAATAAGTTGAAACTGTTTTGTTAAGTAAATGAATAAGGCAAAATTTAAATTCTTCTAATATGAAATTTAGATTTGAAATGTTTTGAAAAGAATTTGGTCTTCAAAATATTTTGAATAAAAATGTTTTTAACTTAGTAACATCTTTATGAAACTATATATTTAACAAGTTGGAATAAATATATAAGTTGTACGTATGCTGTTTTATTCGCATAATTAATTTGATTCAGGTTTGAGTACACAAGTTCGAGGTGAATTACACCATTTCGTGTTAGGATTTTTCATTCGATTCTTGATGGCGAATATTTGATATGGATTTTGGGCTTGATCCTAGAATTCTCTATCGTAGTATATGGCTATGCAAGGAGACTGATGGCTTCTAGTCAAGAAACCATATTGAAGTCCGCATTAGGGAAGTCGAATGGACGATACTAGTTCGAAAGCGAACTTGTGTGATCGAGCGAGCAATCAAATGTGATTCTGCGAAATGATGACGTATGTACATCTTATATTCTAATATCATTGATATATTTTGACGCTGAAATTGAAAGCTGTCGAGTTAGAATATCTTTGCTTACTAAAAGAAAATTCCAATTTAAATTACAAAGATATATAACCCATAAAAGCAAAGATATTCAATCCCATATGGCTCTTCATACAACAAAATTTATTTTTGAAATTTTGATCCTGATATAAGATAGACCTTACGTAAGTATAAGATGATTTTGAAAACATTTGATTTTGGAAATGAATTGGTTGACTTAAATTATTGACTTGGAAATTTGGATTTATTTTTCTAAATCTATTATTTTGAAAACTTTGAAACTAAAGATAATTAATTTGAGAAGAAATAATTTGGTGAAATTGTATATGATTTTGAAATTGAACTGATATTGAAACAAATTAAAATTTGAGAACCTTATGTTACTAAACACTTGATTTGGGAGTTGTCGAACTTATATAAAATTGATTTGTATGAGTATGAAATTGATTCGAAAACTATAGATTTGAAAAGGTACTCAATTTGAAAGTGAAATCTTATATAATTGAAGTCTATATAAGTATGATTTGATATACTATTGATTTTGGAAAGTATTTGATTTGAAAATTAAATCTTATATATAATGGATTTTATATAAGTACGATATTTGAAAGTGATTTGAAAAGGGTCTATATGATACATATTTTCGAAGTAAAGATATGGAAAGTGCCTTCTGCTTGATATCCGATTTGTGGCCACATCTTGGATTCATTCTATCGATATTATTCTCTCTGATTTTGGTTTTCCGGATATGATACTCGAGTGTCCTTCGAATTCCATGACGTTACCCATGGTCTTATTTTTTCTCTCGTGACTGCATAGCGCAACTGCCTGGCTGAGTCTTGCCTAGGGGTACGGATTGTTTCCTGGGGGATCCAGGCGTAACCATTGTGTATCCTGCAATCTGTGTAGGTCGCGAATAGTAGCGCAAATGCTTGGCTTAGTCTTGCCTGGGGGTACAGATTGTTTCCTGGGGGATCCAGGCGTAACCATTGTGTATCCTGCATTCTACTAGTCATCATGGCGTAACTCGCAAGGCTGAGAAAGCTTACGGATATGGATTGTTTCCTGGGGGAACCAGGCGTAACCATTGTGTATCTGCGAACCATGATCGGACAAAGGTTTGGTTTGGTTGATTTGTTTGGATTGTACTTTCCATATCTATTTTTAAAAAAGTTTTCCAGTATTTTCACTGGGTGTTGAAACAAGTCTACTAAGTACCTGGAGAATTCTAGTTTTGCGCCTGATCAACGCACTGCCATAGTCTACAGGAACAAGGATAAACTTGTTGAAACATCAAGTTATAAAAGTATTTTCGAAAGAAAATTTGTTTCGTTATAAAGGTATTTTATAATAAAAGTATTTCCAACAAAGAAATTTTTGTATCAATATTGGAATCAAAACCCTTATGGTTCTAAATTAACTATTCATGCCCGATACTATTCCTTGAATCTACCTTATCTGCTCAGCTTTATTTATTCACCTATTCTGTTTTTCCAAGTCCTCCTTCTTTTCCTTGTTGACTATATTCTTTTAAGTATTGTTTAATTATAGGCTACATGGTTTAATAGAAATTTTAGTGTTATAAATATTTTGAGGTTATAAAACATATTTAAAGTAAATGATTATTGATTATTAATAATATTTGAAAGGTATCTTGAGATAAAAATTTTAATAAATTATGAATTATGGATTTAATGTTTTCAAATAGCTTCTTTGTAAATATAAGTAATAATGTAAATAATTGTTTTCAAATAGTTTTCATATACCTATAAAGTTGTTATTTAAGCATATAAATGGTAATTGTAAGGAAGCAAGAAATTTTACAAATGGGTTTTGAAAAGTATGAATATTTCAGGTAAAATTTATATAGTTTCAAATTAATTGTTTAATCTTGACTTTCAATCTACTTTTATTTCTGGTTGTTCTATTCTTCTACCTCCTTCCTTTTCGGGGACGAAAAGTTTTGAGTGGGGGAGAGTGTAACGACCCAAGATTTTAGTGATTTTATTTATTAAATTAATGGAAATTTATGGAATTTTAAACAGTAAAATTTGAAATAAAAAATTTATTATTTGGAATACGTCTATTTTAATATAGCAACTGAAAATTTTTCATCTGATAATATTGAAGTTTATTTTTCTGTGAAATTTTATTTCAAGTTAAACCGGTTAATAACAGTGAATTTAAAAGTTTTCCGAAACCAAAATATGTCAACAAGAGAAAATTTATTCAGATCATTCTGAATCAGACTGCGAAATTCGTTTTTCCAAATTTGGACTTCTACTGCTCCGTTTATCTTATTTCTGGTAAAGTAGCAGCATTTTTCGGTACCGATTATTGACTTTTGATCGGACGATCGTACCATTGATATCTGTGTACCGTTTTGATCGTCTCATCGTGTTGATCTTAACGGTATATTCATTTCTATGTTTGAGGTCCGGTACTCGACGAAAACAATCAAACTATATATTGTATCGGTACCGAATCCTTGACTTTTTTTTTCTCTTTGCCCTTTTTAAACTGAAACCGTGGTATCCAAGCAACCATCAATTGCTTTAATCTTCCAGCTTAATTCCAGGGTGACCATTTCCGTTCCATACTTTTTTTGAAAATCTAAACGTATGAATTGGTATAAGTTGTATTCATTTGAACGGTTCACTTTTTAATGCATTTATTTTATTAGCCTTTATTAACCTCAGCCGTTTCATTTTCTTCCTACCTGCTTTATTCTCAATCGTTCTGCCTCTAAAAAAAAAGAAGAATGTAAAAGAAGAGCATTCGTTCAGATCTGTTCCTCAAACCCTGCACTCAAGCACCAACGCGTGCATCCCTTCTTCTCTGCATCTCATTCCTCTTCCACCATCCATTCACTGTCCACCCATCAACGCTCGCAGCCACTTCCACTCAACTGTCGAACAATTATCCCAGCCTACCGATCTCGCCTGCCATCCCCTGCCTGGCCGAGAGCCTCCGCCTTACTCACGTTTATCCCAAATTTCGCCTGGCCGAGCACAGGCCTTCCCTCTATTTTTCCTCTGGCCTTGCCCACTGTCACCCACACCCGACTTTCCTCCTCCCCTCGGCCAGCAACCACCACGACCGAACTCATCAAACCAGCCTCCGACTAAGATCGCTCGGCCAAGTCGAGCAACAGCCCTACATCATCATGAACAGCCCACCAATCCTCACCAATATCCATGGCCGAGACTCCTCTTCCCATTCGCTTCTTAATATACAGGTATTGTATATTGTATTTGGATAGTGAGAGTGTATATATATATCATATTATAACTTACGCATGGTCTATATATTTCTTTTTATATATATGTTATACATGTGGTATCCATTCGGTCTGTTATGTATAAGTAATATAGATTATATGTTAAGTTAGTTTACATATGCATATGGTTTGTATAAGTATATATATATGGCTATATTGCAATATATGATTTGTAGTACAAATTTTATAATATGGTGATGTTGATCTATATGTTAAACTGTTCATATTATAAGGCTATGTTATAGTATAAATATGTTTGTTATAATCAATTTTAAGTATAATCATAAGTATTGTTGTACCATTGGTTTTAAAAGGTTACATATATATACACTGGGTTTACATAAGTTGCAGGTATTTGTTTTATAATTAGGTTTTATTTATTTATTTCGCTACTGTCTATATATATGTATGTTGATAGAATTTTTGAATAGAGATATATTATATGTTTAAACATACTTATATCATATATTTTGTTCAAATTGTTTGAAGTTTTTTTTTTCTGCATATTTATGAATGTAATATGTACAGTATTGTATACATAGGATAATAATATTTCAATACTTGTTTGTATATGGGTCTGACTGCATTTCTTTTTGGGGGCTAAACTTATATATATTAGTTATACATATAATAGGTTAATTCATTTACTCAAGTATACTATGATACATATCAGCAGTTTATATATATATTATAAAACATATGGAAGTTGAATATAAATTATTTGCATATACATTGATTTCGTATGTCATTATATATGAGTTATAATATGTTGTCTAGTAGCATGCAATTATCAGCCGAATATATATATTGGTTGTAGTGTCTGCATGTAAGTATGGGCAGAAGTCTGCATAAGCCGGGTTGAAGCAAAGAAGTCCATTAAGTTGTGGTGAAGTGGAAGATTTGATAAATGCGACACTCTTAATGTGGTAATCTTAGGATAGGAGGTTATAGCATTATATAGAATGGGTTGTGCTGGACGGAAATGATTGTGGTAGTGGCTGTGATACATGCACACGTTTATAATTGTTAACGATCACGCAGAGTAATTATTTTTTTCTCAAATTGCAACTTGTACCCATTTGGTTTTTGCACCTTGTACCTATTTGGTTCCCTCAATTATGCTTGGCTCAATTAATTCTAACTTCGTTTTTGTCAGCATTGAATACTAGTTTATTGCATTATTAGGAGCAGATTACTTGATTTATGTAATCCTTCCAGTAAATTTAAATGCAATATATTCCTAAGACTTTACTATATCATCAGTGATCACTGACTCCTTGTTGTCTTTGCAATTGTAGTTATCATATGTTATTTTACAATTTAGTTGCGTGAAAAGAAAGAAAGATATATACAGTAGTTGTAATATAACATAGGAATACTCAAGTAAAGAATTCTCTAATTAAGAACAAGTGATGCACACAGATATACAGGAAAACTAGTAGATCTCATATATCAGCTCATTGATCTCCTAGTAAAGAGGATTGCACAACAGCAGCTGCAAAGGAACCATGAACAAATATATAACGATCTGGAATAAGTTGTAAGTACTCTTTAATACGCATCGAATTTCAAAAGTATGAATTTTGACACTAAACAAATGTGCATTTGCAGTGGGATGACTGGATTCGAACTGAAGTGCAGCTGAGACTAATATAGGGATGTTATGTGCACGTACAATAGAGCTCTGCAAAGGAAATACAGATCTGATGGCTCAAACAGAGCATGCACAGTTGGCCCTATTCACCCCTTCAGTTTGCAATCGCCTTCAAAATCGCAAGCATCTTTTAAAGGTAAATATTCATACCATAACGCGATCTTTGAATCAACATGTATAGGCAAATAAATATACGAAAATACAAAGTAAATAATATTACTGTGTTACAGATTTATTATTTCATGTACACATCATCGTCATTTATAAACATCTTGCAAAAATAACACACACATTCACTGATACAAATTGTTCTTTGATTACAGAGTCATGATAGCTTATAATTTAAAGTCGCGACATTCAGAATATTTACATTGTTTTTGCCAGTTTCTTATATTTGATTTGCTACATTTTGTATACAGATTTGCTGCTCATCTTTAAGAAAAATTGATGTTGGGAAGTGTTCCTCATTTGTAGAATCTGAATCTACCAAGTGGCAAATCAAGTTGCAAGTCAAGTGGCGAATCAAGTGTCGAGCCAAATCAATGAGGATCTTAAATCATTTACTTCATCTTTCCTAACTATGGTACCGGGTTACAACATAACCTTTATATTGGATATTTAAAATTGGATATGAAATTGCTTTTTTGTAATTTGATATGATATTGTGGTATTTTGAAATTGGAAAGTTTGTAGCTCATATTGTAGTATTATCTAAATATGATATTATTGCATTTGAGATATGGAAGCATTTTAGACTTCATATTGAATTGATATGATGGATTATATATGTGATATGGACATCATCATTTATGAGATATTATATTCATTTGTTTTAATAATTTAATATTAATTGTGCATAAAATAGTGTAAAAACATAATTTCAATTAGTAACACATATAAGTGTTACCAATATTTTGGATAACAACGGTTATCTATGTTACAAACCTAAATGATAAGCAAAGCAATTTATGTGTAACAACGCATATATGTGTTACTAAATAATCATTTTCCAACACTTATAAGCGTTACCGTATATTTCTGTACCAACACTTATAAGTGCTACTGTACATTTCTGTACTAACACATATAAGCGTTACGGTATATTTAGGTACCAACACTTATAAGTGTTAGTGATACGTATGTTCGTAACACTTATTAAGTGTTACAAATTTGACCGCTCCATTCCTCATAGTCCATTAGTAACACTTAAAAAGTGTTACTGAAATTATTTGTAACACTTATAAATGTTAGGATTTGCCTGTTTTGGTGTAGTGTACAGACACCGTTGGTCTATATATAAATATTTTGAAAATGATTTCTATGGTTTTGAAAAGAAATATATGGTTTTAATAAATATTGATTTTAAAGATTTATTAAAGTTGATTTAATAAAGTTGATATATAATGTGTTTAAGTATTTATTTAATATCTATATTTTCAAATATAGAGTTTATAATGATTCAGGATGGAAAGATAAATTTGAAATTGATTTGAAATTATATTTATTTAAGAATTTTACTTAAATAGGTTTGATTTGAAATTTATTAAATTTGAAATTTTGAAGATATGTTTTATAACTTGATTTTGGTTTAAAGTGATTAAATGAATATTTCAAGTTTAATAAATTGAAAGAAATATTTAGTGGTTTGAAATTTGGGGTTTTATTTAAATGATATTGGGTTTATTAAGTGAATATTTCAAACTAAATAATAGTAAAGTGAATTTGATATATATATGAAATTTTCGAATTTAGTTTTGAAATGTTGAATATTTAAAGCTTGAAATATATTGAAATTGAAATGACTTATTTTATGGTTCAAATATGTATTTGAAATCGATAATTTGAAATGGTTATTGAGAACCTGAATTGAGTTGAAATTTATGATTTGAGATTTGATTAAATTCGAATTTTGGAATTCGAGTTGATTTGAATCGGTTTGTGAAATTTGAGGAAGCTATTTTTCTATAAAGTATTTTTAAACTATATCTAAAACTATTTATATTTTACTTTATAAATTATTTTATCATAAACTATTTTAATATAAATCATTTTCTATATAAATTAGTTTATTATAAACTATTTTTAACTTATAACTATTTAATATAAACTATTTTAATATACTAACTATTTTGTTATAAACTATTTTAACTTCTAACTATTTTATATAATCTATTTTATTATATACACTATTTTTAATATTTAAACTGTTTAAGAGCAAAGTGTTTCAAGGTTTTGATTTCCAAAGTGTTTTGATTTTAAAAGACTTATGATTTCGAAAGCGTTACAACTTTGGAAAGTGATATGATTTTTTTGAAATGGATATATTTGAAGTGAAAATGATATCGTATTGATTTGGTTTTGAAATGAAATGATATTTTGGTTTTGAAGTATAAATTAATTTGAAATGACCGTGGTGTTATAATAACGATTAGTTGTTAAAGAGACCGGGATCGGATATGGGTATACTCTCTGTCGATACCGAAAACCACTTTAACAACTATGTACGCGGTGGAGATTCCAGAATGAAGTAGGATGGTGGCGACGATCCTATATAAGGTATATACGTAGACCCGACTCCCATGAGTTGGCATAAGGTGGCTAAAATAGGAGCAATTGATGGGCTAATGAGGTAGCACTCTGATTGGACACACTCCATCGTATGCCATTCTATTATTTTATGATTGATTTGGTGCGCACCCTTCGGATTTTGGGAGTGTGGCTCGAGGTGGGCGGTAGTGGATGCTATGCGTTACCACCGGCCCGGAAGTGTAATTGGTATATCTACCCTGGCATTGCCTAGTTGTGCCATGTCACCTACCCTAGCGTGCCTTTTACGAGTTTGTTTTGTACCATACCTATGGAGTGCCCTCTGACGACGCCCATTACGGGGGAGATTACGGTAATGTATAGACTATGGGAATATATAAAATGTGTTAAGGGGGATATGGGTAACGCCTTAATGCTATTTTGATAGTTTACTTTACTTTAGACATTATTATAATAGCGTATATTACTACATAGTAGATAGTTTAACGGATCCTTAGAGGATGGTTATCCCAAACATCCTTTGAGTTACTTGTATTTCAGTTGATATTTCACTTGAGTTGGATTTATTGATATAAGAATGTTAATCCTGACTCGAGTGTTTTGTGTTTTGCTTTACACTCGGGTCAGACTGAGTGGCTTAGTGTTCGAGACTCACCTTTGGAGTTGGAGCTTTTCTTGGAGATCCAGCTATATCGATTCTGCTTTCTGTTATTCAGTTGATTCCAGTAATGTATTCTGATCTTGTATTTGACTATTGTATTGAGACATCTATGTATTCGAGACTTCTGTTGTATCTTGTTTAAATCTATTATATATATAGCAGCTTCATGAACTACTATTCTTTATTTCCGCTGCATTATTTTTATATTACTCTGTGTCTATGATTATGTGATTATTTTATTTACTGTATATGCTGAGTTTTGCCAAATTTAAATTAACAGTCTGATATTTTGAGCAATTCAAATCCGGCATGTATAGAGGCGAATGGTTGAAAATTTTGGGCTGTTACAATTTCAGAATATGAATTTATTTATCAATCCGAGTTGTTTTCTGACAAACTCCGATATTACAACAGTGTATGCAATTTCAGCCATCGACCCAAACTTGCAGTGAACAATATAGTTTTAATATGCAACTTCATTCGAGTCATTTAATTTATTTTTAATTACCGCCTTAATCCAATATTTTAAACTCATATTTCAACCAATTCATCAGTCGAACAATTTGAACCCATAGCATGCAATTTATTTCAATAGTTTCATCCAATCGCTATTAAAATTTAATGCAATTCACAAACAATTCAATCATTCACTATCAATTTATTAATGAAATTCCAAACGAAGCATATATGTATAGAGAATGAACTTGCATAAATATAGGTGTTTGAGTTATAAAATAACTCTCCTTAAACTTGATAGCTTGCTAGCGTTACCTTTTTGCAAGCAACAACACGTCTTCACATTCACATCAACAGACAGACCCGCTTCACTGTCGTCGTCCCCTTAGTGTCGCCTGACCACCTCGCACTGTCTAGAGTCGCAGTCAAACCTTGTCGATCGAAGCACTGCGTTCGAACCTGAAAATCGCGGCCGCCTTTAGCAGCTCCAGATTCGCCTCCAAGAAAGCACGCCACCTTGAACTTAGCCACACATCACCACCTTCATCGCGAAACTTGCGTGCGCCTCTGACTATCACCAGTCATTGCCGACCCACTCCATCTGCCCTAGGTCAACGCTCGACCATCTCTTCTATCGCCGCTGACAACGAGCTCGCGTGGCCGCTCCTATCACTCTCTCTTTCAAGAGTGGCTAGGGTTTTCATTCTTTTTTTTAAACGATTTGGAGATTATCAGATTTTTGGGGCTAGTGAAGAGTACTGATTTATTGAGATATAAGAGATGTTGTTTTATTTCTTATGTGGGCTTTGGGCTTTGAAGTGTTAAAGGAGAAAAATAAATTGAATTAAACCAATATCCAATCTTGTCCTCAATTAAGTCCTTATATTAATCAATTTCCATTACATCTCCTTAAATTGAAATTTGAAATCTCTTTAGTAACATATGAATAATTCTATCATTGAATTATAGACTCATTTTCAATTCAAATTGACTATCATATATTTTACCCAAATTATTCAAATTAAATGATTATTATTATTATTTTTCGACGATTTATTGACTTTATCGCATAACAAATAAAATCCCTTTTCATCGATTTCACATATATAAACTTATTCACACATTATATTATTATTATTATTATTATATTATTTTTTATACATTTTATTTAGATTTTAATATATTATCTAAAAGGAAATTCATTAACTATTTCAATTTTATTAAAACAAAATCCCTTAATAAATAAACTTTAGCTGAATATTAATTAAATTCCCAAATAATAATTACCAAAGTAGAATTCAAACACTTCTATTTCAATTAAATTAGTTTAATATTATAGATTTAAAACTGGTTATTACATTAATGCATGGTAATTCTCCCTCATTGGATAGCCTTCCAACAAGGAGGGGAGGATTGAATGGCTTGCACAGTCCTTGGCAGAGCAGTTTGGCAATCCCTAAATAAGGAAGTGAGCACGTCATAACTCATCGTCATTGAATAGCATATAGTTATGATAGTCCCCGACATGGAAGAGAGCGTTGAAAGGCTTGTCCATGACGAATAGCCTTCCAACAAGGCGAGGAGCATTGAGTGGCTCGTGTGGTCCTTGATGGAGTTGTTCGGTAGTCCTCGACTTCAAGGAGAATGTAAAGTAGTCCATCCCCACTAAATAGGCTTGGTGATTGTGTTAGACAGAATTGGCTCTAAAGTCTTCATTATATTCTTCAAAAAGGCTTTATTACAATCTCCTTACCTTATAGTTGTGGCTTACATTTATATATGATAGGCTCGAAGATTCTCTGTATTATAAGTACAAGGTATGTGTGTTCCATCCGGGCAAGAGAGGCAGTAAGTGCCATTTGACTAGGTGGCACCGATGACATACAACCCCTCCTAATTTGGGCTAAGCACCCCTTTGGCTGGGTTCTTTTAATTTTCGAACATCCGACGTAGAACTAGATCGATGATGGTGAATTTTTGAAGCCTCACCCTAGAGTTGTAGTGCTCTGCTATTTTCCTCTTTTAGGCTTCGGTGTGGAGTTCAGCTTCAACTCTTCTTTCTTTTAGGTTGTCGAGCCCAAGCTAGTTTAGATGTCGAGGAGAGGGGATATCCACCTCGATGTTTAGCATGGCTTTTTACCCATAAGAAAGCGAGAAGGGAGTATGGTCAGTTGAAGTGCAGCTAGAAGTGTGATAGGACCAAAGGACAAGCTATAGTTCTTTGGCCTAGTTTCCCTTGGCTTTCGTGAAGCTTTACTTGAGTGTTGATTTTATGGTTTTATTGATGACCTCCCCTTGCCCGTTTTCTTAGGGATGGCAATGGAGTAGAAGCACATCTCGATACTGTTTCTTTCATGGAAGTCTTGGAATAGGCTACTCTCGAACTGCGTTCCATTGTTGATGATGATCTTTTTTGGTAGGCCGAACCGGTAGACAATGTTTTTTATGACAAAGTTCAAAATCTTAAGGGCAGTGGCCCTAGTGAGGGGCTCGGCCTCGATCCATTTAGTGAAATAGTCAATGACAACTATAGCACGGTTGTACCCTCCCTTGGAGTTTGGTAGCTTTCTTATCAAGTCAATTCCTTGTGTACAAGTCATTGGGGTGAGAAGGGCAGGTGAGGCTCAAGGGATATTCTCAAACCACCGACATTGGTCGCACTTCTTGACATAGGTCATTGAGTCCTTAATCATAGTAGGCCAGTGGTAGCCTTTTTAGGTGGCATGATCCCCACAAAATCCTTCATGCAGCTCTTCCAAAATATGACCGGCTCATCTTCGGACAAGCACTGCTAAAATGATGTGGATTACTCTCGTATGTAAAGCTTTTCGTTCATGATTATGTAATGAGGAGCTCGGCAGAGGACCTTCCCAGCCTCTTTGTGATCAACCGAATGCTCTTCATTCACCAATTACTTGATCAGGCGAGTCAACCAGTTGTCCATGGATTGTGTGTCAATCTTCTTATGTGTTTCCCCCGGCTTGTAGCGTGGGGCACTCTAAATCTTCGAAAGAACCCAAGGAGTGGCTTCTTCTAGATTGCTTGTCGTGTTAGCCAACGGTTGGCCTTGGTATTTTTCTCCTTGGGTATTTGCTCCAGTTTGAACTCTGAGAAAATGCTAATGATTTTCCTTGCCTTGGTGACATAGAGGGCCAATGTTTTGACTTTAACTTAGAAGTTCTTGCCAATCTAATTGACGACTAGTGATGATTCGCTGAACACATGGACGAAATCCATGCATAACTCCTTTGTCATTTTGGAAGCCTCGTATTCAGCTTCGTTGTTAGTCACCTTCAAAGTGAGGCAGACTGCAATACAAAGCTCTCTCCCTTCAGGCATGACAAGGACCGTGTCGGCTCCTGCCCCTTTCTCATTTGACACCCCATCCATATATAGATGCTAAATAGGTTGAGCAATGATGGTCTCTTCTTCATCGATGTATGGACTTGAGCACTCGGCAATAAAATCAACCATGACCTAGCCACTGATAGAAGTGCAAGGTTGGAAGGAGATGTGATGCCGTCCAAGTTCAATGGACCACTTTAGGAGCTAACTAGTTGTGCTGAGCTGGTTAATTTGTTTCAATGGCTGGTTAGTTGGGACTTTGATGGGACGGGCTTGGAAGTACGGCCGAAGTTTCGGGCCGCCATTAGTAGGCTCAATGCTAGCTTCTCCAACCTTGTATATCTCATTTTTAGGTCTGACAACCTTTTGCAAACATGGTAGATCAGCCATTGAACCTTCTCATTTTATTTGATCAATGAAGCGCTGACTATATGGTTTGCCATTGCAAGGTATAGATACAAGTCCTCTCCGTCGACGGTCTTGGATAATATCATAGGAGTAGCCAAGTGATGTTTTAACTCTTTGAATGCCTTTGTGCACCCATTATTTTAGGCAAACGACTTCCCTTCTTCATGAGGTCGAATAAGGGGAGACATCGGTTGGTCGCCTTGGACAAGAACCTGCTTAATGCAACCACCATCCCATTTAAACTTTATACTTGATTTATGGTTATACAAACTTGCATGTCTCGGATGGCCTGAATTTTATTGGGGTTGGCTTTAGTCACCTTTGCACTTACAATGTAGCCAAGGAATTTTTGGACCAGACGGCGAACGTGCATTTCTTCGGATTTAGCTTCATATTGTACTGGCACAAAATATTGAAAGTCTCAGCCATATTCTGTATATTCCCCTCACCTTCTTAGACTTCACCAACATGTCATCTACGTGCACTTCCATGGATTGCTAATCTTCTAAGAAGAAATATGGTTGATGAGCCATTGGTAGTTGCGCTCACATTTTGAAGCCTACACAGCATGTATTGATAGCAAAATATGCTGGCATCGATGATTAACAAAGTGTTCTCTTGTCAGGGCCGTGCATGGCAATTTGATTATACCTGGAATAAGCATGAATCACAGTGAGGAGCTCGTGTCCATAGGTTGCACCTACTAGTTGATCAATGCATAGAAATGGAAAACTGTCTTTTGAGAAGACCTTATTGAGATCGAAGAAGTTGATGCAAGCTCTCTAAGACCTGTTTGGCTTTTTGACAAGTACCAGATTAGCTACCCAAACCGAGTATTCTTCCTCCCAGATAAAATCATTGGCTAGTAGCTTCTGTACCTCTTCTTTAAGAGCTTGATACCTTTCTAGGTAGAGGGGTCTACGTTTTTGACGGACAAGGTTGCCTTTGAATCGATGTTCAATGCATGAGGAATGATTCTTAGATCAACGTCTTTCATATCGACATGTCCCCAAGCAAAGACATCTTTTCTTTGTTTCAATAATCCGACCAACTCATTTCTAACCTTCGGAATAAGCTTAGTCCCACTCCGTACGACCTTGTCAAGGTCGTCACCTTCTATAGTATTGACTCACGTGGTTAACTGGCCTATGGTCGATGTCTGAATCTCCCATGTTGGGGTCGAGATTAGAGTTGGTTTCTTGGTCGCATTAGCCCACCATATAAATCACACACTCTATGACGTCCTCTATAGGGGCAAACGTCTGTACTCGAGTCAAGGGGCTTAGAATTCCCCCAGCTCTCACGGATTAGTTTATTGGCATAAAGAGGGTAGGAGATGTCGTGTTGGATGTCTTTGTTTACTAATGGAGTGTGACTTGCTCATTCCATGTCGTGATGAGCTTTTTAGTACTTTGGGTAGTGACCAAGGAGATAGGATCCTTACCATTTGATTCTTTAGAGCGGCGGGTGATACCGGCACGAACTAGAGTGTTGAGTGCCTCAAAGGTTCTCTTGGGTGACACGCGGCTAGTTGGTGTAGCTTTATTGTTTTGGGTGGTCCTAACATAAAGTGGAGTGTTGAAAGGCTCAGGGTTACTCCTGGGGGACACACTGTTAGTAGTGGTTTCTTCAAAGTTTGAGGTGATCTCAGCACGAGAAGGTGCGCTAAGCGGCTTGAGTACTCTTTCGGTTGAGACGTTGCTGATAACTGTGACTTCATTCGGTAGGCTGTCTTGGTCCTTGGCTTGGACAAGACCTAGGGGCTCACAGTCCTTACAGTGGGAGTTGTTGATATTGATTCCTCTGCTATTGAGTTGGTGGTTGTCTCGACATAAATCGGAGCATTGACTAGCTCAAGGTTTCTCATGAGTGACTTGGCAAGCATTGCAAGCTCTTATTAAAGCATGAGGATTCCCTTCTTTTCTTGTCCAAGGAAGGTCCCATAACATGCCCTAGATTTTTGTTGATCAACCTGGATTTCACCGACCCTGGTTTTGATGGGGAATTTCACGACAAGCAGATTGTATGAGACAATCACATCTCGCTCTATTAGGGTTGATCGTCCTATCAGTAGGTTATAAGCATAGGGTCAATCAACTACTACAAAGTTCACCTGCATCTTCACGGCAAGGGGTTCTTTGCTGAAAATGGACATAAGGGAAGTAGTCCCCATTAAAATAATGCTAATACCCCCAAATCCATTGATGGGAATGGCGTTGGGGTGAGGCTGGAGGTAGGAAACTAGAGTGTCTCAAAAACATGCATGCATATGACATTGACTGAGTTGCCTCCATCCGTGAAAGCTTTATGTACATTTGAGTTTGCCATTGCAATTGGGATAACCATGGGGTCATGATGGAGGTAAGAGATGGCTTTTCTATTCTTGATAGTTTATGTGATAGGCTAATCCACCTCTAGCCTAGGTGCTTTAGGCACTCGAGTGTTCCAACGAATAAACTTGGTCAGCCAAACTTATCTTTGATATCAGGATTGATAGAGCTAGGGTTATGCCCTAAGGGCCATTGTGTAATTTTTAGATATATCTAACTCGATAACCAATCTGGTTCAAAATAAAAGGTGTTTTCTTTCTATTATATACTTGATATAATGTGTTATATTAATTAACTAGTTTAAGTAAAAGTATATATAATAGAAAATCCATAAATGGTATGTTTTGTGGTAGTAGTCACAAAATATTATAACTATGAGTAATTTATCACAACGAAATTAAACATACCATTTTAGATATTCCCAATCAAGAAGTATCGAGACCGGATATCGACACATCTATTGAGACTAGATTACGTAACGCTCTCTAAGCATTAGATAGTGTATTACTCATGACTATTGGGGGAACCAAGGGATTATGTGCTGATAGTTATTGGATAACTATGAAATGACTCACTCGATAGTTTTCTGTGGGTTAATGTAACTAAGGTCAAGCAAAAAATATCGATGTGACAAAATTACACAATTCTCTTGACTTAAGTATACCGTTGATCTTTCAATGTGGATACTCCGCTTTGATGATAGCTAAATCAAGACACGTCGTCCATGGAATGACTAGTTGGGTCGAGTTGAAGCATTGGAAGTGAAACACTATTCAAGAGAGGATTCGTCTCCTCAGTTATATGAGTTTAGTATCATGGTCCACTGAAGTTAACTCAAAGTCAAAGTCTCTGGCTAGAGTAGTACATTTAATAATAATTGTTATTATTAACCAAGGACTTTGTATTTAGATTATAAAGTTGAATATGGACGATATTGGAATTTTGACCATTACAAATTCCATAAGCCCTAAATGATATAGTTTGACGAAGAGAATTGGTGTAAATAATTATCACTACTGGATAATGCTTAATGAAGAAATTTTGAATTTTACCTATGCCAAGCAAGCGATAAATTTGGCCATAATGTCACATCACCTGCTAAGTGACATGTGAACGTTAATATTCAAATTGTTCGATATTAATCGCTGACCAAATTTACACCTAAGAGTCACACAACCGAAATGTTGAATACTCATATTACCACCTGATTTAATTAAATTATAATTGTTATAAATTAATTAAATTAATTATATTTGGGAAATATTAATTGTAAAATTTTATTTGATGTTTATTGATCAATATTAAATGTGTATATATGTAATAGTTATAAATACATTAATCAATATACGGTATTGATATGCATTTACATTGGAATTAATGTGTCAAATATTGTTTGGACTTGAAATGGTTTTGACGTCCATTTGAGGCTTGTAATTTTTGGCAATTAGTGGAGCATGGTGAAGTCGGCCATGTTTTACATGGTGAACGAAAGTTTGAATTGAAAGAAATGGAGAAATATTAAGAGAAATAAAGAGATCTAGATCCACCTCTCTTGGATATCTTTTATTTAATCCCTTTAACCCTCATTTTTACTTAATCTTTGGGGCCTCCTTCTCTATCATATTTCTGGCTAAAATTCTCCACCCCCTTCTCTAATCATTCAATATTTTAAACATCAAATTAAAGTTGATTCGGTCGTTGGTGGTAACTATGTTCGACAGCTTGCAATTTTCGGATACTAGATTAAATTCAAGGAGCTCAGGTTCTTCATTTCAATGTGTTTCTTCTAGGCAATAGGCAGAGGAATGTTCTTTTACACAAACACACACACACACACACACATATATATATATATATATATATATTGATTATATTAATAATAATGTCATATATGCTTAGTTAGGAATCCAATATCATGAATATGTATTTGTCGGTGCTGTCACTATACGATGGTCGTATACGTATATACGTTTGCATAATCTTTTTATTATCATAGGGCTCAGGATTAGATTTTAAAAAAATTATTCTAATATCGAATTTAGTGTGTGTATACATAATTAATTAAATTATTTGAATAAATGGATAATGTGTACAATATAAATAAAAAATAATGTATGTTTATTTCATAAATATTTACATATAAAAATATGTAGTGTTCGAAAGTAGTAAATAAATAAATGTTTTTTAACTTATATATAATATTAAATTTGAATATTTGAATATATAAATACGGCACTTAAATAAATTAAATTTATATCAAATATGTATTTGAAATAAATGCATTTAAAAATATGTAACATATAATTTAATTACTGAAATATAAAGTGTAAAACTTTAAAAATCATTTTAGGTTTTTAGAATTAATTTTTAATTTCATTTATAATTTTTCGTATGGAAAATTAATTAATAAAAATATTTTGTACATAACCTTGTATTGCCGAGAGTAATTAAAAAAATTATTTTTTCAAGCAAAACATAATATTATTATTTTTCACAGACAAGCTGTATTATAATGCTTGTTCCGCTTTATAAATTTATAACAGGATCGAGACAAAGTCATCTCAACAACTATAAAATGAAGCAAAGATGCCTCGGCAACAGAAAGAAAAAATTAAAGTATAGGAACGAGACAATAATGTTTCGACTACTAAAATAAAGACCAATCCTCCTGCATGGAGAAGGATTTATACTCTTCACCAAACAAGTCAATCCCAATGATATAATCATACTCAGAAAATAGTAATGCGATATTGGGATCAAAAACAACTGACTCCTCATCGAAAATCAATCTCCTAGTTTTATCTTTTAAAATCACACAGTCGTGCTCTCCATATTGACCACTAACTGAAAGAGTAAGCGTTTCACTAGAAATGTGATAATGAAGAGAAACTATGCTCGCCTTCTAAAGTAGATACAAACTTGAAGTAAGTGTTGGACATCGGGGTATAGTGGAATTGTGTCACATCATGAACCTGAGCCTTCTCCATAGAATTCCAACCAATATGATCGGAGATAGAGCTAGAGGTAGAACTTGGTGAACTAGGAGCCAAACCATCATGGTTCGGGTGGGGCGCGCGCTTGGGAACCCAAACACACTTCACAACTTTAATAGCGGGAACTTTTGAGGGAAAGGTGGCTTCACTTCTACCTTTACAACTTCTGGGATTGGCATAGGGTTAAGAGAATGCTTGCAAGCAATGACAAGATGACCAAATGATTTATAGTTTGACATATCGATAGTTTCCACTTACAGCCTACGTCTATCATAGCAACTAAGCTAAGATTTGGTTTAACCGGCAGAACAGACTATAAAAACCTATTAGGCTTAACCTCAATTAGGGCTCTCGCATAGCCCAATCTATCCATTCTCACCGTTGAATCATCAAAACATACCAACACACCAATCAAGTTCGACAACCAATCAATACCCACCATATATTGAAAAACAGAGGGGATATTCGAGAATTGTACCCAAACCGAAATGCAGAGAACATGTTCATGAGTAGTACCAATGTTAGAGTCTCCATTTGGTAACAATAAAAGGCTTTCCGATGATAATAACAGGTTCAATTTCAAGAATACGAAGCATGTCCCCAGTGCATGTGGAGTCAAAATAGAATAAAAAATTATCATACCACATAGTAAACTTACCGTTCGATTTCCAAAACTACATGAGATGAGATTTCACAATTGGTAAGGGAGGGTTCTCCTCTAGAAGAAAGCCAACAAGTTGTTCACGCCAAAAATATGTGCATGCATCAACAACCTCAGGAGGAGTTATATTGACTCCATTACATACTTCAGATCAAAGTTTCTTGGAGAGTAAACTCCTGCATTAATGGTGAATAAGGAGGACTAAGACTTTGGCATGGAATCGGAGGGATGTTCAGATGTGTCAAGTGGTGAGCACTGAGCAAATTTACCGGTCTTCTTAGGAAAAGATGATTTAGGCAACACAGGATGAGCAGGAATATCAACAAATGATGTAATACAAGAATCCAATAAAGGAAAAGTGATGTTAATCTCACCAGTACTAACCAGGGAGCCTAATCCAGAGATCCCAAATGGAATTTTCTCATGAAGGACATTATCGAATGTAGGCCCAACAGTGTCAAGCAAAACATCATCATTAGCAGCAAACAAACTTTGATTTTTGGTCTAAATAGAGGCAAGCGAGGACCTTTTCGACTTGAAAACTTCTGTGGATTTAACCATAACTGCTTTATTACCTAAGGATAACAAAGCATGTGAACCAACAACGTCCTTAGACATTTCGCACGAAGCCAAAAGAGGTGAGATAGCATGGTCCGATGTAGAAAGAGCGAGAGCTTCATGGATGCGACCAGATGGAGTCTAGAGGATGGATTTTTCACGAAGGAGGCCATGAATCTGGTTTTAGATTTTCTGTTCTTTGCCATTAGATCTGGAGACGACACCGGGTGAGGGGATTGGAGAGGGAAGGAAGATAAATAAATGGAAATGATGTGATAGTAGGAAGGGAAGACGAGCGACCGTGAAGGGAGTGGAGGAGCGTAGATCTAAGAAGGGAGGGGATCGATGTTATATTTGTCGCCATCTTTAGAATTTAATTTCAACATTTTTTATTGAATACAAATATATATGTATTTATTTATGTCATGTATATATATAACATTTAAACATTATTTTTGATAAATATATGTACATATACTAAAAAAATTATATATATTATATAAATTTCGAAATACATTTTAACTATATATATATGTATAAATATATAAATATTAAATTTAATTAATTACAACAAATTTGAAGTTGTTTTAAAGTACTTGTAAATATTTACAACTAATTTTATTACATTAAATAATCTCTATTTAATGTATACATACATATATATACTACTTTATAATATTTTACACTTTGCAACTAATATTTATAACATTGCATGTTGTATATATACATATATACTTTACATATACATATATAAATTGATAGCACTTAGGTATACACAAGGATTAGAATGTACGTTGTGGTGAAAATCCTAGCATATATATACGAGCATGTTAAACCATGCACACCATATTATGTTGTACATGCATGTACACACATATGTGTATATGATATGCATATTATATAATATGGTACTGTTAACAATAAATAAAACATTATTTATAAGTTAAATAAAATATCGATTTTATTTAAAACAAAATTTAGATAAGGTCTAAATAAATTTAGACCTCATAGACCCAATAAAGATCCAAATGGAAGAAAAACTGAAATTTACACATTTACCTCGCTACATGCTGGCCGAATTCCAATAATGGTATCGACCAAATAGCTTATGCAGTCTAAATTAGCAGTGTTATGGCTAAATTATTAGATCCTACATATATAGTTCGATGTCTAGAAAATTAGTGTATAAGTTGTGTTTGAATAATCAAGTACTCTGCCCTATCTGGCTACTGACCTGGCCCGAAAGGATGAGGTAAGCCCGAAGGGTATCCATACTAGAAAAGGCCCAATTTGAGTTGGGCCTTGGTCTAATTTCAAAATTATTTTGAAATTAAAATAAAAATTTAAATTTAAAATTTAAATTTAAAATAAGAAAAATATTATAAATGTTATAATATAGATTTTCAAATTGTTTTGAAAACTAAAATAAAAGTTCCAAATTTAAAATAAAAAATTATAAAAGTTATAATATAATTTTTCAAAATGTTCGAGAATGATTTAAAATTAATTTCAATAAATGTTATTTTTTAGTAAGATTAATAAAATAAATGAATTAATTAAATAAGTTAATTGATTAATTAAATAAATATGTATGTATGTATAATATATGTAATGATATATGTTATATTGTCTTAAATTGTGTAAGACACTATGGGTATACATGTGTGTATAAAAGAATTTGGGAAATTAATAAAATTTAATCAAATTTTTTTAATTATATTAATTAAAAATTAATTAAAAAATCAAAATACATATATACATGATATATGTGTATTACTTGAAAGGTTATAATGTATATATATTCAATAAAATTGGTTTAATTGAATGATATAATAATTAATTTAAGTTTTAATTAATTAAATTAATTAAATAAGATTAAATTAATATTATATTATATATAATATTATATAAGTTAAATAAATAATAAAACTTATATAATATAAATGTATAAACTAAAGGTGGAATAGTAAAGAAACCCTAAATAGACTTAAGAAATAAATACATACATAAAGGTATTATGATTTCTTATGTGTTTGACACCTGAATCACAAGGGTATTTCATAAGAAATACATTATTCCATAAGTCGATATCACTCAATTAAATATATTGAAGATTATGAATCTTTGATATAAGTTTTGTCCTTTACCATTTATATATTAATAAATTACTTGCATACTCTCTGGCTGTTGAGAAAACTTAACCTACAGATGTTATGTGTAGTATTATTAGTATATTGAATAGACGAGGTAAGATGATTATGTGTATTTATTGAGCAAACTCAAGGTACAAGCACTATACTTAAGCCGTCACGAAATGGTAGGTATAAGCGAATAATTTTTTTCGATTTGTTGAGAAAACTCAAGGTCGAAATGAGATTGGGACAAGGAACCCTAGGTTAGGAGTTGTATATGATACAACCGATAAGGAGTTGTCCATCGTTTGTGGGGCTCTGACTAATTGAGCAAACTCAAGGTCAAAATACCAAGACAAGTGAGTCATAATACCCACTAGTGAAGTCGAAACACTTCTATGTTTCATTTTAAGGTTTGGAGAAATATAAATAACTAGTGGGAGCCTTACTAGAAAAATGGAATAGTAACATTTAACCTTTCTAATATTGTAAGAACATCTGCTATATAAAGTTAAAGTAATCCACATTGATAAATTTGTGCAATTAATATAATTGATATAAAATGTTTATCAATAAAAATATATAAATGAACTGAATTAATATTGACAAATAAAAATATAAAATATATTTACTAATGAATTTTTACATGTTGATCCATGCAAACGCCTAATTATACAACCACTAAATACGTTCTAACTTGGTCACTTGTGAGTATACATGCCCGAGACTGTGTATTTTCTTCGGTGAGTTTCGAATACTAAAAGTAATACAAGAATATGGATAGTTGATCCATATACGATCACATATAAATGTTATATGGTGAACGGTCACAATTCATAATATATGAAACCTCGATGTAATTAGTTTATTGAAATAAGCAAGCAAATTGTAGTGTGAGATCATGTATTCAATACGATTGATTACACAATGGTCTTGTTGTGTTAAGTGTAACATTGGACTAAAGGCTACAAGATAGATCAAAAAATTTGATCATTGAAATGTCAGTTTACATAGTGCAATTTATTTGACATCCTTAGAAGTTAAGGATGACCAAATGTACTTTTGTGAAAAGTTCATTAGGATATTGTGGTAAGGATTTCCTTTGAATGGTTCGACCGTATAGAGAGGAAATCAAAGGTATAAGAGTGGATGTAACCTAAGGCACTGCTAGGATAAAGAGAGTGAATTGTCAATTCTGCTTCATAAAGAAATTTAGATATATGAATTGTAAAATAATAATAGATACCTAATATTGGAATGAGAAATATGATTTTTATTTTAAAAGTACTTTTACATAAAAAATTGTTTCTATGATATTTATTTCTTTGAATTAAGATACTTGATCCGAAAATTCTCGACTGTAAACTAGTTACAATAAATGAAATAAATAGCCTATATTAAGTGGTTGAATGGAGATTTGTATTTCATACGTTGTTATAGTAATGGCGAAAATAGTGGAAGCATACCATATAACACTTATTGGTCGCATCAAGTTACGAAAAAAGTTTTCGTAAAATGTACCAAACATTTTTTATGAAATAATAATCATTTTTTAATATTGACTGTAAAATAGACATAGTTTTATTCAATATTAATATTATGAATATTTGTTATAAAATAATACTATTATACTAGTATTTGTGATGCATTGGAAAATAAAGAAGTGGCTGAATTTTTTTGCAATTGTTTTGAAATTATGGACTAAGCCACAGTTTTGAAAAACAATTTTCAATTATATGATTATGAATTATATGGTACTAATAAATTATATCACAAACAATTAAGGGAAAAGCACCCATTTAGTAGGAGCATCATAAGAGTCAATGAAGCCTACATGTTGATGCATATAGATGTATGCAATCAAAAGTCTATTAATTCCAAAACGGTTTCACGTACTTTGTTCTATTCACCAATGAATTATCACAAACACGAACATTTGTATATGATACACATATGGTATATTATTGATAATTTCATAGAATATAAAAAAGAAATAAATAAAATAATGTATGATAGAAAATAAAATGATTCGATTAGATCGAATAGGTGAGTATATTGGAAAGAGTCCCAAATGTAACTAAAAATGAATAAAGATTCAACCTCAAAAGTCATTCCTACCCATGATACAAAATGATGTATCGATAAGGATTAATTGAACAATTTTGTACAAACTACGGTTAATTGTGAGTGAAGTTTAGTTAACTTCTTTCTATAAGGCCGTATACTTAAGAGTAGTACATGGGGTTAAAATTAAGTTCATCTAAAAAATAGTTTACAAAATCATACAAGATAAGGGTTTATAAGAAACCCCAACATTCTTAGGCCAAGGAGTAGGCAGGTTGTGTGAGTCAAAAGACTGCATGTGATAATTGTATGTAAGGGATCTCGTGTGATACGCCCCAAAAAAATTTCGGGAACGATTGTCATTAGATGACCAATTTATGTTTTAAACATAAGTATTGTAAACTAAAACCAAATTAGTTTTAGATATAAGGCAATTCATAAAGTGTTTATGAATACCTACTCTGTTGCACCGAGAACGATTGTTGCTTCAAGAAATGCCAATTTCATAAAGAAGGAATTTCATTTAGAAATTATTGGTAGTAAAATGGATTTGGGTACGATCTAAGGGTAAAACTGATTACAAGGGATGAAATGAAATTAACCAAATTTAAATGAACATAACACATTAGAATTTCTAGTAAATATTCTCGGACATTGAAGAGAGACTATGAGTGCTTATCAATATCAAGAATAGATAATCCTCGTTTTCAATTAAACCATTAAGAGTATTGACTCTATGATATGGTATGATGCGCAAATTCGAAGTGGATTCCAAGTATGTTATCAAAATATGATTTTGATAGTTGTACCCAAAGGGATATATGATCCATCGGCTGCAAATGTGTCTTTAAGAGAAAGACTAATGCAGTTTTAATATAGTGAGCAACTTTGATAAGAATAACATTGCAAGTTTCAATTGTTAAAATTAGCGTAATAGATTCGTTATTCAACATGCTCAAGTTAATTCGGATTTACTCACAAAATTATAGCTTGATATGACTTTGTGTTTCAGTGCATATGTTTTAAAAAAGAAAATTCTAAATAATGAGTTAGAATAGACTATTTACACTTAACAAATAAAGTGTTTTGAAGTCAGTGGAAGCAATATTGAGTTTGTGGGTTTTCGAATATGATCCCAGAATGGATATGAAGATATCGTTTGACAAGCATAAAAGTTAAACAAGTGTTCTGATAGAAATATCAAATAGGTTGATTTTCAATCAAAATATAGTGGAAGCGTGTGTCCATAAGAAAGAACCACTAAAAGATACATAAATATTTCTAGACTATTATGAGTAAACAACATGCTACTGATTGTTAATGATATACTTATGTTATAATCAGTAATAGATTAGTTATTTAATACTTGATATTAGATTTGTATTATAATAAGTATAAAAAGTGTTGGGAATGCCTCAAATGATACGCAAAGACACCTTATTAAAAATTTTAATATGGAACATTGCCTTGAATAGCATTACAACAAAAATAATGTATAAATATAAATACATAAATTTATAACCGAGCTAAGGATGATTGCAAGTATTGAGAATACTAAATCATTGTTATATGATAATAATGTAATAATAAGAGCTCACTAGAAGTCAAGAAACATGCTCTTAATAGTTCCACATGATAAATGTAGTTTATCAGCATCATAGAGAGTTGATTGATAGAGTAGATAATTAGAACAACATAGCAGATCAATTCACGAAGGGTCTAACTCGATCAATTCTCATCAGACTAATTGAAGGGATGAGATAGAGATTCCATAATTGGTCTCAAGTGCAAGTGGAAGATTGATAGAATTAGGGATATGCCCTAGGGGCAATTATGTAATTTGGTATATATATCTAACTCGATAACCAATCTAGTTCGAAATAAAAGGTGTTTTCTTTCTATTATATACTTGATATAATGTGTTATATTAATTAATTAATTTAATTAAAACTATATTTAGTAGAAAATCCATAAATTCTATGTTTTGTGATAGTAGTTGCGCATGTCTGCTCCAACTCATGGCACCTATATTTAATAGAAAATATATCGAACTATATTTAATTAAAGCTATATTTAATAGAAAATCCATAAATGGAAAACTCCTGAGGGGAATTCAGTTATGCATGTCCGCTTCAACTCATGGCACCTATAACCCCCCCAACCCCCGGTACTATTTTTTGCGAGAAGTATGTGCAAGGCAGGAATCGAACCTGAGTCTGTTACCAGACCTAGGCACTCCTTTTCAATTGCATCACACTGCAGACGTCATTTGAAAAAGTTATCAACTATATGTTTACTATGTTAATTTAGGAAAAGAATATGAATCCTACTTGAATTTTACATACCTTTCAAAAGGACACATCTACCTGTGTTGCACTAGTCCTCAAATTAAAGCTTTAGCAGTAAATGTACAAGTAGATGTTCCATGCAGTTGAATACTCCAGAAGGAAGTATTTCTGTAATTTACACAATAACTTGGGTATATCTATTTCCATTTTTTCTAAATTACATTTATTTAGTGCGGTTGAGCACAACTCTTTATAGAACAAACCAAGCTCGGTAATAGGCATCCACACCTTTACGACAATAGCTTCATAAATACAATAAGGAAAAGAGTCTCTAAACATGCATGACAATCGTGTCCCTTCATATCCGACATTTGAAGATCCTTCGGAATAACACATCTTTTTATGTTAAAAGCAATTCGATCTGGAAACCTCAAATTTTGAACTCACTCAAATAGTTTTTTTCGACGCTTATTTTCCAACTCATGACAAGGCGTTTGAAATTTGGTAGTTCGCTATCAATCTTAAGCTCAAGACGATTATAGTATAATGTGATATCCCTTCTTAACTCCAAATCATCTTTTTTTTCCTTTTATATTCATTATCGTGTTAAAGAATTTCTCAATCACATTTTTCTCGTTATGCATTATGTCTATTTTGTGTTGGAGTTTATGATTTTTCCAATATGGTAACTTCCAAATATACTTTGTTTACATCAATTGTGATACTCTCTTCTACCAGGAATTTTTGGCTCTTTTTCTATCTCGTATATTCTGGTATAATCTTGCACGAGCTTGTACACTTCTTTACTACTTAGAATGGCATGTGGCTCTAAAGTAATAGTTGTATTCCATCTGGATTTTTTCTTATCAAATCTAAAATGATTATTTACATGAAAAATACGACGATGTCGATCCCACCAACACTGTTTGTCACCATTTGTAAGTCGAAATGATTATTTCCAATCCATGCAATCCGGACAAGCGAATTTTTCCCTAGTGCTCCATCCATAAAGCATCCTATACGTAGGAAAAATCGCTTATCATCCATAATAAAGAAACAATCATTTTAAAGTTTTTTTTGAAACATTGTATGTAACAGCACCCTCTGTCCACAGTTTTTAAACAAAACTAGTTGCATCATCATCATCAAAATATAAAATGTCTACATATGGAAATCGTTGCATAAATGCTTCAGTCAGTTTGTAGAGTTTCTACATCAGGTTACTGACCTATGACTTTGAGCGTCGATTTTCTTCTTCTACATCACTAAATTTGGCGCTTATTTCTAATGATAATTTTCACTTTTTAACCAAATTTGTTTGTTAATAATAATAAAGTTTTATTTTAACTATTGTACGCATGTATTAGAACTATTATAAAAAATGTATTGGACTTTGTTTTTAATTTTCTTTTCCAGACAAAACAAATGTAAAATTCTTTAATTAATCTATATTTTAACTTAAATAAATTTGTTTAATTTATTGGAACAAAATATATAATTTAACTAAATATTTATTTAATTTTGAGTGATTTAATAAAATGTATAATTTAACTTATGTAATTGTTTAATTTAACATATATATTTGTTTAATTTATTGAAACAAAATATTATATATATATATATATCTGTGTGTGTTGTGTTTAATTTTTTTTAAATAAAATGTATAATTTAAATTTAATTGAAAATCAAGGTATAAATGAAAAATATAGATTAATCATAAATATTTATAGCATCAATAGATATATTTTGTGATTTTATTTGTTTCCTAAGTTAAATTTTCAAATTATGAATATTCGTTTATTTGAAACTTATATTAACTCTTTTTTTAAATTTCTTCTATAAAATTTGAAGTTTGATGGTTTTTTATTTAATCAGAATTTCGACTTGGTTTCGTTTTGGCCTCTATTGAAATCGAAATGGAACAATCGTCGTTGTTTCAACTTAGTTTCTTTTTTTTAATTAAAATTACTATTTTAATTCAAAAATCACAAATTCTATTTTGTTAATGCTTCATTACTTCTTAAATATTTATTTTATCAAGATAACCATTTTCTATCTTCCCAATCACAATTAGCGAATTTATAATCTTTAGCAAACTCATTTTATCAATAATTTTTTTCTTTTTTGTTTATTATTTTTGTTCACTTTATTCTTTTCTTAAACCCATTTTATTTATTTAAAAGACGATTTATAACATCTAGTAGAAAATGAGGATTAAGTTAAATTACTATACCAAGCATGCATTTAAATACATATATATACACATATGGTTATTGGGATTTATAACCAATGTATACATATATATATAGTATACTATACATAAGCATGTGAGGTCCTTCATATAGGAACCAAATATGTGTGTGTATACACATGTTTAAGTATATAAAAATATATGTATATGGTTTTTTATACATACATACTTATATTTAATACCATATGTATATAACATATAAATATATATTATAAGTCTATAATATTATTGGGCTATGTATATATACTAGTGTGAATATGTTTAAGCTATTACCTTTGGAATATTGCCCTAGTAGGGCTTACGATTCAACCTTTTGGAAATAGCTTTGCTGAATGTGTTGAATACCTCTTCGTTCACTACTCTTGTTATCTCCACACCTTTACTTTGAAGCTCCTCATACTAACTTGGTATTTCACTTATTTTGTGTTTTACATATTTGTTGTAATTTTATTCATGTATGTGTGTAATTTAAATGGAGCTTTATGGATAACTTATCATAAACTTTGTATAAGCATCATATACCTAACTGTTTACGGTGGACCCATCTGTTGACTCAATCTTGTGAGTCCTACTATAGGCTTGTCAAGATGTAGGCTTGTTAAGATGTAGGCTCACCATGTTGCTCTTCGTGCTGAAATTTTATTTAAGTAAAACACCATATAAGCATATTTTAATTTATTTAAATGTTAAGTAAATTTAACAAATAAATATATTCTAGATTGTTATGGTGATCTATGTATGATCTATAGCCACTAACTTAGGAGTTCTATTCCTAATTTTGACATTTTCTTCTGCTTTCTTTTTGATGTCCTATGTCTACCAATGCTGTAAGATCTACTTGTTTATCTCCTCGATGAGGGCTGGATATTTTTCCAATCTAACGCATACCATATGTTCATTCCTGATACTTGTGGGCTGCTCTAGACACCATGCCTTTTTACAAATTCTTCAAAAATGCCATCCTTCCAAGCAAATTTCCTCTACAAATGAAAATTTAATATATTATAAATAAAATAACAAACATATTTATATAGCATCTTGTGTAATTAAATTATTGTACCACAAACTCCTGAAACATGATTTTCTTCGTAATACCCAAAAATCACCATCTTGAATCAACGACTGACTTCCAAATGCCACAGAACTAGTCAAGAAATCCCTACCCGAACTATCCCAAGCGACCTTCACTATATTATACTAAAATTTACAATAATTAAAGACCATCCAAAATGACATGATGCCCATTCTTATCCTTCTTGGGTACTCGGTTGAGTAGTTTAGGAGTCAAGTGCTTTTGAGGATACGTTATCAGGATGCACAATTGGAGAATTTTGAAGGCATGGCGTCGATATTTGAGATATGTATATTTGATATTTTATTAGTATGTGGCAGTATATATGCGATCGGTTGTATCAGACATTTCTTCAAAACTCTATGTTATTGGGAGTTGATGTATTTTGACTTTCTATATTGATATTTATTTATTAGTTGCTTCCACTAGTGCAGTCTCTTATATATTGTTATCATGTTTTGTTCATGTATATTCAATATATTATATGTTATCATTCAGTTCTGAGATCTTATCGATGTTTTGGTTTAGTGTTTCACTTTAATTTTACCCTAACAATCTATCTTTTGAGGTATTTCGAAGTCAACAGTTGATATAAAAAGATGATTTTTGGGTATTACAAAGGACGGGTTTTTACATTAAAACATCATCGGAAATGTCAGTAGATTTAGGTTAGAGTTCTATGATCTATGCAAGAATGCCTTCACTGATGGCATCAGATATGGTGTTGCTACTAAAATCATAACTATATATATATATATATCTGTGTGTGTGTGTGTGTGAATTTAATTCGTAAATTACCGTATGAACATGTATGTATATCTTGATCAAAGATATTATCATGGTGACTGTGTGTGGGTGTATGTGAGTCAGTGTTATTGGGTGTATGTGCGTGCATGTATGATTATTTCTGTATTTAAATAAGTAAATACTCACCCTAATCCTCGATCTTTCTTGAAAACATCAACTCATTGAATGGAGGAAGAGTCCATCCCTGTTATACAAGTTGATGGACCAGTAATATCAACAAGTGCATTGGTCTGAATAAAAGAAGACATCATATGTGCATCAAACTCAATTTAGTGGGATCCACCATGATCTGATGAGTGAGATCTGTGGGTTGCGAAATTATGGATCTTAAGGCTAATTAAACACTAGAAGGGGATGAATAGTGTTTTCTAACTTATGTAAATCTTTTTAAACTTCTTTCAAGTTAAATACTAAATCATAGACTAACAACATAGAATTAAATTACAGTCACAAATGCAATCACGGATAAAAATAAAAGTAGTAAATCAAAGTTAAAAGTTAAAGAGATGACACCAGAGACTTTATACTGGTTCGGATTTCTCCTACATCAAGTCTCGTGAAATTGCTTGTACAAATTCCTTTTCAAATGCCAATCTTTATCTGGGCAGAAGGAAAATCCAAATTCAATCTCGATTTTGAGACTACGAGACACACCCTCTTAAATTTCTAAGCTCAGGGTAGACTCACTTGACTTGAACGGGCTACAATCACACCCACTAGATTTCCGGGCTACTAAGCACACCCATTAGATTTGAATGGGCTACGTGCACACTCAAAGCAAATACAAATAGAGTTCATAGTTTTTCCAAAGACAATTTCTTAAACTTTAGATACAATGGATCCTATAGCCTCTTGGACAACACTTTGATCTTTGATTTGAGAGAGATGTTTACAAAATAGTAAGAAAGTAGTATTGAATCAATACAATGAAGTATGAATTGATTCTAAGTGATTATGAAGAGAATATAGTATATTTTCAATGGATTTTTCAAGAGAGTAAGAGGAGGGAAGAAAATAAGTAATTAGTTATGAAAAAATTCGTTTGAACTCCCATTTATATTGTAACATTCCCCCTTTTGACCGCCTCCAGTCGGTGATTAAACCAACTTGAAACGTTCAAAAAGACGAATTGTTATTTAGTTTATAAGGTTTAAACAGAATCAGCCACAGAAACACAGATAATAACAATCAATTAAAACAAATGAGAATTTATTTCATCACTATAAATCTTTTTGAATACATCAGAGTTTATACAATTTTTTATACTGATACAGCGGAATATCTTAAAATACAATTTTCTCGAAATAAATGATTCTTTACTCTCTCTCTAACTTCGCTGCTCGAAAATCTTCAAGCTGTAGAATACTCGGTCTGACCCAAGTATTATATTCAAAAGAAAATAATACACAGGTCAGTCTAATTCAAACCAGTTTATTAGTGCATAGAGGCGATAATAATTTAAATAGACGACAGTCACAATAATTCTCGTCTATCCGATCCTTTTAACAAAGAAATCGGATGATGGTCGATATAACACTTAACAGAAATTGTCACTTTAAAACCATCGAAGTTCGATTGGCTGCCGTACACGCACGCGTGTACGGCCTCGCCAATACAGCATAAAAGATCAATGCATCACGACGCAAAGAAATGTCAATTCAAAAACTGTCGAGTTTGGGTGGCTGCAGTGCACACGCATATACATGTACACTGCCTCGCCACACAATAATGGTAGTGAAATACAAACCAAAAGAGTGGCATAAACAAAGATATAACATGTATGCACTGTAAAACTTATCGGTGCAGCTCTAAAAATATCTATATGAAGATTTCACTGCAACTGGTCGGGAAGTGCAGCAGTTCAACATGGCGATCGACAGAGACAAGTACATCTCTCCTAAATGTACTTGAATACTTACAACAAAAGGGTAATGCAAAGACCAGTGATGAACAAATGGTCAAAAGTATCAAGTCTGGACAACAAGAATGCAGACTCAACAAATATCACTAGTAGTTCAAGCATGCAGGTGAATCAACTACAGTAATGAACCAGACTGGAATGAAAACTGGAGACTAATCAGTTCGAACTACAAGTTCAAGAATGACATGAACAACACCAACAATGCTACAGATAACAATGAACTTCAAGAACTGCAGACCAGACTTGAGTCGAGACAAACTACACATGAAGATCAAATGATCAGCTCAACCCAACAAAACTCAAATTTATAAAAGTGCACATGATCAAAACCAACACAAAATGTAGACAGTACAAATCCACCAATATATTCACATATAGGCAGACACAGTGATCAAATATCAAGTATGAGCAGTGCCCATCAATGAGTTCAAGTATATACATGTCTGTCTAAAATGAAACAGTGGCAATAAAATAAATCAAGTATCAAGTATGAGCAGTGCCCATCAATGAGTTCGAAAACTGTGAATTGATACTGAAGTCAAGTGATAAATTTCTTGTTTAAAAAGTCAAGTGCCGAAGTCCAGATGTAACAGACTACAACACAGTGATGCAAACCAAGTTGAACAACTACAAGACTTCATAGTGCAGACAATCAAAAAAAATGGCCATACACATATATGAAACAAAATAGCAGGTCGAGAAAGTGCTCAGGGATAAAACACATCATAAATCAATGTCAAGGCCATGGTCAACAACCAGTTCAAACAAGTTCAACAATCAAAACTAGGATACATAGGCAACTGTCTACATGAGTTAGTTCAACATGCAAATGAAACTGGCCAAGGCCACTGACTCAATAGTGTATACATCAAAGACCAGAGCATGTACAAGTAAACTAAACAGGTTCAAATGATTCAAGTGAAGATGCAGTGAGGTTTGTACATGGATAAACAACATGAAGCACTGCAATTACAAATAGCAGTATAACTGGAAGTGATCAAGTGAACACAACAGCTACAAGTATACAATAGATACAAGTGCAGACACAAAAGGCAAAGACTCAAGTATATGGATGCAAAACAAATCAACCATGAGTCAAGCAATGTATACAGTTCAGTAGTATACCAAATGCAACAGATGTGCAAAAGTCCATAATCATGTCCAGACACTAAACTTAAATGCACCTGAGATGAACTCCAGATCATGAAATATTTATTTAAAATGCAGAATTGCCCAATGTCAAACACATAAAGGTAGAAGTCGAAAACAGCAAGTGCAAACTACATGTAAAATAAACCAGACTCGAAACTGCAATTACCAGAGTCGAGACAAGAAGGCACCATAAACTACATGAATACACTTCAATGATCAAGTCTGGTCAGACCATCAAGAGGCAAAAGCGATAACCAAAATCAAAGACCAGTGAACTGCACAAGTTACCAAACCAAACTGAAAACAAAAGAATCCAGACTAAATACAAATGTCAGGCTAAGGTGGCAACAATGATCAGACTGTGTACATGTACACAAATGCAAAGGCCACAACAAAGACAACAGTGATCAAGTATACAAAATGCAGACTCAAGTTTATATCAAGCAGCATATATTTGAACCAGACTCAAGTACACAATGCAGAGAAACCCAGATCCAATCCAAACCGGTTCGAATAAAGTTCAATAGCAACTATCAAGCATAAATAAGTGTGCAGTCATGACCAAGGAAATGAATTTGAACGTATAAGTCAAAACATTTTTTTTAAAGTAATTATATACAGAACAATCATGCCGAAATCTGGTTATAGAACAAGCAGAGACAAGTAAAACAAAGTCGAACAATAAGAACAGATCAAGCCTGAAGTCATGGGAAAAAAAAAATTCAACATCGTCAAACTGCAGATTCAAAGTGACCGAAGTCAAGGTCATAAATCAATCCAGAATCGTTCAACATCGTGGGAAGCACGAAACTGTTTAAATGAATATACATTATCGTATATATGTTTATGAACAAGTCAAAACAATCTTAAGCATCGAAACGAAGATCAGTGGCCAGAGAAACAAGTTGACGAATTCAAAAACTTTATCAGACGAAATCAACCATTTTATACGAACGAAAATTATGGAGTTTGACTCCTATATAAAACCCTAACGTCATCATCGGCAAGACTAAATAAACAACCAAAACACTTTACCGAGCTGGAATTAGATGTGAGTGAGGGGGGAGTCACTCACCTTTTTCACAAATCGAAGCAGCGTCGAGCACGAGATCTTCGATCGACCAAGCTATTGGGGTCGGCATCCATGAATCGAACAAGCCCTAATTTTGAAGACGACGAGGCTGAAGCCCTAAATTTTTGCCAGAGGATCGATCGAGATCGCCGAAGAATCGCCGCCATTTTTATTTCTCGTTTAATTTTGTCTTAGGGTTTCGAATGAGAATGAAAGGGGATCGGGTATAGGGTTTTAAACGAGACAAAGGGTATGGGCTGATATGGGTTGGGTATGGTATAGGGTATGGTTTTTATTTTATTTTCTTTTTAAATCAAATTTTGTTTTTGTTTAATTTTGTTGTTAAAATCTAAACTATATATATATATTCATTCGTACAAATAAAAATTTAAATAAAAGAATTTCAATCGATTTACAATTTCCAAATTCAAACAGAAATTAACAATCGATATTAAATCGTTAATTTACAAAAATTTCAACAATAAACAGCAAATACCTGTCAACTTTAATCGTTTATTGATGATTATAATTTTGGGTAAAACCCCAGTTGTTACAGAAATTCAAATTAAACGATACAATTTCAAAACTGAACAAATCGCTTTCAAATTCAATTCTGAAACTTTTATTATTTTCAGTATTATAAATATGAATTTTCTAAGCCTTTAAATTATTTTTAACCGGCTTAAAATTGAAGATTCAAATTTTATTCAACTTTCAATAGATTAAATTCAAAAATTTAATCGCCAATTCATTCTAATAATTTGAAATTCAAGTCAATTCATCATTCAAATATTTAAAATTAATTAAATATTTTCAATTCAAATTGTTCAAAATTCAGGGTCGTTACAAACTCCCCTCCTTAAAAACTTTTCGTCCACGAAAAGAAAAAGTTGTTAAAATTTCATTAATATTTATACCCTACACAATTTTTTTCTAAGCTTAAAACTTATTACAAATAAATGAATATAGGATTCATTTCATTTGTTTAATCTCACTAGTTTTGTTTATCTTCTCTTTTATTCAATGATTTCTACAATCATTGATTTCTAAAATCAAAATGCAAAAGTCTTTTATCAACATTTTCGATTTACAAAACTCAGATTCAAACTTAAAATTCTTCACATTAGAGATTTATACAATATATCTCTTCCAAAGCTGTGGACTTTCAAAACATTTCAAAGATCTTCTTCCTTAGTTCATTAAGTAGGAATTATGTAATTCTAATTTCAAACTATTGATTTGTCATTTACAGTTTGAAAATACTTGCTAACTCGAAATTTAACAAGTCCATCTTCGTTCTCACAGACATTAGGCATACGCAAGCCAGGCGCAGGTCTAAAAATCTCCAAGTACTAAATATACTTGCTTCAATTCCCAGTGAAAATACTTTAAAAAAATTCTTTTAAAAATGGATATGGAAAGCACGTTCCCCCATGGATTACAGTTCCACCCGGCGGTTACGCTACTATCCCAGTAGAGTCGCGTGTGGCTGTAGATTTCACATCTCTTAAATTTCGCCATGGTTGTCGCCATAGATTGCAGTACACACGGCGGTTACGCTACTATCCCAGTAGAATCGCTCGTGTCTGTAGGCATCACGCCCCTCAAATTTCGCCTGGCATTAGATTGCAGTTTACCCGGCGGTTACGCCACTATCCCAGTGGAATCGCTTGTAACTGTGGGCATCTCGCCCCTCAAATTACGCTAATCATCAATCAATCTAATCTCATCACGATGATCCATCGTGAGGGATTTCCGATTCAAATAGTCACTCTGACTAAATGTAAATTCTACGTAGCTACGAATTTCAAATGGACACTCTTCACGAGTTCCAATACCTTCTCTAATAATAAATGGAAGGTACTTTTCCACATCCTCAGTTTAGAAAACATAATATCATATATGTAGTACTTTCATTTCACATTTCGTACATATAACATCTATGTAAACATACATAAGATTTCCATAACAATGTCTTTCTAAACTAACGGTTTCAAATTCACCGCATTCATATATATAAGTTCTAAAAACTTACATATCTCATATTCATAACAAAATAGAGGATTTCAAAATTTTCCTCTAAGTCGATTTGGAAATTTAAGGTTATCTCAAACCTAATTCATATTCATAATTCCATTTATTATCGACTTTCACATTCAATTTGGATTTCACGCTTACATCGTCAATTCTCAACACAGAATTGATGTCTATCGATATATAACCTCTGAGCTCGTACGTCTCAGAGAAGGGTGTTAAGCTAAGAGAATAAATTCTCCGCCACCAACAGATATATATTTAATAGAGATCAATTGCTGTGTCATCAATTCACAATGTTAGACATACAATCCAAATCATCATCTGAAATTCAAAGCTCAACTTATATTGTCTTTGATGTCGAAGTTAAACTCAATTTTAACTCAACGATTCAATCTTTTTTGAAAAATTTCAAATTGAACAAATTGTTCAAATTCTCATTTAACTTTTCAACTTCGACTTCAAAAATGAATTTCAAATCATTTATCCCTTACGGAATATATTCACAACATTTCATATTTGGAAAAACATTTCCATACTTATTTAAAAATAAGTAATTCACAAATCCATTCTATTTTCAACATTTGAAAATATTCGATATACTTAAATCAAAATTAAGTATATATTTCATCTTTAAGGAAATCATTCTCTTTCACATATTTATTATATTTATTTGAGTCAAAACGAATGTTACGTAAAACATCGTTACGACAACTCAAAATCACTAGTATAGGGATTCGAAATTTAGATAGATGTATAAATCCCAATACTATACAAAACATTTCCTTTCGGAAATCATTTACTATAACAATAGTGTTATAGTCCATCATTTCCTTATTTCTCGAAAACGTCTATTTCAACAATGAATGTTGAAATCTATGGTTTCGATATTCAATGCCTTTGAAAACATCTTTTTAAAACAATTAACTTCGTTTTAAAAATATCACTTTCCCAAAAACATGTCCATTTTATTCAATAATATATTCACGGTCCAAAATTGTGAATATACTACTTTTAACCAGCTATAAGAATTTACTTATCAAAATAAGTCAGTTTCGAATTTATAAACAACGTTTATAAATTCTATTCCTATTCATAAAGACTTCAATTCATAAGAATTGCTTTATTAACCCATTCCTTTATAACTCAATTTTATATCAGAATTTTAATTTACAAGTAAATTACTTATAAATTCTTTTATTTTGCAACTCCCATTCATTTTATAACTTCACTTATGAAATACATTTATATTTCATTTTTAACACTTATACAAATTCATTTTATAATTCCAATATAATATCAATCTTTTCAAATCCTCCATTTAAACCGTTTATAATAATTCAAAAATTCCAATTTAAACTATTATATAAATTTATCAGTTTTCCATTTCCAAAATAATCTACTAGTTCTTTAGTAAACCATTCATCGACTTGGTTTTCAATCTAACCGCATTTGATTCATTTACATTGGATTTTTCTAACATTCATTCATATCCAATTAGTTCACATTCACTAATTTATATTCAAGTTAGTTTGCTTCAATTCAAATCAAATTTGGTTCTATTTAGATTTCTTACCTTTCAATTTGAATTCAATTTACATAGCTTTCAAATTCCATTAATACAATTTCATTAACACTTAATGAATTTCTATACGATCAACTGGCAACCAATGCACATTTAACCAAATTTATTTACTTTGCTTATATTCAATTTGGTTCAACACACTTAATTTCAATTGGTTTATATTCCAATTCTGATTGAATTCTTATACTCACCATATTCACTAATTCGCTTTTACAGTTAAAGTTGAATTTCCTTTTTATAACTCAAATTCATATTCATTCTTCACTTTATCAATTCATTTAGATATCAAATTCAACCTCATTCAACATTACTTAAGCTATATTTCATTTTTCCTTCACTTGCATTTTATTTAACTTTTACTAAAGTCAAATTCATATCACTATTCAAAATTCAGATTTTGTTTTACTTAACAAAACTGCTTAACCATTTTAACAACTGGTTTTATTCAAATTTTCTCATTTTATAAGTTATACAACTTATTAATTTAAACTTACCAATTCATATTATATAATCACTTATCTTTCATGTTTAAATTTCCATCTCAATAATTTATCAAATCAAGTACGATTTATTTAACTTCCTTTAGTTAAATTTCAAATCATATATTTATTGATACTAATTCAATTCAATTTAACTTTCCTTTTAGTTAAATTTCAAATCCATATATTTATTGATACTAATTCAATTCAATTTAACTTTTCTTAAGTTAAAAATCTTTATTTTCAAAAACAATTTTATACTTCTTTGGATTTGAAAAACATTTACTTTTAAAGTGTTTCTAGTAACTATTCATATTAAACATCATAAACTAAGCTTTGTGTAAACCAAAGCTCTGATACCACTCTGTAACATTCCCCCTTTTGACCGCCTCCAGTCGGTGATTAAACCAACTTGAAACGTTCAAAAAGACGAATTGTTATTTAGTTTATAAGGTTTAAACAGAATCAGCCACAGAAACACAGATAATAACAATCAATTAAAACAAATGAGAATTTATTTCATCACTATAAATCTTTTTGAATACATCAGAGTTTATACAATTTTTTATACTGATACAGCGGAATATCTTAAAATACAATTTTCTCGAAATAAATGATTCTTTACTCTCTCTCTAACTTCGCTGCTCGAAAATCTTCAAGCTATAGAATACTCGGTCTGACCCAAGTATTATATTCAAAAGAAAATAATACACAGGTCAGTCTAATTCAAACCAGTTTATTAGTGCATAGAGGCGATAATAATTTAAATAGACGACAGTCACAATAATTCTCGTCTATCCGATCCTTTTAACAAAGAAATCGGATGATGGTCGATATAACACTTAATAGAAATTGTCACTTTAAAACCATCGAAGTTCGATTGGCTGCCGTACACGCACGCGTGTACAGCCTCGCCAATACAGCATAAAAGATCAATGCATCATGACGCAAAGAAATGTCAATTCAAAAACTGTCGAGTTTGGGTGGCTGCAGTGCACACGCACATACATGTACACTGCCTCGCCACACAATAATGGTAGTGAAATACAAACCAAAAGAGTGGCATAAACAAAGATATAACATGTATGCACTGTAAAACTTATCGGTGCAGCTCTAAAAATATCTATATGAAGATTTCACTGCAACTGGTCGGGAAGTGCAGCAGTTCAACATGGCGATCGACAGAGACAAGTACATCTCTCCTAAATGTACTTGAATACTTACAACAAAAGGGTAATGCAAAGACCAGTGATGAACAAATGGTCAAAAGTATCAAGTCTGGACAACAAGAATGCAGACTCAACAAATATCACTAGTAGTTCAAGCATGCAGGTGAATCAACTACAGTAATGAACCAGACTGGAATGAAAACTGGAGACTAATCAGTTCGAACTACAAGTTCAAGAATGACATGAACAACACCAACAATGCTACAGATAACAATGAACTTCAAGAACTGCAGACCAGACTTGAGTCGAGACAAACTACACATGAAGATCAAATGATCAGCTCAACCCAACAAAACTCAAATTTATAAAAGTGCACATGATCAAAACCAACACAAAATGCAGACAGTACAAATCCACCAATATATTCACATATAGGCAGACACAGTGATCAAATATCAAGTATGAGCAGTGCCCATCAATGAGTTCAAGTATATACATGTCTGTCTAAAATGAAACAGTGGCAATAAAATAAATCAAGTATCAAGTATGAGCAGTGCCCATCAATGAGTTCGAAAACTGTGAATTGATACTGAAGTCAAGTGATAAATTTCTTGTTTAAAAAGTCAAGTGCCGAAGTCCAGATGTAATAGACTACAACACAGTGATGCAAACCAAGTTGAACAACTACAAGACTTCATAGTGCAGACAATCAAAAAAAATGGCCATACACATATATGAAACAAAATAGCAGGTCGAGAAAGTGCTCAGGGATAAAACACATCATAAATCAATGTCAAGGCCATGGTCAACAACCAGTTCAAACAAGTTCAACAATCAAAACTAGGATACATAGGCAACTGTCTACATGAGTTAGTTCAACATGCAAATGAAACTGGCCAAGGCCACTGACTCAATAGTGTATACATCAAAGACCAGAGCATGTACAAGTAAACTAAACAGGTTCAAATGATTCAAGTGAAGATGCAGTGAGGTTTGTACATGGATAAACAACATGAAGCACTGCAATTACAAATAGCAGTATAACTGGAAGTGATTAAGTGAACACAACAGCTACAAGTATACAATAGATACAAGTGCAGACACAAAAGGCAAAGACTCAAGTATATGGATGCAAAACAAATCAACCATGAGTCAAGCAATGTATACAGTTCGGTAGTATACCAAATGCAACAGATGTGCAAAAGTCCATAATCATGTCCAGACACTAAACTTAAATGCACCTGAGATGAACTCCAGATCATGAAATATTTATTTAAAATGCAGAATTGCCCAATGTCAAACACATAAAGGTAGAAGTCGAAAACAGCAAGTGCAAACTACATGTAAAATAAACCAGACTCGAAACTGCAATTACCAAAGTCGAGACAAGAAGGCACCATAAACTACATGAATACACTTCAATGATCAAGTCTGGTCAGACCATCAAGAGGCAAAAGCGATAACCAAAATCAAAGACCAGTGAACTGCACAAGTTACCAAACCAAACTGAAAACAAAAGAATCCAGACTAAATACAAATGTCAGGCTAAGGTGGCAACAATGATCAGACTGTGTACATGTACACAAATGCAAAGGCCACAACAAAGACAACAGTGATCAAGTATACAAAATGCAGACTCAAGTTTATATCAAGCAGCATATATTTGAACCAGACTCAAGTACACAATGCAGAGAAACCCAGATCCAATCCAAACCGGTTCGAATAAAGTTCGATAGCAACTATCAAGCATAAATAAGTGTGCAGTCATGACCAAGGAAATGAATTTGAACGTATAAGTCAAAACATTTTTTTTTTAAGTAATGATATACAGAACAATCATGCCGAAATCTGGTTATAGAACAAGCAGAGACAAGTAAAACAAAGTCGAACAATAAGAACAGATCAAGCCTGAAGTCACGGGAAAAAAAAAATTCAACATCGTCAAACTGCAGATTCAAAGTGACCGAAGTCAAGGTCATAAATCAATCCAGAATCGTTCAACATCGTGGGAAGCACGAAACTGTTTAAACGAATATACATTATCGTATATATGTTTATGAACAAGTCAAAACAATCTTAAGCATCGAAACGAAGATCAGTGGCCAGAGAAACAAGTTGACGAATTCAAAAACTTTATCAGACGAAATCAACCATTTTATATGAACGAAAATTATGGAGTTTGACTCCTATATAAAACCCTAACGTCATCATCGGCAAGACTAAATAAACAACCAAAACACTTTACCGAGCTGGAATTAGATGTGAGTGAGGGGGGAGTCACTCACCTTTTTCACGAATCGAAGCAGCGTCGAGCACGAGATCTTCGATCGACCAAGCTATTGGGGTCGACATCCATGAATCGAACAAGCCCTAATTTTGAAGACGACGAGGCTGAAGCCCTAAATTTTTGCCAGAGGATCGATCGAGATCGCCGAAGAATCGCCGCCTTTTTTATTTCTCGTTTAATTTTGTCTTAGGGTTTCGAATGAGAATGAAAGGGGATCGGGTATAGGGTTTTAAACGAGACAAAGGGTATGGGCTGATATGGGTTGGGTATGGTATAGGGTATGGTTTTTATTTTATTTTCTTTTTAAATCAAATTTTGTTTTTGTTTAATTTTGTTGTTAAAATCTAAACTATATATATATATTCATTCGTACAAATAAAAATTTAAATAAAAGAATTTCAATCGATTTACAATTTCCAAATTCAAACAGAAATTAACAATCGATATTAAATCGTTAATTTACGAAAATTTCAACAATAAACAGCAAATACCTGTCAACTTTAATCGTTTATTGATGATTATAATTTTGGGTAAAACCCCAGTTGTTACAGAAATTCAAATTAAACGATACAATTTCAAAACTGAACAAATCGCTTTCAAATTCAATTCTGAAACTTTTATTATTTTCAGTATTATAAATATGAATTTTCTAAGCCTTTAAATTATTTTTAACCGGCTTAAAATTGAAGATTCAAATTTTATTCAACTTTCAATAGATTAAATTCAAAAATTTAATCGCCAATTCATTCTGATAATTTGAAATTCAAGTCAATTCATCATTCAAATATTTAAAATTAATTAAATATTTTCAATTCTAATTGTTCAAAATTCAGGGTCGTTACATATATAGTAAATCAAAAGATGTGTCCGTTCGTGAAGAGTTGCGACGAATAGACACTTCCATTTTAAATCCAATTTTTCTTTATTAAGTGTTATCCAGTAATGACAATTATTTACACCAATTCTCTTCATCAAAACTCTATCACTTTAGAATTAAGGAATTTTGTAATGGCCAAAATTCCACTATTGTCCATATTCAACTCTATAGTCCAAACACAAATTCCTTGGTTCAATAATAACAATCATTATTAACCAAACTACTCTAGTTAGAGATTTTGACTTTGAGTTGACTTCAGTTACCGTAATACTAACCTCATATAACTGAGGAGACAAATCCTCTTGAATAATGTTTCACTTCCAATACTTCCACTCGACCCAACTATAGTCATAATTTGAGTATAATCAAAGTGGGGCTTTCATATTGAAAGATCGACTGTATTCTCAAGTCAAGAAATCTGTGTAAGTTAGTCACAACAATATTTTCTATTTGACCATAGTTAAATTAATCAACAGAAAATTACCGAGTGAGTCATTATATAGTTATTCAATAACCATCTGTATGTAACCCCTTAGTACCCCAAATAGTCATGAGTAATATACTGCCCAACATTTGGAGAGCATTACGTAATCTAGTCTCAATGAATGCATCGATATCCAGTCTCGATGCACCTTGACTATGAATATTTAAAATGAAGTGTTTATTATATTGGGATACAATACTCATGATTATAGCTATTTGTAATTACTATCATAAACACACCATTTATGAATTTTCTATCAAATATATTTTAATTAAACATTTATTTATTTATAATGCATTATAAAAAATATATAATAGAAAGTAAACACCTTTATTACGAACGATGATTAATTATAGAGTTAATAATTTACAATTAATTACAGAATTTCTCTTAGCGCATACCCCTAACTCTATTAATACTAACCTCATACAACTGAAAAGACGAATTCTTTATTGAATAGTGTTTCACTTCTAATGCTTCAACTCAACCCAACTATAGTCATTCAATGGACGTTGTACCACAATTTAACTACGATAATAGCAGGGTTTCCACATTGAAGTTCTATAGTATTCTAACGTCGAGAGAACAATGTAATATAGTTGTATCGATATTTTTTGTTTGACCACGGTAATATTTAACCAATAGAAAACTATTGACCGAGTCATAGCGTGGTTATCCAATAACTACCAGTACATAACCCCTTGGTACTCCCAATAGCCATGAGTAATATACTACCCAACATTTGGAAAGCGTTATGTACTCTAGTCTCAATGGATGATCGATATCCAGTTTCAATACATCTTGACCAAGAATACTTAAAACGATATGTTTACTTTCTGTGATAAATTTCTCATGATTACAACACACTGTAATTATTATCACAAAACATATCATTTATGGATTTTCGATTAAATCTACTTAAATCAATTAAATAGTTAATACATTGTATCGAGTATATAATAGAAAGAAAATAGCATTTATTTTGAACGAGATTTTTTTATAGAGTTAATAATTTATACTAAATTATAGAATTTCCTCTAAGGCATACTTCTAACTCTATCAATCTCCCACTTACACTTGGGGCCAATTATGGAATTTCTATGCCATCCCTTTGGTTGGTTTGATGAGAATTGAACGAGCCAGTCCATTCGCAAATGGATCTACTATTTTAATTATCTACTCTATCAATCAACTCTCTCATCATATGGAACTATTCGAAGTATGTCTCTTAACTTCTAGCGAGCTCTTGTTATTACATTATTATTATATAACGATGACATAGTATTCTCAATACTTAGAATCATCCCTAGCTCAGTTATAAATTTGTGCATTTATATTTGTTCATTTCTTTTACTGTAGCGCTATTCAAGGTGATGTACTTAGCCTTTTCGTTGAATCGGCCACAACCTTTCGGTTGGAACATTTCCTACTTAAAACTCCTTAACTAAGGTTCAAACATAAAATTTGATGTTGACATATTATACTCGATATCACTTATAAAGTTAGAGTTTGAATACTCCTTCATAAGGAGTTCATTGTTTCTATAAACATATATCTAGTATTTCGTAAGATAATTCTCTAAACAATCATTTAGTGATCTTAATTTGGATTTGATATTTTCTTCATTCATCAAATACATTAGATAAATATGATATTGAAGATAGTACAACATGTAAGATAATTCCTATTACCAATGCATAAGAAATCTATCTTAAATGCTCCATATTGAACATTTTAATATGGTGTCTATGCATATCATCTAGGACATTCTAAAAATCCTTTTATACTGATTGTAAATGTTGATTTTCAAATCCTATATCGAAAATATAAATTACTAAACTAAATTTGGTTTTAACATAGGTACATCGTTAAGAATCAGCAATATGTTGTTTACCTATAGTTTAGAAATATCTATGTACCTTTTTAAAGTCCTTTCTTATAGACATGTGCTTCCTTTGCATTTTGACTGAAATCAAACTATTTAATATTTCTTTCAAAATACTAGTTAAACTCTGATGCTTGTCGATTGATACTTTTGTATCCATTCTTGGATCATATCTGAAAACCCACAAACTCAATATTGCTCCCACTGACTTTGAGACATTTTGATTATTATGTGCAAACGATCTATTATAAATCATTATTTAAGATTTTATGTTTCATTACATATGTATCAAAATACAAAGTCATATCAGTAGATAGGTTTATGAGTAAAATCGGAATTAACTTGAGCATGTTGGATAAAAAATCTATTACACTAATTTAAATAATTTAAATTTAAGATGTTATTCTTATCAACGTTGCTCACTACATTCCAACTGCGTTAGTCTTTCTCTTGAAGATACATTTGAGGCCAATGGATCATATTCCTTTGGGTACAACTATCAAATTCATATTTTGATAATGTACTTGGAATCTTTTTCGGATTCGTGCATCATGCAATATTGCAGAGTCAATACTATTAATGGTTTTAATGACAACAAAGGAATATCTATTCTCGACATCGATAAGAAAATCATAGTTTCTCTTTAACATGCGAGAATACTTATTAGACATTTTAATGTGTTGTGTCCATTTAGATTTGGTTAATTTCATTTCATTTCTCATGATCAATTTTATTTTGGATCGTATCCAAATCCATTTTACTAACAATAATTCCTTAAAAGAAATTCCTTCGTTATAAAGTTGGCGGTTCTTGAAACAACAATTATTTCTCAGTGTAATGGAATGGGTATTCATAAACATTTTATGAATCTCCTTACATATATATAAAACTGATTTGGTTTTAGTTTACGAAACTTATGTTCAAAACATAAATTGGTCAATTATTTTGGATCGGTCCCAAACTCTATTAGGGTGGTCCACACAAGATCCCTTACGAATAATTATTACGTGTAGCCTTTTGCCTCGCACAACTTGTCAACTCCTAGACATAGGATATGTTGGGGTTCCTTATAAAATCTTATCTTGTATGATTTTGTATACTATTTTAGATGAAATTAATTTTAACTATATGCAGTACTCTTAAGAACACGACCGTACAGAAAGACGTTAACTCAACTTCACTCATCATCAATCGTATTTTGTCCAATAAAGTTAGATTACTCTTTATTGATACATCATTATGTATCATAGAGAGGAGTGACTTTTGAGATTGAATCTTTACTCATTTTAGGTGCATTTGGAACTCCTTCCAATATACTCACCTATTCGATCAAATTGAATCATTTTATTTTATTTTGCATGTTATCGTATTTACTTTTGTTTTATATTCTATGAGCTTACTATATGTATACCATGTGTGTATCTAATACACATGTTTATGTCTATGATAGCTCATCATTGAACTTAACAAAGTATAAGGAACCATTTTTGATATTATTAAACTTACGATTACATACATGCATATGTATAAATCCTAAGAGTTCATCAACTCTTATGTGCTCCCACCGAATAGGCGCTTTGCCATTTTTTGTTAAGATATAATTCAAGAGTACCATATGATTCATAGTCATATAATTAAAGAATTATTTCTCAAAAACTGTGTCTTAGTCTATAGTTCCAAAATTTCAAAAATTTCAGATACATCTGTACCTTCCATGCATCGCTTTTGTTACGAAACAAAAACACCTGTTACAATTTTAAAAATATTCATATTAAAATTGAACTGCGTATATTTTCAATCAATACAGAAAATAGTTATTATTTCATAAATAATATTTGGTATATTGGCGAAATCAATTTCGTAATTTGATGTTATCACCAAAATTGTTATATGGCACCCTCCTACTATTTCTGTCAATACTATAACAGTATAAGAAATACAAAGCTCCATTCAACTATTTAATATAGACTATTTATTTCATTTATTGTAACTTGTTTATAGTCAAAAGTTTTCAGATCAAATACCATAAATTTAAAGAAATAAATCACACCGACAATAATTTTCTATATGAAATACATTTCAAAATAGAAATCATATTTCTCGTTCCTTGTTAAGTATCTATTATTATTTTAAAATTCTCATTTTTTGTATTTCTTCATAAAGCAAAAAATGACCATTCACTCTATTTATCTAAACCATGCCTTAAGTTACATCCACTCTTATACGTTCATTTTTCTTTCTAAATGGTCGAACCATTTAAAGGAAACCCTTACAAAAATATCATAATGAACTCCTTACAAAAATTCATTCAATAATCCTTAACATTTAAGGGTATCAAATAAGTTGCATTTTACGTAAACTGATCAAACTAGCATTTCAGTTATTGAGTTCTTAGACCTATCTTGTAGCTCTTGGTCTAGCGTTACATTTAGTATAATAGGATCTTTATTATAATCAATTATATTAAATACACAAGCTCTCACTATGGTTTACCTGCTCATTTCGAATGAACTAATTTCATTGAGGTTTTCGTTGGTTATGAGTTGCGATCTTTCACCATATAACATTTACATGTGATTGAATATGGATCAAATATTCATATCCTTATATTGCCTTTAGAGTTTGAAACTCATTGAAGACAATACACAGTATTGGCCAACTAAAAGCATAAGTGACTAAGTTATGAACATATTTAGTAGTTGTATAATTAGGCACTTGGATGGGTCAACGTGCAAAAATTTATTGGTATGTATATTTTATATTTCTATTTGTCAATCTTAATTCAGTTCATTGGTATATTTTAATTTATAAACGTTTCGTCAATTATATTAATTGCACAAATTTACCAATGTAGATTGATTTAGTTTATATATAACAAATGTTCTTATAATATTAGAAAGGTTAAATGTTACCATTTCTTTTTTATAATAAGACTCTCATTGGACTTTTATGTTTCTCAAAAACCCTAAGTCGAAACATAAAAGTTTTTTGACTTCTCTAGTAGGTGTTAGGACTCATATGCCTTGGGATTCTAATCTTAAGGAAAGCTCAACAAATCATAGGCCCGCATACGATGGATATCTCCTTATCGGTTGTATCACATATAACCCCTAACCTTGTGGTCCTTGTCCTAATCTAATCTTTACCTAAAGGAAAACTCAACAAATAAAGAGAGATTATTCGCTCGTACCTACAATCTCGCGATTGCTTAAGTATAACGCACATACCTTAAGGAAAGCTCAACAAATATGTGCATATATCTTACCTCATCTATTCGTATACCAATAGTACTACACATAAAATCAATAGCTTGAGTAAAGCTCAACAACTATGGAGTATGCAAGTAACTTATTAATATATAAATAATAGAGAACAATATTTATATTAAAGTATCGTAATATTTAACATATTAAAACTGAGGGATATCGACTTTTGAAATAATGTATTTCTTATGAAATACCCTCTTGCGTCAAGTGTCAGACACATCTGAAATCACGGTATACATCCTATACATATGTATTTGTTCCTTAAATATATTTTAGGTTTCTTATTTTTCCAACTTTTATTATACATTAATATTATATAAGTTTAATTCTTGCATAACATTTTGTAATTTAATTAACTTATATAACAATCTTGTATTAATTTTATTAATTAACATCTTAATTAATTTATTCAATTTAAACATTTTAAATTGAATATGTGCACTATGACATTTATAGTTACATATATCTTATATATATATGTGTGTGTGTGTGTGTTATTATTATTTTTGTTTGGACGAATATGCGGCATGAAGCCACACAGCCACAAGATGCATAGATAATGTAAAATACCAGACTAACATGCCTAATCGGTAGTAGCAACAGCAGCAGTCGAATGTGTACATCTACATAGTAAAGATTATGGTAATGTATATATTATAGTCCCTTAAAATTATAACCCCATACTTAAAATAAAAGTAGCATAATATTGCAAGCCATCAGCCAAAGATGTCTATGCCAAAATCACTGCTCACCAGCTCCCAAGGTTGTAGCTCTCTGCCAATTCAGCTCCATAAAGAAAGAACTGAAGATTGCCCTAAGCTGAACTTGCCCAAACATTATAAAGATACACAGTTTTGTAAGCCACAGTCAAATAGGAGTGTAATTTGGAATTGAAGCAATACTATTGTTACATCGGTTCTTACCTCGAACCTCATTGAAGGAAAATAGGGAAAAGCACGAGACTAGAAATACTGGCCTCATATCGAGAAGATTTGACGAAATGAAAAAAGATTAGAATCAAGAAAACACGTATTGTGTAGGGAGCCATCTTGAAACTACAGTACTTAACCTGACCCAAACCCTGCAATCAAGAGAACCACGGCAGAAGAACATATACTGCACTCATAAGGAAACATAGGCAGTACATGTTGAACTAAGCTAATCGCATCTCCAAATCCCATACTCTCTCAAGATCTACAAGAACAGGACTGCATAGCGTATACCGGGGGTAACCTAAGCAGTACCGCAAGGGGTCAAAAGCATTCCAAAGGGCTGTATGCAGGGCCACTCATGATACGCTTCAATGCAAAACCATAATTATAGGTAGGCGACAAAGATATAGACTTCTTCCTTCCTCTCATCCGCAACCCAAGCATGTTGGCATAAGGACAACTTAGATCGCAGCTAGGGCATGTCCGTAAGCACAACATACTAATGCCTAAGATAAGTAAGGCAGTGCAACTTCACCTCATTACGAGGCCAAACAAACAAGCACAAATCTAATAAATAACAAAGATACAAGCACCATAGCATCGTGCGAGGACCAAATATCAGTTAATGCCGATACGGCGGTAGTACCTTGAGACCAATGAGCGACACCTAATGTCCCTTTGAGGACTCACATAAAAGATCAATTAAAATTGAATTCTCCCACCACCATTTCAAATATTCCTGCTCTAATTTCAGAAGTTCCCGCCTTCACTCAAGCTTCCTTCCAAAGACATGTTAGCAATTCAAATGCGTCAAATAGATACAAAGATAGACGACTTCTAGCAGAATCTAAGAGTTGAGACGTAATGTCGAGAAAAGAATTATAGTAATCCGCATGCATCTCAAGGCTATAAATAGAAAAGGCACTGTAGCATGAATGAGACTTTTTACCCTTTTCTCTTTTCGATACATTTAGGGTTTACTATATTCTTTGCCATGGAGATTTGTACCAAAATACCGAAAAAGAAAGAAAGAGAAATTTCCCCCGTGGATGTAGGATTGCTTAAAACCCAAACCATGTAAATCCCTTGTATCCTTTACAATTTCTTACTTTTGTTATTTTCCTACTTAGTTTATAGTACCAAATCTATCCTTATTTGTACTAGAATTAAATACTATTTGGACTTCACATTTTAACGAACGGCTAAAGTGTAACTACCTGGTTGTGTAAGCATCCAATGACATAATCACACTGCACGACAAAGTTAAGACTACTTAATCTTGCTAATTCAAATTATTGAATTAATTAGCACATTAATTGCTTACACTTAATTGAGGAGTTAGAGGATGAAAAAGTTCACCAACATCTTTTGGTGCTAGAAGGAGGGTCAAACCTCCATTTACTTCTCACATCCAGTAAAACTATGCACCTCCTACCATGAATCCAACCGATTCACCTATCATTCCAATCCAAGAAAGTTCACACTTGGCACCGAAGAATGCCAATAAACCAATTATACCTTCAAAAACCCAAGATGAAGTAGGGGCCTTAATTGATGCCCCCCGTAGACCCCATCGTGGTCGCATTCCAATCCTTCACACACCAAATAAACCAACGCATTGAAGGATGAGAAAATACAATGACCCAACACATCATTCACATGCCATCCTCACCTCCACACTCCACAGCTCACCGCTGTTGCTCCCATGCTACGCTGGATATTCAACCAAGGAACGATAACAGCACTCTCATTAATGGAAACAATGATGCTGGACTAAAATACGATGCTAAGCTGAAAAGTAAAATCCAAGTTAATCCACGACTCAAAACCAAGCCAGCCAATATAAACCCCTTGCTGCTAGAAAAATAAACCCGATCTACAAGAAATGATGACACCAGATCTGATGGTTACTCATTCCTGATTAACCCAAGAGAATATGAAATCCATCAGCTCAAAGATCGAGTAGAGCAGCTGGCGAAGATTTGTCGGTAAAACACAAAAGAAAAGATAGAGGAAGGAATTTGCACCCCTCTCAATGAGACTGTTATCGAGGCAGATTTTTTCGATAACTTCAAAGCCCCCACAATTGACAAGTTTGACGGAACTACCAAACCCAAAGATCACTTTATCACATTCAGATACTTCAAAGACATCCTGAAGTTTGGAAGGATAGCCTGATGCAAGTTATTCCCTATATACATATCCGATGCAGCCTCATGTTGGTTCAGGAGATACAGACTAGGAGAAGTCCGATCTTGGAGATAGTTATCTGTTGATTTCTAAGACAATTCAATTCAAGAAGAGAAGCCTCTCCATATGTCAATACCATGTCGCTTGTGAAACAGAGGGGAATGAAAGCCTATGCGGTTTCATTAAGCACTTCAAGGAATAAGCTCTTCGAATTATGGGTAACCAACGAAGAAGCATTGCTAATGGTGGCTCATGCCGAGATTAGGAGTGATACTGCTATATAGGACAAAAACAACAGGAACTCTTGCCATAACATGAAAGCTTTCTATGAAGGGGCAGCTGGTTACATCGGGATGGAGGAAGCCGGGTTGGTAACATAATCTCAAGACTTTTGCCCCTTGTTATGACAGAAAAAGGAGGGCAGACGGATATCATCCACCCACGAAGCGGCAGAAGATGCTAAACCACACTACAAAAACCTCCTCACTCATACCCTCGGGCAGATCTATGAGATGTCCAAAGCAGAGTTAGCATACAACGTGCCACATAAGGGAAAGAAACCAGAGCAAAGGTGGAGCATACTGCTGCTTTCACCGAGCAAATGATCATCATATCGATAGCCGTTGACACTTAAAGAATGAGATCGAGAGGTTAATCAAGAAGGGTTATTTGGGTAGCTTCCAAAGGAAAATGGTGGAGACAAAACTGAAAATCTGACCCCAGATCCTAATGAACACCAAGTTGGCAACCCTTCAAACCTAATAGCTTCAGTCCATGGGGGACCACACCTCGCTGGTGTAAGAAAAAGGCATAGGAGAGGTATGTGGAGGAGGCCAAGACTCGGAAGACAATCTTCCACATCAAACAGAAACCTACACCAAAAATAACCTTTATAATAACTGATGTAGAAGGAGTTGTGTTCCTACACCAAGACCCACTTGTCATTACAGTACAGATATCAAATAGTACTATAAAGAAATTCTTCGTCAATTCTGGAAGCTCAGTTAATGCCATCTTCAAGTCTGCTTACGATCAAATGAAATTACCCTCAGAAATCCTGAAACCCAACGCAGAATCGATCTTTGATTTCAACAACACTGATACCGTTCCAATGGGGTCAGCGCGTCTGCTCGTTACAGTTGGAAAGGCACTCAAGCGGGAATAGGGTCAGTGAGAGGGGAATAATTTTTAGCTAGGGAACTATATAATATAACTCTTAGCTCTAGTAACAAATTATTTCAAACTATTCTGTTGTCTCTTTTGGCATTTGTAATGGTAAAAAAGAAGTCAAACCGGAACTTAAAAATGCGACGATGTTTGATACTCAAACTAATACTGAGGCGAGTAATCCTACGCCCCCAAAACCTAAGAGAAAAGAGAAAATAACATACATGCACATGATTGACACTGACGAATATAATTTGGCTTAAATGTAGTATTTCTCTGAGGAAGCTCAGAAACATGCATATTCTATGAACTCACCACTAGAAGAGGAATTAGAAAGTGAAATAGATATGAGATTAGGGATGACAAAGAAAAAACTAAAGCCGGTAGATGATCTCAAAGACATATAAATCGATCTAGAGGACCCTGCAAAGTGCTTAAGATTAGAAAGAACCTTAGTGGATAGGCACGGGATAAATTGATAGACTTCCTAAAAAGGTCAATGGATGTATTTGCCTGGACTCATTCAGACATGGTATGAATAGACCCAACTGTCATCTACCATGTGTTGATCATCGACCCAAATGCTCATCCGGTCAGACAAAAGCACATAACTCTAGACAAGGAAAGATACAATGCTCTACATGAAGAAGTTAAGAAGTTAAAGGAGAATGGGTTCATAAGGGAGGTATACTACCCAAAGTGGATTGCTAACCCTGTACTTGTAAGAAAGCCTAAAGGGAAATGGAGAACTTGCATAAAAATTTATCGATCTTAATAAGGGTTGCTCGAAGGACAGTTTTCCCTTGCCAAGGATCGATCTGATAGACGCAACTAGTGGGCATAAATTTCTTTCATTCATGGATGCATATTCGAGATACAATCTGATAGCAATGTTTGAACCAAATCAGAAGCACACCAGTTTTTGATAGATAATGGGTTATATTGCTACAAGGTAATGTTATTTGGGCCCAATAACGCAGGGGCGACCTACCAGAGGTTGGTCAATAAGATGTTTGCTGAATAGATTGGGAAGAATGTGGAGGTATACATGGACGACATGCTGGTTAAGTCAAAAGTGGCATCAAACCATGTCAAAAACCTTGGAACAGACCTTCACAGTCCTGAGGCAATACCAAATGAAGCTAAAACCTTTGCAATGCACCTTCTCCATCCAGTTAGGAAAGTTCTTAGGGCATATAGTGAGTGCACGTGGCATTGAAGCAAAATCTAAGAAGATTGAGACCATAAGAAAAATGGGAATCCCAAAGAAACCAACGGACTTGATGAGTCTAAATGGCAAGGTAGCGACCCTAATTAGATTTATATCCAAAGCCAAAAACAAGTGCATCCCATTCTTCGACCAAGTGAAGAAGGGGCAAAACTTCGAATGGCGTGAGGAGTGCGAAGCTACCATCCAAAACCTGAAAGATCATTTGATCAATACTCCTATTATCAAAATCGATGATAGGTGAGAACTTATACATTTACTAAGCTATAACTGATCAAGCTATTAGTGGTGCAGTTGTACGAGAGGATGACGGGACGCAAATGCCCATTTATTTCACGAACAAGCGGTTATTCTGAGCAGAGCTAAACTACTCAATTGTTGAAAAGCTTACGTACAACCTGCTACTGATAGCAAGAAAGTTGCCACCCTATTTCCAAGTGCATCCCATCAAAGTCTTTACAGACAAAACTCTTAGGCAAATGCTGTAGAGGCTAGAGACATCGGGTCGCCTACTAAAATGTGCAATGGAGCTTAGCCAATATGACATCACCTATTGTCCTAGGAGGGCAATCAAAGGCCAAGCACTTGCAGATTTCATTGTAGAATGCACTTTACCAACTGAACCCCATTTAAATGGAGAAGCAAACACCCCATAGTTATGACAGTTGTTCATAAATGGAGCATCGAATGAACATGAGGAAGGAATTGGATATGTATTGATCACTTCAGATGGGCAAAAGCTACATGGAGCAGTGCATCTCGATATCAAAGCAACCAACAATATGGCAGAATATGTGGCTCTCCTTGCAGGCGTACAAATGACCCAGGTAATGAAGGTAACCCACATTAAAATTCACAGTGATTTCCAATTAGTTGTGAACCAAGTGTAGGGTAATTACCAAGCGAAGGAGCCGACCTTAGCCAAATATGTGGAACTATCTAAGAAATTACTATAGCAGTTCGAACAATCTGAGATAGAGCAAATCCCACATGAAAGCAATTAATCCGCCGACTCCTTTGCAAAACTAGCTAGTACTAAAGTGGCCAATGAAATGAAGGTTGTACTAATTGGGCATTAAGCAGAGCTAGGTATAATAGAATCAAATCAAATAATGCTCTCGACCTAAGCCCAGGGGGCCACCGTTCAAGGGACACAAAATCAGGAGATAATGAAGAGCCAAATGCAACCCGCTACTAGGCTTCCGCTTCAACAAACTAAGGAGAATAACTATATGACTACCATTAAACAATTCCTCTTAAATGGAGTCTTACCTCCGAATAGAAATGAGGCTCGAAAGATAAGATACCAAACTCCATACTACTTCTTTGATGGCACATTATAAGAGAGAGGGTATTCTACTCCTTATCTTAGGTGCATTTCCAAGGAAGACGGGGTACATGTCATGAGGGAAGTACACAAGGGCCAATGCGGAGATCACTCTAGGGGAAATAAATTAGCAAAAAAGGTGCTAAGACATGGCTACTATTGGATTACCGCACTCCAAGATGCAAAGGAATTTGTAAGGAAGTGCGACAAATGTCAACGATTTTCCAGTATCCCCAAAAACTATCCCATGAGCTCATCCCACTCGCAAGCCCATGGCCATTCAACATATGAAGGATAGACCTGATAGGACTACTTCCATAGTCAACAGGAGGAGCAGAATATGCCATAGTGGCCATAGATTACTTTACTAAATGAGTAGAGGTAGAACCCCTAGCCACGATTACTGCAAAGAAGATAGTCACTTTTGTAGTAAGGAACATAATCACTAGATATGGAATACCTCACAATATCATTTCTGATAATGGTACCTAGTTTAAAAGCAAAGAATTCACAGAACTTTGTGAGAAGAATGGCATTATAAAAACGTTTTCCTCAGTCGCTCACCCATAGGCAAATGGGCATGCTGAAGCTGCAAACAAAACCATCAAAAAACTGGTCAAGTAAAGGCTGCAAAAAGTCAAAGGAAAATGATTAGAGGAACTCCCTTTAGTGTTATGGGCCTACCAAACTTCAACCAGATCTTCCACAGGCCACACTCCTTTTTCTCTAACCTACGGATATGAGGCCATGCTACCCATCGAAGTAGAAGTCCCATCACATAGAAGAATATCATATACCATAGAAAAGAATAAGAGATTGAAAGAAACTGCCTTGGACCTTATCCAGGAGAGAAAGGATGAGGTGCCAGTAGTAGCGGCTGCATATCGACAAAGGATGGCAAAGAATTATAACGCAAGACTTAAAGAAAGAAACTTCTGCAAATGAGACTTAGTACTGCAAAGATTAATGTCAATATAAAGAATCCAGCAGATGGAGCATTAGGACCAAATTGGGAAGCTCCACGGGTCATAGTAGAGGTTCTAGCGAACGAGGCATATCGATTATCGAGACCTGATGGCAACCTAGTTCCAAGGACTTAGAACTCAGAGCACCTCAGACCTTTCTTTGTCTAATTTACATTGCTTATGTAATGTATATTATAATATTACAAAAAAGTAAAAAATACAATAAACTAGACGTAGGATACTAGATGGCCTGAATCAGTATAAAAATCTCTTTGTTAATTACACTTTGACATGATCTCACCATGTACCTTCGTTGTTCACTACTAATTGCCACTGATCAAGCAATATGCAAGGTCGGTAGACAAGCATGGCACTCTTAACAATGAGAATGGTGAAACTGGACTCAAACACACTTGGAATTGCATCAATGCAATCCGGCTTTTTAGCCAAATTACTGCACTGGACATAGGGATATTAGATTGCCTTGCCCCGGTATAAACATTCCTATGATATCAATCGTATCATAGCCAAATTGGTCGTAGGGATATTAGATTGCTCGAACCGGTATAAAACCATCTCTATGTTAACTAATTTAACATAGCACACTGGATGTACAGATATTAAACAGCCAAAACTAGTACAAAAAATCATACGCACGATAAGGTTGTATATGCATGGCCTGACTTCCCAGTCAAATACAAACATACCAATCTACACCTAAACAATGGAGCAGACCGTGCCAAGCGCACAAAAACAGTTTCCTAGCCTTACCGCCATCTTTCAAAGAACTGTACATACTATGCAAGACATGAACGATAATGTTAATCCCTCAAATGAGAATGGTGATGCTAAAACTAAAGTTATAATCTACCCCCAAACAGCGAGGAAGGCCGTGCCAAGCGCACAAAATCGATATTTCACCTCGAATAAGGGGGCGGGTCATATCAAATATACATATAAAGACTGCGGCCTAAAGGTCAAGTTCGGGAGGCATGAGCTAGCTCAGGAGCTTATTCAAAAACATGGTAGAAGAAAGCACAATATATGGAATGTATCATAAGTTGTTAATTAGGTACAGATCCAAACACTACTCAAAAGCTTGCCAGGTATATATCAAAAAGCCGAGTTACCAATATTTAGTTAGCTCCTTAAATGCCTACCATGATGCAATTATCTATTTTAAATATTTGTACATAAATTATTCAAAATTTTCCAACAAGGGTCATATCATGAAGTGATATGTGACGCCCCACCTCTATACCCACGCTAACCAAGAACACTACGATGTAGTGCTGTCAATTAGCACGGAGAATAAGGCTGTTGAGGAGCGACCATCCATGTAACTTCTTTGCGCGAGCACCGATATGTCAGATAGAATATAATGCATATCTTTTAAAGAGGAAATCCAACATACCGATACAAACACAAAGCTATCACACGGTGGCGATATATAATCTTCGGAAACAAATATAGAAATAAACATAACACAAATCAGTCACAGACAATTCATATCACAAAGGCGGAATAAGATATGAATATTACACCTAAAAGTGTAAATCAGAGTAGTGGTCAAATAAGATCCACAATAACACAAAAGAATAGATACAAGTGCAAGACAATAGAATACGTATACATCAAGGAGTCTCATCACAAATTCATACAACAAAAACCTACTAAACTAGAGTAGTTAGCCAAAAGTCAGAAGATGGCTCCAGATAAGAAGTCATGATGAAGCACCTGTAAAAACTCAGTCTGACCCGAGTATTATTTAAGAAGAAAATAATAAACGGATCAGTCTAGCTATAATTATCAGATAAAATGAGATAGAATATGAGATATGATAATAGAACGTATGATAACAAAAAGGTGTCATACTATGAAAAGTATACGTTAGAAATCCCACAAAAGTCATACAATATCTCAATAATCTCAAAACAGAGAAAAGAATGTCATATTCTTAATTTAATTCACCAAGCCACAATAAAATGACATACTCATCAATGTCAATGGTAAAAGCTGGTGAAACATAAATTTCCAGAAATCAATAATTAGAAATCCAGAAATCACAAGAAAAGGATGGCCAATCCCAAACAGGAGCATGAATGCCGGTACATTGACGCAGTGCAAACGGTACGTCCAATGAACCAGAAAGCCAAGACATCGATGTAGTACAAACGGTACATCAGATGAATCAAACATTGACGCAGTGCAAACGGTACGTCCAATGAATCGGAAAGACAGAGACATCGATGTAGTACAAACGGTACATCAGATGAATCGAACATTGACGCAGTGCAAACGGTACATCAGATGAATCGAACATTGACGCAGTGCAAACGGTACGTCCAATGAACTGAACAATGACGCAGTGCAAACGGTACGTCCAATGAATCAGAAAGCCAAGACATCGATGTAGTACAAACGGTACATCAGATGAATCAAACATTGACGCAGTGCAAACGGTACGTCCAATGAATCAGAAAGACAGAGACATCGATGTAGTACAAACGGTACATCAGATGAATCGAAACACATTAAAAGTACTTGGGTTGCCAGCCCACAAAGAAATGAGACGAAGCTCAATAAAATGAAGTACAGTCCTTCATATGGACAAAGAGACATCGCACAATTGCTAGTCTAAATCATAAAATGATCATCGTGATCAGCGAGAAGTGTCAATCACACCAAGCTAGTAAATATATGAGTTTAGCTTCATGTCCCATAACCACTTGCTTAACTTAAATATTTACGAACAAGCTGTAAATCTTCACTAGGAAATTGTCACGAAAAGGGTTCAATCGAACAAGTCCAAGAGCTAACCGACGAAGTGAACGCAAGCGTTTCATACCACTCGTTTCACTAAGTCGTTTAAGTCGATTTCTCATTCGAGTGAAGTAAAGGCTTGTATATACTAGTAGATTGAAAATCGGTTTGAGGAAACGAACTTTTGATATTTAAAATAGTGTTGAAATCGCTTTGATGAAAGAGTTTTGATATTTACTATTAGTATTGAAACCTTCATATATCTTTAAAGTGACAAGTCATAAAACGATTGTAGAAACAAATCAATTCACGTTCGAAGACGTGAGTAAAGTCCAAAGAAGTCAATCCCAAATCCATCAAAGTAGAAATTCTGATAAATGTTTTTCAGAAGAGATTGCCTACGCAGAGTAATACGGGGTTCGACCTGCCCGGTCAGGTCGCGGGGGTCCTGGGGGCAGCGCCCACGGCGGGGTGCGGGGCAGCGCCCCGTCACGGTACGACCTAGTGAAGGCAAGCGGTCTCGAGAAGCCAAACCGATCAAACGACCAAGTACTAACTCGCGAACGACCTAGGGGAAAAACAGGTCAAACGACCAAGTACTAACTCGCGAACGACTTACGACTTAAGGGAGGCAAGCGACTTACGACTTAAGGGATAAGGTCATACGACCTAAGTGGAGAATGCCACGCGACTTAGCAGAAGAACATGTCGAACGACCTAGGGGAAAAACAGGTCAAACGACCAAGTACTAACTCGCGAACGACTTACGACTTAAGCCTTGAACGACTTAGTGGAACGAACGACTTAACGACTTAAGCTTCAATTCGAGCTACGAGCTAAGGCTGGAACGACCTAGTGGAGTTAGGTCGGGGACGACCTACGACTTAAGGTCATACGACTTAACAGTTGCGAGCTAGCGGAGTTGGCATGGCCTAGCGACTTAGTAGAAGCAGCGACCTACGACTTAACGATTTAAAAGCCAACGACCTAGGACTTAAGAGCCATACGAGCTACGACTTAAGCTCAAATACGAGCTACGACTTATCACTTAACTCGCGAACGACCTAGCGAAGGCAGAACACCCAGAACGACTTAACACTTTAACTCGAGAACGACTCAGGCCTTTAACTCGTGAACGACTCAAGCCAGGCGAACAGAAATACACGCGCGCGACTTAAGCCCTTAACTCGTGAACGACTCACGACTTAGACTTAACTCGTGAACGACTCAGCGAAGGCCAGAAACGACTTAAGGCCAGAAAAATCACCAAAACGCTGAAAATTGAAGTTTTTCGCCAATCCAATTCAAACCAAATGCAAATGTTGATGCAAATGCAATAGGGGATCATTCCCAACAGTCCAATGACAATTTAAGCAAGATGTGAGACTAAAAATCTCACCTTTTCACGGAATTTGATGAAGATGAAGCTCGGGGGCAAAGCAAAGATCAACCACAAGCTTGAATCAATGTCTTCACTTTGAATTTGGAGTTAGATGTTGAATTTGCTAAAGAATTTGAGCTTGGAATTTTAATTTCCTACTCCCTCCACCATTGTTGCTAAAGCTTCAAAGTTGATGAAGTGATGAAGAGAAGGAAGGGGTTGGGCTGAGGTAGAAGAGGTGCAGCCCAAACCAAAAGCTCAACACAAAAAGTGACGAAAATTTCACTATCTCTAAACATATCGAAGTTTACACTCAAAAAGATCGCAAACGTCATTTTGAACTCAATGGGGGTGGTCTCGAGTCCTAATTTGACCGTATGCAAAAAGTAGCTTTTCGGTCTAACATCCGACTAACAATAAAATATTTAAATATAAAATCGATAAATATGCGGGTTGTTACATGATACCTCTTAATGGAAGCCATGTTAAGAATCTGACCAGAATCATAAGACTAGCTAGATATGACCGCTTTGCGCCAATATAACCTGCTGGAACTTGATGTCGAAGGCTGAGAAGAATCGCTTATCAATCAAAGAGCAGGGGATTGATCATCTAGCTCAGTAACAACAATTGATGATTGGATATGTGTGAAGCCACCATAAGATGAACTAAGTTGGCACATGTACAAGAGCATTAAATGCAAGAACAGCCGAAAAGACTTTTCTCACTATTGAAAGGAAAGGGGGATTAGACGGAACTGATGGAATATGCAAACCGGATGTTCAAGATGACAAGTCTACCCTGACCTATGGTCGCCGCAGACTTGTGGAGCAAGTGTTACTCCCGTTTTTACCCCAAACTACACTGAACAAAATCGGGGCAGGGCACGAGACCAAGAAGACTACCTTCATGTCAAGAAGATTAGACGAAAAGAAAAAAGATTTGAATCAAGCAAACATGTACTGCATAGGAAACCATCTTGGAGCTACAATACTTAACCTAACCCGAACCCTGCAATCAAGGGAATTGCGACAGAAGAACAAATACTACACTCATAAGGAAAAAGGGGCAGGACATGTTGAACTAAGCTTACCGCATCTCCAAAGCCCACTCTGTCAACACCTACAAGAACAATCCTACGCAGCATATACCAGAGCCAACCAAAGCAGTACCGCAAGGGGTCAAAAGCACTTTAAAGGGAAGCATGAAGGGCCACTCAGGATATACTTCAACGCAGAACCATACTTATGTGTAGGTGATAAAGATATAGAGCTCTTCCTTCCACTCATCGGCAACCCAAGCATGCTGACAATAAGGACAACTCAATTCACAGCCAGGTCACATCCGCAAGCATAGTAGACTAATGTCTAAGCTAAAGAAAGATAGCGTAACTTCACCACAATAAGAGGCCAAACAAACAAATGCAAATTTGATAAACAACAAAGATACATGCACCATCGCATCATGCGAGGACTATATTCAGTCGCTGCCGATACGGTGAAAGTACCTTGAGACCAATGAGCTACATCGAATGTCCCATTGATGACTCATACACAAGATCAATTCAAATTTGAATTCTCCCGCCATCATTTCAAATATTCCTGCTCTAATTTCGAGAGTTCCCGCCTTCAATATTCCCACCAAAGATATGTCAGCAATCTGAACATATCAAATAGATAACATGGATAGACGACATCTGGTAGAATCCAAGGGTCAAGGCATAACGACGAGAAAATAATTCTAGTAAGCTGCGTGCATCTAAAGGCTATAAATAGAAAAAGCACTGTAGCATGAAAGAGATTTTTACTTTTTTCTCTTTTCGATACATTTAAGGTTTACTGTATTCTATGCTATAGAGATTTGTACCAAAATACTAAAAAAAGAAGAAAAAGAAATTTCTTCGTGGATGTAGGATTCCTTAAAATCCGAACATAAATCCCCTGTGTCCTTTACTATTTCTTACTTTTGTTATTTTCCTACTTAGTTTATAGTTCCAAATCTAGCCTTATTTGTACTTGAATTAAATATATTTGGACTTGACATTTTAACGAACAGTTAAAGTGGAACTACCTGATTGTGTATGCATCTAATAACATAATTACCACTTCACTGCAAAGTTAAGACTACTTAATTTTGCTAATTCAAATTATTGAAGTAATTGGCATGTTAATTGCTTTACACTTAATCGAGGAGTTGAAGGATGAAAAGGTTCACCAACAATTATTTCTCTCCAACCAAACTGTCCAAAGGAAAGCCATGGCCAAATAGGCATCGGTGGAGTTAGGAAGCATGACTCCCAAAGTTGAAGTAGACTGCATTCATTCATAAGAACTTGCACATTCAGGTTAACGGCATAAAGTGTCCAAACCTAAAAAGAGTAATCACATTTATAGAAAATGTGTTGGCAAGAAACAATGTTGGCGGAGCAAAGGAAGCAAATCTTGTATGGCCTAGATTCATGCCTACCAAACATTCAATGGTATTGAGCTTTCCCATTAGGATAAGGCAAGCATGGATTCTGTATTTTGGAGTGGCCTTAACTGCCCAGAGTTTGTCTAAGTTAAGAATCATACAAGAGTGCACATAGGAAAGGTACATAAATTTCATCGTGAATTGGCGAGTGCTGCTTATAGCCCAAGAAAGGTGATCATTGCTTGTCGTAAGCCTAGAGTCTACCATGAGCCGAAGTATGGAGCAAAGTGCCCAAATGTTATTGCTGGTGCTGTTATCGGTGAATTGAATATCACATACTCCTCCGTCGAAAGTTTGGCGGACGATTATATTTTTGTCAGCCGCTATGGAGAAGAGATCTGGAAATAAGGCGCTGAGAGCCACATTATCTAGCCAGGGGTCTGTTCAGAATGCAATACCATCTGCAGTTCTCACCTTGATTGAAGTGTTGATGTGCAAGTGCTGATGGTAGGAAAGGATGTTCTTCTTGAAGCTAGACGCGTGAGGGGGAGGAGGGGCTCGTAGTCTACAAGGTTGAAATCTCCAATGTAGTGACACTGATTGATCCACTAGGCCCAAGGCTTGGAATTGGCCAAAGTCAAAGCCCATCCCCATTTTCAAAGAAGGGCTCTGTTGAAGTGAGTTAGACTGATGACCCTCAGACCCCCATGTATCTTAGGCTTACAACTCTACCCCAAGCCACTAACCAGTTAGCAGGCGATATGTTGGGGGTGCCTATTTAGAAGAAAGTTTTAGGCATTGATTCAATCCTATTGATGACCAAGGTTGGGGCTTTATAGAACGATAGCCAATAGGTAAGGAGGGAGCTAAGCATGGAGTACACTAATGTTAATCTTCCCGCAGGGGATAAGGATGTTCCTTTCCACCTAGCCAGACGTTTTATCATTTTTTCTAGTTGCATTTTCCAGTCCTCATGCTTTAACTTTAAGGTTCTTATGGTAAGGCCGGGTAGGAGATAGGGAATGGCTGGATAGAGCGGTTTAAAGTAGAGGCGATTTCAGGCCCAATGGAGCCATCAGCAGCGGTCGTCGTTATTGAACTTTTCGAGAAATTTATTTTCAACCCAGATGCCAACTCAAAGCCGTAAAGCAGAAGTTTCAAGGTAGCAATAGAGGGAGGATAGTAGGGATAAGAGGATCGTGTCATCGACGAATTGGAAGGAACTTAACGCGGATTGCATAACATCGTTACATGGGCAGGCCGATAGGCTAGAATTATAAGCTAAGTCAATCATCTGGCAAATAGTCTGCAGCTAATTTGAAGAGCATGGGGAAAGAGGGTCGCCCTGTCTTAGCCCCTTATGATTTGTAAATAGACCTTCCTTCTTACCATTTACATGAACTGAAGAAGGGGAAGTGGCCAGGGTATGGCTGACCCAGTCTATGAACCTATTAGGGAATTGTCTAGCCTTTAGGGTGTCCAAGATAAAGTTCCAGGAGACTGAGTTGACAGCCTTAGAGAAATCAAGTTTAATAATTGCATAGGAAATATTGTTGGTTGCGTAGTAGCTTATCGTTTCATGGATGGATGCGGCATTATCTAGTAGGGATCTCCCAAATGGTAAAGCAGACTGTCTGGGGGAAATCAGGTCATGCATAATGGAAGAAGCCCCTTCGAATTTAGGGATGAGGATAACGTTTGCATAATTGAGTCAGGATATCAGATTGGGAGTAAAATTCCTCGAACGCCTAGATGATGTTAAACTTTAGAAATCCCAAGTATCGCTTGAAGAAGGATGGGGGGAACCCATTTGGGCCTGGAGCTTTATCGCCAACCATGTCCTTTAGCGCAGCCCAGATATTATCTCGAATTCGTCGTCAATGGGAGATTGAAGGGGAAAAGTGGAAGGAAAAAGCAGATCCCAGTTAGTGATATCTAAAAGAAGGTTAGGATTTTGAAGAGAAGCATTGAAGTAGAAGGTGAAGGTAGAAAGGATTTCATTTTCGCCAGTGATTTCTCTTCCATCATGAATAATGCTTGAGACTTGGTTGGATCTGTGTCTGCCATTAGCAACTCTGTGAAAATAGGCGGTATTCAGATCCTCTTTCTTAAGCCATTGGGATCTAGATCTCTGTTTCCAAGCCAATTTCTTTTGTCTCATGATCTTGTCAAGCTCAAATTCTAGCACTCTAAGGACCTCTCTGTCGACAGCAGAAAGGGAGAAAGTCTCTTCTTTGATATTAAGGTCCAAGATCTGATTTTGAAGCAGCTCATTCTTAAGCTTCAATGCTCCCCAAAAACTAGCAGAATAGCGCTTCAAAGTTTTCTATAAAAGTCTTGGGTTTGGTTACTAGCACCTTAACAGTAAGGCTAGAGACATTAAAAAAACCCCAAAGCCCCTCAACCATGTCATCAAATCTAGGATCCAGGGTCCAGAAATTCTCAAATTTGAAATGAGGTCGGTGAGGAGATCCATCACCAGTATCATGGAGAACAGGGCAGTGATTAGAAATGATAAAAGGGAGTCCTTGCTGGGAGGAGAAAGGATGCATGTATTCCCAAGTTAAGTTTAGAAAGAATTTATCAGGTTTGGAAAGAGAGAGGGAGGCTCGTTTGTTAGGCAGATCAGTCAAGTCACATGAGGGAATAAAGTCATTGAACCCGTCCATATCTGGGTCCAAACCCAAGTTATTTCTCTCCGAGTTGAATCGAGTCACATTAAATTCTCCTCCTACAACCCACGGGTCGTTAATGTGTGAGGAAAAATTGGCACAAGCTCCCAAAGGTCTAATCGAAGGGTCGGGGTGTGGGGACCATAAATATTGGGAAGGGATTAGATGAACCTAGAAGAGTTATTTTGTAGGATTACATGCAAAACACTAGGGGCCGATAGGGATTGCAATAATGTCCATTTTTACTCGTCCCTTAGAGTTAAAATCCCCCCTTTGGAGCCTAAGGCATCTAAGGAAACCCAACCGGACAACACATTACCGCCCATAGATCTAATTATAGAATAGGTAGGGTTGCAAAACTTAGATTCTTGGATAAACAAAATATCAAGCCACAGAGGTGTAGTAAAATTCTTAACTAAAGCACACTTATCTATACACCCAAGTCAACATACATTCCATGACATAATCTTTATAGAGTATCATATGCCCTCTAATTTTCTAGATTTTTGATAACAAAAACTACTTTCGATGGTAAACTAATGCCAAATTTAGAAGCAGCGGAAATAATAGAAGAATGGTTAAGCGAGCAAAGAATATTAGGAATAAAAATGCTGCCATGCAAAGGATATCCACCACTCCTGGAAAGCAGGCGCCCGCTTCGCCTGATTGGTGGAAAACTGTTAGCTGGTTCAAGAGGCAGAGACTGGGTTGTTGACACAGGTGAGATGGGCGTCGGAGTGCTAAATAGGCGCAGGTCAGTCTCAATTTGAGCTATGTCCTGTTGGCCACCACTATTAATGTTCCTGTGAAAGTCAAGATCCATGTCTTGGGTCAAGTAGAAGTTTCTCTCCTCGGATTCCATTGGGGTTAGTTATGGGTCGATTAGGGGACACCAAGTTGAGGGGCCAGGTCGAGCTGCTGGAAGGACACTGTCATCCTTGGAAGAAGAAATTGTCACTACTTTTTTTCCCGTAGTAATCTCATCTCTTTTAGCCTGTAACTCAGTTTCTTTGGACATTACATCATCTGCAAAACTCAAAGGAGGAGAGGGCATACCTGACCATGTATGTAATCCTTCATCGTTAAAAAGGTAGTGGTTTCTTCACCCAAAATTTTAGGCAGTCAGCTTCCCCGAGGATGATATATTCAGGCTTGATAGGTGTATGGCGGTGTATCCAGTGGTCATAGATAAAGCTGGAATCATTGCCAAAAGCTCTCGTGACTAGGGATCCAGGAATGGTAGCCATCTTATCAAGCCTATTCTTGACGAAAGTGAAGCGATGATCTTGATAGGCCTAAAAGCAGTGGTCAGCAGCAATAATGTCGTCGATGATAAATTGCAATTGATGGAGCTCATCATCACCATGAAGGAAAGGTGAAAGGCTCAAAATTCGGATCCATGAAGGTTCGAAGAACTCTCTGAAGGAGAATTCATGCTTAAGGGACTGCTTTTTGGCAAATATCGTCCCGCTTTCCTTGTGAAAAAATACCATTCAGATTGCGGCTGTGAGAAGGTGACAGGTGGGGAATTGAACCAGAAAATAATGATTACTGTAGATAGAGATACGCCATCCACCATGCCTAATTACTCTAGGCACCTGCGAAGGTCAACCATTGACCGGAGGCCGGTGACCATAGAGAAAACAACGTTCATTTAGGAATCTAGAAGTTTGGACTTGGCCGCATGCATGTTGGAGGAAGTAAGGGAGAAAGCAAGAATTGCAAAATCAATTTAGGAGCTATTAAAATCTGGGGGGACCGTAGGTGGGACCAAGGTAGATTTGCAGGCTGAATCGAAACGATCTAAAAAAGGTAAAGCCGAACTAACCCCGCACGTGGGTTTGCTCTGAAATGTCTTTTTTGGAAGGCTTGCATCGATGCATTTTGCAGAATAATGCCCGTATTTGCCACACACGAAACATAGAACAGAGTTCCTGCAATTACGAGCATAATGCCCATGGAGCCTATATCAAAACACCTATTTTCTGCCATGATTTTAGCCATGTGCTTGTAAACGCAACCCTTCAAAACTAGAATAGCTCTTGGAGTTTTCTTTGCATTCAACATCGAGTTAAGTGGCAAAACTGATTGGACAGGCAGCGACGAATGAACTATGTCCGCATAGGTGCGGCGAGGGGGGAGGATTTCGACCGAGGGTGTGATGGAAGCCTCATCGGTCAATGGATCCGACGTATTTAGGTAGCCGTTGGCTCGAAATGAGATTTCGCTCCAAAACTCATAGGATTGATGAAGAGGCAAGGGCCCATAGGAAGAAAGCACAGTTGGAGACGTCAACAGAAGCTTAGGAGGCTCGCGAAGCGGGCTGGAGGGGGCACTACGGCATAGATGACCTTTTGCAACATTTTTGCAAGGTGTTGCCAGCTAAAATGTTGCGATAGATATAAAATTTTGGTCCTACTGCAACGTTGTATTTTTGGTGTTACCTTAGCCATAAAAATGTGTTGCTCTAGCTAAACAAGTGTAACACGATGCAACATTTTTATATAGTGTTGCTATAGTTGTATTCAAATTAAAAAATTAATAAAATTAGCAATCCGCGTGAATACGATCCAACGGTCTACATTTAATCTGATTGTTAAAATGGATCACCACTACAATTTGTCCCAAATTTTCGTTTTCCCGCTTTACTTTTCATATCATTTCGTTCTCACCCCCAATTTCCAAATCCCTAATTTCCAAATCATATTTTCGTTCCTTTTTTTTTCTTCCAAAAACAAAATCTCGTCCTTTTTTCAAAGTTTGGTAGTGATCTCAGACAAGCTTCGTTCCCATTTCGTTCTCACCCCCAATTTCGCTGTTGTTTGCCTACATGTCGAGCGCCGTTTGCTTTGTTGCCGAGATCTGGAAATGTCTGTCGTCTACTGAGGTGAGCGAGACTGCTGTTGCCAGAGGTTGCGTTTGTGTATAGAGGAGATTCGGGTTTGCTGAGATAGGAATTTGAGTAAGGATTTGTCGATTTGTGTATAGAGGAGATACGGCAGTTTGCAGGCGATTTCAGTTGTGCTTTGGTGGTGGTTCGGGGTTCGGATTTGGGTTTGTTGATTTTGTTGTGGATTTGTAGTGTGAAAGTTTGGGTTGTCGGAATGGGTAACCAGCGATTGTGATTAGGTGATTAGGCGATTAGACGATTTGGCAACCTGAAGTTGAATTTGGCAACTGAAATAGTTTGTTGGTGAGGCAATTAGAGGATGGAGGCTGGTGGTTTAGAAGTATGTGTGGGTTTGGGTGAAGATTTGGAACTGTGAGATTTTAGTTGGCAGTGGCAGCGGGTTGGTAATGAGGTTTGGTGAGTGTTTTGGCATAGGTTAAGGGCTGTAGGGGATGTAAGTTGCAGCAGTTTGGGGAGTGGATGGTGGCAGTGTAGAGGTTGAAGTTTGGTAGTGTTCAAGTAGAAGGAGTTGCTGTCTAGTAGGAAGTTTGGATGAGTGAACTGTGGTTTGGATGAGGCGGTGATTGTCGGTGATGGATGATGGTATGCCGATGCTGCTTCCCGGCGGTGTTGTTGATGATGTAATTTGATGAGGCAGTGAGTGGATGTTTTGTGAAAGAGGTTGGGAGTGTGGTCAGTGTTTGGTAGATGGTCAGTGTTTCAGGCAATCGTGTTTCAGGTAAGTGGTAGATGGGCAGTAGTTCTGATGGGTGATGAAGTTGCCGAGGATGGGGTTTGTGGGTTTGCTAAGTTCAGTCTTCATTTGTGCATCCCCGCCGGGACTACGGGGCCCCGGACCCCCGCCGGCGCTGCGCCCGGACCCGCTACTCGGCTCGCCTTCGGCTCGGCACTCGGCTCGTCATATATTTGTCAGTGTCGGTGTCTGTATAAATTGAAACTACATATGTAATGAGTGAACTGAGTGATGTAGTGAGGAATATCTGTATATGTGAATATCAGTGTTATATATCATTGAATTGTAAAATAGTGGAGTCAGGAATTTGTACTATTTCAAATGTTGAAATAAAATATTTATTTAAATAAATTACTGTTTGAATATCAAATTCTGTGCAATAGCATTTTATTAAATAAATATTTATTTCTATTAAAAAATCAAATATGCTCTACATTGTGGGCCCCACAAATTCAGAAAGTTAATATCTATAGCAACATTTTGGAATGTTGCTACAGACACCTATGGATGTTGCTATAGACCCAAATAGGGTTCTATTGCAACAATATTAATTATGTTGCCTTAGATAGTCAAAATGTTGCCTTTGAGGTCTAAGGCAACGGCAAAAATTGCATCACCCGAAAAGTGTTGCCATAAACCTATGGCAACATTTTTTGGGCCTGACCCAACATTTTTTTTGTGTTGCAGAAGGCCATTTATGGCGTAGTGACCCCTTACTCTCACTTGTGCATCAAAATGGTAGAGTTCACTCTTTCCCTAAGGAAAGCGCTTTCGAAGAAAGCCCATTGGAAGTACTTCGCTAGACTATGTGAAGCATAAGGACCTTCCTCAACATAGAAGATGGGTTCATTATAACAGGAAAGGTGGATTCCATGCCAAAATCCTATGTTTTTGGGGCATCATTTGTCTTCTTTCATCGAGTCAAGTGCGCTTCCTTATCATACAATCTTGTGTTTTATTTGACCTATTATATAGCTAATTTACCTGTTATTCAACCATGGTTCCATCTCGATTAACATTGCATTAATATAGCACATATTTTCCCATCACAAAGGCTGTGTGTGTCTGTGTGTGGTAAGGATCGGCTTTTTCTCACTTTTACTATATCTTAAACTCCTACTTATTTCAACCACATGTTCTGATTTAAATAATCACATTTAAATACCTACTACAACATTACGATTTACAGCCATTTAAGTCCATAATGAAACATAGAAAATTCCATTGGATGGTAATACACAATCTAATAATACTTATTATTTTTTAGGCCAGCTACCGTTGACCAGAGCAATTCTATTATAATAATGCAATAATTTATAATGGAAACTGGTACAACTTGCATTTCAATCCGAAGATAATTAGCTTCATCATTTAATACAGCGACTTGTAACCACCAATCATCGTCTTGTAATCATCATATGAACCTTGTTTCGTGACTGCTATCTTGATTATTTATTTCGGGACTGCGGGGCCCCGGACCCCCGTTGGCGCTGCGCCCGGACTCGCTACTCGGCTTGCCTTCGGCTCGGCACTCGGCTCGTATTATATTTGTCAGTGTCGGTGTCTGTATAAATTGAAACTGCATATGTAATGAGTGAACTGAGTGATGTAGTGAGGAATATCTGTATATGTGAATATCAGTGTTATATATCATTGAATTGTAAAATAGTGGAGTCAGGAATTTGTACTATTTTAAATGTTGAAATAAAATATTTATTTAAATAAATTACTTTTTGAATATCAAATTCTGTGCAATAGCATTTTATTAAATAAATATTTATTTCTATTAAAAATCAAATATGCTCTACATTGTGGGCCCCACAACTTCAGAAAGTTAATATCTATAGCAACATTTTTGGAATATTGCTATAGATACCTATGGGTGTTGCCATAGACCCAAATAGGGTTCTATTGCAACAATATTACTTATGTTGCCTTAGATAGTCAAAATGTTGCCTTTGAGGTCTAAGGCAACGGCAAAAATTGCATCACCCTAAAAGTGTTTCCATAGACCTATGGCAACATTTTTCGAGCCTGAGCCAACATTTTTTTTGTGTTGCAGAAGGCCATTTATGGCGTAGTGGGAAGGGGGATCCGGTTGGAAGACATGGCTCATAATGATATTATTTACTAATTAACATTTCATTAATTTATTTAATTAAAACAATTTTAATTAATTGTAATTAAGTTTGAATGTTATATATATATATATAACCTTAACATTTTAAGCAAATGTTACTCTTAACCCGCCTTTTGGGAAGGCCGTAGATAGGCGGACTTAACTAAATTGACAACTCGTTCGTCGAGGTTGGCTCATGACAGATTTAGTCAACTAGATGGATGGATGATCAAACATGGATAATAATCATGGATCTACAGCCGGGGTTCGGCATGGTCAATGGACGAAGGTTATTGGATACTTGAAGCTTAGGTTTCGACATGTCTCGAGTTGTCCTAGATTTGCTTTGAGTCGTAGTTGGTCGAGCTCCGAGTCTCGCAGATGGTTTCTTCGAGTCATTTTTGGTGGTTCGGCAAAGTGGTTCGTCGCTGTGGCTCGTTCGTGGACATGGCTCGTTCATTCGATTGAGAGAGTAGGTCGGCATAGGACACCGCTCGGCGTAGGACACCGCTCGGCGTAGGACACCGCTCGGCAGCCTTGTGTCCAGGTAGTTATTGCTTTAGGTCAACTTCGTAGGATATGGCTCGGCGTAGTTGGAATGTGGGTCGGCGAGGCCTTGCTTCGAGTCAGAAGCATCTCTACTTCGAGTCGCAGGCAAGTTTACTCCGAATCTTGGATAGGACTGCCTTGAGTCATCGCCAGGGGAACTTCCGTTCAGCATGACAACTGCTCGGGGTCGGTCATAATGGTAGAGTCTGGTTCGGCTATGGGCTTGATGGGCCCGAATTACTCAGGAAGTCTAACAACTTCGGTTTTGCCTATAAATACAGCCTGTAGGGCTTTAGAAAAGGGGATCTCCATTCTGTCTCTCTTCATCTTCTACACTAAGGCTGCTCTGCCATTGTTGTTTTAAAAACTCTGGATTGTAACTGTAATTGATTCTAACATCAATAAAAAGAAAATTTCTAAAGTGGACGTAGGCCGGAGTTAGCCGAACCACTATAAAATATGTTCTTCTTTACTGCTTTCATTTTAATTTTGATTGTTCTTCATATTATTACTCTCTACATACATTCTATCTGTTATCGGTGACTGTTAGTTGGTGCTTTCATTACATTTGGGTGTTAGTGATCAATTTTGGCGCTAACATTTTGGTGCTTTCACTGAGAGGCAAGCACTCGAGGATTTCGGAGCTAGGATTTTGGATTCAAAAGCTTAGGAACTTGGATTCTAGGAAGTAATGGCTAGGCCACCAACAAGGAAGCAAGTGATAGAAAGGAGCAATCAAGAGGGAAGTCAAGAGGCTTCCTCTGGAGCTGGAGCAGGTCAAGCATCCATCTACATCACCAGAGATGAGATGGAAGCGATGTTGAAAAGACAAGAGGAGATGATGCAGGCTCTTCTCAGACAATTTGCATAAGTAGGAAATGCAAGAGCTCAGATCCATGGAGCTGGATCAGAAGCGCTCAACCAGCAAGCTGAGGGAGTGGCTCAGCAGGGGGCAGCCCCCAATCAGCAAACGGCTATCAATCTGGATGGACCTAGACTCGGGGGCACACCACCAGGAAATGCTGGACCAATCCATGGAGGGATACCAGATGACGCTGTGCAACCCGACACCAATAGGAGTGCAGGAGTACGTGATGAGGAGTATGTGCCAGTATTCCCTCATGAACTCGGGGGACAGATCAGAGGTAGCGGACAAGGATTACAGTTTGGCGACAATGACAGATTAGCGGAGATGGTCAGACGAGCTGTGAGAGGTGGATTGGTAAATAAAGACTTGGAGGATGTAAATAGGAGTCCCTTTACTCCTACTATCAGGCAAGCTAGGAACCCTCCGAATTTTAAGCTACCAACGTTGGAGATGTATGATGGGAGAACGGATCCCGTCGTTCACCTGACAAGGTACATGAGGTATATGGAGGTACTGGGGGCATCGGATGAGGTCGTGGCTCGATGTTTCCCTTTGTATTTGACGGATATCGCAGCTATGTGGTTCAGACAGCTGGAGAGTGGTTCTATTGACACTTGGATAGAGCTGATTGAGAGGTTTATGAGGCAATTTCGGGTCCATATAGTCAGACCCAAGAACGTAATGACCTTGACATCGATGAAACAATGGAAGGGAGAGTCGCTCAAGGATTTCTTAACCAAATTCAACGTAGCGGTAGCTTTAGTGGATCGACCCGGTCCGTCGATGGTTTTGATGGCAGCAGTTTCAGGAATTGTAGATAATTCGGATTTCAAGATATCGTTGGAACGGGACCCACCGAGGGATCTCGGAGAGTTCTACCATGAGGCGGAAAGGTTCCTAAGGCAGGAAGATGCGCATGCTGAGAGAGTAGGGAGGTAGGATGAAGGTTATGCAGTGAGGGGTGGAGGTCCACCCAGGGAGGATCCAAGTAAAGACGATAAAGGAAAAAGGAAAACAAATGGCAACATTGGCACTTCGAAGAGGCCTCGAAGGGAGTCAAAGTTTTCTTCTTACACAGATTTAACTGAGACTCTAAAAAGGATTTACTTGGATACTCGAGGGCGCCTCCAATATCGAAGGTCGGCAAAGAGAGAGACTTCTGAATACGAGCAGGCATTGGGAAAGCATTGCCTATTCCATGAGCTGGATGGTCAAAACACAAACGACTGCAAGCATTTGAAAGATATCATTGAGGAGCATGTAAGGAATGGTCATCTACAGCAGTATGTAAGGAATCGAGCTATGGCAGTGGGACAGGAGCGACCACCGCCTACCTCGAACGAAGATGGCACTAGGCCTAGGCAACGTCAGCTCATTATCAACTAAACAAATTTATGGTTTTGAATAAGTAATAGAACTCAAAGTAATATGGCTAGGTCACTTACACACGTACGGGATCGAGGACGGTCCCTAGGCGTGCTCTGAGATGACAAAACCATACTGCTTAAGTCTATGAAATCCTATTTTCTTTATATTTTTCTGCAAACTCTGGTTTCTTCTGTGGCACTTTGGACATTTAATTCCCTTTGTGGTACGAACTTTCGCTTTGATAACTGAATTCTGTAATGATTAGGATTGGACTAACTCAATAAATAATACAGGCCAAGTGATTACCGTCCCGACCGGAGAGACGTGGCAGTAATCGCGAATTACGAGTCCCTTTGCCGGAGAGCAATGGAATGGACTCGAACAGAATAAACAAAGTCCTCGACCGGAGAGCCGAGGCCGGAGAATATATAAAAGTCCTCGACCGGAGAGTCGAGGCCGGAGAATATAAAAGTCTTCGACTGGAGAGTCGAGGCCGGAGAATATAAAAGTCCTCGACCGGAGGGTCGAGCCCGGAGAATATAAAAAGTCCTCGACCGGAGGGTCAAGGCCGGAGAATATATAAAGTCCTCGACCGAAGAGTCGAGGCCGGAGAATATAAAATTCCTCGACCAGAGAGTCGATGCCGGAGAATATAAAAGTCCTTGACCGGAGAGTCGAGGCCGAAGAATATAAGAAGTCCTTGATCGGAGAGTCGAGGCCGGAGAATATAAAAGTCCTCGATCGGAGAGTCGAGGCCGGAGAATATAAAAGTCCTCGACCGGAGAGTCGAGACCGGAGAATATAAAAGTCATCGACCGGAGAGTCGAGGTCGGAGAATATAAAAGTCCTCGACCGGAGAGTCGAGGCCGGAGAATATAAGAAGTCCTTGACCGGAGAGTCGAGGCCGGAGAATATAAAAGTCCTTGACCGGAGAGGCGAGGCCAGAGAATATAAGAAGTCCTCGGTCGGAGAGCCGAGGCCGGAGAACATACAAGCCCTTGACCGGAGAGTCGAGGCTGGAACAGGATAATGCAACCCGGCAAAGTCTGGGGATTCAAAGTTAAATTTATAATTTAATATTATCAGTAATCTCCAACCAAGGTTGTTATAGACTCCCCCCCTTAACAAAATTGCGTCCACGCAATTTCTAGGGAAAAAACCGTAACACTTATGACGATACAACAAAAAGAAACAAGAAATAGCTTGAGATAATAAATTCTCACCGAGTCTATCTATAGTTCAGCAGCGGAAGCGTGGTGGGCCCATAACCCACACCCGGAGAGGTCATGGATTCGGATTTCGGCTTAGGATAGATTGACCCGGTGAGGTCCTAGATTTGGCAAAGGGCCCGGAGCGGTCCCGAGTTCGGATATCGACCCAGAAAGGTCATAGATTTGGCTATTGGTTATGGATGGAATAAAACTCGGTTGACGGGTTTGGATGGCTATGGAATTGGCTCAGGGTTTGGTCATTGGATTCAAAATCGGATATCGACTCAGGGCAGTCGTAAAATTTGAATAAGGATATGGTGATGGCACTTGGATAAAATGGATTGGATTACGAATCGGAAAGTATGGATGTGGGTAACATACAGACTTCAGATATCGGACTTGAGGCTAATCAAAACACACCTTTCAAAGCAAGGCATGTTTTGGGGGGCAAGTGTTAACCCGCCTTTTGGGAAAGCCGTAGATAGGCAGACTTAACTAAATTGACTACTCGTTCGTCGAGGTTGGCTCATGACAGATTTAGTCAACTATATGGATGGACGATCAAGCATGGATAATAATCATGGATCTACAGAGGGGGTTCGACATGGTCAATGGACGAAGGTTATTGGATACTTGAAGCTTAGGTTTCGACATGTCTCGAGTTGTCCTAGATTTGCTTCGAGTCATAGTTGGTCGAGCTCCGAGTCTCGCAAATGGTTTCTTCGAGTCATTTTTGGTGGTTCGGCAAAGTGGTTCGTCGCTGTGGCTCGTTCATGGACATGGCTCGTTCATTCGATTGAGAGAGTAGGTCGGCATAGGACATCGCTTGGCGCAAAACATCGCTCGGCATAGGACACAGCTCGGCGTAGGACATCGCTCGGCGTAGGACACCGCTCGACGTAGGACACCGCTCGGCGTAGGACACTGCTCGGCGTAGGACACCGCTCGGCAGCCTCGTGTCCAGGTAGTTGTTGCTTCGGGTCAACTTCGTAGGATGTGGCTCGGCGTAGTTGGAATGTGGTCGGCGAGGCCTTGCTTCGAGTCAGAAGCATCTCTACTTCGAGTCGCAGGCAAGTTTACTCCGAGTCTTGGATAGGACTACTTCGAGTCGTCGCCTGGGGAACTTCCGTTCGGCATGACAACTGCTCGGGGTCGGTCATAATGGTAGAGTCTAGTTCGGCTATGGGCTTGATGGGCCCGAATTACTCAGGAAGTCTAACAACTCCGGTTTTGCCTATAAATACAGCCTGTAGGGCTTCAGAAAAGGGGATCTCCATTCTGTCTCTCTTCATCTTCTACACTAAGGCTGCTCTGCCATTGTTGTTTTAAAAACTCTGGATTGTAACTGTAATTGATTCTGACATCAATAAAAAGAAAACTTCTGGAGTGGATGTAGGTCGGAGTTAGTCGAACCACTATAAAATCTGTCGTTCTTTACTGCTTTCATTTTAATTTTGACTGTTCTTCATATCATTACTCTCTACATACATTCTATATGTTATCGGTGACTGTTTGTTGGTGCTTTCATTTACATTTGGGTGTTAGTCACCAATTTTGGCGCTAACAGTTACATATATCAATATGCATATACCATTTAATTTAATTAATTAACTTTAAATTAATTATTTATCCAAACAATCTAATTAATTATCAATAATTTTCAAAAATGATTATTATATTTTCATAACAATTCTGAAAATTATTTATAACATTTATTAAATTATTACCTATTTTAAATAATTTACTTTTAATTGATTAATTATTTAATTAATCTAATTAATTACTAATAATTATTTTATTTTAAAAACAAATTTGAAAATTATTTTATAACAGTTATAAAATTATTACTTATTTTAAATTTAACCTTTTAAATTTAAAATATTATTTTTATTTCAAATTTAACATTTTAAATTTTATTTTAATTTCGAAATAGATTTTGAAAAGTGGAAATTAGCCACAAGGGCCTCTTTAGCAGGTGCAATTAGTTTCTAGGACACACAACTGAAATAATTACTTTTAAGGACAAAATACAAAATAATTAGTTTCTAAGGCCTAAAACCTATGAAATTATGTCCTTGAAAGTAATTGGACTGCTGACTTTGTCCTTAAAAGTAATTATTCTATTGACTTTGGCCTTGAAATTAATTTATGTGGATGTGTGTCCTGGAAACTAATTGGACTGCAAAGTTTGTCCTTCTGGTGAAATGCCCCTTTTGAAAATTAGCCCAAGGCCCAAAACCAATTTTGGCCTTTATATAGGGATAACCTTTGAGCTTATCTCATCTTTCCGGCCAGGTCGGTAGTTATGTAAAGCAGAGTACCTGATTACTCAAACTAATCTAAGATACTACTTTTCTAGACACCCTACGAAATGGATAGGATTTGATAAGTTAGTCATAATACTGCTAATTTAGACTGCATAGGTCATTGGGCTCTGATACCATTATTTGATATGCACTATCACACAACATGTTAAATGAGTGAATTTCAATTTTTTCCATTTTGGACCTTAGAAGTCTAAATCGATTTAGATCTGATATAAATTACTTTTAAATAAGGGACAGTTTGGCACAGGTCCCGGATAAGTTTCAAAATACACAAAATCCCCAGTAAAAAAAGTTTGTAAATCAGGTCCCTAGAATTAAGTTACCGAATAATGGCATACACTTATGCAATTATTCAGTGAATAATTGCAGACATTTATTCAATTATATCAAAAAATTGCAGACATTTCCACAATTATTCACTGAAAAATTGCGGAAAATTCCGCAACTATTCCAAAATGTTGCGGAAATTTCCGCAATTATTTCAAAAATTTGCGGAAAATTCCGCAATTATTCACCAAAAAAATTGTGGAAATTTCCGCAATTATTCACCGAAAAAATTACATAAATTTATGCAACTTTTGGATATAATTGCATAAATGTCTGCAATTATTCAGTGAATAATTGCATAACTATATCCAATTACTTAGTAACTTAATTCTAGGGACCTAATTTACTTACTTTTTTTACTGGGGATTTTGTGTATTTTGAAACTTATTAGGAACCTGAGCCTAATATTCACTTTAAATAAAATCATTATTTTATTTTATGTATTAATTAAAGGATTGTGTTTGATTTTACACATAATATAAGGTGTGCACTGTTGATGTCAAAAATGGCACCAACACCTAAATATGATATGAAAGCACCAATTCTAATAAAATAAAGGTAAAAGCAGAAAAGAAGACACAACTTTGATAGTGGTTCGGCGAATTCCTCGACCTACATCCACTTCAATCTTTATTATTAGTTGTTTTCTCTTTGGATTATAACTAATTTTATCAGATCGGACCACAATCAAGTGGATCTCAAATTTACAATAGAGTTTCTAGAGTATATTTGTGAAAGGACATAAGAGCGAAGAAGATGAAGAGTGTAAATCAGAGTGAAGATTGAGCAGCCCCTTCTCTAGTTGAGGTAGGGTTGGTATTTATAGAGAAATAGCTACATAGGTACAGGAGCCTGCTTGCATTAAAGTCCAGAAACCAGTCCAAGAAGTCACTACTGAGCACATTGGCCCAATTGGCTATAAAAACTTCTCAATGCCGAGAGGCTCCTCACAGTGCCGAGAAGTTTACTTAGTTGTCCTCGACTTTCCATTGCTTTGCTCTCCTACCTTCAATTTGATGCTATCCAAATTCTTTTCCATTGACTTTGAGTTGATTTCGATGATTCTCCCAATAATACTTGAACTATCCTGCTTTCTTTGCTTTCTTCTCATCAATTTTGAGAATTTCTCATCTAAACTCTGAGAAAAGCACTTGACCATGAGATGTTGGAGTAGAGTATAAAGTGTATGGGGTTTAGAGAGTAAAAGTAAGACGAAAAACCTCTTGGTACCGAGAGAAACCTCTTAGTACCGACTAGTTTCCTTAGTTCCAAAAGCGATAGTTTTCCTTGAGTTCCACTATCCTATCCTTCTAACTGTGTTTTCAAGTTCTCGAGTCGTTTTGTCTTTGTTTTGACCTTCTACTTCTTGTTGAAATATGCTTGGTTAAAAAGCGGGTTAACACTTGCCCCCCCCAAAGTATGCCTTTCAAGTGTAAGGTGTGCTTTTCTAAAGAACAAGTATCGGCGGTAGTCAATCTTCGATAGTCGAGCTCTCTGTCCATCCATTGACCATGATCTTGGTGAATCGTCTGGCTCCTTTGGATTCTCCTATGGGTCAAAGTTCGTTCTAGACCTGTTATAGCTTTAGACTATAATCCTCGCTTAAGTGTCAACTGTGAATCATGAGCAGCCTGTCTCTATCCGGAGGTATCATTTTGTATATCAAAATTATGCCATGTTCACTTGGGATTTATCCATCTAATTCCAATTACAATGCATTCAAATATTTTTGTCAAGTCAACATATGTTCCAGGTTTTGATCTCTCCGGATCATTTAGCATCCAATCTATGGTTCGATCTCTCCGGATCGTTTAACATCCAATCTATAGTTCAAACTCTCCCGATATTTTGATATCCAATCTAGGGTTCGATCTTTCCAAATCATTTGACATCTAATCTTGGATTCGATCTCTCCAGATCCTTGTTGAGTCCAATCCACTCGCTCTTCGGTGAGGGGACTCAATGACCAAGCTAGCTCATCCGCTCACTCTCTGGTATGAGGACTTACTTTTCGCACAAATCCATCTACTCGCTCTTTGGCAAGCGTGCTTGCCCCTTACGGTCATTGCACCGTCTCTATGGACGGGACTACCATGATAAATATCAGTCATAATGTTCGAGTGGATTTTTCAAAAAACAAAATATTCAAATCAAAGCAAACAAGCGAACAAAAGTCTTAATTATCCATCTCGGACATCCAACTCGGAGCATGCCTGGAGACCAATCGAGATCTCGTATACGTGTAAGCGGTTCATAGTTAATATTCTCTTAATTGTTCAAAATGGAAAGCAAAGCATGGGAATTGAATTTGACTCCTGTCCATCACGATCATGGAATTTCGAATCTTGACCTAAGTCCCTGGTTGTTCCTTGATGCATTCACTGTAGATCGTGACTGGTCCAATTGTACCATCGCAGTTTGGTCCCTTACATATTGTTGCTATAGGTTGCTCCGACCCAGTTCTTCTATCAGATCATGAAGGTGTCTGTACTCATTCGTTTCATGACCGTCTAGCTCATGGAAAATGCAGAACTTTCCAGACCTCTTCTCCCTATCTATGGGTTCTCTCTTAACCGGCCACCGATAGGGGGTCTGTACCCTAGTATCTAGGTATATCCTCTCTGGGCTCTCAGTTAGATCAGCGTAGGAAGAGAATTTTGACTCCCTCCTTTGCCGTTTCGGTTCCCTAAAGTTATCATCAGCCTTTCGCTTTCCCTTATCCTTACCATGTCCTACTCTGGACGATCCTCTGCCATCTACAACGTTATCTCAGCATTCTCAACTTCATCGTTTTCTTGACGCAAATATCTCTCCACTTCATGATAGAACTACGCAAGATCCATTGGTGGGTCCCTTTTTAAAGCAACCTTAATGTCGATCTTACTTGTAACTCCTGAAACTGCCGCCACCAGAATCACCGATGGATCCGACTTATGAACCCTAGTGGCTACTATGTTAAACCTAGTCAAGTAACTCCTCAAGGTCTCTCCAGGCCTTTGCTTCACCCTCGATGGTTTCATTTCATTCTTTGGTCAGGAAATACGAACTCTGAATGGTCTTATAAACTTATTCACTAGGTCGGTCTACGTGCTTATGGACCCATTCTCTAAATGTATGAACCACGTTGCTGTTAAATCTGTTAAATATAATAGGAAGCACCACCCCATCACCTCCTCCAAAGCACCTAGCACTTCCATATGTCTGATGTACCTCATTAAACGAACTATTGGATTTGTCTTTCCATCATACACTTCCAACGTTGGAAGCTTGAAATCAGGGTGATTTCTTACATTTTGGATATTATAGTTTAATGGATTCCTATTTACATCCTCCAAACTCCGGTCTGGGGGTCCCCTTCTAATTATCTTTTTGATCATCTCAGCCATCCGGTTGTCATCATCTAACGAAAGTCTTTGACAGCTAGCCGCATTTTGCCCCTACTCCAATAGAGGAACTCTGGCACATATTTCTATGGTTGCATATATGCATTTTGACCCGCACCTCTAGCTTCATTCTGTCCTCCATTCCTACGGGGAAATACTGGCACATATTTCTTTGGTGGTTGTGCACTTGCATTTTTTCCTGCGTTTATGGCTCCAGCATCATCTGTTCTCGGCATCCCAGCTTGCCCTAAGCTCAATCCAACATTTCCCTCGGGTATGTTCCTCTCGGTGCCGAAAGGATTGGCGTTGACATCGAGTGATCTTGGTTGTGGGGGCATTGTTTTAGTTTGCTCCACTCCAACCCCAAATGTTCCTGCATTTGTTCCTAGTCCTTGGTTTTGAATTCCAATAGCTCGAGCTATTCCTTGTTGTCCCATTCTTTGAAAAAATCCATCTAGCAGTTCATGTTGTCGAGTCATCATTTCATCTTGCATTTCTTTCATCATTCTCTCCATCTCCTCTTTGGTCACATAGATGGAATGATCAGAATTTGAGGACACCTCCTGGCTACCCCATGCTCTGGTTGACTTCCTCCAATCTTAGATATAGTGTTAGGTCTCCTCATCTTCTTCAAGCTTTAGATCCAAACTTTAATCTGTGAAATCTAGCTCTTTCTTGGTGAAAGCACCAAAATCTTGATGCCAAAAATGACACCAATACCCAAATATCATATGAAAGCACCAATTCTAATAAAATACAAGTAAAAGCAGAAAAGGGGACATAATTTTTATAGTGGTTCGGTGAATTCTCCGGCTACATCCACTTTAATAATTGTTATTAGTCGTTTTCTCTTCGGGTTACAACTAATTTTATCAGATCTGACTACAATCCAGTGGATATCAGATTTACAATGGAGTTTCTATAGTATATTTGGGGAAGGAGATAAGAGTGAAGAAGATGTAGAGTGTGAATCAGAGTGAAGATGGAGCAGCCCCTTCTCTAGTTGGAGTAGGGTTGATATTTATAGAGAAACAGCTTTATAGGTTTAGGAGTCCGCTTGCATTGAAGTCCAGAGACCGGTCCAAGAAGTCACCACTGAGCACATTTTCCCAACTGGTCATAAAAACCACTCGATAAAGAGAGGTACCTCTTGGTCTAAGAGGTTTACTTAGTTGCAAATCCTCAACTTTCCATTGCCTTGCCCTATTATCTTCAATTCGATGCTTTCCAAGCTCTTTTCCATAGACTTTGAGTTAATTATGATGGTTCTTCCGACAATACTTGAACTATCCTACTTTCTTCGCTTTCTTCTCATTAATTCCTGGAATTGCTCATCTAAACTCTAAGAAAAGCACATGACCATGAGAGGTTGAAGTAGAGTATGAAGTGTATGGGGTTTAGAGTGTAAAAGTAGGAGGAAAAACCTCTTGGTAATGAGAGAAACCTTTCGGCACCGATTGGTTTTCTTAGTTCCAAAAACGATAGTTTTCCTTGAGTTTCGCTATCTTATCGTTTTGACCGTGTTTCCAAATTCTTGAGTCATTTCGTCTTTGTTTTGACCTTCTACTTCTGGTTAAAATATGCTTGGTTAAAAAGCAGGTTAACATGCACATATGTATCATATACACATGTACATGTATATGTATGTTCCACATATACAGTGTGAATGGTTTAACATACCTATATCTAAGTGCTTGGATTTATACTGCAACAGACATGTTAGCTCCTTCATATACATATATGTAGGCCTGTCAACGGGCTGGATTTGGTCTAAGTATCTTTAAACCCGGACCCAGCCCGGTTAATATAATTAAAACACAAGACCGACCCGAACAAGTTGGGTATTTCAAAACCAATACCCAAGCTCGGTCCGTCGGGCTTTTCAAGCCCGTTAGACAGTATCTGTGTATCTTATGTTAAAACCATACTTTAAACTCGTAGTTTTTGTAAAAAAATACAAAAACAATGTTAACCTACAAATTGGGAGGTGATGTAGCCAAGTTCACAGTAATAGTATGCACAAACATCTATACAAACAAACAAAATAGTAAGTAAATAACATACACACTCATGTTTTTATACTACAGAAAAGTAATAATCGGGTTTAGCCTAAACCAAGCTAGGTTTTTCTCAAGCCGTGCCATATCCTAATAGTCACTGGGTCGAGCATACATCAGGCTTGGGTAGTTAGAGGAAATCTTGTACCCGCATTAGTAGGGCGGGTTCGGGCCAAAACCCATACCATCGACAGGCCCTACATGTATGTTGTCTAATATATATTTTTTGAAAATAGGCACTTTATTAACTGTCCAAATATCCGTACACGCATATTACAATATAGTATAAATAATGTACATACAATAATACACTCACCTTTTATACACACTCCCATTATCATCTACATACTACCTTTCCAGCCTATACACTAAGAAAAGGGAAAGAATAAAAAAACCTAATACCAAGAGCATGTTCCCTACAGGTCACTAAATACCCAAATCATAAGCATAATGTTATGCCACATATACACCATGTATCTATGCGAATGGCAGACATATAAATCCAATTAGCATCCAGTTGCTTTCCATCTTAATGTGCTCAAGTCCATTTAAGCCTTCAAAAACTGGACACACCACAAGCCATATCAATTGTAGAATTTCAGTGACATGTATAACATGCCTATCAAATCCATAGAGAGTTTAAGAGGAACAAAGGAGCTCGAATGCATCTTTGCATTCGTGCCTCGAACATATCATCTATATTTAGGTAATATTCACGGAGCTCCTTATTCTTCTCTTAGGCGAGTTGTGGTTGTTGTTGTTGAATATTTCCTATGTTTCTGAACATAAGCAAGGTTGGCAGTTACCATAGAAGAGAAATCTATACTTTTCGATGGAACTTCTTCTATGTATGCGGCCATACTTTCTAATATATATATATATATATATAATGGGCAAAAATCGGCTCCACCTCATTTTTGCTACACCTCTAATCCCCATTGATTTCAACCACATGTTCCTCTTTAAATAATAATAGTTTCTCTTTCTTATCACTTATATAATTATTTAAACAGGAATATGTGGTTGAAATTAAGGGGGATTTGAGGTGTAGCAAAAACAAGGTGTAGCCGATCCTTGCCCATATATAATAATGTAAAAAATAATGTTATTTACATGTATACACAAGATCATATTTATAAATAATGATATAGATAATTTAAAACTCAAATTTCTAATTTTAAAACAAGATCTAGATATGGAAATATCCTTTAATTACAAATGCAAAATTTAATTTTGCAAATGAATTGTATTTTATTAATATATGCAAATATGTATAGAATTTTTTATAAATGTGTATATATATTAAAATTAATATTTAAAATCATATATCATATAAAGCGATGTTATATAATTAAGAGTGTGTGTGTGTATACGTATGTATGTATTTTATTTCGACCATATTTATGGTTTGACAAAATCAAATTTTTTTAATTAATTAAATCCATGTGGATTTACTTCCTTTTGATTTTTTAATTTAAAAACCGTAGGAAAAAAATAAATTTTTTTAATAACATTATTTTGTATGTATGTAAAATTGTGTATGTTAAAATATACATATTTGTATATATTAAAATCAATTTAATGAATTATATGTAAAAACAATATATATATATAATTCGAAATTAATATGTATATATATATACACACACAAATTATTTTTATTTCCAAAATCATGATATATATATATATATATATATATAATTAACAATAAAATTGACATATATTTTGTATGTGTTTATTTAATTTAAAATTTTAATTGTTTATTTAAAACACCTTTTAAAATTATTTTTAATTCGAAAATTTTTTTTTTTATAAATGGTCAAAAGTAAAATTATGTACATACATGAATTTATTATTATTTTTTATAACATCAATTTGTTTATATACATATTCTAGGCTGACAACATACACATATAAGGATTCGTGATATAAAGCTAATGCAACCACATATAACAACATAATAAAGTGTGTGTGTGAATATGAATTAAAGTGTTACCTTAACTGTAGCCTAACAATGACACATTGAGTGCTAAATCTATAGAACTTCTAGGATTGAATCGAATATCTTCTAAAATGCACCACCAAACGCTGCCAAACAGAGAGATCTATGCACCTTTCTTCTATCTGACTAGGATTTGTGTTTATAGTTTGAAAATCATAGAGGAGAGAGCTACGGTAAGTTCGGCCGGAAATGTAGAGGAGAGGAAAACAAAAATTCTCAATGAATAGTGAGGGGTAATGAGCTTAAATAAGAAAGAAAAGAGAGGAAAATATGGATCTTGATCCACTTTTTCTCTACCAATTCAAACCCACAAATAACAACATAAAACCCCTCCTCCCTATTAATGTGTGGTCGACCATCCCATGTGCCCTACGACTTCCATCCTACTTCAAACCAAATCAGGTAATTTATATTACACCGATATCGTATATCGATACGTGTATATATAACTTTTATATACGCATTATTTTAGATGTCGATCAACAAAATCAAATGAAATTTTATAATTAATATTTCATGAATATTAATTAATTTAATCATGTATAACAATTATAATTTAATTAAATCGGGTGGTAGTTGGAGTATTCAACATTGCGGTTTTATGACTCTTTGGTGTAAATTTGATCAGTAATCAATATTGAACAATTTGAATAGTGAAAATAAGGGACACATCCCTAAAATCAAATTTAATACACAAAACATCCTCCTAAAAAAAGATATAAATTACATCTCTATTTTCAAGTACTGCAATTTTCTTCCCTAAAATACCCCTCTACCTCATCGCTGAACGTTGGTTCTTCATATGTGGATGTTATTCTCACATCCATAATTAAAATTTGCACCCCAATAATTATCAATCTTTAAAACACAATAACTTTTTGTAAAAACGACGGATTAACAAACCGTTTTCACCATTAAATCGCAAATTTTATTATCTTTCTAATGAGTGGCATTATGCATATGTAAAAGCAAGGGCGGGCCTTATAAATTGATGTTTTTAAATTTTTGCAATTATATGGTATGATTGCAGACAATTTAGCAATTATATGCAATAATTGCTGAAAAGTCTGCAATTATATGGTATAGTTGCATTTTTCTGCGGTTACTTGGAATAATTGCAGACTTTTCTGCATTTATTCGATATAATTGCATAAGAGTATGCAATTATATGGAATAATTGCAGAAAAGTCTACAATTATTCCATTTAATTGCAGAAAAGTCTGCAATTATATGGAATAATAGCATAAAAGTCTGCAATTATTCCACTGAATTGCATAAAAGTCTATAATTATTTCATATAATTGCATAAAAGTCTGCAATTATATGGAATAATTGTTGACATTTGAAGAAAAATTGATGATTATTTCATATAATTAAAGAAAATGGCAAGTGTACGAATAATTGCAGAAAAGTCTGCAATTATATGGAATAATAGCAGAGAAGTCTGCAATTATTTCATATAATTGCATAAAAGTTTATAATTATTCCATATAATTGCATAAAAGTCTGCAATTATATGGAATAATTGCTGACATTTGAAGAAAAATTGATGTTTTGCAAAAGTTGCAGAATTCTCTGCAAATATATCTAATAATTGCAGCATTATTGCAAATATGATTTTTTGGCAGCAACAATGGATCTCATTTCAAAGATTGTAAAGTTTATGATTTTTTGGTGAAATGGTATAATGATCCGATGTTTCTACATAAAGTTATGCGCGCTTGAAATTCTAAAAACGTAAAGGGTATTGGGTCTTTTGGCGTAGGCGGATTTGAAAATAAGGACTAGAAACGTAAGTTTATTTTCGGGAGGAAGTTTTCTCTATTTTGAAACTTAACTGGGATGTGAGCCAAATTATCCCATTTGAATATTAACATTCACACGTCACCTTAGCTAGTGGTGTAACAATTTGGCTAAATTTATCGCTTACACTACTTTGTTAAATCCAAATTTACTTATTTTAAATGGTCCCCGATGGTGATAATTATTTAACTAGTTCTCTTCATCAAAACTATATCACATTATGACATAAGAGTACATATGCACGCCCAGGTGGGCCTGCATTTAATCACAACGTGCATGCATTTTTTGTAACGACCTAGAATTTTGAACAAATTAAATTGAGAATATTTAATTAATTTTAAATATTTGAACGATGATTTAATTTGAATCCCTAATGTATCTTTGAATTTGGTGATTAAATTATAAAATTTAATCTATTGAAACTGGATAAAAATTTGAATCTTCAATTGTAAGTTGAAGAAAAATATTTCAAAAGCTTTTAAAATTCGTATTGATAATTCTGAAGATAATTGAAGCTTCAGAATCGAAGTTGAAATTGATTTGATCAGTTTTGAAATTTAATCGTTCGAATCGATATTTAAACGTAGCGTTCCGAGGCACAGTCTCGGAATCCGACGAAACCAGTTCCATTGGGTCCGTAATATTGTATTATTACCGGATTTTAAATTTTGTAATTTTCAGAGCTATTGTGTGATCGTACGAGATAAAACCGTCTGGACAGTAATTAATCGATTTAATTTAAATATAAATTTATATACTCAAATCAGCCACCCTAGATATGTATTTAGCAGACCTATTTTCTGAGCATCGCGTACCCTTGTCTCCCCTTCTTTTCCTTTTATCACGCAAGAAGAAACAAAATCATTTCGTTTAAATTTAAAACAGAAGCTTCAAAACAATGGCCGAACAAATCTCTCTCCCTCTTCAGTTCGAACTTCGAACATAAATGGTCGCGTACGTTCAAAACCCAAATCAAATTTAAAATCGCGAGCCTCTCTTCCCCTTTCTCTCTTCAGTAGAATAAAAGAAAACGAAATCAAAAATCGTTCGATTCCAATTCAAACAAAAGAAGAGGAGCCAGAGGTTCGTGGCGAGCACGCGAAATCAATGATGGGCGAAGTCGCGACAGGCGACTTTGTTGCCAATGGATTCACGAGCAATTGAAGGCAGTGATTCGAAGGCGCTCTCGAATGGATTGGCGAGCGTGGCGACTGGAAGTGTGATGCCCCACCTCTATGCTCATAATAACAAAGAGTATTAAAAGAAATACTGTCTATTATTACGAAGAATAAGGCTGGATAGGAGCGACCATCCGTAATTGGTCTTACACTAATATTGGTTATCTCGATAGGAGTGGTATATACTTTTTATTTTTCATCTATTATTTATTTACTCCCATCGACATATCCAACTATCAGTATAAAACAAACTACGATAGTTCATAATAGTTTAGGACATTAGATATAACAATAACACAGATAATATAAATGCGGAACACAGATGAAAACAAAAGTCTCATATATATATAACTGATGTCAGTTAATACATAGTTGACACAATACATCTGATACAACTACAACTGTCGACTCTAGAAGTTATATATACAAGTACATTATCGACTAATATACATGAATACATATCGTTCTATACAATGACACGACTACTTCAGAAGATGTGAAAAGTCTTCATATCCTGAACAGCAACTCAAAGAAGGAAATCTACAACCTGAAATAACTCGGGTCTGACCCGAGTATTACATTCAAAAGAAAACAATACCCAGGTCAGTCTAATTCAAACCAGTTTATTAGTGCATATAGGCAGTAATAATTTAAATAGACGACAGTCACAATAATTCCCATCTATCCGATTCTTTAAACAAAGAAACCGGATAACGGTCAATATAACACTTAACAGTGTTTAACAAAAATCAGCAGATTTAAATTTATGAACAGAGATAAATAAACAATTTATCAAATCGACTAAATCAATTTAAAACTGTCAAATCTGATAGGGCTGCAGTACACGCACGCGTGTACTGCCTCGCCACATTAAAATGTTAAAACTGTGTGGCTGCAGTACACGCACGCGTGTACTGCCTCACCACAATAATATATAAAATCATCACAACACCAAATGTAAATCAGCAAAAGGTCAAATCCGAGCGCTTAGGCTGGATTCCACTCAATGTACAAATCAATGTACAAGCTATAATTCAACACTGTCCAGACCAAATACTATCAATATGGTCGAACAAAGACTCCACGCCTTCAAGCAACTTGCAAATGAAACCAGCAATGAATGCAAACAAAACTGGAACAATATGAATCAAACTCATATATGCTGCAATAATACCAAGGAAACATGAAAAATGCATAACAAGTATGCAACTACAAAACTGGGTCAAGCAAGTGCAACGCAGTGACGAGCTACCCAGATTCAAAGAGGCAATCTGTACAACAAGACTGAAAAATACAAGAAGGCACCAAACAACAAACAAAAATGCAAAGGTCAAGCCATGGCTGTCATGACTCAACACAATTGCACAGCTTCAACAAATCAAAACAGCATCAGAGCTTATGTAAGCAGTCCCAATACCTCAAATGACTCAAGTGATGAAGCACTGAATTGATACAAATGTCCAGACAACAACAGAGCACAATGCAACACAGTGGCACAGGCATCAGACTAAAGCACAAATATATGGAACAATGCCCAACTGAAATGAACAAGAGATCAGTAAACAAAGACATAAATGGAACCTGAACCAATACACATGAATGCACCAAGTAAGTGTCAGCAAGCAACAGGGCCAGACCAACACAATGCAAAAATGAAGTGAATCGCAAATCAAAGGGGTTACTGACCAAAGAACAGCAAGGAGATCGAACAAGTGGACAATGTTAACAAGGCCAATTACAAGTACATCACTACATTGTTAACAGTATAAAACTCAAAGTGAACAGAGTCTAAGCAACTGACAACAATACAAAGACTACAACATAATGCAACAGTGGACAGTCGATGTAAAAAGGGCTCGAATGCCACCAACACTACCAAGACTTCAAGCCTGGCAACAGTGAAGTCTCTATAATACAACACGAAGACACTGCATCAGGAGGGTAAATGCAGACTGTCTTAAATGAAAACTCAAGTAACAAAGATAAACCAATTGTGGCCGATTCATCCGAGTGGGATATGCTACACTTATGCAACATATTCAAATATATACAAGGTTCAAGAAGTAATTGAAACAACACTGCAACCCTAAAGAATGCACAGTAAACTAAATGAACCCATATGGAAAGAACAGCAAAGTTCACGCATGACACAGCAAGTATAAGTGGAATCGAATCAAAACTTGCCAAATGCCATGAGTTATCAAAAGAAATTCGAACATAAGAAGTTCGAACATAAGAAATTCGCAGTAAGCGAACTAGGAAATCATCATCACAGCAAAGTGGTTTAGCAAATCAAAGTGACCAAGTCAGGAATCAAAGCCGAGAATATCAAGTTACAAGATCAACATCCATAAAAATCAAGTCGAAGCCGAGACAACGCAAATAAAATAAGCAGACGAGGTCGAACAATTTATAGGTAGATGTGAGTAATAAAAATTACTCACCTTTTCGACGCGACTCGGAGGAACTCGAACGAGCATGAATTTGAGGATCGAATAGCTTCGAGTAGAAGCTGTGGCATCCCTATGTCGAACGAGCTAAGCACGAAACCCTAGCAATCTCGAGTGACTCCAAGCGGTTTTGCGAACGACCAGGCGAGGCTGAAACGTCAATCGATCGGGCTATGGGGGTCGGCGCCTTTGATTTCTCGATGCCTTGATTTCGAACGAAGAAGAAGGGATGGGTTGAATAGAATAAGGAGGAAACGGCCACCATTTATTTTCTCGCCTGGTTTTTTTTTGATTTAGGGTTACGAATCAAATGGGAGGAAGGGTCGGTTATCACACGAATAGCACGGTCCAAAAGGAACCCCATGGGCCAATAAAATTTATAAAGCCCGCAATACTTAACAATTTTTTTTCAAAAGAATTTCCACTCGATATAGACTCTCCAATCACCATTTATATAAACGAATGTCAACTTGAATAAAATTCGAATTGTAGTTGTTTAACCAATTAAATCGTCATTTGACGATAATCAACTATTTTAAAACCCCAGGTTGTTACAGGAAGGCGCGAGGAGTTAGCGGTGACGCGCGTGGAAATTTGGGCTCGAAGTCGAGCAAGGCTGTGGAGGTGACTGTAGCGATGATCGCGACAGGAGATGGAGAATCTCGATAGAGCAAGTCGTGGTCGAAAGCACGAGGCAGAGGTTGGGGAGTCGTGATGAGCTTCGCGTGGGTTTCTCTATGGCGTCGAGCAGGCAGTGACTTTGTTCGATCGAGTGAGGTATAAGTTCTGCAGTTTTTATATTTGCATATATTTTGTGTAAGTATATAGAGAACAAATATTTATAGGCTATAAGAAATAATAATAATAAGTGTAAAACCAAAGTTTTATTTTTAACAGTAAGACTTAATGAGGGGTTTTGTTTTAACAGATATAGATATATATTTAGAATCTATAGTTTGTTTAAAAATTTCAAGTAAAGTCAGGTTTATACAACTATATGTAATGGTTAAAAATGTATACATATGTAGATTTTTAATTTACATATACATGAACAAAAATATAATATAAGTTTGTAAAGTTTATGTAATATAAAAATTAAAATTTTGAAATCCATAATTTACTTTTAAGTATGTGTATATGTAGTTTCAATAAAATTAATTTATTAAAGAAAATTTAGTTTTAAACTTAATTTTTTGTTGAGGAAATTAATTATCAGTTTAAGATTAAATAAATCAAATAAAATGAAATTGAATTGTTCGAATTTATTTCGAATATTAATAAAACCTTATAATGTATGTTACAAGGTCTAAAATGGAGAAATGGTCAAAATGGAACGGATTGCAAATTAAAGCTAAGGTGAGATTTTTCTCACTCAAAATGATTTGCAGTTATTATTGATTTGATTGATTGCTATTGGATGTGATATTAGATATAGTAGGATATATCTATATATATGTAGCAATATATACATATTGGCATATGTATATATTGGATTGATTGATTTCCCGCCTCGTATAGCGGATGAGACCCTATTGCGCCGTTAGTAAGCGGATATTTTTATAAAACCCATGTACTGCGATATTCCACCTCGAAGTGGAATTGGTATTGTGCTAACGTCTGTGGATGCAGGGAAACAGGTTGGAGGGATCCAACTGGATTCCTCACCAGTATTTATTTATTTACAGATATTGATATATATTCTGTTATCATATTGATATATGATGTTTGTTGTTGTGATTGACTAATTGGTGCCGTGGCATCATCGGATTCAGTTTTGAAGTTTAAAAATAACGACTTTTACTTTAAAAGGATTTTAAAGTGATTTTTGAAAGTAGACGATTTATTTAATTTTTGAATTAATAAATAAACGTTCAAATTTAAAGTTATAAAAGTTAAGATTTTTGTGAAATAAAATCAAAGTGTGATTTTTGAAATAAAAGTTAAGAAATTTATGAAATGGTTTAAATTGGGATTTCTAGTATTATAAACGGTTTATTTAAAAGATGTACAAAAATGGATATATATAAATTTGAAATATTGGGATTATAAGACAAGTTTCTATAAGTGTTAAAATGAAGTATAAATGGGATTTCATAAGTTAATGAAATCTGAAAGTTTTAAATTTTGTGAAGTTTAAAAGAACGGTTTCTTTTAAAATAAATGAATTATAAGTTATATTAACTTATAAGATGGACCTTTGGTATATACATTGAGTTATAAACTGAATAGGTCAATAAAGAAGATTTATAAATCGAAGTTGTTATAAAACAGAAATAGAATTTATAAACGTTGTTTTTATAAATTCGAAAATAAATCAAATTTGATTGATTTTAAAATATAGAAGTTATTAAGGGAATTTTATCCACGATTTTGGATAGTGGATAATTCTTAAAATATAAATGTGTAGAAAATATTGAAATTTGGTTAGTGAATTATATTCACGATTTTGGACAGTGAATATATTGTTAAGTAAAATGGATAGTTTTGGGGAAAGTGACATTGAAAATGAAGTTAAACATTTTAAAGATGTTTTTAGAATGTATTATGATATCGAATACATAGATTTCAACATTTTTATTGTTGAAATAGACGTTTTCGAAAAATAAGGAAATGGTGGACTATAACACTGTTGTTATAGTAAATGATTTCCGAAAGGAAATGTTTTTATCTAGTATTGGGATTTATATATCTATCTAAATCAAAATCCCTATACTAGTGATTTTGAGTCGTCGTAACGATGTTTTACGTAACATTCGTTTTGACTCAAATAAATGTTGTCAAAGTAAATAATTTCCTTAAAGAGTGAAATATATACTTAATTTTGATTTAAGTATATAGAATATTTTCCAAGTGTTGAAAATAAATGATTTGTGAAATACTTATTATTAAATAAGTAGGGAAATGCATTTCCAAAATGAAATGAAACGTTTTGAGATTTTATCTTCTTAAAGATAAAATGAAATTGAATATTTGAAATCAATTGAAAATCGTATATCAGTAGATATTTTGAAATATAAATTCACTATGGAATTTATAAAGGAAATGGAAACTGTTTAGAAAAATAAATGTTGATTTATTTTTGAAGTGTGGAAATTTTATATCTAGTAAAGATATTTTTGAAGATGAAATAATTTGGAAAATTATTTGGAATCTGATGATGTTGCGCATCTTTATTGATAGTTAAATAACCGACTATCAATAATTACCTTGAATGGTATTTGTTGTGAATTGGATGAATTTGAATGCCACACTTATTTTTGAATAATCGCTCACTATTCGGGTTAGCCGGGAAAGGACCATGGGGTCGTATAACCCATTCCGAATATGTGATACGTCGTTATGAATTGCATTTGAAGACCGGTGTTGAAGACCAGATATTTTTGAAAACGGAAGGATTACCGTCGAGTTACTCTACATCGGCTGATCTCCGATTTAGAGGTTTTATCACCCTTAGTGACGGGAAGTCCGGACGTGATTAGAAATTTATCCGGATATGCAAGGGCTTCGTGAGAAGTGCCTTCGGTTCTGTTCGATCCCGGAACAGACTTGTATGGATTGTATGTCTGACGTTACAAATTGAGATATTGAGCTGATTTCTTTCAAATACATTTCTGTTGGTGGCGGAGAATTTATTCTCTTAGCTTAACACCCTTCTCTGAGACGTATGAGCTCAGAGGTTATGTAGTTGAAATTTATCAGCGATATATTCCCAATTTGGTAACGTGGCATGCTGAGTGTTGCTGTGAAATGATCAGTGTTTGATCATTTGCGATATGATCATTTGTTTGATCTTATATCTTTGTGATCATAGGTTGATCATTTGTTGACCCGAAGCATGGCTTTGTAGAAAGCATAGCTTTGTGGACGAGACTTCGTCGAGCCTCACACCCTGGAAATGGTCAAAACAGGAAGGATGCAGCAAGGTTCTAGGGAGTAGCGCCCCTTAGTGTATGTCATTCCTTCTGGATAGAGGTGGTATCATGGTATGGAGCTCAGATACTTAACCTATGTGGTTGCTGCATTATTATTATTATGTGGTTTGTTGGAAATCGGGGATCCTCGGGAAGATCGGTTACGATCGGGGGATGGCATACGCGTGTCAGTAGTTACCTATTTTTGCAGAGGTAACCCGGCCTTGTGTTGGCAGAGATCCGGTTAGGTTCTCAGGTCGTCTATTCCAGGGACGTACCCATCGTGGCATAGGAAGTTCCTTAGCCTGACCATTTGTTGGAAATCCAAAGAAACAATACGTGACTTGTACGGTTTTAGTTGTAGAACCTATCATTCACTTATGGTGGCGCCCCACTGTTTGGATGGTAGCTATAGTAGGCATAGTTCGAAATGTCTATGCTGGCTAAGATTAATATTATACTTTCGAAATGTTTTCTACACTATGCACTAATAATAATATCAAAAATGATTTGATTTTGCGTAGTAAGCATCTTTGACTATCATAAGAAGAAATCTCCTCCAATTCTGCGTTTGCATTGTGTGTGTGGTGGGAGGTCTTATGGTAGTTTCATTTTCCAAAAGCATTGCGAATTTGTTTTATTTTCTTTGTGAAAAATAACTGTTTTACGATCTCACACCAGTCACCATGACTGACTCGGAGTTTATTGTTCCCTTCTAAACGCTGGGTGCCCACCAATTTCCACACGGGCAGTCTAGAGTTATATTATCAGGATATTCTGGAGCTTTGGAGATAAGCTGGATGGCGAGACGTAGTATTTGTATCTGATAGTATTTATTCCGCTGTGTATTCTGTATGAGGACAAGTTTATATAACTGTCCATTGATGTGCTGTGTTGTATTGAGTCATATATTGACTCTGATTGATGTATGTATAAACTGATATAGTTCTTTGTTTTAAAAGACTAGTAATTATCTATTATATGTTGTTCCGCTGCGATATGTGAGATTCTGTTATTATTTCTGTTTCTGTTGTTGTTCTGTTGTTCTTTTTCTTCTTCTGTTTTCTTCTTCTTCTCTTTTTCTTCTATCTTTTCTTCTATTTCTTTTTCTTAAAACCCCTCACTATTGGAGTTTCCGGCACTCGATTGCTCGGCAGTCGATAAAGTGGGTATCGATGTCGAATTTTCGAAAGTCGAAAATTTCGGTACGTGACATTTTTAGTTGTACTTATGGAAGTAGATTTGATAGTAGCATCCCCATATTTGAACTCTGCCTAGGCAGAAGCAGCTATTTTTTTGTTCAGATGGCAATAACTACTTCATACTAACTCGGAATCAGACGAGACTTTGACTGATGAACTCCCATCTAAATAACAGACAATAAGGAACACTTAGATACTTCTTCTAGTGAACGTATACCGTAGTTCTCCATGATGACTAACAGTTGTACTTAGAAAATAACAGGCTACATCCCCGTATTTGAACTCCGCCTAGGCAGAAGCCGCTATTTTTTTGTTCATACTGCAATAACTTCTTCATACTAACTCGGAATCGGGCGAAACTACGATCGATGAACTCCCACCTAAATTACGGACAATATAGAACACTCGGATACTTCAGCTTATGAACGTATACCATAGTTCTTCATGGTGATTCACAGTTGTACTTAGAAAATAACAAGCTATATCCCTACTTCAACGCTCAGTGTAGTTCTCCATGGTGACTAATAGTTGTAATAAGCTACATCTTCATATTTGAACTCCGCCTAGGCAGAAGCTGCTATTTATTTTTAGACTTCAATAACTTCTTCATACTGACTCGGAATCAAGCAAAACTTCGACCGATGAACTCACACCTAAATTACGGACAATATGGTACACTCAGATACTTCATCTAGTGAACGTATACCGTAGTTCTCCATAATGACTAATAGTTTACTTAGAAAATAACATGCTACATCCCCATATTTGAACTCAGCTTAGGCAAAAGCCGCTATTTTTTGTTCATACCGCAATAACTTTTTCATACTAACTCGGAATCGGGCGAAACTACGACAAATGAACTCCCACCTAAATTACAGACAATATATAACACTCGGATACTTCATCTTATGAATGTATATCGTTATTCTCCATGGTGATTAACAGTTGTACTTAGAAAATAACAGGCTATATCCCCACTTCAACGCTCACTGTAGTTCTCCATGGTGACTAACAGTTTACTTAGAAAATAACATGCTACATTCCCATATTTGAACTCCGCCTAGGCAGAAGCGCTATTTATTTCTTCACATTGCAATAACTTCTTCATACTAACTCGGAATCAGGCAAAACTTTGACCGATGAACTCCCACCTAAATTACGGACAATATGGTACACTCGGAACTTCATCTTGTGGATGCACACTGTAGTTTTCCATGGTGACTAACAGTTGTACTTAGAAAATAACAAGCTACATCCCCATATTTAAACTTCGCCTAGTCAGAAGCCACTTTTTTTTTGTTCATACTGCAATAACTTCTTTATAATAACTCGGAATCGGATGAAACTTCGACCGATGAACTTTCACCTAAATTACGGACAATATGGTATACTCGGATACTTCATCTTGTGAACGCACACTGTACTTCTCCATGGTGACTAACAGTTGTACTTAGAAAATAACAGGTTGTATCCCCACTTCAACGCTCACTGTAGTTCTCCATGGTGACTAACAGTTGTACTTAGAAAATAACATGCTACATCCCCTTGTTTGAACTCCACCTAGGCGGAAGCTACTACTTTTCTATTCATACTGCAATAACTTCTTCATACTAACTCGAAATCGAGCAAAACCTCGACCGATGAACTCCCACCTAAATTACGGACAATATGGTACACTCGGATACTTCATCTTGTGAACGCACACTGTAGTTCACCATGGTGACTAAACAATTGTACTTAGAAAATAATAAGCTATATCCATACTTCAATGCTCAATGTAGTTCTCCATGGTGACTAATGGTTGTACTTAGAAAATAACAAGCTACATCCTCATATTTGAAATCCGCCTAGGCAGAAGCTGCTATTTTTTTTTCAGACTGCAATAACTTCTTCATACTAACTCGAAATCAGGCCGATGAACTCCCACCTAAATTACGGATAATATGGTACACTCGGATACTTCATCTTGTGAACGCACATTGTAGTTCTCCACGGGGATGACAGTTTACTTAGAAAATAACATGATACACATCCTCATATTTGAACTCCGCCTAGTGCAAAAGCCGCTATTTTTTTTTGTTCAGACTGCAATAACTTCTTTATGCTAATTGGGAATACGGCGAGACTTCGACCGATTAACTCCCACCTGAATTATAGACAATATGAAACACTCGGATACTTCAACTTGTGAACGCACACTATAGTTCTCCATGGGGACTGACAGTTGTACTTAGAAAATAACAGGCTACCTGCTACCACATCCCTATATTTGAACTCTGCCTAGTGCAGAAGCCGCTAATTTTTTCAGACTATAATAACTTCTTCATACTAATTCGGAATTAGACGATACTTCGACCGATAAACTCCTACCTAAATTACGGACAATATGGTACACTCGGATACTTCATCTTGTGAACGCACACTGTAGTTCTCCATGGAGACTAACGATTGTACTTAGAAAATAGCAGGCTATATCCCCACTTCAACGCTCACTGTAGTTCTCCATGATGATTAATAGTTGTACTTAGAAAATAACAGACTACATCTTCATATTTGATCTCCACCTTGGCAGAAACCGCTATTTTTTTTCAGACTGCAATAACTTCTTCATACTAACTCGGAATCAAGCAAAATTTCGACCGATGAACTCCCACCTAAATTACGGACAATATGGTACACTCGGATACTTCATCTTGTGAAGGCACATTGTAGCTCTCCATAGGGGCTGACAGTTTACATAGAAAATAACATGCTACCACATTCTCATATTTGAACTCCGCCTAGTGCAGAAGTCGCTATTTTTTTTCAGACTGCAATAACTTCTTCATACTAATTCAGAGTCCGGCGAGACTTCGACCGATTAACTCACACCTAAATTACGGACAATATGGAACACCGGATACTTCATCTTATGAACGCACATTGTAGTTCTCCATAGGGACTGACAGTTGTACATAGAAAATAATATACTACCACATCCTCATATTTGAACTCCGCCTAGTGTAGAAGCCGCTATTTTTTTGTTCAGACTTCAATAACTTCTTTATACTAACTCAGAATCAGGTAAAAGTTTGACCGATGAACTCCCACTTAAATTACGGACAATATGGTACACTCAGATACTTCATCTTGTGAACACACACTGTAGTTCTCCAAGGTGACTAATAGTTGTACTTAGAAAATAACAGGCTATATCTCCACTTCAACGCTCACTTTAGTTCTCCATGCTGACTAATAGTTGTACTTAGAAAATAACAGGCTACATCCTCATATTTGAACACCGCCTAGGCAGAAGCCGCTATTTTTTTTCTTTGGACTGCAATAACTTCTTCATACTAACATGGAATCAGGCAAAATTTTGACCGATGAACTCCCACCTAAATTACGGACAATATGGTACACTCGGATACTTCGTCTTGTGAACGCACACTTTAGTTCTCCATGGGGATTGCCAGTTTACTTAGAAAATAACATGCTACCACATCCCCATATTTGAACTCTGCCTAGTGCAGAGCTGCTATTTTTTTTGTTCAGATTGCAATAACTTCTTCATACTAATTCGGAATCCAGCGGGACTTCGACCGATTAACTCCTACCTAAATTACGGACATTATGAAACACTTGGGTACTTCATCTTGTGAACGCTCACTGTAGTTCTCCATGCGGACTGACAGTTGTACTTAGAAAATAACAGGCTACCTGATACCACATCCTCATATTTGAACTCTGCCTAGTGTAGAAACCGCTATTTTTTTTCAAACTATAATAACTTCTTCATACTAACTCGGAATTAGGCGATACTTCGACCGATGAACTCCCACCTAAATTACGGACAATATGGTACACTCGGATACTTCATCTTGTGAACACACACTGTAGTTCTCCATAGTGACTAACAGTTGTACTTAGAAAATAACAGGCTATATCCACACTTCAATGCTCACTGTAGTTCTCCATGCTGACTAATAGTAGTACTTATTAAATAACAAACACATCCTCATATTTGATCTTCGCCTAGGCAGAAGCCGCTATTTTTTTCTTCAAACTGCAATAACTTCTTCATACTAACTCAGAATCAAGCAAAACTTCGACCGATGAACTCCCACCTAAATTTCGGACAATATGGTGCACTTGGATACTTCAACTTGTGAACGCACACTATAGATCTCCATGGGGGCTGACAGTTATACTTGGAAAATAACAGGCTACCACATCCCCATATTTGAACTCCGCATAGTGCATAAGCGCTATTTTTTTGTTTAGACTCCAATAACTTCTTCATACTAACTCGAAGTTAGGCAAAACTTCGACCGATGAACTCCCACATAAATAACGGACAATATGGTACACTCGGATACTTCATCTTGTGAATACACACTGTACTTCTCCATGGTGACTAACAATTGTACTTAGAAAATAACAGGCTATATCACAACTTCAACGTTCACTGTAGTTCTCCATGCTGACTAATAGTTGTACTTAGAAAATAACATACTACATCCTCATATTTGGACTCCGCCTAGGCAGAAGCCGCTATTTTTTTCTTTTGGACTGCAATAACTTCTTCATACTAACTCGAAATCAGACAAAACTTTGATCGATGAACTCCCACCTAAATTACGGATAATATGGTACACTCGGATAATTCATCTTGTGAACGCACACTGTTGTTCTCCATGGGGACTGACAGTTTACTTAGAAAATAACATGCTACTACATCTCCATATTTGAACTCTGCCTAGTGGAGAAGCCACTATTTTTTTGTTCAGACTGCAATAACTTCTTCATACTAATTCGGAATCCGGTGAGACTTCGACCGATTATGTAACGACCCCGGATTTTATATATATTTAAATTGATAATTAATTTAGTTTTTGAATAAAAATTGTGAAATTAATCAATAAATTGAAGCGAGTTTCCCCAATTCAAATAGAATATACGTTAAATCATTTGAATTTGAATTGTGTGTATATATATATGTGACTATATGAATAGATTTGAAATGATATGTATATATATATTGATAATTGAATTTAAAATCTTTGACAAATGGTTTAAAAATAAAAATATGAATATATAAGATATAAAAGTATAAAGTAAATCACTAAAATCTAATAACATAAATTAAAATAGAAATTTATTTATGATGTAATATTATAAAGATAAGTTAAAAAGAAAACAAAAGAAAATAATATACATTCAAATACAAATAAAAATAAATAAATTATATAGTTTTATACAATGTAAAGTAAAATATGTTGATTCATGAGTTTTGATTCATGACACAAGCTTTAGAGATCATACGACGAGAATGCTATATGAAAGCGACAAAAAGAGAATAAGTGCATACCGTGCACTACAAAGAAGATAATCTTACAGTTCAGAGATTAGTATGGATATTTTATTTTATTTGAGTCTTAGAACAATGTTAAAATCATTCCTCAAATAATCACACACGCACACAAAACATTTTATATCAAAAACTATGTTCACTGTGCATATAACACCAGGTCGGCCGACCGACCAGGATCCTCGGTCGACCGACCCTGTATCATATGCACAGTGACTTTCTGTTTTGTATACGTTTTTCAACTCAGCTGACCGGCCAGTTTTTCCGGTCGACCGACCATAGAAAAACGGCTAGTTTTCTGAAGAGACGCGATCTTTTCATGAAGAGTAATGTCCTCTATTTCAAGAGGTATGGACACTACTGTTGACTAAAACTATTCATGAAAGATTACAACTCTTCTATAACTATATAAACATATTCAATTCACTTCTACAATCACCGATTCTTGTTTATATTTCTGAAAACTAATCTCTTTTCATTTCTGCAAATAAAAGCATTCACTCTTATTCAATATCACTAGAATCCTTGAATTTATTCATATACTTCGATTCTACGTGATTATCTTTCTTCTAAATCTTCACACACATACATATTCTTGAGGATTTGATTATAGGAAAGTTGTACTATCAAAAGACAATCAGTGTTATTTAGAACACATTCGTCAACAAACATTTTGTATTAAGTTGAAGTCCTCTTCGGTTGTTGAGGCGGAAAAATTCCTGTTCGGCTGCTCAGGTGTCGTATACCTATTCCTCCGGGTTAAGTGAGGGGTTTAGTCTAAATCCAGAGGGTATTCTGGGACTGGACGTAGAACGGGAAGTTCGAACCAGTATAAAAATTCCTGGTGTGCATACTTTAATTTTTACTTTACTGTTATTACCAATTTCCGCATTAATATACCATATTACACGATCCTTAGTACTACACGTACACTTTCATTTGGTATCAGAGCAAGGTTATCTTATAACCATCACAAAGTTATTTGATATTTACTTATTTTTAGTAATATGGCAACCACACAAATTAACGATGTTAACACTCACACTAATTCTAGTTTCACAGAAGGTCAATCGACTTCACGACCTCCACTTTTCAATGGGATAAATTATAATTATTGGTCAACTAGAATGAAAATCTATATGCAATCAAGTGGGTTTGATATCTGGAATATTATACAAAGAGAATACACAATTCCTACTGGAGAATACTCGACTTGGAGTAACACACAAAAACTAGATGCTACATCAAATGCTAAGGCTATGAATATTTTATTTTGTGCATTAGATAGAAATGAATTCAATAGAGTTAGTATGTGTACTTCCGGCTATGAAATTTGGAGAACTCTTAAAGTTTCACATGAAGGAACGAACAAAGTTAAATTGAGCAAAATTTCTATGCTGAAACATCAATTTGAAAACTTTAAAATGAGGCCAAATGAATCTATAAATGACATGTACTCTAGATTTCAGGATATTTATCATGCTCTATTGTCTCTAGAACAAAAGTTTACTGATTTTGATGTTGTTACAAAAATCTTGAATTCTTTAACGGACGAATGGGAACGAAAAGTCCTAGCTATTGAAGAAGCAACTGATTTGTCAACATTAAAACCAGAAGAATTGATAGGTAATTTAATGTCCTACGAAGTAAATTTGCAGGCAAAACGAAATGGAGCACAAGAAAAGAAAAATGTAGCATTCCAAGCAGAAAAAGATGATTCCGACTCAGATAATGAAGATATGGCAATGATCGCTAAAAATTTCAAAAAGTTTTTGAAATTCAACAGAAACAAATTCAAGGGAAACAAAAATAATTCCAACAACAATTCTAATAGAAGCAAACCATCATCTTCAACAATGGAATGTTATGAATGTCACAAGAAAGGACACATGAAGAAAGATTGTCCAGATCGTAAAAAGAATAATTTCAAGAAGGACAAAAACAAACGAAAAGCTTTTTCAGTCACTTGGGACGACACTGACTCATCATCCTCATCAGAGAGTGAAAGTGATAATGAACAAGCAAATGTATGCTTCATGGCTTCGTCAGACGATGTAAGTGATTTTACTTTTGAAGATTTAATTGAAATAAATTCTAAATTAGTAAATTTAACAAACAACTTAAAAAGAAAAATAAGGAGTTGCAAAGAAAGTTAGATAGAACAGTTTTAGAAGTAGATATGTTAAAAGATGAGAAGGTAATATTGGAAGAAGAACTTGAAATCTCTCAACAATCGAATTCTAACTTATCTTCTCAAATTACGTCAATATCTGAGGAACTAGAAATTCAGAAAAATAAAAATGATGTTTTACTTTTTGAAAATAATGATTTAATATCTAAAATTAAGGATTTAGAGTTAGAAAAATCTAGTCTTAAAATAAAATTTGATGATATTTCTAAAAATGTTTCTAATTTCAATAAAGGAAGAGAAAATCTTTCTAGTATACTAGAAAACTCTCAAACTTCCAACAATAAATCTGGACTAGGATTTAAGAAACAAAATAATTATGCTAAAAGTAAAATTAATAATAAAATTAAGAAAGATATTAGGAAAACAGTTTATTCAAATACTAAAACTATTAAGATATGGATTCCAAAAACCAATAATACATTGATAAGGAATAAACATATCAAAAGTTTTATGGAAACTGTTCATAATAACAAGAATTATGTTTATAAAGGGAATTCTGAACCCGTATGGGTTTGGCTTCCTAAGATCTAACTCTTAGGACCCTAAAAAGATTGGGCACCAACTTTTTATAATTTTTTGCAGGTACCACATAAAAAGAGAGGAAAATGGATTTTAGATAGCGGTTGCTCAGAACACATGACTGGAAACAAAGAAATGTTATCAAACATTATATACTCAAATGGAGGAGCAGTCACCTTTGGAGATAACTCAAAAGGGTATATCATCGGCAAAGGCAATGTCAATAGCAACGGTACATCTAATTTACCTCTCATTACTGATGTTTTATAAGTTAAAAATTTAAAACATAATTTATTAAGTATTAGTCAACTATGCGACAAAGGTTTTAATATAACTTTTTTAGAAAATAAATGTAACATTTTTGATAAAAATCACAACATTATTTTCGAAGGAAATAGAGATAAAAATATTTATATCCTAAATATGAATGTTAATAATGATTCAAATCTGTGTCTAGTAGCTAAGGAGAATGATTCTTGCCTTTGGCACAAAAGATTTTGTCACATAAATTTTAATACCATCAACAAACTTGCTAAAAATAAATTAGTTAAAGGGTTACCCGATATAAAATTCAAAACTAACATATTTTGTGATGCATGTAAATTAGGAAAATTAACAAAATCTTCTTTTAAATCAAAGAAAGTAATATCTACAGAACAACCACTTGAACTTTTACACATGGATCTTTTTGGTCCAACTCAAGTGCAATCTATTAATCATAATAGATACGTTTTTGTTATTGTAGATGATTTCTCTAGATATACTTGGATTTTCTTTTTGAAAAATAAAAGTGATACTTTTGATAATTTTAAAGTTTTTGTTAAAAGAATTCAAAATATTAAAACTTTGAAAATTAAAAATATAAGAAGTGATCATGGAGGCGAATTTGAAAATGAAGTTTTTGAACAATTTTGTAACAAAAAAGGTATTAACCATAATTTCTCTTTTCCTAGAACACCACAACAAAATGGAGTTGTAGAAAGGAAAAATAGAACGTTACAAGAATGTGCAAGAACTTTACTAAATGGAACAACTTTATCGAAACAATTTTGGGCAGAAGCTGTAGCTACTGCTTGTTACGTACTGAATCGCGTTTCTATTCGACCATTAACTAAAAATACACCATATGAACTTCTAAATGGAAGAAAACCAAATATTTCATATCTAAAAGTTTTTGGTTCCAAATGTTTTATTTTAAACACTAAAGATCAACTAGGCAAATTCGATCCAAAATCCGATGAAGGTATATTTGTTGGATATTCGGAACGAAGCAAGGCCTATCGAATTTATAATAAACGAACTCAAATTATTGAAGAAAGTCTACATGTTTCTTTCAACGAAAATTTTAAAAATATAAATCCGAGTGTTACTATTGATTCTGATGATGAATCTACTCAGAATGAGAATATTAGTACAAATGAAAATCTTGATATTCATGAAACCAATACAAATGTAACTTCTAATTTAATAAAATCTCCACCTAGAATTTTAAAAGATCATCCTGTGCAAAATATAATTGGAGAAGTTAATACGAATGTTAAAACCAGACATCAATTAAATCAAGCTGGTCATGTTGCTTTTCTTTCTAACATAGAACCTAAGAATATAAAAGAAGCTTCAACTGATGACTACTGGATACTTGCCATGCAAGAAGAATTAAATCAATTCGAACGAAACGAAGTTTGGGAACTCGTTCCTAGACCTAGTGATCAATCAGTCATCGGTACTAAATGGGTTTTCAAAAATAAAGCAGATGAACTAGGAAATATAACAAGGAATAAAGCTAGATTAGTTGCACAAGGATATAATCAAGAAGAAGGTATTGATTACGAAGAGACGTTTGCTCCAGTCGCCCGACTTGAAGCAATACGAATATTATTAGCTTATGCATGTTTTCATAATTTTAAACTATATCAAATGGATGTTAAAAGTGCATTTTTAAATGGATTCATAAAAGAAAATGTTTTTGTTGAACAACCACCTTTGTTTAATCATGAAAAATTTCCGGATCATGTATATAAACTTAAAAAGGCGTTATACGGTTTAAAACAAGCACCACGTGCTTGGTATGATCGTCTTAAAAGTTATTTATTAGAATCTGGTTTTGAAATCGGTAAAGTAGATCAAACACTTTTTATTAAGAAAACTAATAAAGATATTTTAATAATTCAAATATATGTTGACGATATTATTTTCGGCTCGACAAATGAAAAGTTATGTCAAGAATTTTCAACCATAATGACAAATGAATTTGAAATGTCTCATATGGGGGAATTGTCATATTTTCTTGGATTACAAATTAAACAAATTGAAAATGGAATTTTTATTAATCAAGAAAAATATTGTTATAATTTAATCAAACGTTTTGGTCTTGAAAATACTGCTGCCAAACCAACTCCTATGAGTACAACGGTTCATCTCGATAGAGATGAAGATGGCAAAAGTGTTGATCAAAAGTTATATCGTAGTATGATAGGTTCTTTACTTTATTTAACAGCGAGTCGCCTTGATATTATGATGAGTGTCTGTTTATGTGCTCGATTTCAAGCAAATCCCAAAGAATCACATATGAGAGCAGTTAAACGCATTATTCGTTATCTAACTAAAACCAAAGATTTCGGACTATTTTATCCGAAAGAATGTCCTTTTGAATTAGTTTCCTACAGTGATGCTGATTTTGGAGGAAGTCGGACGGATCGAAAAAGTACGAGCGAAACGTGTCACTTCATTGGACGTTCCTTAGTTTCTTGGTTTAGTAAGAAACAAAATTGTGTTTCTTTATCAACATGTGAAGCAGAATATATATCTGCTGCTTTGGCATGTGCACAAGTCGTATATATGCAACAGACATTACAAGATTTTAATTGTCATCTTGAAAAATCAATAATTTATTGTGATAATACCAATGCAATAAACCTTTCAAAAAATCCGGTCAATCATTCCCGAACAAAACACATAGATATTCGTCATCATTTTCTTCGTGATTGTTTGGAAAAAGGATTAATAAATCTAGAATTTATCAATACTGAAAATCAAATAGCTGACATTTTTACTAAACCACTAAATGAAATTTCTTTTATAAAACTAAGACGAGATTTAGGTATAATGTCGTTTAAAGACTTATGAATAAAAAAAATAAAAATATATATATATAAAATGATGAAAAATATAAAATTATTTTTCTGACCAAAGCGGTACTCGAACTCATGACTTCTGACTTATATATTAGATGTTGTAGTATAGCCACTTGGGCTATGGGTGTTTCTTGTTCCAGCTCTGTTTCTAATTTACATCATTGAAACTTAATTTCAGAATATACTATTTTTTTAACTCTAAAGCATTATATGTCATTCATTTGTAAACAGTTTTTGTTTAAAGAATTCTGTGATTAAAACTAAAATTTGATTTTAGACCACTCTTTTTTTAGAAAATATGGTTATATATATACATACATATGTTTATTGAATAGAACATCAAATACAAAACAAAAACTTAAAACAAAAATGTCTTCTAACAATGATGTCTACAATTCTGAAAATTCTCATCTCTCTTATACTTCCCCGGACGACGACTATTCTGATCGTATCCCCGAAGGTGGTCCTTATCCTACATTTCCAATGCCAAATCGTGTTTTAGAATTTCCCTCTCCAGATAATGATCCCCGACACAGGTGGAAACCATGGGAAGACTCCCATACAGGTTATACACCTGATAAAAAGAAAGGGAAAAAGGAAATGGTAGTAACTCCATCAACCAAACAAAAGATTGATGAAATTCATCACTACCAACAACAACAGATGAATATGCAAAGGGAACTTTATTACGAACAGAAAGTCACGGCAAGACGTTTAAGCTTCCTTGAAAAGATTGCCATGAAATTTTGTTCATCTAAGAAGGATGATGTTGCTGAACCTTCTTACAGAACTCCATCTCCCTCTAACCATGTTCAATCTCCAATAGCTCCAATATGGTCACCGGTAGAAAACGTTCCATCTCCAAATTCATGGGAACGTCGATGCTAATTCATCATGGCTATATTTTAGTATATATATGTTATTTTTTTAAGCTGTATAAATAAATATGATGTAATAATATGATTATATTTCTATAATTCTTATTTGAAAAAACAACATGACATGCTTTCGGTCGACCGAAATGCCTGAACCGGTCAACTGAAGCTGTCCCGAGAAGTTTTTTAAAACAGATTTCTTCCAAGTCGGTCGACCGAAATACCTGACTTGGTCAGCCGAACATATTTCCCGAATGACATTAGAATATTTTTTAACTCGGTCAACCGAATTCCCTGCACCAGTCGACCGAAGATTTTCCCGAAAGTTTCAGCACTGTTCTGAACCTCAAGTCGGTCGACCGACCCAGGTCCTTCAGTCGACCGAACGTGTTATTCTGCTGAAATTGCCTTCATATTTTAACCCAACCCTTCACCTTTTTATCTCACCTCTTCACTTTACTCTTCCACAACAGATTTGAACCCTAGCCCCCATTACAACCTTCCTAAATTTCTTCAAATTCTTCAAGAAAAATGGCTCCCACAAAGAAATCTAAGACTACCGCTGGCCAATCTTCCTCAACTCCTGTAGATTCTCAAATTGCTTCTTGGTTAGTAAGTGAAAAAGCTTTAGAAAGATGGATAAAGCTTCAAGATGCAAAAATCTTTGAGGAGTCTTTTGTAAGTTATCCTGATTTTACCGCCTACGGTGTTGAAAACGCCGCTCTTGAAAGTGGTCTTGATGCTTTTCTTGACCATAGGAAAAACAACTTGAAGATTAATCATATAATGGTCAAGTTATTCTTAGCAAATCTCAATCTTGTCAATCCACCTAGAAACACTGAAAATTGTGTTTGGACTTCGGTATGTGGCACATCGATGTTTCTCTTCATTGATCGAATGAATCATATTTTAAATGCTCGACCGGGTGGAATCTCATTACATGATGTAGATTGTAATCCATCAACTCGTGACCGCCTAAGTCACTTATTCTTTGAAGATGATGCTACCGACTTAAGGCAAACTTCATCTCTTCGACCTAAAGCATGACTTTTTCATCGATTCATGATGAAGTCTATTGTTCCAAGAGGAGGGTCGTACCACTTAGTATATCCCGAAAACTTCAAGGCGTTATATGCTATGTGTGGAAACATTCGGGTAAATTGGACACAACTTCTTATGGATGAATTCCTTACATTCAACCAAGGAAAAATGCTCCATATTTACTATGGAGAATACATAATGCGGTTGATTAACAACTTTGTCACTCATGCACCGGAATCCGAAACATCCAAAGTTTGTACCTTTGACTCACGAACAATAAAATTGATGAAGTTACCCGATGCACCATCCCAAATTACAACCTTTCAGCAATGGCGTACCATTCCACGAGAACAACTACGTCGTAGCTATTCTACTCCTCAACCCTCCACTCATTCCACAGAACGTATAACTCGTCAAACCTCTATCCAAAGACCACCTCCCGGTACTAGCACAGCGGCTGCCATTGATATTTTGGCCCAAAATCAACTAGCTTTGGATTCTCGTCTTCGAAAAATTGATGGGCGTTTCAAAAAGATCAAAGGCTTCTTCGTAAATTTATGGGATGCCTTATCATGCTCTTCTGAAGCCGGTGCTTCATTTGTTGCTCCTGGAAAAAGACCCGCACCAAATTTCTCTTGGTCTACATCCGAGAACACAAGTTCCAGCACATCGGCAACTCCCGCACCTACCACTCAAAGACGGGGTAAGGAACCGGCTCCTCTCGATGAAAATCTTCATCCAGAACAGTGGGATACCGACGATGATGAGGAGTAATTGTAGTATTTTTAAATTTATTTTAACTTTCAAGAATCTCTTGTACTTTATTTGTTTCTTAATTAATTGTTATGTTATGTTCTAAGCAAACATCTTTAAATTATTTCTAATTAAGCTCAAAGAATGTACCATGTAAATTTAAATGTTTTTTGCATTACTTCAATCTGTTATAAGTATTCCTTTTTGTCGATGACAAAGGGGGAGAAATGTATGCAAATTAACGAATTTTTGCAGAAAAGTCGCCATATATTCAGGGGGAGAACTATAATATATATGTCAATATTACTTCGTCACATAAGTATTGTCATCAATCAAAAAGGGGGAGAATGTTGATTCATGAGTTTTGATTCATGACACAAGCTTCAGAGATCATACGACGAGAATGCTATATGAAAGCGACAAAAAGAGAATAAGTGCATACCGTGCACTACAAAGAAGATAATCTTACAGTTCAGAGATTAGTATGGATATTTTATTTTATTTGAGTCTTAGAACAATGTTAAAATCATTCCTCAAATAATCACACACGCACACAAAACATTTTATATCAAAAACTATGTTCACTGTGCATATAACACCAGGTCGGCCGACCGACCAGGATCCTCGGTCGACTGACCCTGTATCATATGCACAGTGACTTTCTGTTTTGTATACGTTTTACAACTCAGCTGACCAGACAGTTTTTCCGGTCGACCGACCAGAGAAAAACGGCTAGTTTTCTGAAGAGACGCGATCTTTTCATGAAGAGTAATGTCCTCTATTTCAAGAGGTATGGACACTACTGTTGACTAAAACTATTCATGAAAGATTACAACTCTTCTATAACTATATAAACATATTCAATTCACTTCTACAATCACCGATTCTTGTTTATATTTCTGAAAACTAATCTCTTTTCATTTCTGCAAATAAAAGCATTCACTCTTATTCAATATCACTAGAATCCTTGAATTTATTCATATACTTCGATTCTACGTGATTATCTTTCTTCTAAATCTTCACACACATACATATTCTTGAGGATTTGATTATAGGAAAGTTGTACTATCAAAAGACAATCAGTGTTATTTAGAACACATTCGTCAACAAACATTTTGTATTAAGTTGAAGTCCTCTTCGGTTGTTGAGGCGAAAAAATTCCTGTTCGGCTGCTCAGGTGTCGTATACCTATTCCTCCGGGTTAAGTGAGGGGTTTAGTCTAAATCCAGAGGGTATTCAGGGACTGGACGTAGAACGGGAAGTTCGAACCAGTATAAAAATTCCTGGTGTGCTTACTTTAATTTTTACTTTACTGTTATTACCAGTTTCCGCATTAATATACCATATTACACGATCCTTAGTACTACACGTACACTTTCAAAATATAAATCTTAATATCATATTAATAAATCGATACAAAATAATACGAGTAAAATAGATACAAAAATAATAAAAGAAAAATAACATAAAATAGAAGTTGATGTGTACAAGATAAATTAGATAAAATTATATAAATAAAGTGACACTAAAATTTAGATCTAGTAACATAAATTAAAAATAGGGATTGTTTATGTTATAAAGTGAGGTTATAAAGAAATAGAACAAAAGAAAAAGAAACGAAACATTGACACTTGGAAAAGGAAAAAAATGAAACAAAGGTATAAACATTCAAACAAGAAAGAGAACAAATACATATGCAAATGAATGAAACCAGACTTGAAAAACAAAATATGTATAAGTGTGAAAGCTTGCATAGGAAGCCAACAACATCTTCATATTTTGTACAGCTGAAAAGAAAGAAAAATTTATATCGTACAAGACAATTAATGCAAGAAATCTTTAGCCCCAAAACAACATATCAGCCAACGTATAAGAGGGAAAAATCTCTGAACAATATTGTACAAATTATATTACCTTGTACAAAAACCAATAACAATACCCTGTAAACTTCATTTTCTATATACATATCAACTTTCTCATTTTTCAATTCATTTTCGTTCCATTCAAACAAAACTAAGCAAAACTGAAGTGAATGTCATTTTTAAACTTAAACATACTTCAATTAAAAACATCAGACAAATCAATACAAATCAGAGATCAGGGAAGCTTCAGCTCGAAAATTTTCAAAGCCTGGTTCAAAAAGGAAACTCTGTTCTTCTTTCTCTGGAAAACACTGTGAGTAACATATTTTTTAAAAATATAACTTTAGTTAATATGGCAGCATGTTGTTCTATGTGATAATATGCATTGTGTATATATGTGATTGTGAAAATCTGTGTATACCTGTACTCTTTGATACTCTGTTAACCTGTTGTTTACTTTTTTTTAGACAGATGTGTAAACAAACCTTCATCACTTGATCTAATAACTGTTTGAACTTAGGATGTAAACAATGTTGTTTGTTTGGTTATAATCTAAGTGTTAAAAATTTATTAAAGTTGAAACAACATGTAATTGTCTCTGGCAATCAAGAAAGCTGAGTACAACTTTAAATAAGTTTAGAACAAATTTCTTAATTTAAGAATTCAGGTATGTAAAGTGAATCTATATACTTAAACATGATTTTCAAAACAAAAATAATAATTTTTAGAGTTAGGGATAGAGAGCAGTTCGGGTTCGACTTTATTGTGCATTTGGGGTTGCCGTGGGTGATCTTGTCGACTGGAGGAGTCGAGTTTCCTCCTGGAGGTGGAGGAGTGATCGGGGAAGCTCGGAAAAATGGTGCGATGGTGGATAGACAGCAGTGGTGGTGGCGGCGAAGGTTTAAAGTTTTTAACCTAGTTTTGAGGTGCCGTGGTTTTTCGTTTCGTTCGACGTCATCGTTCGATCGAGTGTCACGTGCTTTTGGGATATAGAAGCGTGGTGGTTGAAGAAGTAGTGGTCGAAGTTGTATGAATTCTGGTGGCGTGGTTCGTCGGCGGTGGGCGATTTACAGGTGATGATTGGGTTCCAAGATGAACCGATTAGCTAAATTTTGAATTCGTGAAGAAATCGTCGAACTGGGTAGTGGGCTTCGTCGACGAGGTCAAGGGTGACTTGTGGGTGGTCGCGACGTTGGTCGGAAATGGTTCTGGTGATCGTGCACGTGCACGCGTGAAGATGTGTATCTGGGTTGAAGGGAAGAGTGATACTCGGGTTTTCTCGAGTGGATTAGGTTTTGTCTCGAAGCAGTATGGGGTTTGACTCGAAGTCATTAAGGGTTAGACTCGGGTAATATTTGTTGTTGCCAGTTTTAAAACCTGTCAGGTTTTAAGTTTTAAAATTTAAAAGCAGATTTTTAAACCAAGTTTTAAATCTAGTTTAAGTATGAATTCAAAATCTAATTTGAATCCTAGTTTTGAAATAAAATAAAGTTTTATAAAAATTAAATGTTTTAACAACTTTGAATGTTAAAGTAAAATTTTAAATAATTTGAATTTAAAGGAATTTGGTTTAAACACCTTTAACATTTCTTTTATAAGATATAAGTATCTCTTTAACATGAGATTTAAAAAGGTTTTTAAATTGTTTAAACTTTGTTAAATTTAAATTGTATTCATTTTAAATCTTAATTTAAAATGGAATTTAAAAGTAAATTTAAAAGTAAATTGTTTTTAAAAAAAAAATCATTTGTAAGAATAAGCTTTATCTTAAAGTTAATTAGGATTTAATGATTTGTGATTCATTAAATTATTAAGTTAATTAAAAATGGATTAATTAATTTAATTAATTAACAATTTGGGTTAGTTAAGTGATTGAGGGCCTTAAATCCAGTAATTAAGGTTTAAGAGTAATTATTTAAGGAATAATTAATTTGTAATTAAGGATCATTAATTTGATAAGATTAGATTTTAAATTAATGATTAAATATTAATTAATCAAGTGATTAAAGATTAGTTAAGTATAGTTAAAACTTAAATTAATTAAATAATTAGAGGTTAAATTAATTGGTTATTAAGGATAAATTAATTTGTAATTAATATTGATTAATCTAAGTTAATTTCTTAAGAAAAGAAATTAAGAATTATTAATAGTTAATGAAGGTCATTAACTAAGAATATTTAATAATTAATTAATGTGATTAAATTAAATAATTAATTAGATTAATTAATTAAAGATAATCATTTGTAAAATTGTGTAAGTGTAATTACTTAATAAAAGTAATTAAGGAATTAATTACTCATTGTAATTAATTGAGTTAATTAAATTTGTTCAAGTTAATTACTTAAGTTTAAATTAATTTAGAATAATCACCTAACGATTTGGAAAGTATAATTACTTAGAGAAGTAATTAATAAATGATTACTGGATGTAATCAATTGAATGATGATTAGTAATTTGAGTATAATTATTTGTTAGTAATCAAAGGAATAATTAATGAATGTGATTAATTAAGATTTATTAAATAATTAAAAGTTAATTGATTCATTAATTAAGGATGATTAGTCAATAATTAAGGGTTAACTAATAAATGGTGAAAGGGAATTTGTTTCACATAATTTGTAATTAACTCATGATAACTAACCCGGATTAATGAGTATTCATAAGTAATACATCTGATTTAAATTAATCAATTGATTAATAAAATTTACTTGTGAATGTTTGGATTTGATTGAATGGTTGAATTGTTTAATATCCCTGATATATGATGCTTTGTGATATATCTTGATTTATGTTGTGATCTGTTTCTCTATGATGAATGTAATGAATTCCCTGTGATGTAATTTATTATCTGTGATATATATATCTGTGATCTGTGAATAAAAGATAAGCGTTATAGTTTATACCGCTTATCAAATGTATTGTTGTATTTAATCTGTGATGATTGAATAATGTTGCACTATTGTGTTAAACCCCTGGACTACACCATACACACACAAACATGGATTTCACGTGGAAATCAGTTAAGTCACATATTTTTGACAATTTTCAAAGGTTGAATTTGTGAATTCAAATAGTTTTGGAATTTGAATTGAGAGCTTTGCAAATGAGTTTCAAATGTAAGAGTTATTTTAAATAACTTAATAAAACTTTATATTTAATAATTTGATTTAAATTTGAATTCAATATTTGAAATTGAATTCAATGATTTGGGAAACTAATTGTTTTTAAATAATAGAAGCTTTCATATAAGAAATGAAATTCCAATTTAAATTAAAGGAATTTCAAGTTTGAATTGGAAATAGTTTTCCAAGTTACGAATAAATCTTTGAAAACGTGTTTTGAAAGCTATCAATTAAATCTTTGTTTTAAAGATTGGACGAGTTAAATCCAAATTGAAATGGAAATTGATTTGGAAAATCTATGAATAGATCTTTGTGAAACTGGGTGAACTTTGTGAGCTGAATCTTTTTATGTAAAAGATTAAAATGGTAATGTGTTTAAACCATTTGAAAGAAAAGTTTTGGGTAATAAGTTGTGACTTAATAGAAATCCCAATATCCATATGTTTTTAAATATTACGCTCATTATTCGGTTTAGCCGGGAGAGGACCTTTGTGTCATATAACCCATTCCGAATAATGATACGACGTATATGGATAGCATTTGAAGACCGGTGGTGAAGACCGGATACTTTCGAAAACGAAAGGATTACCATTGATTGTCTCTGCATCGGCTGATCCCCGGTATAGAGATTTTAGCACCCTTTGTGATGGGAAGTCCGGACGTGATTAGAAATTATCCGGATTTGCAAGGGCTTCTTTGGAAGTGCCTTCGGTTCTGTTCGAACCCGGAACAGACTTGTATGGTTGTATGTCTGACACTACACTTAGAGATATAAAGCTGATTTCTTTCAAATACATTTCTGTTTGGTGGCGGAGATTTATTCTCTTAGCTTAACACCCTTCTCTGAGATGTATGAGCTCAGAGGTTATGTAGTTGAAGGTTATCAGTGATATACTCCCAATTTGGTAGTGTGGCATGCGGAGTGCTGCTGTGTGTTGCTGATCATTTGTTGATCAAAGCATGGCTTTCGTGTAAAGCGTAGCTTTGTGGACGATACCTCATCGAGCCTCACAGACCGGTAATGGTCGAAACAGGAAAGATGCGGCAAGGTTTTAGGGGTAGCTCCCCTAGGGTATGTCCATTCCTTCTGGAAAAAGGTGGTATCTTGGTATGGATCCTAGATATTTACCTGTGTTGTTGCTCCAATCTCATTTACTCTGTGTGATTGTTGCTTAGTGATCGAGAGCTCTCGGATAAAGGTCACAAACAACCGGGGGTGGAATATCTCAGGTTTACTACCCAGGAAGGGGGTAACCGGCCTTGTGTTGGTAGAGAGCCAGGTGATTCTCGAGGCATCACTCCAGAGGCGTTCCCATGTGGCATAGGAAGTTCCTTAGCCTAACCATTTGTTGGAAAATCCAAAGAAACAATACGAGCCTTGTACGGTTTTAGTTGTATAACCTGCTATGGAATGTGACGGTAACCTGCTATTGAACATAGTAGCTATAGTAGGCATAGTTTGGAATGTCTATGCTGGCTAAGATTAATATTATACTTTCGAAATGGTTTTCTACACTATGCACTAGTAATAATATCAAAAGAGTTTTTCTTTTGCGTAGTAAGCATGTTTGGCTATCATAAGGAGAAATCTCCTCCAATTCTGCGTTTGCATTGTGTGTGTGGGGGGGGGGCCTTATGGTAGTTCCATTTTCCAAAAGCATTGCGAATTTCAAATTTACTTTGTTTTCCAAAGATAAACTGTTTTTGTTACTCACACCAGTCCCAGGACTGACTCGGAGTTTATTGTTCCCTTCCTAAACTCTGGGTGCCCATAATTTTCCACACGGGCAGTCTAGAGTTGGGTTTTTCAGATAGTCAGGTTTAGTAGACTAGTTGGAGCTAGTTCAGTTTTTGGAGATCTTGACTGACGTTGCTTCTCTTGGTGCAACGTGATGGTGGTCAGAGCTTGATATTGGAGTTGGTGGACTCATGCTCTCTAACTGATCATTTGGAGTTATCACTTCTGTTATTTCCGCTGTATCATTATTTATCTCTGATATTGTTGTATATTATTGATATCATTGTTGTGTATCATTCTGGATATTGTATTTATTGGAGTTGTATATGATATCATATATTTCTTTATTCCGCTGTGTTGTTATACTTACTGTGTTATAAGCTCCGGCGAGCCAGATTCGGCGTTTGAATCTGCGGCATTCGAGTATAAGTGAAGTACGGGTGTCGATTTTCGAAGGCCGAGTCAGGATCATTACTATTGGTATCAGAGCTAAGGTTAAACTTTAGCTCAGGAGTATAACACATTAAGTAGCTCATTAGAGATAGGGTGAAGTATACCCTAGAATGAGTAATCCCTAAGATATCCGTTCGTGTGCCTCGGTAAATTCTCTTGCTATTCACTGATAGTAAGTATGAGTGCAAGAAGAGGATGAGATAGGAGACAGGGGAATACCACTACGAATTGGTCAATACCCTGTAACAATAAGGAAACAATATTTTCTCTATCAATCTCTTTTGTTCAGCATCTCTTTTCAATTCTTTGATAGTTCCTGGTAGTTCCAGGAAGGAGATTAGATATATTAATATGGGACATAAACTCCAAATAAGCCAAAATTGTTTGAATGAATTGGTTGCTTTGGTTGCTATGGTTGATAGGTATAATTTGGTTTTTAAACTAAAAGTTTTGAAATTGTATCCATATATCTATCTATTCTTTAGGTCCCAATATATTCTACGAATGGTTAGTTATCCCTTTGAACTAACCGATACCACTGCATATTTCGTAGATCTGGATAACTCGAGTATCCTGTGAAAAATTCAACAGATTCATTCTCGTATCTGTTATTGATATTCTAATTTGGTAAGCCAAATGCAAAATAGATGCTCGGTTTGATTTGATGAAATATTCTTCATCTATCTTTGTGTCTCACTGGCAAATTTCGAGGACGAAATTCTTTTAAGGGGGGAAGGTTGTAACGACCTCGGGTTTTATATATATTTAAATTGATAATTATTTAGTTTTTGAATAAAAATTGTGAAATTAATCAATAAATTGAAGCAAGTTTCCCCAATTCAAATAGAATATACGTTAAATCATTTGAATTTAAATTATGTGTATATATATATATATGTGACTATATGAATAGATTTGAAATGATATGTATATATATATATTGATAATTGAATTTAAAATCTTTGACAAATGGTTTAAAAATAAAAATATGAATATATAAGATATAAAAGTATAAAGTAAATCACTAAAATCTAATAACATAAATTAAAATAGAAATTTATTTATAAAGTAATATTATAAAGACAAGTTAAAAAGAAAACAAAAGAAAATAATATACATTCAAATACAAATAAAAATAAATAAATTATATAGTTTTATACAATGTAAAGTAAAATATAAATCTTAATATCATATTAATAAATCAATACAAAATAATACGAGTAAAATAGATACAAAAATAATAAAAGAAAAATAACATAAAATAGAAGTTGATGTGTACAAGATAAATTAGATAAAATTATATAAATAAAGTGACACTAAAATTTAGATCTAGTAACATAAATTAAAAATAGGGATTGTTTATGTTATAAAGTGAGGTTATAAAGAAATAGAACAAAAGAAAAAGAAACGAAACATTGACACTTGGAAAAGGAAAAAAATGAAACAAAGGTATAAACATTCAAACAAGAAAGAGAACAAATACATATGCAAATGAATGAAACCAGACTTGAAAAACAAAATATGTATAAGTGTGAAAGCTTGCATAGGAAGCCAACAACATCTTCATATTTTGTACAGCTGAAAAGAAAGAAAAATTTATATCGTACAAGACAATTAATGCAAGAAATCTTTAGCCCCAAAACAACATATCAGCCAACGTATAAGAGGGAAAAATCTCTGAACAATATTGTACAAATTATATTACCTTGTACAAAAACCAATAACAATACCCTGTAAACTTCATTTTCTATATACATATCAACTTTCTCATTTTTCAATTCATTTTCGTTCCATTCAAACAAAACTAAGCAAAACTGAAGTGAATGTCATTTTTAAACTTAAACATACTTCAATTAAAAACATCAGACAAATCAATACAAATCAGAGATCAAGGAAGCTTCAGCTTGAAAATTTTCAAAGCCTGGTTCAAAAAGGAAACTCTGTTCTTCTTTCTCTGGAAAACACTGTGAGTAACATATTTTTTAAAAATATAACTTTAGTTAATATGGCAGCATGTTGTTCTATGTGATAATATGCATTGTGTATATATGTGATTGTGAAAATCTGTGTATACCTGTAATCTTTGATACTCTGTTAACCTATTGTTTACTTTTTTTTAGACAGATGTGTAAACAAACCTTCATCACTTGATCTAATAACTGTTTGAACTTAGGATGTAAACAAATGTTGTTTGTTTGGTTATAATCTAAGTGTTAAAAATTTATTAAAGTTGAAACAACATGTAATTGTCTCTGGCAATTAAGAAAGCAGAGTACAACTTTAAATAAGTTTAAAACAAATTTCTTAATTTAAGAATTCAGGTATGTAAAGTGAATCTATATACTTAAACATGATTTTCAAAACAAAAATCATAATTTTTAGAGTTAGGGATAGAGAGCAGTTCGGGTTCGACTTTATTGTGCATTTGGGGTTGCCGTGGGTGATCTCGTCGACTGGAGGAGTCGAGTTTCCTCCTGGAGGTGGAGGAGTGATCGGGGAAGCTCGGAAAAATGGAGCGGTGGTGGATAGACAGCAGTGGTGGTGGCGGCGAAGGTTTAAAGTTTTTAAACCTAGTTTTGAGGTGCCATGGTATTTCGTTTCGTTCGACGTCACCGTTCGATTGAGTGTCACGTGCTTTTGGGATATGGAAGCGTGGTGGTTGACGAAGTGGTGGCCGGAGTTGTATGAATTCTGGTGGCGTGATTCTTCGGCGGTGGGCGATTTACTGGTGATGATTGGGTTCCAGGATGAACCGATTAGCTAAATTTTGAATTCGTGAAGAAATCGTCGAACTGGGTAGTGGGCTTCATCGACGACGTCAAGGGTGACTCGTGGGTGGTCGCGACGTTGGTCGGAAATGGTTCTGGTGATCGTGCACGTGCACGCGTGAAGATGTGTATCTGGGTTGAGGGGAAGAGTGATACTCGGGTTTTCTCGAGTGGATTAGGTTTTGTCTCGAAGCAGTATGGGGTTTGACTCGAATTCATTAAGGGTTAGCCTCGTGTTATATTTGTTGTTGCCAGTTTTAAAACCTGTCAGGTTTTAAGTTTTAAAATTTAAAAGCAGATTTTTAAACCAATTTTAAACCAAGTTTTAAATCTAGTTTAAGTATGAATTCAAAATCTAATTTGAATCCTAGTTTTGAAATAAAATAAAGTTTTATAAAAATTAAATGTTTTAACAACTTCGAATGTTAAAGTAAAATTTTAAATCATTTGAATTTAAAGGAATTTGGTTTAAACACCTTTAACATTTCTTTTATAAGATACGAGTACATATGCACGCCCAGGTGGGCCTGCATTTGACCACAATGTGCATGCCTTTTTATTTGTACCCGTGGAAGTAGATTTGATAGTAGCATCCCCACATTTGAATGCCGCCTAGGCAGAAACCGCTATTTTTTTGTTCAGACTGCAATAACTTCTTCATACTAACTCGGAATCAGGCAAAACTTCGACTGATGAACTCTTACCTAAATTATAGACAATACGGTACACTCGGATACTTCATCTTGTGAACGCACACTGTAGTTCTCCATTGGGACTGACAGTTTACTTAGAAAATAACATGGCATAACATCCTCTTATTTGAACTCCGCCTAGTGGAGAAACCACTATTTTTTTTATTCAGACTGCAATATTTTCTTCATACTAACTCGGAATCCGGCGAGACTTCAACCGATTAACTCCCACCTAAATTACGGACAATATGAAACACTCGGATACTTCATCTTGTGAACGTACACTGTAGTTCTCCGTGGGGACGGACAGTTGTACTTAGAAAATAACATGCTACCACATCCCCATATTTGAACTCCGCCTAGTGCAGAACCGCTATTTTTTTTGTTCAGGCTGCAATATTTTCTTCATACTAACTCGGAATCCGGCGAGACTTCGACCGATTAACTCCCACCTAAATTACGGACAATATAAAACACTCGGATACTTCATCTTGTGAACGTACACTGTAGTTCTCCATGGGGACTGACAGTTGTACTTAGAAAATAACAGGCTACCACATCCCCTTATTTGAACTCCGCCTAGTGCAGAAGCCGCTATTTTTTTGTTCAGAATGCAATAACTTCTTCATACTAATTCAGAATCCGGTGAGACTTTGACCGATCAACTCCCACCTAAATTACGGACAATATGGAACACTCGGATACTACATCTTGTGAACGCATACTGTAGTTCTCCATGGGCACTGACAGTTGTACTTAGAAAATAACAGGATACCACATCCCATATTTGAACTCCGCCTAGTGCAGAAGCCGCTATTTTTTTGTTCAGACTGCAATATTTTCTTCATACTAACTCGGAATCTGGCGAGACTTCGACAGATTAACTCCCACCTAAATTACGGACAATATGGACCACTCGGATACTTCATCTTCTGAACGCACACTGTAGTTCTTCATGGGAACTGACAGTTGTACTTAGAAAATAACAGGCTACCACATCCCCAGATTTGGACTCCGCCTAGTGCAGAAGCCGCTATTTTTTTTGTTCAAACTGCAATAACTTCTTCATACTAATTCAGAATCCGGTGAGACTTCGACAAATTAACTCCCACCTTAATTACGGACAATATGGAACACTCGGATACTTCATCTTGTGAACGCACACTATAGTTCTCCATGGGCACTGATAGTTGTACTTAGAAAATAACAGGATACCACATCCCCACATTTGAACTCCGCCTAGTGCAGAAGCCGCTATTTTTTTATTCAGACTGCAATATTTTCTTCATACTAACTCGGAATCCGGCGAGACTTCGACCGATTAACTCCCACCTAAATTACGGACAATATGAAACACTCGGATACTTCATCTTGTGAACGTACACTGTAGTTCTCCATGGGGACTGACAGTTATATTTAGAAAATAATAGGCTACCACATCTCCATGTTTGAACTCCGCTTAGTGCAGAAACCGCTATTTTTTTTGTTCAGACTGCAATAACTTCTTCATACTAATTCAGAATCCGGTGAGACTTCGACCAATTAACTCCCACCTAAATTACGGACAATATGAAACACTCGGATACTGCATCTTGTGAACTTATACTGTAGTTCTCCATGGGCACTGACAGTTGTACTTAGAAAATAACGGGATACCACATCCCCATATTTGAACTCCGCCTAGTGCAGAAGCCGCTATTTTTTTTGTTCAGACTGCAATAACTTGTTCATACTAATTCAGAATCCGGTGAGACTTCGACCAATTAACTCCCACCTAAATTACGGACAATATGGAACACTCGGGCTTCATCTTGTGAACGCATACTGTAGTTCTCCATGGGCACTGACAATTCTACTTAGAAAATAACAGGATACTACATCCCCATATTTGAACTCCGCATAGTGCAGAAGCCGCTATTTTTTTTGTTCAAACTGTAATATTTTCTTCATACTAACTCGGAATCCGGCGAGACTTCGACCGATTAACTCCCACCTAAATTACGGACAATATGAAATACTCGGATACTTCATCTTGTGAACCTACACTATAGTTCTCCATGGGGACTGACAGTTGTACCTAGAAAATAACAGGCTACCACATCCCCATATTTGAACTCCGCCTAGTGCAGAAGCCGCTATTTTTTTTATTCAGACTGAAATATTTTCTTCATACTAACTCAGAATCCGGCGAGACTTCGACAGATTAACTCCCACCTAAATTACGGACAATATGGAACACTCGGATACTTCATCTTCTGAACGCACACTGTAGTTCCATGGGGACTGACAGTTGTACTTAGAAAATAACAGGCTACCACATCCCCATATTTGAACTCCGCATAGTGCAGAAGCCGTTATTTTTTTTGTTCAGACTGCAATAACTTCTTCACACTAATTCAGAATCCGGTGAGACTTCGACCAATTAACTCCCACTTAAATTACGGACAATATGGAACACACGGATACTTTATCTTGTGAACGCACACTATAATTCTCCATGGGCACTGACAGTTGTACTTAGAAATTAACAGGATACTATATCCCCATATTTGAACTCCGCCTTGTGCAGAAACCGCTATTTTTTTTGTTCAGACTGCAATATTTTCTTCATACTAACTCGAAATCCGGCGAGACTTCGACCAATTAACTCCCACCTAAATTACGGACAATGTGAAACACTCGGATACTTAATCTTGTGAACGTAAACTGTAGTTCTCCATGGGGACTGACAGTTGTACTTAGAAAATAACAGGCTATATTCCCATATTTGAATACTATTTCTCTATAAGATAAGATGTAAAAGGGTATATTTGGAATTTCAAAAAGACACTGAGTAAATCTATTCAACGAATTCTCTTTATTAGTAGTAAAGATAAGTATCTCTTTAACATGAGATTTAAAAAGGTTTTTAAATTGTTTAAACTTTTTTAAATTTAAATTGTATTCATTTTAAATCTTAATTTAAAATGGAATTTTAAAGTAAATTGTTTTTTTTAAAATGCTTTGTTAATGATAATTTAATCATTTGTAAGAATAAGCTTTATCTTAAAGTTAATTAGGATTTAATGATTTGCGATTCATTAAATTATTAAGTTAATTAAAATGGATTAACTAATTTAATTAATTAACAATTTGGGTTAGTTAAGTGATTGAGGGCCTTAAATCCGGTAATTAAGGTTTAAGATTAATTATTTAAGGAATAATTAATTTGTAATTAAGGATCATTAATTTGATAAGATTATATTTTAAATTAATGATTAATATTAATTAATCAAGTGATTAAAGATTAGTTAAGTATAGTTAAAACTTAAATTAATTAAATAATTAGAGGTTAAATTAATTGGTTATTAAGGATAAATTAATTTTTAATTAATATTGATTAATCTAAGTTAATTTCTTAAGAAAAGAAATTAAGAATTGTTAATAGTTAATGAAGGTCATTAACTAACAATATTTAAGTAATTAATTAATGTGATTAAATTAAATAATTAATTAGATTAATTAATTAAAGATAATCATTTATAAAATTGTGTAAGTGTAATTACTTAATAAAAGTAATTAAGGAATTAATTACTCATTGTAATTAATTAAGTTAATTAATTTTGTTCAAGTTAATTACTTAAGTTTAAATTAATTTAGAATAATCACTTGACGATTTGGAAAGTATAATTACTTAGAGAAGTAATTAATAAATGATTACTGGATGTAATCAATTGAATGATGATTAGTAATTTGAGTATAATTATTTGTTAGTAATCAAAGGAATAATTAATGAATGTGATTAATTAAGATTTATTAAATAATTAAAAGTTAATTGATTCATTAATTAAGGATGATTAGTCAATAATTAAGGGTTAACTAATAAATGAAGAAAGGGAATTTGTTTCAGATAATTTGTAATTAACTCATGATAATTAACCCGGATTAATGATTATTCATAAGTAATACATCTGATTTAAATTAATCAATTGATTAATAAAATTTACTTGTGAATGTTTGGATTTGATTGAATGGTTGAATTGTTTAATATCCCTGATATATGATGCTTTGTGATATATCCTGATTTATGTTGTGATCTGTTTCTCTGGGATGAATGTAATTAATCCTAGTGATGTAATTTATTATCTGTGATATATATATATATATATATATCTGTGATCTGTGAATAAAAGATAAGCGTTATAGTTTATACCGCTTATCAAATATATTGTTGTATTTAATCTGTTATGATTGAATAATGTTGCACTATTGTGTTAAACCCCTGGACTACACCATACACATACAAATATGGATTTCACATGGAAATCAGTTAAGTCACAGATTTTTGACAATTTTCAAAGGTTGAATTTGTGAATTCAAATAGTTTTGGAATTTGAATTGAGAGCTTTGCAAATGAGTTTCAAATGTAAGAGTTATTTTAAATAACTTAATAAAACTTGATATTTAATAATTTGATTTAAATTTGAATTCAATATTTGAAATTGAATTCAATGATTTGGGAAACTAATTGTTTTCAAATAATAGAAGCTTTCATATAAGAAATGAAATTCCAATTTAAATTAAAGGAATTTCAAGTTTGAATTGGAAATAGTTTTCCAAGTTACGAATAAATCTTTGAAAACGTGTTTTGAAAGCTATCAATTAAATCTTTGTTTTAAAGATTGGACGAGTTAAATCCAAATTGAAATGGAAATTGATTTGGAAAATCTATGAATAGATCTTTGTGAAACTGGGTGAACTTTGTGAGCTGAATCTTTTTATGTAAAAGATTAAAATGGTAATGTGTTTAAACCATTTGAAAGAAAAGTTTTGGGTAATAAGTTGTGACTTAATCGAAATCCCAATATCCATATGTTTTTAAATATTACGCTCATTATTCGGTTTAGCCGGGAGAGGACCTTTGTGTCATATAACCCATTCCGAATAATGATACGACGTATATGGATAGAATTTGAAGACCGGTGGTGAAGACCGGATACTTTCGAAAACGAAAGGATTACCATTGATTGTCTCTGCATCGGCTGATCCCCAGTATAGAGATTTTAGCACCCTTTGTGATGGGAAGTCCGGACGTGATTAGAAATTATCCGGATTTGCAAGGGCTTCTTTGGAAGTGCCTTCGGTTCTGTTCGAACCCGGAACAGACTTGTATGGTTGTATGTCTGACACTACACTTAGAGATATAAAGCTGATTTCTTTCAAATACATTTCTGTTTGGTGGCGGAGATTTATTCTCTTAGCTTAACACCCTTCTCTGAGACGTATGAGCTCAAAGGTTATGTAGTTGAAGGTTATCAGTGATATACTCCCAATTTGGTAGTGTGACATGCGGAGTGCTGCTGTGTGTTGCTGATCATTTGTTGATCAAAGCATGGCTTTCATGTAAAGCGTAGCTTTGTGGACGATACCTCATCGAGCCTCACAAACCGGTAATGGTCGAAACAGGAAAGATGCGGCAAGGTTTCAGGGGTAGCTCCCTTAAGGTATGTCCATTCCTTCTGGAAAAAGGTGGTATCATGGTATGGAGCCTAGATATTTACCTGTGTGGTTGCTCCAATCTCATTTACTCTGTGTGATTGTTGCTTAGTGATCGAGAGCTCTCGGATAAAGGTCGCAAACAACCGGGGGTGGAATATCTCAGGTTTACTACCCGGGAAGGGGGTAACCGGCCTTGTGTTGGCAGAGAGCCAGAAGCCGCTATTTTTTTCTTCAGACTACAATAACTTCTTCATACTAACTCGGAATCAAGCAATTCTTCGACTGGTTAACTCCCACCTAAATTACGGATAATATGGTACACTCGGATACTTCATCTTGTGAACGCACACTGTAGTTCTCCATGATGACTGACAGTTTACTTAGAAAATAACATGCTACTACATCCTCATATTTGAACTCCGCCAAGTGCCAAAGTCGCTATTTTTGTGATCAGACTGCAATAACTTCTTCATACCAATTCAGAATCCAGCAAGACTTCGACCGATTAACTCTCACGTAATTACGGACAATATGGAACACTCGGATACTTCATCTTGCGAACGCACACTGTAGTTCTCCATGGTGACTAACAGTTTACTTAGAAAATAACAGGCTACATTCTCATATTTGAACTCCGCCTAGGTAGAAGCTGCTATTTATTTCTTCACACTGCAATAACTTCTTCATACTAACTCGGAATCAGGAAAAACTTCGACCGATGAACTCCCACCTAAATTACGGACAATATGGTACACTCGGATACTTCATCTTGTGAACGCACACTGTACTTCTCCATGGTGACTGACAATTGTACTTAGAAAATAAAAGGCTATATCACCACTTCAACGTTCACTGTAGTTCTCCATGCTGACTAATAGTTGTACTTAGAAAATAACAGGCTACATCCTCATATTTGAACTCCGCCTAGGCAGAAGCCGCTATTTTTTTCCTTCGGACTGCAATAACTTCTTCAAACTAACTCGGAATCAGACAAAAATTTGACCAATGAACTCCCACCTAAATTACGGACAATATGGTACACTCGGATACTTCATCTTGTGAACGCACACTGTAGTTCCCCATGGGGACTGATAGTTTACTTAGAAAATAACAGACTAGCACATCCCTATATTTGAACTCCGCCTAATGCAGAAGCCGGTATTTTTTTGTTCAGACTGCAATAACTTCTTCATACTAACTCGGAATTAGGTGATACTTCAACCGATGAACTCCCACCTAAATTACGGACAATATGGTACACTCGGATACTTCATCTTGTGAACGCACACTATACTTCTCCGTGGTGACTAACAGTTGTACTTAGAAAATAACATGCTATATCCCTACTTCAACGCTCACTGTAGTGCTCCATGCTGACTAATAGTTGTTCTTAGAAAATAACAGGCTACATCCTCATATTTGAACTCCGCCTAGGCAGAAGCCGCTATTTTTTTCTTCTTCAGACTGCAATAACTTCTTCATACTAACTCGGAATCAAGCAATTCTTCGACTGATGAACTCCCACCTAAATTACGGATAATATGGTACACTCAGATACTTCATCTTGTGAACGCACACTGTAGTTCTCCATAAGGATTGACAGTTTACTTAGAAAATAACATGCTACTACATCCCCATATTTGAACTCCGCCAAGTGCAGAAGCCGCTATTTTTTTGATCAGACTGTAATAACTTCTTCATACCAATTCAGAATCCGGCAAGACTTCGACCAATTAACTCCCACCTAATTACGGACAATATGGAACACTCGGATACTTCATCTTGTGAACGCACACTGTAGTTCTTCATGGGGACTGATAGTTGTACTTAGAAAATAATAGGCTAGCACATCCCCATATTTGAACTTCGCCTAGTGCAGAAGCCGCTATTTTTTTGTTCAGACTGCAATAACTTCTTCATACTAACTCGGAATCAGGCAAAACTTCGACCGATGAACTCCCACCTAAATTACGGACAATATGGTACACTCGGATACTTCATCTTGTGGATGCACACTGTAATTCTCCATGGTGACAACAGTTGTACTTAGAAAATAACAGGCCATATCCCCACTTCAACGCTCACTGTAGTTCCCCATGGTGACTAATAGTTGTACTTAGAAAATAACAGGCTACATCCTCATATTTGAACTCCGCCTAGGTAGAAGCCACTATTTTATTTCTTCAGACTGCAATAACTTTTTCATACTAACTCGGAATCAGGCAAAACTTCGATCGATGAACTCCCACCTAAATTACGGATAATATGGTACACTCAGATACTTCATCTTGTGAACGCACACTGTAGTTCTCCATAGGGACCGACAGTTTACTTAGAAAATAACATGCTACCACATCCCTATATTTGAACTTCGACTAGTGCAGAAGCCGCTATTTTTTTTGTTCAGATTGCAATGACTTCTTCATACTAATCCGGAATCCGACGAGACTTCGACCGATTAACTCCCACCTAAATTACGGACAATATGGTATACTCGGATACTTAATCTTGTGAACGCACACTGTAGTTCTCCATGATGACTAACAGTTGTACTTAGAAAATAACAGGCTATATCCCCATATTTGAATACTATTTCTCTATGAGATGTAAAAAAGTATATTTGGAATTTCAAAAAGACACCGAGTAAATCTATTCAATGAATTCTCTTTATTAGTAGTAAAGATGAGATTTGGTAATGGTCAAAAATCCAATATCGTCCACATTAAACTTGTATAGTCCAAATACAAAGTCAATAGTAACAATTATTATTAACCGAACCGATTTGGTCAGAGATTTTGATTTTGAATTGACTTCAGTTGACTGTTATACTGACCTCATATAACTGAGGAGACGAATTCTCTATTGAATGGTGTTTCACTTCTAATGCTTTTAACTTGACCCAACTATAGTCGTTTGGTGGACGCTGTACCATAATTTAACTGTAATAAAAGCGGATTTTCCACATTGAAGTCCAACATCATTGAACTGTGTAAAATTGTCACATCGATATTTTATGTTTGACTCTATTATATTAACCATCAGAAAACTATAAGTGAGTTGTTCCACAGTTATCCAATAACTATCAGTATGTAACACTTGGTGCCTCAACAATCATGAATAATACATTGTCCAACATTTGGAGAGCGTTGTGTACCTTAGTCTCAAAGAATATATCGATATCCAGTCTTTATGCATCTTGATTAGAAATATTTAAAACGATATATTTATTTTTATTCTGATAAATTTCTCATGATCACAACACATTGTAATTACTGTCACAAAATGTATCATTTATGAATTTTCTAACTAAATACACATATATTAAATAATTAATTAATATAACACATTATACCAAGTATATAATAGAAAGTAAAATACCTTTTATTTCGAACGAGATTTTATTATAGAGTTAATAATTTATAGTAAATTACAGAATTGCCCCTAGGGCATACCCCTAACTCTATCAACTTCAACTCTTAATCACTTATTTTATGTAGAAATTGCTATGTATTACCAATTCACTTAATTGGCGTAGATATTGTTAGTTATCTCTTTGCTCTTTATAGTCATTTCAACCGTTGTGTGCAGAATGTTTCATCTTTTCAACTTTAGGCAAAAAAAAATTCATGCTTTGTTGGGTCAATATCACTGTTTTGCGCAGTGCTAGGTCAATTCAACTCTTTATCACTTTATATTATTTGCTTGCTCCAACTCTCATCATATCGACTCCAATTCTCATCATATCGAATAATAAGTGTTTTAACTCAATGAATATATATGCCAACATGGTGAAATATAATGGTGTAAAACCAATCTTAGCATTAGGAAATAAAAATGTATATGTTGTTGGGCATCGTAGCTTTATTATAGCATGAATGCATCTATTGCCTGAATTATTGAGTTCTATATACATTAATGTACCAAATATCATAATGATCGGGTCTCTGATCTGGGGCTGTATATTTAATTTTTTTCCACCATTTCAACATCGTTGTGAATGTTTTGATATCCCGTTCCATCGTGATTTTATTTGGAATGTAGTTTTAACATAAATGGATAATATTTAAAAGAAATTAATGCATTAATAAATTGTAACAATAATAGATGACACACCGTAAGCTCTTCTTTTGTCATGAAATGTGATGAACTCTTAATTGAAGCATTGTGATAGATCGAAATGGAATGGAGATGTTGGTGAAGTGACTAGGGCTGTTATGATCACGGTAAATTTACCATTACCATACCATTACCAGTTAATCAGTTACCATTTTAAAGTAAAGTTGGTATACCAGCATAATCGGTATGGTAACGGTAAATTTATCATTTTTTATGGTAAAACATCGGTAATATTTTTTCAAAACCAGTGGTAACGGTAATTTACCAGTCCATTCATAATACATTGATATTCATTTAAGATGTTGTATTACGGGCATTTAGAAGCAAGAAACAGTTCAATTTATTTCAGTAATTCAACTCAAATGATGATAAATAGACTTCTTTTCTATATCCTTTATTAAGTGACCCAATAAGATATGTAATGAAGTATCATTTAGTGTAAAAATATATCAACTTATTGTTTTTCTAGACAAACGGTAATTTATCATTACCAGTGTAACGGTTACCAGTTTATTTGTATACCAATAATCGGTATACCAGTCAATCGGTAACGGTAATGGTAAACTATTTTAGTTTACCAGTAAAAACGGTACGGTAATGGTATTTACAAAATGGCAACGATAATCATTACCATGACAGCCCTAGAACTGACATTTGGAACACCAATTCCATATATGTCGTTGTTGACGCCAAAAGCTTTTTTATGTTTTCTAGATATTTTCCACCTTCGTATAGCTAGATCCTTGTGTTGTGCATTATCCATCATTAGAATCATTTGATTTAGATTTTCTTTCAGAAACTTTAGAAATTGGGACGAGAGGTTTAGGGGATAAAATAAGAATGAATAGAAGAGGATATTGTGTTCATTAATCAAAAGGAAAATTTTGGCATACATTTTTATGATTATAAAATATTAGCATTAGATCTATTTCAATTTTCTTTTATAAATTACATACTTATTTAAAAAGAAATGTGAAATTCACGGTGCTATTTGAGTAATTTTACTAAGTTTAACGTTCACTCATAACCGCCGTAATACACGTTGAAGCGTCCGCTTTTAAATTTGAAAATGAGAGAACTAAAAAGAAAAGGAATTCTAAAAAGAGAAATGTAGAAAATAATTTCTAAAAAAGAAGGATGTAAAAAAAAACAAGTTTAAAAGAAAAAACTAGTTTGCACTAATTTCCAGTAATCAAAATCTATTTTGCAATGTCTATTTTTGTTCGATTATTGTGCGAAGTTGATAAAAAATTGAAAAGAGCTCTTAGGAATTTAGCATGAATAAATTGAAGGATGATGACGTTGAAAGTTTTAGGATGTTGCTGCAAGGTCCGAAATTGGAATGCGCGGAAAGTGCGAATTTTTAATCCGATGGTAGAATCCAGGTGCCATAATTCTTTTTGTGGCCACGATCATCCCCGCATCGTCTTTAATTCCGGGTCTTCTAGCATTACTGAAAGTTTTATAGGTTTTGAAACCTTGTTTCTGTAAACGGTTAGGCTAACCGGAAAAGCCGTTTATAGATTTTATTTTATTTTATTTTCTAAAAAAAATGTGAGCTCCTACTCTATTGCGAGGAACTGACGTATTTATTTATTTTTCCTTTCCAGACTAAAAGTAACCAGCACCACTACGGGGAACGCACGGTCGTTGCATGGTGGAAAGCACTTTAGTTTGATGCACTAGAATTTATAAAATTATAATGCACAAACGAAATCAACATCAACCTCATTGGATGAACAGCAATGCTAATTCATATGGCAAATTCCACACCAAGCTAATTCATTTGACAATTACGACCAATTATTGCTGTTAAAATTTCTTGGGTTAGTTAACAAGTTGGTAGTGGTTTGTCTGTTGCTAGTCTTGAATATTCATCAAACCCAGACTAAATTCTAAAATATCCATTCGAGGCTGCAGATAATAACATGTCAAATTAACCCAGCATTGACAAAACTTAATTCAGCTAATTCTCATGGTCTTCGATTTAATTCAAGTATTCAACAATATTTATTGTTCGTTAAGATACGGTTTAAGCCGCCGGCCAAACGCGTGAATCATAAAAGATGAGTATATTTGACCCGTTTATATAACAAGTAACATGCAGACTTTTTTTTCCTGATTTTATTGTTTATTTGACTTAAATTAAAAGTCTAGAAGATGAAAATTATTAACACCGCAATAACACATAAACCAGCTGTAATTTAATTAGGAGCTTTGTAATACAGTTACTTTATGGGCATTTTAACAATACAATTACTTTATGGGCATTTTAATAATACAGTAATAACTTTATTAGTAGCATTTTAGTGGTCCACTTTTTAACACCATTTTAAAAAGGGGCACGAAAGGTCCCTATTTCTGATGGTGTTACAAGAAAAGTCCCTGTAGAAATAAGTATGTAAATTAAGTTCCTGTTTTTTCTAAATAAGAAAACGCAAGTTAGCTTGCGCTTTTTAAAATTTCAAAATTTTCAAAATCAGAAAGCGCAAACTCGCGTGCGCTTTCCTGATAGAAAGGCAAGTTACCTTGCGCTTTTCAAAAATTTTAAAATTTTCAAAAAAATTTCAAAACTAAAAAGCGTAAACTAGCTTGCGCTTTTCTGATAAAAAGTGCAAGTTAACTTGCGCTTTTCAAAATTTTCAAAATTTTCGAAATTTTCGAAAATTATTTCAAAACTAGAAAAGTGCAAGTTATCTTGCATTTTCTGTCAGAAAAGTGCAAGACACTTTGCGTTTTTTTATTTTTGAAAAATATGGACCAAATTTACATATTCATTTCTGCAGGGACTTTTTGTATAACAACATCAAAAACAGGGACCTGTGACTCTTTTCTTGTTTTAAAAATACAGTTAAAAACTGCAACATAGTGTTGCAGATTTTAATTGTATTATAGTAATACAGTTAAAAATTGAATTAAGTACGGTATTTTTACTGCATCACAAATTAAATGCAATTTCAACTGTATTACTAAAACGTGATTAAAGGCTGCATTTAATACACCATTTAAATGAAGTTTTTGACTTCATTACTAAAATGCAGTTAAAAACTGTTATGTAAAATTATGTTTTTAAAAATTTTATTTTTAGATATTAGCAATATATATCACTGAAAAGTTTATTAAATTTGTGATTTAACGGTGAAAACAATTCTTAAATCTGATTAATTTATAAAGTAATCACATTTTAAAGATTGAAAATAAATAATTGTCGAATGTGATGTTAGAGAAATAAAAACTAAATTTATACAATTAGTGATTAAGGAACCGCTTTAAAGTTCAACTATCAAATATGGACCCGATATTAATATTCTAGTTTAAATAAGTGGGGTGCTAAGGGCACCGCGCTTTACGCTTTGGACTACCATGATCGGTCACTAACGGCGAGCCAGAAAAAAAAATATCCTTTGTGTTCGGCAGCCAACCACCGACCAAACAGCGCCTGATCTGTGATTAACTGCCGATCACGATGGAGGGCGGTCAGTGCCCTTAGCACACCTAAATAAACATTAGGTAGATCACATCGTTCTTAGTGTATTTCAAGCCGAGAACTATTAAGTGCGAACATTTTTGTTTTACTGCATAAACATTTGGTTTAATTTAAATTTTTTTTTATCATTTCACTTTATTATATCAATCATCAGACCAACATTTTCAAATTAGTACTAAAACATCCGCGGTGGTTTTACAAGCTACTGAAATGGTATGAACAAAAAAAGATATATGAATTTGAAATGAGACATTAGTGTGCCAACTTTTTTCTCGTTAAATAAAATGAGAGATTATTTAAAAAATTTCAGAAAACTTCCCAATGTATTTTCGTTATTAGTAAAATTTTGTTTAATGATACCACTTAAATCTTAAATTTATATCTAATATTATTTAAGCTTACATACATTCTACTTGTTAGTCAACTTTATTTCAGAATTTAAGAACTTTATTTTTTTTTCTTTATTTTATCTGTTTGATCAAACATGGGGATGAAGTTCATATCGAAATCAATAGGAAATTTTGAGTGATTTCATATTTACAAATTACTAGTGCATAACATTATATTATGGATGTGTATTTTGCGAAGCGAACAGAGAACCGAACATGATAGTCTGAACGTGCCACAAACATAGAAAGTTCAACGAAATGAGAATGCGTTACGAACGGAATAGCGAAAAGGGAATAATTGTTTATATGAATTTGTATAATTATTATTTTTAAATTGTTTTAATTATTTTTGAATAAATATTAATATTTTATATTAAATTTTAAATTATCTATAAAATGCAAAAATTAAAAGTAAAAAACATATACACTACAAAATCATCAACGATGCATTTTATTAAAAAAATATCTCAAGTTGATAGTGCTTTAATTTTTTTTTTAAGTTCAACAACGTTGTCCAACAAACAATGAGCTAACCTAAAATTAGCATGTAGGAGCCCATATATAGCATGAAGCCTCTATTAGGAAAATTTATGAAAATTTGCGTTAATATTTTTGTTTTAAAGAAGAATAAACAAAAGATGAAAATAACGAGAATTGAATAACCCCACACCGTATAATTTTGTGAACTATATTCGTTTAAATATCGGATGTACAAGTAAAAGATTGGATCTTTAGACGTCTAAACATTTTCTCCTGAATTGAACTGGGAGGTCATGTGGATAAAAATGACTATTGCTCAGATTTTTACTATTGACATAGAATTAAAAGGTTAAGTGGATTTTTAATTTTCATCATTGTTTCAAAATTTCACGGTAATTCAACATATATTAACAATTTCCTGGTTACATAAAACGAATGTATCTTGACACGTTTGATAGAAGTGCAAGTAAACCAAAACTCTGCGATTCAATTATTGATTAACGTGTGTTCATGATAACTTAAGTATCGTAAAAGCTTTATTATAACAAGAAACTTTCGGAACAATTCATTCAATACAAACTATAAATGTCAACAAGATGAACCCGTGATCCACTAACTTCCAATTCAGTGATTTACTCCCCACCACCACAGAAGCATCCCATTATATAGCGCACCCAGCCCTCTCTCCATTAAAATTCACAATACCGAAATGGCCTATCCTTATTCCGTCCTACTTTTCTTCTTCCTCCTAACCACCGCCTTAGCTCGCCACCACAACCGCCCGTCATCGTCTGCCACGTCTCCATTGATTCAAAATGCTTGTAAAGCCACCCGATACACCTCGGTCTGCGAATCCACTTTGGCTCAAAACTCGACTCTACCTACAAATCCGACGGCAAAAGACTTCATTTTCAGCACAATCGACTCGTCTCAGGCTAGTTTGAAAACTGCGGAAGATAAAGCGCAGAGCATTCTGGATGCTTCCACGGGAAACGATCTGAACAGGACGAATGCGGCCAAGAATTGCCTGTTGCTTCTGTCCTATTCGGAGAAGAGATTGGCGGCGGCGACTCGGGCGGTTAACGAAGGAGGGTTAGCTGATGGGAGGGCTTGGGGGAGTGCTGCTTTGCTTTATCAGTATGATTGTTGGTCTGCTCTTAAGTATGTTAATGGTACTAATCAGGTATTTTATTTTGTTGTTATATTTTTGAAATGCAATTATTTTAGTAACCATATACCAATATGATTCCTGTTTATGGATACCATTACAATTGCAATTAGTTGAGGGTTTCTGTATTTCCAATCATAAATGGTGAATAACAATTGAATACCATCCATGCTCTTCCATTAAGCAGTCATATGGTTCAAGGATTTTACGGTTTGTGTAGTATATGAAATATAGGATGCATAATAGCAATGACTAGCTTCATTTTCAGTAATTTACCAGAGAAACATACTATTTTGTAACACAGAGAATATTCACTTCTGCTGTTGTAAAGCCTATTTTAAATGCATCAGTAAAATGGGAAAAAATATTGATTCGGATAGTAAGTCACATACTGGGGAATGTATCTTTAACGGCAGGTGCACATATTACAATTTATTGAATTTTTAACCCCATACCACCTTCAGCAATTAATTACATAACTTAAGCATCTTCGATATTCAATTGAAATGTTTGAAATACTATTCCTTTAACTGGCGCCTTTAAAAGGCGCACAAAATCTAGATGTCTGTTTAACATGCACTACCTCTGCGTCTTGACTCTAGGCATCTGCTACACGTATGTTTAAACCCTTGCGCTTTTCTGATGCGCATACTTCAGCTTTCGGTTGTAATATTACAACTTGTAATTTTTACTTTTTATACAATCTTGGAGATGATCCAAGGGATCTTGTTTCCCAAACCAAAATCATCTTTTATAGTTGCCTATTCAATTTGTTGTCTACTTTTTTTTAATTGTTTTTTTTACATCTTGTTTCCTAAGTGACTTTTTGCTACAATATGCACCTTCTAGATTTCACTTTGTATTGACTAGTGCATATACATGATGTAGAGATGCGGTAAAAATTGGAAATTTGTTATGGTATTTGTGTAACTTCAGTGACGATTGAAACAAATATCACACTAATGAACCGTATACAATCAGTTCCTTTTGTTAATACTAGCGTATAGCTCGATCACTGTGCTGCACAAGCATGTGAAGAACATCAAAAATTAAAAGGGTAGTTAAGTAAATATGATAACAGCTGAAATGCTGGTACATGGCTGAATTCTATACAATTAAATCCCTTTATTAATAGTAAGGATTAGAGATTATAAATGTATTGACCATATACATCTATTTATAACTTAAGGTTTTTTAAGTTCTGCCATTGTAATTTTTTTGATAAAAACTTCGAATAAGTCTGGTAACTGGGTGTGTTTTAATGATTTTTTGAATAATAATAAATAAAAAAATCAATCTTCCAGATAATACCTAAAAGTCATCATTGAGAACAAAAATACACAGCTATGAAAATAATATTGGAAGAATAACATAAATATAAGAATGATGTGAAAATACATTGAGTGGCAAACAGAAAGATTGGATACAAGCAATATGTTAAAAATTTGAAAGAACATTTCTGGTGCTGATTAAATAATCTTAACGGCACTTCAAAGATCAAGGCGATTTGTTTTGTTGACAACTTTGTATTTGTTTATTGCATATGTATATAAATATAACCTATTAGTTAATATTTTGATACTTCGAACATCACTGCTATATGAAGGTAAATGTTTATGATACATAATTTATGATGTTTTCCGTCTTTCTTCTGTTTTACATCCGTGGAAAAATAAATTTAAATGATAATCCAGAAGAGTAATCATAACAGTTTTAGTGATACTCAATAATATGGGTAAATAATACAAAATACATAAATACATGTTTAATAATTTTAAGATGGAAGAATTTATCGACAAATATGCTGTCATACCTTTTGACATAGTAATAGAATTCACTCTTGCCTAGTAGTGCATAAAAATAATGAAGTTTCATATACTGTATAAATAGCATGCTATTATATTCATTCTTGTCTAGTAGTGTAATGTAGTTATAATGTTAAATCTTATCAAATAATTAATTTGTTAGCATATTTTAATTAGTGTTTTGTCGATACTTTGTATAAACATTTGTTATGTCAATACTTCGTATAAACATTTGTTATTTTTATCCACTAGCGTGAAAGTAATTGGTGTGTTGTAAAATCTTGTAAATAATTAAATTGTCAAAATTAACTGAAGCAATGTGTAGTTTAATAATTTGTATAAACATTGTTAAATCTGTTCTTATCCTATAGTGTGATAGTTATCACCTTGATAAATCTTGACAAAAAAGAGTTCTTTATTTTAGTTGAATTAATGTAATGTGATAGTTACCACCTTGATAAATCTTGTCAAAAATTTGTGTATTGTTATCAAACCCAGTGTTCAATACTTCTTTGCTGTCAAATTTTGTCAAATAGTGTCGTCATATTGGGTTAACTAGTGTGTTAATACATATTGTCAAAGACATTTGTCTGCTTATATCAGAGCATATATTGTTTGCAATGCTGTTAGACAGTATTGATCTTTTAATAATTCCTTTTTATTTGAATTTAAATTTATAATGCTTAAATATTAAACCGAAAATGTTACTTAATTACAATGTAAAGTTGTTGAAATTAGTCCCACCTCGAGCAATTTATAAAATAAATCCTATATAAATACTAAGAGACCACCGTTCACATAGCCAATTGGTTTTGTAATAATATGTGGAAGCGGGTTTAATTTGTGTATGCTTAACTGCCACACTTATTACAAGTCACCCAATATATATGTTCACGTGTCTGGCTCATGATACGCCGCACAAGCGATGTGGTTCTCTAACAAAGGTTATTATTTTATATTATGGCCAAACTCATGTGTCACGACCAATTTTTTATAACTTTTGTCAAATTCATGAGCAATGACTTATTGAAGTGAAAATAGATTCGTGACAGACAAAGTTTTAAATCTCGTCCAACTTGCCTGAGATCTTATTTTTGTACTTGGGTAGAACAAAACATCAAATTCGTTCATATCTCATTTGATACTCATTTTGTCGAAGATATTAAAATCTCAATCAAAATATGGATTGAGATTTCGTTTGAAATTATATATATTTCTTCTATACGGTTTTTATTTTTATTTTTATGTGAGTTCAAAAAAATATCATCCTATCAATCATTCTTTGATGAACCTTCTAGTACTATTTTTAGACGAGTAGAGTTCTTCAGTTACTACCAAAGTAATCAAGTTAACGCGCTTTTACATAAAAGAAAAAAAAAACTAATCGTCTCTTTCTAGAGTATTAAATATTTTTCTATGCAAATCAAGTATGATGCAATATTGATTTTCTAGATTACAGTCATTAAATGAACGTCAATGTTAGAGTCTTAGACTCGACGTACTTCGATATAGTCTTGACAAATAACATGCACATCCGATACTCTTGTCTGGACCAACATCTCACCGATGCATGATATCGCATGTAAATATCTTAATGAGAGGTGATCGATATTCAAGATTCAAAACCTGGATCTCAATTTCTAATTTAATTACCTTTTTACCCTACTTTATGACATATTATACGTTGATCACAATTGTACATTTTGGATTTAACAATATTTATGTCATTATGTAGATATATTAATAACTTCGATATTTTCAAGAATAATATTATGGTAAATATCACATTGAACTCCTTGAAATGAGTATGACACGAGGTAAGCTCTGCTAAATAAGTCATTGAATACAACAAAAGAAAGGAAAAAACACGCCTGTTGCTTAAATATTACTCAAATCTTAGTTGGAAAACACAAAAACATTGTATTTGAAAAACGACTGAGTACGAAACTGACATGAAATGGAGAAACTTTGAACTTAGAAAGATTAATGTTAAACATGAATATACAATAATAAACTAAAATAGGGCAGCATAAATATTGTGAATTCTGGTAGATCTTTTCCTTCTTCACTATATCCTCCTAACACTAACTAAGTTGCCAACAATTATTCATGATGTTAAATAATATGTCTTGAAATAAGCCGAACTACCAACGTTATTCGATTCTTTAATCCGGATATTGCAAGCGCTTCATTTAATAATCTCAACTTTTATATCTGTCTAATATTCATGTTCATTCAGCTCATCAATAATTTAAACCAGTAACATAATTTCACCTTTTTTGCATTTTATTTTAGTTTTAATTTTTGCCTTACAATATCATCATGTATTGTTTGGGTTTCTTGCAGTTTATACTTTATACTATTGCTATAATATCTTTTAACAACTTGCTATCCATTCTAATTCTCCCTTTTTTGTGTCATTTTCTTTCGTTGTATGGGTCTCTTGATGGCAGAGTCAAATCTCAACATAAATGTTTCTCATTTTGATTAAGTAGAGAATCGAATTGACAAATATAATCCAAATTGGTTTTAAAAATAAGGTTCCTACAGTTTTATTGTTGTACGACTTAATCGGCGTTTTGCTCATTTAGCGATGGGGTGGAGTGGATCTGATTCTTATTGGCTAAAAGATTGCCATTTTTGTGTAATTTAGGTCTGTATTTTGCCATATAATGATGAGTGAGAATATGGGAGCACTCGGTTAAGAATCGGTTTTCTTTTCTTTTTACTAAACTTGAAATATGGATCATCACTGGTAGACTGTACTCTGTAAATGGTTTCATGCTCAAACAATTGCACTAAAAAAAAGGAGAAAAAGTAAATTGCTTTTAGGATTACCTTCAGAATATTAAAAAACTGGACGGGAAGGAGTAGGTGTATCTACTTATTTTCTTACTTGGCACATGCACTTTTAATATTATTGCAGACATTTCTAGTGTAGTAGTTACATGAGCAGCTTGTTTATCATAGATCAACAAGCCTAAATTGTCTTTATAGGTCATTAAATTTCATTTTGTAGCAAGTTAACAATTCAGTAGTTAGTTTCTTTCCACATGATCATTAAACACATAGTCAACATGAAAATATCAACTATTACAAAGGCTCCTAATTTATACAGTACACAGTTTTGATTTACCAACTATTAAGGTGTAAGTAATATATCAAGCTTTGCCATATGTATTTAACATCATAATAACATGATTGATGTATGCCAGTACCCGGAATTACAAATTCTATCCAAAAAGTACAAAAATTCAATCATCTTGTGTATGATATATCGGTTTTGCTTATTCAACCAGCAAATTAAGAGTATTCTGTAAAGCAACGAGCTTTTATTCTTAATTTGAATAATTTCCCGATCTAATTAAACGTTAAAAATAACTTAGTGCCTGATGTGGGGAAGGGGTCTCCTGTAAATGGACCTTTGATTCTTTTTTTTATTCTTAAAAAAAAAATCCTACCTATTTTCTATTATGGATTGGAAACTAATGTGTAGAAGAAACAGTATACTGACAAAAAAAATTTCCAAAGTCAAAAGAGCGATCGGGTTGCAAAAATAAAAGATTTTTTATCCTCTGATAATTTATTTAATAGAACGAAGATAAACCTATTGGATAGTAGAAGGAGAGAGGAAAAAGAGCATGTGGGGATAATCTAAACCATTTGCAGCCCCCCTAATATCCACCTTATATGTTTAGATCCATGCATTTCATATAGTAAAATCCCAGTCGTTCCAGCACTTCTCATTATATATATATATATATATATATATATATATATATATATATATATATGAGCTACCACATGACAATCGATAGTGCTAGCAAAGTATGTATGTTTTTTTGGAACATTTGTCCATATTTCGTATGTAAATGACTATTATTTATAGGAAGCAAAAAATACCATAAAATTGATGTTCCAATATGTTTTACTTGCAAACTATAACTTTAAAAGAACCTATATTTGAAAAAAAAATTGTATATGATTTTGACAAACTAACAGGCTACATCAACATATATCAGGTTGCAGATGCAATGTCATTCATACTCCACATTACCAACGTAACAAGCAACGCCTTGTCAATGATAACCTCACTCCAACGCTATGGAGATGACACCTCATTATGGGGTCCTCCCCAAACAGAAAGAGACAATTACTGGGGAACAGATGCCGGGGGGCCTGGAAATGCAGGCGTTGGGTCGCAAATCAGTGTCCCAACTGATCTGGTGCCAAATGTATATGTATGTGATAGTGGGTGCCAATATCGGACTGTTCAAGCTGCTGTAGATGCAGCTCCAGATTGGTCTGACCGGTATGTAATTTACATAAAAGAAGGGGTGTACAAGGAAATTGTGAGAGTGCCATTTGAGAAGACAAATTTGGTGTTCTTGGGAGATGGCATGGGCAAAACTGTTATCACTGGTAATTTGAATGCTGATACAGTTGGGTTGTCTACCTATAACACTGCTACTGTTGGTGAGTATACTAAATCATTATTCTGTCTTTTAACATGATCCTTGCATTTCTTTTTCCCTTTTTTCTTTTTAAAAAATAAAATAATTGGTAATCGGTAATTCATTGTAAGGGGATTTGATTCTTGGACTTTTGAATCTAAGTTTTAAGGCTGGTGGTCATCCATAATTAGTTGGAATATCAACTGAAGGGAAAATTCATCATTAAGGCTTGTTTTGGTGAAGTATAATTGAAACAAACCTAATCTGAAACTTACTACAAAAACATGCTTTTTCTACCACTGGACAAAAGTTTGAAAAGGTGAACTGAAATGATCTTAAATCGCGCCAATTATCTTTTTTAGTATTTTTTTTTTTTTGCATGATTTAGGATAACATCGACTGACTTTATCCTAAATCATGCAAAAAATGAACTGATACTATCGTAAATCACATCAAAGATATTTGGTTAAAAAAAATAAACTGGTCCAATCTAAGACCGCGATAGTTCATTTTTTAGCTGTATTGCAACCTGGTAGAAGCAGATCTGTTTTTGTAGTAAGTTTCAAAGTCAACAAATTTCTGTTATACTTTTAAAAAACAAGGCCAATTGACTAAATTTTGCTTAAATGAATGATACAGGGATTAACTTCCAGGGATTTTTGGTTTTCCCCTAACATACATTGGGTACATTTATAGTCTGTACCACAATGCATATGCTAATAGATCTAAAATAGATTATTGTAAATGTAGGTGTAAGTGGAGATGGTTTTATGGCGAGCAACTTAACTATAAGCAACACAGCAGGGCCCAATGCCCACCAAGCAGTTGCGTTCGTGTCTGACAGCGACCGCTCCATTATTGAATCCGTTGAATTTCTTGGTCATCAAGACACGCTCTATGCACACTCGCTGCGCCAGCTGTACAAATCCTGCAGCATATCAGGCACTGTAGATTTCATCTTTGGCAATTCTGCATCGGTATTTCAGGATTGCTTGATCTACGTGCTGCCTCGCCAACTCAACCCTGAAAAAGGGGAGACCAATACGGTTACGGCCCATGGGAGAACAGACCCGGCCCAGTCGACTGGTTTTGTGTTTTACAAGTGTAGTGTGAATGGAAGTGATGACTATTGGAGTTACTACAATCAGAACCCTGCAGTTCACAAGACTTACCTTGGAAGACCGTGGAAGGAGTATTCTAGAACGGTGTTTATAAATTGCAGTTTGGAGAAGATAATTAGGCCGGAAGGGTGGTCGGTATGGATTGGAGATTTTGCGTTGAACACCCTGTTTTATGGGGAATATAATAATGAGGGACCCGGAGCAGATGTGACACAGAGGGTGACTTGGAGCAGTCAAATACCTGAAGAACATTTGGATGTCTATTCTGTACAGAATTTCATTCAAATTTAATGAGGGGGAGTGGAAATGTGAATTGAGATTAATGATGAGTTTGTATATTGGTTTAAATGCTGTAGAATTGTAAAACATAAGCATTCAGTTTATATGCACTCTAAATTAATATCCAAAAAATGAGTTTATATTCAACAAGGTAAATTCCAAGTAAAACTAGTTTGATGTGTCCAAGCTCAGTAAGAATTTCGCATCATTTCCTTATTCTCAAAAATAAAATAAAAATTAGACGTGGTTAATTTGTATTATGATTCTAACGTTTGTTTTTATGTACCATGTTATATTAGTGGAAAAATTTTCAAAGGAGGTTATTCGATTTGATCGAAAGAGTGAGTATATTAGAAAAGGTTCCGAACGTATCTAAAAATGAATAAAGATTCAATCTCAGAAGTTACTCCTCCATGTGATACATAATGATGCGTCGATAAGGATTAATCGAACTTTGTTGAACAATGTACGATTAATTATGAGTGAAGTTGAGTTAGTTTCTTTATATAAGGTCATGTACTTAAGAATAGTACACAAGATTAATATTATTTCATCTAAATAATATTTTACAATATCACACAAGATAAGAGTTAATAAGAAACTCCAACGTACGCTAAGTTAAGGAGTTGGCAGATTGTATGAGTCGAACGATTGCACATAATGAATGTTCGTAAGGGATTCTGTATGAATCTCCCCAAAAGGATTTTGGGAAACACTATCATGGATGACATAATTATGTTTTGAACATAATTTTTGTAAACTAAAACCAAATCAGTTTTATAAATAAAGAAATTCATAAAACGTTTATGAATACTTGTTCTGTTGCATTCAGAAACAATTATTGTTTCAAAAAATACCAACTTCTTTGTGACGGAATTTCTTTGAGGAATTATTGATAGTAAAATGGAATTGGATACAATCCATAGATAGAACTGATTAGATGAGATGAAATGAAATTAACTAACCTAAGCAAACACATTACGTTAGAGTGTCTAATAAGTATTCTCGCACAATGAAGAGAAACTATGAGTTTCTTATCAATGTTGAAAATATATAATCATCGGTTGTTTAATTAAACCATTAAGAGTGTTGACTCTATGATATGGTATGATGCGCAAATCCGAAAGAAATCCAAGTACGCTATCAAAATATGATTTTGGTAGTCGTAACCAAAGGGATGTGATCCATCAGCCGTGATTGTGTCTTTATGAGCAAGACTAATGCAGTTGGAATTTAATGAGCAACGTTGATAAGAATATCCTCATAAATTTCAATTGTTGAAATTAGCAAAATAGATTTTTTATTCAACGTACTCAAGTTATTTCAGATTTACTCACAAAATTATAACTTGATAAGATCTAGTGTTTCGGTATATATGTGCTGAAATAGAAAATTCTAAATGATGATTTAGAGTAGTCTATTTGCACATAACAACCAAAATGTCTCGAAGTCAGTGGGAGCAATATAGAGGTTGTGAGCTTTCGAATATGATCCAAGAAATGACACAAAATTATCATTTTATAAGCATCAAAACTGAATAAGTATTTTGATAGAAATATCAAATAGTTTGATTTTCAATCAAAGTAGAGAGGAAGCGTGTGTTCATTAAGAAAGAAGGTTAAAAGGTACATTGATATTTCTAAACTATAAGTAAACAACATGTTGTTGATTTTAACGATGTACATTTGTTAAATCAACCTTAGTTGTTTTAATACTCAACTTTGAATTGTAAATGATGTCTTTTATAGTGAGTATACAAGATATTGACAATGTCCCAAATCGATATGTAAAGACACATTATTAAATTGTTTAATACAGAACATGTGAGACGAGTTCCTTATGCATTGGTAATATGAATTATCATACAATTTATGTTATCTACAATATCGTGATTTGTTTATGTATTTGATACATGAAGCTTTATCAAATCCAAATAAATATCACTAAATGGTTGTTTGAAGTGTTCTCATGTATTTATGAAATACTACATAATTGTTTACACAAACAAAAACTCCTTAGGAAGGAGTGTACAGACTCATACATCATAAGTGATATTGAATATAGTATGTCAATAATAAATTTAAGTTAAGAATCTTTAAGTTGGAAATGTTCCAAACGAAAGACCGTGGTTAATTCAATGAGAATGGCTAAGTACATTGCTTTGAATAACACTGCAATAAAAGCATATGTGTGTGTGTGTATGCACAAATTTATAACTGAGCCGATTCCAAATGCTGAGAATCACATAACATTGTTATATGATAACAAATGTCGTGATATTGTTCATAAACAGATCTTAGAGCTCACTGTAAGTCGAGAGACATACTCCGAATTGTTCTACATGATAAAACAGTTTATCACTATCGGAGAGAGTTGATTGACAGAGTAGAAAATTGAAGCATAATAGCACACCGTTCACTGAGGGATTGAGCCAATTGGTTTTGAGAAAAATGATTAGAGAAGTAGGAATAAGATTCCATAATTGGCCCCAAGTGCACGGAGATTGATAGAGTTTGGGTATGCACTAAGGGCAATTATGTAATTTGTTACGTATATCTAACTCGTTGACTAATCTTGTTCGAAATAAAGGTGTTTCCTTTCTATTATATACTTGTATAATGTAGTTATATTAATTAACTAATTAAAAATATATTTAATAGAAAATCGATAAATGGTATGTTTTGTGATAATAGTTGCAAAATGTTGTAACCGTGAGTAATTTATCACAATAAAAATAAATATAACATTTTAAATGTTCCTAGTCAAAATGCATCGAGACTGGATATCGATGTATCCGTTGAGACTAGAGTACGTAACGTCCAAATGTTGGGAAGTGTATTACTCATGACTTCTGGAGGCACCTAGGCGTTACGTACTAATAGTTATTGGATAACTATGGAACGACTATTCGATAGTTTTCTGTTGATTAATATAACAAAGGTTAAACAGAAAATATCGATGTGAATAATTTACACAGTTCTTTCGACTTGAGAATACTATGAATCTTCAATATGAAAGCTCCGCTTTGATTATAGTCAAATCATGGTACTTTGTCCATCGAGTGACTATAGTTTGGTCGAGTGGAAGTATTGGAAGTGAAGCACTATTCAAAAGCGGATCCGTCTCCTCAGTTATATGAGATTAGTATCATGGTCAATTCAAGTCAACCCAAAGTCAAAATCTCTGGTCAAAGTTGTTCATTTAATAATAATTGTTATTATTGAACCAAGGACTTTATGTTTGGATTATAGAGTTGAATGTGGACGATGTTGGAATTTTGACCATTACCAAATTCAATAAGTCCAAACTGATATAGTTTTGACGAAGAGAATTGGTGTAAATAATTGTCACCACTGGGTAACACTTATTAAATCAAAATAAGATTTTTTTCGAAAATGAGTAAGTGATAAATTCAGTCATAATGTCACACTACCTGCTAAGTGAAGTGTGAACGTTAACGTTCATATAGTTCGACGTTAGTCGCCGACCGAATTTACACCCAAGGGTCACACAACCAAATAGATGAATTCTCTTAAGACCGAATGATTTAAGTAGTTTATAATTGTTATAAATTTATTAAATTAATTAATATTTATGAAATATTAATTATAACATTTGGATATAATTTGAGAAATAAATTTGTGGCATGTATTTATAAAAAGTTATAAATATGTTGATCGATATGAGATATCGACAACAAATTTAGTTTAATATAATTATGTGTATTTAAATTGAGTTAACTAGGCTCACAGCCTATGAATTTATAGGTGAAAGTTGTTGGTTTTGATAGAGGAAGGGGGTAGCTACAATGCATGAGATTAGGGTTTTGAGATGTGTGGTTGAGATCATTATTTGCTCTCTTATCCTACCCATATAAAAGTTAATCTCAAAACCCTAGTCAAAGGCTAATTCATTATTGAGCCGCCACTTTCCTTTTCCTCTTCCACATTTTAATGGCAGCAACTTTCCTCTAAAATCATCCCTAAAATTCTCAAATCCAATTCAAAATTAATTTATACTAAAAGGTCTCAAATCCTAGATTAGCAACCTGACGGATTGTGAATTGTTCTTAGAAGAGAAATCAATGTTCAACGTGGACTCAAAGGCTTCATTAAGGGGTGCATTTTATTTTGTTATCACCGTTTTGATTTTAAGTTTATCATATAAAAGTTGATTTACATCCACATCCTTTATTTGTATTCAGATCTGTTTATTGTTTAGATTAGGTGGGATTTTTGTGGGTACATGTATTTGTTACAATTAGATTGGTTATGTGATGCCCCACCTCTATACTCACACTAGCCAAGGACACTACGGGGTAATGCCGTCGACTAGCACGAAGAATAAGGCTGTTGAGGAGCGACCATCTGTGTAATTGCTTTGTGCGAGTACCGATATGTCAGATAGTATAACATGCATTTCATTTCAAGAAGAAATCCGACATATCAAATACCAACTCAAAACTACTACACAGTGGCTATGTGGGCTTCGAAAAAATATATAGAAATAAGCACAACACAAACCAGTCACAGATATTCATATCACTAAGGCGGAAACAGATATGAATATAACACATAGGAATGTACATCAAAATAGTGGTCATAGAAGATCCACAATATCACAAAAGAATAAGTATAAATCAAGGAGTCTCTATCTCAAATGTATAAAAGCAAAAACTACTAAGCTAAAGTAGTTAGCCAAAAGTCATAAGCTAGCCCCTGCTAAGTAGTCAAGTGGAAGCACCTGTAACACCTCGGTCTGACCCGAGTATTATTTAAGAAGAAAAATAATAAACGGATCAGTCTAGCTATAAATATCATATGAGATGAGAAAGGATTAAGAGATACCACAAAAATGTATGATAACAATAATGCCATACTAGGACAAGTATACATTCGATAACAATAAAAATCAAATCATAATATCTCAAATCTTGTCAAATATCCAAAAAGAATATCACATTCTTTAGCTTATTCACCAAACCCAAAATATTAACAAAACATATCAATGTCAATCGCAAAAATTGGTGAAACACAAATTCCAGAAGTCAACAATTAGAAATCCAGAAAAACACAAAGGGGGAAGCCTATCACAAACGGGAGCATGAAAACTCACCAATACGTGTATCACAAACGGAACGCTATTCCAAGGTCGCTAACCATCAAGTTTGATCCGAGGCTCCACAAACGGCCCGAAGACTATGGGTCGCTACCCCCACCGATTTGAACCGAAGCTCCACAAACGGGGTTTAGTCTCCCACACAAACAAAGAGACATCGCACATCGCTAGTCTAAATCACAAAATGATCATCATTGATCGATAAGTGTAAATTACATTAAGCTAGTAAATAAATAAATTTAGCTTCATGTCCCATAACCACTGGCTTAACTTAAATATTTACGAACAAATTGTAGATTTCCACTCGAAAATTGTCACGAGATTTCAATCGAACAAGTCCAAGAATTAACCGATGAAGTAAACGCAAGCGTTTCATACCACTTGTTTTGCTAAGTCGTTTAATTAGATTTCTCATACGAATGAGTTAAAGGTTTGTATATACTAATAGATAAGAAAACGGTTTTAAAAAACAAGCTTTTTTGTGAAAGAGTTTGAGTATTTACTACTAGTATAGAAACCTTTGTATTTAAAAGTGACAAATCACAGAAATGATTGTAAAAACAATCTATCACCAAAAATCCACATTCGACGACGCGAATTCAAACCATAAAAATCGATATCAAATCCAATTAAATGAATATTCCCAAAACTCCATAAATGAAGTCATCAAAGTCGATAATAATTGACAACAACTAACCGGATCAACAAAAATCGATAAAATTTGGAAATCCACTCAAAAACAGCCAAAATAGGCAAAATTGAACAGTTCCAGACGTCTGAAATTACCAACCAGACGTCTGAACCACTAACCAGACGTTTGGTTGGATTTCCAGATGTCTGGATTTTGCCTCTGCCTTTTTTCTTTTTCCAGGGACGAATTCCAAACGTCTGGATTTTCAATCCAGACGTCTGAAATTTCCTGCTAGGCAAAAATCAGCCTAGCCCAAAAAGGGCAAAAATTCAAACCGAAATGCGGTCGAACGAGCGATGGATGCTAGGGATTTATGCCAATCGACAACCCAGTCCTATAGGCTCTTCGATACACCACCAAAACATGTCCAAACATCCAAGATAGGATCTTTAAAGATTTTGACTTCAAAAATCAAAAATTGGAAAATTCACCAAATTAATTCAATTCAAAAGCAATTTGACATGCAATAGGTGTTAGGAATTCATACCTAACAATAATGAAGGCTATAGACGTAGTTGTAAGTTCAAAAACTCACATTTAAACCCAAATATAGAAATGAGAAGCTCTAAAACAAGCAAAGATTGATTTCTCTTCAACAACACCTCCAGAATCTTCAATCTATTATCAAATGAATTGAATTTCCTAAGTTAAAGTACAGGAATTTCTGAAAATTGAAGAGAGATTGGGATGGAGAAGATGAAGAGGATTCTTACCTAAGCTTCTCTTTGATTTATAACTTGAATTTGAATTCCTAAGAGAAACTAGGGCTTAGGAATTTTAATTTCCTCTTCCCACCATTCTTTCTAGGGCTAGAGGGTGTTAGGAAATGTTATGAATGAATGAAGAGGAGTGGAGTGGGAGTTATTAGGTAGAGGAGTTGGGTTCTCTTGTTGGGTTAGTGGGCTGAAACCCAAAGCCCTAAATGAAAATATCATAATTCTAATCAACTCCAAACATATCGATGTTTATACTAAAAAAGATCGCAAACGCTATTTTGGACTCAATGGAAGTAGTCACGAGTCCTAATATTACTGTTTACAAAAAGTAGCATTTCGGACTTTTAATCCGACCAACGATGCTATATTTAAATAAAAAATTTAAATATACAATCGTAAAATATGCGGGTTGTTAGAGACTCCCCTCCTTAAAGAAATTGCGTCCTCGCAGTATTTAAGAAGAAAATAAAAAGTAACAACCATACAAAGGCATATCAACACAAAATGAAAATTTTGAAGTGAGAAGTTTACCTTAAGGAGCACGAGAGAGTAAGTCCGGATGTGTTTGCTCGATGAATTCTCTAGATTCTCAAGAACAATCCTTAGGATTTGAGGACCATTGTACTTTCACAAGCGGAACATCTTTATTTCGAAGGCGTTTAACCTCCGTAGCAATGATACGAATACGATGTTGCTTATAAGTCAAATTAGGTGAAACTCCAATTTCTTCAATAACGCCGGGATCAAGAATAGAATCGGAATCCCTAAGGCATTCCCGTAGTTGAGAAACGTGGAACACGTCATGGATAGCAGAAAATTGAGCCAGTAACAAAAGGCGATAAGCCACGAAACCAATACGTTCGGTGATGGGAAATGGACCAATATATCGAGGTGCTAATTTCCCCGAACGACTGAAACGCACAACACCCTTCATAGGTGAAACACGAATGAACACCAAATCTCCCATAGAAAATTCTAATTTTCTTCGTCGGTTATCGACATAGGATTTTTGTCTACTTTGAGCTTCTTTCACCCTATGACGAATAAGGTCAATCTTTTCTGTGGAATCACGAATAAAATCTGGACCTAAAACTAGCTTTTCACCGGCTTCAAGCCAACACGAAGGAGATCGGCATGGCCTCCCATAGAGTGCCTCAAAAGGTGTCATACCAATACTAGATTGGAAGCTATTATTATAAGAAAACTGATCAACAAGGGAAATATGATCTTCCCAACTTCCACCAAAATCATGAACACATGCACGAAGGAGATCTTCAAGAGTTTGATTCACATGCTCGGTTTGTCCATCGGACTGAGGATGATAAGCGGTGCTAAAATTAAGCTTTGTTCCCAAAGCTTTTTAAAGACCCTCCCAAAATCCACTAGTAAATAATGGATCACGATCGCTAATAATAAAAGTAGGTACTCCATGTAATTTAATGATTTCTTTAACATAGAGTTTGGCCAAAAGAGGTACGGTCCGATTAGATCGAACAGAAATAAAATGAGCGGACTTTGTAAGTCTATCTACAATCACCCCTAAACTGTCATGATCCGAACGAGAACGGGGAAGACCGTCAATAAAGTCCATGGAAATTTAATTCCACTTCCAAACGGGAATGTCTAAAGTTTGCAATAACCCACCGGGCCTTTGATGCTCGGCCTTAACGAGTTGGCAAGTCATGCAACGCTTAATGAAGTTAGCAATATCTGATTTCATTCCATCCCAATAATAAAGTCGCTTCATGTCCGTGTACATTTTACTACTACCGGGATGAATGGTAAATTTAGAACGATGAGAATCTTCTAAAATGTCTTTACGAAGATCACAAATATTTCAAAGTCTTTCAAACCATCAACATCAATTGTATCCCTACAACTTTGGCTAAGATGAGCTAATTCAGGATCATGCTTTTGAGCTTCAAGAATGCGGTCTAAAAGAGAAGGATGAGTCTCAAGGCTACAAAAAACAAGAGATGAACATGAATTGGATTCACGATCTCGAATCTCACAAGTGGACAAAGTATCGAGATCATTCTATTCGGATATCATCATTGAAACAACCGCTTGTTGCTTACGACTAAGGGCATCGGCAACACGATTTCCCTTTCCGGGAGTATAAAGAATATCAAGATCATAAGATGCAAGGAATTCGAGCCAACGTTGTTGATGCAAATTAAGTTCCTTTTGAGAAAATAAGTACTTCAAAGATTTATGATCGGTGTAAAGAATAAATTTCTCTTTCAAAAGATAATGTCGCCAAATTCTAAGGGCGAAAACAATAACCGCGAGCTCTAAATCATGAGTGTCATATCTAGTCTCGGCAGGCTTTAATTGCCTAGAAGCATAAGCGATAATACATTCCCTTTGCATGAGAACGGCTCCCAAACCAACACGACTAGCATCAGTATAAACAATGAAATCTTGGTTCTCTTCGGAAATCACAGGAATAGGAGCATCGGAAAGGAGTTCTTTTAATTTTTGAAAAGCAGCTTCACATTTGTCTGACCAAATGTATTTAACTCCCTTCTTTGTCAAACTAGTAAGAGGTACGGAAATTTTAGAAAAGTCTTTTATGAACCGACGGTAATAGCCCGCCAATCCAAGAAAGCTATGAATTTCCATCACACTCTCCGGTCTCTTCCAATTTTGAATCGCTTTAATCTTTGAAGGATCTACGGAAATTCCGGATTCAGAAATAATATGTCCTAAAAATTTCACACGGGATTGCCAAAAGTGGCATTTAGAAAATTTTGCTTTCAATTGATTACTCCTAAGAGTTTCCAACACAATCCGAAGATATTTTTTATACTCTTCCTCGGTTTTAGAATAAACAAGAATATTATCGATAAAGATGAGAACAAATCGATCGAGGAAGTCTTTGAAAACTCAATTCATAAGGTCAACAAAATAAGCTGGAGCATTCGTTAAACCAAATGGCATAACAAGCCATTCATAAGATCCATAACGAGTATGGAACGATGTCAAAGGAATACTATCCTCTGCAATACGAAGCTGATGAAAACCGGTTGCTAAGTCTAACTGTAAAAAGACTCTAGCACCACTAAGTTGATCGAATAGATCATCAATCCGAGGCAAGGGATATTTATTCTTGATGGTGAGATCATTAAGCTTGCGGTAGTTAACACAAAGCCTAAGCGTACCATCGGATTTCTTCACAAAGATAGCTGAAGCTCCCCAAGGAGAGGAACTAGAACGAATAAACTCTTTGGCTTCCAATTTGGATAATTGTTTACGCATCTTCTCATTTTCCTTATTGGACATACGATAAGGAGGACGAGTGATAGGTAGAGCTCCAGGGATTAGATTAATTCTGAACTCAATTGCTCGCTTAGGTGGTAATCCTAAAACGGGCTCAAATATGTCGGGAAATTCACGAACAACGTGAATAATGGAAATGACATCTTCCTCATCATCATTATCGTCATCATGTGGATTTAGAGAATATAAGGATGCCACCGAATTGGAATCTGAATCTTTAAGAACAACATAAATCTGCTTAACAGATTGAGGATGTTGAAGATAAATAGTTCTTTCGGGACGTAGGATGTAGGCTTCATAATGATTAAGCCAATCCATTCCAATCCATTCCAATCCATTCCCCAAATCATTCCGAAACCAAGGTAACGCATAACATGCAAATCGGCACGGAAAGCATAATCACATAAAATAATCTCGACATCTTTACAAAGTAAACTGAGTGTTGCGATTCCACCGACCGGATTCACAATTCTCAGTAAAGTCATCAAAGCCAAAAAATTAAAGAAAAAGTATCAACAAGTTCTTTTGATATAAAAGAGTGGGATGCACCCGTATCAAAAGGAACTCGAATAGGATGATCATGAAACATAATAATGCCATCAAGGATAGAATGAGAAATACCTTGACCAAGAGAAGTGTTATTAGGGGCTTACACAACATTTAGCTTTCCCTCATTTTTTCTTTGAAGCTTGGGACATGAAGATTTAGGATGACCCAAAATTTTGCAATAGCGACAAGTAAGGGGCTTCAGACATTTATTTGCATAATGGTCCTTAGAACCACAATTGTAGCACTCTCCACGACCAGAGGTAGGAGTCTTTACTACCGAGGTCACTTGCTTCCCTTTATTGTTGGGATAAGGCTTGGACTTAATAGGCCTCTTCTTATTGATGTTTTGTTTGTCACCCACAACTTCAACATCACTTTCTTTATCGGCCTCTTCGAGTCGAAGAGCGATATCAACAAGCTGATCGAAAGAAACTTCTAGTTTCAGAAGTAAAGGAATTTTGAGGTTCTTATTCAACCCATAGACAAACCTCTGATTTTTTTTCAATGGGGTATTAATATACTTGACCCCATATTTAAAGAGAGATTCAAAAGATGCGACGTAATCCATCACAGAAGATTCACCTTGAACAAGGTCAATAAAGCGTCAGGCCAAAGTTACCTTTTCAGCCTCCGACACAAACTTTAACTCGAACCTCTCCCGGAATTGCTCCCAAGTAAGATCCGCTTCAATAATTTCCGAAATCAAAAGCTCATACCAATCTAATGCTCTTTCCTGGAGCATGCTAGAAGCCACTTGGACACGATGTAGATCCACAAGATTTATGCGGGAAAAGATGTGATCGCATGTTATAAGCCAAGCTTGGACTTCTATAACGCTTTCGGAACCCTTGAATGGCCTTCCACCCAAATTGGTATAATCACTGCACAAGCGTGCAAACCCGGATTTAGGATAAGTAGGCTCAGGAATGGGCCCGACAGCCTGGGCATTCTTTACAAGATCTAAAAGTTGTTGAGCAGACATGAATACGCCATCCTGAGGAGTAGCACGGGATTGACCGACGCTGGGACGGCCAGGTCTAACCATTTCCCTTCTTTAAGAAAGAAAGAAAGAAGAGGAAAAATTTTATTCTCAGAATGAATATCAAACAAACTTGATTGATAAAACAAGGCATCATAAAAGAAAATAGGATAGAACGGGTCTTAAGACTCGAATTAAATCCTAAGGCACGACTCCTAAGAAAGACTTAGGACAATGATTCTTGCTAGATTATTCTACATTATTCCGAAGTTTGGCTACGATACCAAGCTGTGATGCCCCAACTCTATACTCACACTACCCAAGGACACTACGGGGTAATGCCGTCAACTAGCACGAAGAATAAGGCTGTTGAGGAGCGATCATCTGTATAATTGCTTTGTGCGAGTACCGATATGTCAGATATTATAACATGCATTTCATTTCAAGAAGGAATCCAACATATCAAATACCAACTCAAAGCTTCTACACAGTGGTTATGTGGGCTTTGGAAACAAATATAGAAATAAGCATAACACAAACATGTCACATATATTCATATCACTAAGGCAGAAACAGATATGAATATAACACATAGGGGTGTACATCAAAATAGTGATCATAGAAGATCCACAATATCACAAAAGAATAAGTATAAATCAAGGAGTCTCTATCTCAAATGTATAAAAGCAAAAACTACTAAGCTAAAGTAGTTAGCCAAAAGTCAGAAGCTAGCCCCTGCTAAGTAGTCAAGTGGAAGCACCTGTAACACCTCGGTTTGACCCGAGTATTATTTAAGAAGAAAAATAATAAACGAATCAGTCTAGCTATAAATATCATATGAGATGAGAAAGGATTAAGAGATACCACAAAAATGTATGATAACAATAATGCCATACTGTGACAAGTATACATTCGATAACAATAAAAATCAAATCATACAATATCTCAAATCTCGTCAAATATCCAAAAAGAATATCACATTCTTTAGCTTATTCACCAAACCCAAATATTGACAAAACACATCAATGTCAATCGCAAAAATTGGTGAAACACAAATTCCAGAAGTCAACAATTAGAAATCCAGAAAAACACAAAGGGGGAGGCATATCACAAACGGGAGCATGAAAACTCACCAACACATGTATCACAAACGGAACGATATTCCAAGGTCGCTAACCATCAAGTTTGAGCCGAGGCTCCACAAATGGCCCGAAGACCATGGGTCGTTACCCCACTGATTTGAACCGAAGCTCCACAAACGGGGTTTAGTCCCCCACACAAACAAAGATACATCGCACATCGCTAGTCTAAATCACAAAATGATCATCATTGATTGATAAGTGTAAATTACACTAAGCTAGTAAATAAATAAGTTTAGCTTCATATCCCATAACCACTGGTTTAACTTAAATATTTACGAACAAATTGTATATTTCCACTCAAAAATTGTCACGAGATTTCTATCGAACAAGTCCAAGAATTAACCGACGAAGTAAACGCAAGCGTTATACCACTTGTTTTGCTAAGTCGTTTAACTAGATTTCTCATACGAATGAGGTAAAGGTTTGTATATACTAATAGATCAGAAAACGGTTTTAAAAAACAAGCTTTTTTTGTGAAAGAGTTTGAGTATTTACTACTAGTATAGAAACCTTTGTATTTAAAAGTGACAAATCACAGAAATGATTGTAAAAACAATCTATCACCAAAAATCCACATTTGACGACGTGAATTCAAACCATAAAAATCGATATCAAATCCAATCAAATGGATATTCCTAAAAATCCATAAATGAAGTCATCAAAGTCGATAATAATTGACAACAACTAACTGGATCAACAAAATCGATAAAATTTGGAAATCCACTCAAAAACAGCCAAAATAGGCAAAGTTGAACAGTTCCAGACGTCTGAAATTACCAACCAGACATTTGAACCACTAACTAGACGTCTGGTTGGATTTCCAGACGTTTGGATTTTGCCTCTGCCTTTTTTCTTTTTCCAAGGACCAATTCCAGACGTTTGGATTTGCAACCAGACGTCTGGATTTTCAATCCAGACGTCTGAAATTTCCTGCTAGGCAAAAATCAGCCTAGCCTAAAAAGGGCAAAAATCCAAACTGAAATGCGATCGAACGAGCGATGGATGCTAGGGATTTATGCCAATCGACAACCCGGTCCTATAGGCTCTTCGATACACCACCAAAACATGTCCAAACATCCAAGATAGGATCTTTAAAGATTTTGACTTCAAAAATCAAAATTGGAAAATTCACCAAATTAATTCAATTCAAAAGCAATTTGACATGCAATAGGTGTTAGGAATTCATACCTAACAACAATGAAGGCTATAGACGTAGTGTGAGTTCAAAAACTCACCTTTAAACCCAAATATAGAAATGAGAAGCTCTAAAACAAGCAAAGATTGATTTCTCTTCAACAACACCTCTAGAATCTTCAATCTATTATCAAATGAAATGAATTTCCTAAGTTAAATTATAGGAATTTCTGAAAATTGAAGAGAGATTGAGATGGAGAAGATGAAGAGGATTCTTACCTAAGCTTCTCTTTGATTTATAACTTGAATTTGAATTCCTAAGAGAAAATAGGGCTTAGGAATTTTAATTTCCTCTTCCCACCATTCTTTCTAGGGCTAGAGGGTGTTAGGAAATGTTATGAATGAATGAAGAGGAGTGGAGTGGGAGTTATTAGGTAGAGGAGTTGGGTTCTCTTGTTGGGTTAGTGGGCTGAAACCCAAACCCAAAGCCCCAAATGAAAATATCAAAATTCTAATCAACTCCAAACACATCAATGTTTATACTTAAAAAGATCGCAAACACCATTTTGGACTCGATGGAAGTAGTCACGAGTTCTAATTCGACTGTTTACAAAAATTAGCATTTCGGACTTTTAATCCGACCAACGATGTTATATTTAAATAAAACATTTAAATATACAATCGTAAAATATGCGGGTTGTTACAGGTTATGTGCTTGTTATAATATATTTTTTATTGATTTATTGTTGAACTAATTTTCTGAAGGAAAATATTTTTAATTTTGATTTATATTAATATATAAATATAGATCTAGATTAAATGTGTATAGATCTACAAATTATGAATATGTATAATTGTATATGTGTTTATATATCATATATATTTAATCTTAAAATTTTCTTATGATGATTTTTACCTATTATGAATCATAAAATATAAAAATATATTATTAAATATGTATATAGATATTTTATTATTATTTAATGATTTTGTGAATTGTTTATTATGAATAAAATAACTAAATGTTCAAAATTTAGTTCTATATTTTTTATATTTTCTTCACCATGTAATAAGATTACAGTAAATTTTTAGATTTTTTAAACTTAATTTATTATTTTTTGAAAATTAATTTACTTTCGTTCTACAATTAATTGTTTAAATAAAAATATAATTTCAGTTGGCAAAATTCTAGAAATTTTGCTTTAGGCTTACATATGGGTCTAGAACCTTCAAAAAATGTTTCATATTTTTATAACTTAATTTATTATTTTTTTTGATTAATTTATTTTCAAAATGCAATTAATTCTTTAATTAAAAATGTATTTTCTATTGATAAAATTATAGAAATTTTTGCTAAGCCAAAATTATGTCTCAGATATTTTCAGAATTTTTTTTAGAATTTTTCAACTTGATTTCCTATTTTTAAGAATTAATTTGATTACGGGCTATTATCAATTATTTGAAATGGAATATTGTTTTAATTGTAAAAAAATTCATAAATTAATCTTAAGCCCAAAATGCATTTTTAGATTTTCTAAATTTTTAAAACTTGTATTATTATCGTATAATTATTTTACATTAATTTATTATGGCAGAAACTGTTTTATTCAATAAATTATATATACGTATATATACATATATTTGTATTTTGTTTTGACATATCATACAAGCATATTTGGACAAATTACAGCATACACAAAATGAGCTAATGTATCCATTGCAATGTAAATTGCAGCATCTATATACGAGCACATTATACCATTCACGGATTATGATGTTACATATGCACTCACATGTATATGCATATATGTGTGTGTGTGAGTGTGTGTGTGTGTGTGTATGATACATACATGTATATGTATACTTGTATAAATAAATTAAATTAAATTAAATAAATCTCAAAATACAAATTGTACGGTTAGAATACATATGGACATAGTAATAAATATTGCCATGAATAAATTATTAATAATGACATTTAATGAATCAATTAATTCAAATTAAAGAGAGAAAATGAAAGTTTTCTCTCTCCATTTAATACAATTAATGATCTCAATTATTTCTTGTTTTAGGGAAAGAAATGAAAGGTTTCATTCCCTATGCATTTGAAATTAAATTCATTTAAACTTCCCTTTAACTAGTTTAAATAAAATAAATGATTTTATTTAAAACAAATTTAGAAATGTTCTAAATAAATTAGGCTTCATAGGCCCAACTAAGATCCAATAGAATAAAAAAAGGGACAGTTTGGCACAGGTCCCTAATAAGTTTCAAAATACATAAAAACCCAAATAAAAAAAGTTTGTAAATTAGGTCTCTAGAATTAAGTTACCGAATAATGGCATACACTTATGCAATTATTCAGTGAATAATTGCAGACATTTATGCAATTATATCAAAAAATTGCAGACATTTCCACAATTATTCACTGAAAAATTGCGGAAAATTCCGCGATTATTCACCAAAAAACCGCGGAAAATTCCGCAATTATTCACCAAAAAAATTGCGGAAATTTTCGCAATTATTCATCGAAAAAATTGCATAAATTTATGCAACTTTTGGATATAATGCATAAATGTCTGCAATTATTCAGTGAATAATTGCATAACTATATGCAATTACTTAGTAACTTAATTCTAGGGACCTAATTTACATACTTTTTTTTATTGAGGTTTTTGTGTATTTTGAAACTTATCCGGGGCTTGAGCCTAATATTCACTAATAAAAAATGAAATTCACTCATTTCTTCGTTGCGGGCTGACCTGGTTCCTTCAAAGGCTACAAGTCACTCTAGTAAACTGAATCTTACTCACTATGCAAAGGTTCAAATCCAGAGATACCTTTTGTTTATGCACAATATATATTTTCAGAAATTGCTTGGAATTTTTTTTTAATAATTCAAGTGGGGGATTGTTGGAACTTTAAGTGAATTAATTAAAAAATAAATAAAAACAGGTTAATTTTATATATTTATGAGCCATTATTATAATTAAGTCGTTGCAAATGTATAACGGTCATATATTTATGAGTTATTATTATAATTAAACCGTTACAAATGTATTACAGTAATATATATTCATGAGCCATTATTATTGAGCCGTTGCGAAAGTTAACGGTATTAAAAAAATTCTTTTTAAATGACAGCAAAATCAAATTCATTAACATTCCCTCTCTTCAGTAACGCATAAAATTTTTCTTTATGCCTATTTAAACATAGATAGACAGAAGAGAAAACTTGAATCATAGACAATTTTTCTTTCTTCTTCCTTGTCCTCTGCATTTTTTTCACTTTAAGAAACTTTACAAGCTATTAATTTAGAAAATGTTATATTCAGAACAATGTGCTGTAGTGCAAACACCAAATTGACCAAATTTCATATGTTGTTTTATCTTGGGGATAGAGCGGTTAATGGATAGTTTTGCACCTTGTGGCTAAGCCATGAATCGTTTTAAAGAGAGCGACCTAGTCCGCGACTCTACAAAAAAAAGACACTGCAGATTCAGATTGAGGTACAACAAATCATAATCAAGTAAAAATGAGAAATAAATTCGATAATATTACACTATGATTATAAATTTTTTGAAAATTGCAGTATGTAAGGCTTTTACGGTTTAACCGGTTATAACCATGGGTGGGTGTTTTAATGTTTTTTATGTACTTTCAGCAAGAAAACGTTACCAAATAATTGACACAGTTACAATCAGACTGTTCTGCTAAAGATGAATGAAACTGTTGCTTAAAAAGGTAAAAGAACCTCATCAATTTCATTTTTTGGGGAAATGGTAAGCACTAAATGGAAATAACGGGAAGACAACAGAAGTATGCATGTTTCTTTTGAAACTGAAATGTTGGTGATTGTAACTGTTACAGCAGTCAATGAAAAGCTATGTAGTAGTAGTTGGTGATTGTAACTGTTACAGCAGTCAATGAAATGCCTTCTCATATTCGAGTGCATGACTCTGATGCTTACAAGCCTAAACTTTTCACATTTGGCCCTGTTTTTCATTATGGCCAATCATATGATCAATCTTACAGGAACAGTGTTGTCTTTTTCTTCATCAAACGAGTAAAGAAAGGAGTTGGTGTTTTTGTAATTGCACTTGAAAGTGTAATCAAACAAGTAACTAAAGTATTATTCTTCTATGAAGTTACACGTGCCAAATTATAAATTACCAATATAACATTATGATCAGGTTACTATGTCATATGATTTGGTGCCAACACTACAAAAAACACACTGATTTGCGGCGTAGCATTCCGACAGCAGCTGACGGCTTCGTTATTTGATTTTCGACGGATGTTGACGGTTCTTCATTTTATTTATTTAAACCTATTAATTTATTATAATGTATTAGTAAATAAGTTTGAAATTTGATTAAATATAATAATTCAAATCCAAAGAGTTTGTAAAGATATTTTTATTCAATTATTCAAATTTATGAATTTTTTTGATTAATTAAATTGATGTTGTCGATAATCTTTTTATTGTATAATTATTTTCGATAATTAACTTTATTGAAAATCGAACACTGACAATCATTTTCTGCAACTTTCAGTTTATTAGTTATAAAAAATTTGATGAAATTTATGACACGTAATAGTCTTATGAATTTATTTTTGTAAACATTGTATAACTATAATTTAAATTTTTTAAATTAATTTGAAAGGACAAATAAGAGATTGTAATCATTAATATTTATTATATTCATTAATAACTAATATAAACTATTCAATTTTTTATACAACTTAAATTTTTCTAACAAACTAATTTGTATTAATTTTTTTAAAAAAGTGTGAAATTTTAGTAAAAAATATATAATAGCCGTCGGTAGTAGGTGGAAGCCGTCACAAAAATTTGCCGCCGACGGCCGTCGGATAAAGCGATTATACAGCAGGTTCGGCCGAGAACAGATTTATTATCTTTCTCCCCCCAAATTTCCTCCAAATCCTAGCTTTCTCCCCTATCTCCATCCCAGGCTGCTCCTACACGTCCCCAACCATCAGCAACTTCATCAATCTCCAATCTCCATAAGCCTAGGCGATTAGATCAACTCAAATCAGTTTTTTTAGCTAAAACTAATTAAGTTTAATTTGCTAAATTAGAGTTAAATTCTGATTGTATTTGTTTATAACACCTCACTGATTATTTATAATACTCCATTGAGTGCTAATTACAGTTATTAGATTCGAAAATTAAAGTATAATTTAGTGTATGTGTTTATGCATTAATTAGTGTATATGCGCATAATTTAACATTTAGGGCTAACTTAGGTTAATTAGTGTATATACCATAATTTAGTGTATTTGTTTACTAAAATGTTAAAAGTAATAATTTACTTACATAATCATTTATTAGTTTATACCCTTAGTTATATATAAAACTTAGGTTTACTAGAATGTGGCATGTTGTAAATTAGTGTATAATGCAGTTTATTTTTTAAAATATAATATTATATCATAATTCGTTAATTTTGAAAACATAAAAGATTTTATAAAAAAAGTAAAAATAATAATAATATTATATAATTAATAAAACATAAAATATAAAAAATTATTGTACAAATGCTAATATGTTATGTAATTAATAAAAAATTAAAATGTATATATAATTAATAAAAATTAAAATGTATAATGGTAATATATAAACAAATTGGTGTATAATGTGCTTTATTTTTTTAAATCTCTTAGAGAGTTTTTGGCCCCGTCTGACATGTATTGTATATGATCATTATATAGTGTAGGATCATTTTCACCCTAGAGGGGGGGTGAATAGGGTGATACTATAAATTAATTCGGAAATAAAAATAAAAATAGAAAGTAATGCAGTAAAGATCACACACAGTTTTACCCAACTTCGGCAATAACCTGCCTACGTGCTGCCTCCAAGGTTTCTACTAGAAATTAGGTAATCAGACGCTTACAAAAACACGTAAACTCGCGACACCCGTTAACTTGATTAACCTAACTCTAAGCTCAAAACCCTACCACAACTCAGCCACTAAGTTGTGAATTCTCAAACTACGCCCCGTAGTTTGTACCTAGTTACACAACAAGAAATTTACACAATTTTAAAAGAGAAAATTACAAAATAAAATAAAACCAAGACTAAAACAAAACCCTGTTTAAAAATGAAGCCCAACACTCAAAAATAAAACCGGCCCAATTAAAATAAGAGAAAAAGGACTCTCCCCTTTTCTTCAGTTAGTATATCACTTTGGCCGATTACTTTTGTTACTCTTTCAAAATTAGGGTTTTGGTGAATTTGAAGTCGCCTCTTTAAAATCGATCGATTGAAGTGAAGATACTGCTTTGGTTTGCTTCGTCAATCGACTCGCAGCTTTGATTGCATACGATTGCTTCAAATGTCGAGCTCGAATGCTGGTTTGAATTTGTATGTGATTTTCTCTTTTTCGATTTTGATTATGCTCAACTTGATGATTCGAGTTTTGGATTTCTTTTGATTTGTTCTAAGTATGCTCTCTGTTTTACTTGAACTCAAACTCGAATCATTGATTTTTGCCGATGATGAGTTTGGGCATTTATAGGGAATGAAACCCTATATTTCATTCGTATATTTTTGGTTTGAATCTTTCATGATTTTATCACTTGCATTGATTTTTGATCGTATGGTTTTGTTATTTGGTGACTTGTTCATCGTATACGATTTACTCCATATTTTTATGATGAATTCGAATCTGCTTAAACATAGTTGAATTGTTCCATGCTTTTCTGCTATGACTTTGGCATTTGAATTTGAGATAGTCTTGACTTGATGAAGTTTGACTTGTTAATCATCTTACCCTCTGCGACTTTTTCTAAACATGTTGCATTGTGATTTTTGTGCTAGCTGCTGTCGAATTCCATATCCATTTCCTTGTATTCCTTTCACTGTTTTGCTGGGTTGCCCTATGTTGCCTTCATACCTGAAAACTGACATACACACACACACACAGATATATATATATATATATATATATGTAACTATGCTTGAATTGTTTTGAACTTGTTTTTGAAATGCTTGCTTGGTTCATGTTGAAGTTGAGCTTTGTACATGTTGAAATTAAAGTCTGGTCGCATTACATTCATGTTAACTCATCTGAGCATGTTATCATGTTGCCTTGTGTCTTTGTATATTTGGAGTCTGCACTTTGTACATGTCTTGATGGAGTCTTTGTGTTCACCACTTGAAGTCTGGTTCAATTTGAGTCTGTTTGGTGCGTCTGAAACTTTGTTGACTTTATTCTTTGAACTGATATATATATATATATATATATATGTGTGTGTGTGTGTGTGTGTGTATGCATATATGCATACATGTGTATGTACTGACTGTGTCTGGTGAACTTGATGTCTTCATGTATGTATATGCTTGTTTGCCTCTGGTCTATGTTGCATTGTGTGGTGGTCTGGTTTGGTTTTGGTTGATGCTGAGTCTAGTTAAAGTGTTGTAGTTGTTTTGCACTACATCCACACTTGTCAGGTTGCTTGGAGTTAAACTTGTGCACTTGTTTGCTCTGATCTTCATGTGTACATTGCATTTGCTATGTCTGGTGCACTTGAACTCTGAATGCCTGATTGTAGTCTGGTCTGGTTCATTTTGTTCCACTGGCTTGGTGTCTAGTCTGGTTCATTTTGCTCCACTGGCTGGTTGTCTGGTCTGGTTTTTGTTGCACTGACTTGTTGAGTTGCCTGATCCAAGTCCGTTTGCATGTTGGTTTGTATTTGTTGCATTTGAGTTGAATCCAGTTTTTGCTTGGGTTTGACCTTGTGCTCACCTGTCCCTGCGATTTTAACAAGCAAGTGTATATCGGTGTGCACGACCTTGTGGCATGTATAGTGATACACTGTGCATGTCACAAGTTGTTTGTGTAAGATGAACTAACAAAAATGATGATGAACAACCCAAATAACCGAGGCAAATAATATTTTCAAAACACACATTTTATTGTGCACTGCTAAATATTTTCTTTTTCAATTTTACTGCGTCCGTGTTTATTTTGCAGATAGTTCAGATGTTGGATACAGACTTGAATAAAGTTGAAGATCAAATACGAGTGATGAGTGAATATGCAGTAAGGTGAAATATGTATATAGAATTGTAAAGTGAAAATTGTGTTGTAATTGAAATTGTATTGTAATTGAAAATGTGTAAATGTAGTGACAGCTCAAATTTGTACTATTTGAATTTGTAATAAAATATTTGTTTGAATAAAATTTGTTTGAATATGAATTCTGTGTTATTTATTTTATTAAAAAAAATATTTTTTTAATTATGTGAAAAAATAAAATAGTACAATAACAAATACATTTAAACAAATATATATATATATATGTTTATTATCATCAAACAAAAATCATAGGCTATTGTATTCTACATATAGATATTCGTATTTGTCACAAAACAAATCAATATTCATTTGATACAATATTTATCGGATTTATACCTATATTAGACAAGTTACAAACACAATAAAGCAATTACATTTTATAAATCAGTTCATCTTAAATGGTTCACAAAATTTTGACATCACATTCTTTTAGTTCCATGTGTATGCATTTGTGTACGATACAAGAAACAAAGGGAAAGTGCTGCCGAAATTTTGTTGAATCGTTTAAAATGAAATGATTTACAAAATGTAATTATTATTGTGTTTGTAATGAGAAGTAGGATGACCGACCATCAAAGTTGAAAATCTATGATTTATTGGATGCTGCTAAGAACCCCTTTGAGATGACTGTAAAAGCGGCACCCAATTATCAATAAAAAATACATTGCGATGAAATCAAAATACAATTTCACAGAAGCCATATTTGTAGCTGTTATACAAGCTGCAAAATGGCATATGACACCCGATAATTTAATGTGCGAAAATCATTATGAAGTGAACAAATTATGTCTATATTTGATTTGCCGTATCAAAAAATGGATACATACTTAAATGGGTGCATGTTGTTTTGGAAAGAGGACATTGATGTTAGGAAGTGTAGAACATGTAACGGGGAATGATACAAACCAAAAAAAAGAAGGGAAATGAAGTTCCGTACAAGCGTATGCATTACTTACCAATCACTCATAGACTTTAAAGGTTATATGCATCTTCTGTAACCGCACCTAATATGAGATGGTACAATGTGAGAACACAGAAAGAAGACACGTTAACACATCCAGCTTATGGAGAAGCATGGAAGCATTTTGATAAGACATATCCCGCTTTTGCAGCAGAGAGCCGTAATGTTAGACTTGTTTTATGTACGGATGGATTTTCACCATTCTCTCAATTTTGTTCTAATATTCATCTTGGCCTATTATCGTTACACCTTACAATTTACCTCCGTTGGATGTGTATGAAAACTCCATATATGTTTTCGATTATTGTTGTCCCTGGCCCTGATGATCCGACACAAGGAATCGATGTTTATTTACAACTGTTGATTGAAGAGTTGAAAACATTGTGGCACGAAGGAGTTGAAACATACGACATTTTGAAAAAAAATAGAATTTTCGCATGTTTGCTTCTTTTATGCACTATAAGTGATTTTCCTGCGTAGGCAATGCTTTTAGGTTATAGTACGACCGGTCATTTAGCCTGTCCTTATTGCATGAAAGAAACACGAGTATTTTCTTTACTGCATGTGAAGAAAATTTCATGGTTTGATTGTCATTGGTATTTTCTCCATATTTATCATCCTTTTAGAAAAGATAGAAAAAAGCTTTACAACTAATAGAGCAGAGACTGTGCAATCGCCAATGATTTGGTCAAGTGAAAGAATATATGAATTTGTAAATGATTATCCAAAAATACGTAAAACTGGAGTACAAATTGAAATTCCGGGTAAACCTACAATTCATAATTGGTGCAAACAATGTATATTTTGGGATTGCCTTATTGGAAAGATCTCCTACTTCGTCATAATATTGACGTGATGCACAATAAGAAAAACGTGTTTGATAATGTTTTTAATATATTTTGAATGTTAAGAGGATGATTAAGAACGATTTGAAATCAAGATGTGATATACAAGAATTATGTAAGCATCATGGGCTTCCTATGAAGCCAACCGACACTAAAAAACCTAAAGCATAAAATGAATTAGACAATAACCAAGTTAAAGTTCTACTAAAATATTGGAAGTATTAAGATTTCCTAATGGGATTTCTTCTGATTTTCGTAGATGTGTCGACTTTAAAAATGATAAACTGAGTGGGATGAAAAACCATGATTGTTACGTAATGATGGAAAATTTCTTACCCATTGTTTTCAAATAACTATTGCTCATAAAAGTATGGACTGTTATAACGGAACTTAGTTTGTTTTACAAAGAGCCTTGTTCGACTACGTTAAAAGTTGAACGTCTATGTAAACTTGAAGTAGAAATCTCTATACTGCTTTGAAAATTGAATAAAATATTTCCTTCGGGTTTCTTTAATATACCGGAGCATTTTCATGTTCATCTTCCATTTAAAGCACGTCTTTGAGGTCCTGTGCAATATGGATGGATGTATCCATTTGAGATGTATTAATGGCGAGTAAATGTTAAATATTAGTTATAAGTTATTAATAATCAGTTTAATTAATTAGTTATAAAGAATTAAATAATGTAGTGTTAATTTCAATTGTATTTTTATTTTGCATTGCAGGAAAAATTTATGCAACAACGAGAGTAGTTGCTTGAGGGAACGAGACGAGATTGGTTGACTACTAACGTGATTTTTGAAGCTGTCATGGAGCCGACAACGCGGAATATGCGTTATGGCTTTGGAAACCAAGAGGTAATGAATGGTATGTTTAGATTTGACTATTTATTATCTCTCAACTACAACGAACTTGAAATTATTTAGATTATTCTGACCCCATTACTTTTGGTTTTAAAACTGCAAGTCATATGTATTGCTTACTTGCTTCCTTACTAATCGAATAGATCCAAGAATATGACCTCGACTACCTTATATCTTTGCAAACTATTAAAGGATTCTTGCAACTTAGTTAACAAAGTTTCAATCAGTTTTTCACAGTCATACCTGTTACATAAATAGTGTGCTAGTTTAGGACCAAGCAAACAAAAATTAGATGTAGCTTATAAAATCACTTTCTTATATATCACATTGTTATAGCGGCTACTAATCCCACATTTTTTGCTATCCATTAGACAAAAATTCCGTATTAAATCACATAAGTGTTGCAGGCTAGACGCAAGCAGAACGCCTACAAAGAATCTCAGGACCAAGTAGAGATTAAGGGTTTGAAAACCAGGATTGATGAGCTAAAGGAACGAGACCACCGTCGCGCTGTGGAGATGACGTAGTTACTGGGCCAGCGCATTGCTGCGTATATGCGGCAGCATGGCTCTTCTTTAGCTGTTTCTGGAGATGATTAAAAGCGACATGTATGATTTTGTTAGTTTGTATTGGGATATTGTACATATATGCACTTAGAGATGGCGAGGATGATGTTTTTTGATATGTTTGATACATTTTAAGGAGATGTTTGATGTTTGAGATTGATTTGGATATGATTTGGGTTGTTTTGAAATGTGTTGGGTTGTTTGATATACTTTGCGATGTTGGAGGCTGATTTTGTGTATGTTGTTGGAATGTTTTGTAGTATGGTGGATTGTTTGAGTTTGATTTGTTGTCAATATTGATATTTTTTTAGTATTAACGTTTTATATATGATTTGAGCTTATATATATAATTTATATATGCGAAATTGAGCTACGATATATATTGATATATATGTGTTGTAAGGTAGATGAATGACAACAAAAGTAAAAAAAAAACAGTCCAGATTTCCGATGGCTAATTGGTCACACAATAACCAAAGGCTACCGATGAATTCCGACGGTTAAATACCAACGGCTGCCGATACAAATATGATTAAACCGTGAATTTCCACGTGTACACGGTGCTCGTCAGAAGTCATTGGAAAACTCATTGGCAGCCGTCGGAAAGCCGTTAGAAACACGGCTGGTTGACGGCCTTATTTCCAACGACTTTTTCCGACGGCCGTCGACGGTTTATAGCCGTCGGAACTTGGCTTCTTCCATGTAGTGCAAGAAGCATGACGTGTGGCGATGCTTGCTTGAAAATGATGTTTGATGATGGATGCTTCATGCGTGAGGTTATGCGTGCTGCTACAAAGAGTATAAATGAAGAATACTCTGAGAATGGTCCCGTGTTTAACAACCATTGTTTTGTTCATATGCTTCCTATTATAAAGAGCGACATGATGATTCTAGAGAATCAGATTCCATGAGTAGTTCTTGAGAGACTTGCAGCTATGGAGTCTGGCGGATCTGATGTAAGCTTAGTATCATATCTGATAGGATTAGCATCATAACGTTTCTTGTCATTGTCCATTTTAATGGTTTTGGTGCCTTAAGGTAAGGTAAAAATGTGCAATATTTATAACAAACCTGCACATAAATGATATTTTAACACTTGCATATATTATAATATTACATTTGTGTCGCATATATGATATTTTATATGATTTTTGTCCATGTGAAAAAGTGGCTGTACGGTCATCCTTTAGTCCCTCCCTCAGAGCCCTGCTATAGAATTTAAACCCTTTCGGTGTCTAACCTGTAAATTTTGAATTATTTTGTGTATTGCTCTTTTTAGATTTGCGAGATAATACGAATTTATTTACCGTTGAAGGAAGTTGATTATATCAACAAGCTAGTCACGAAGTTTTACAATATTACATCTTCCACTGAACCAACTCCCCGTTTTCTCCATGTACATGACGCCTATAAAAAAAGCATATTTAGAGACCCAGCTAAAAAGTCTAATGTCAAATTCTATCCACCTTCTTCTGCTATTATCTGTCCTGTAAGTGATCATCACAGTGCTGGATTTAACGATTTCATAAGGCCATCGAGCGCAGATCATAATTTTAAGGACGTCAGTTTTAGCTATATAAATTTATCTTTACCGCTGCTAATCGTAGACAACAACAACAATACTGAAGTTTACTTTCATAACCTCATTGCATTCGAGAAACTTCATCATGGTGCCGGTAGTGATGCTGCTTCTTACATCTCTTTCATGGCAAGTATGATTCACTCAGCTCAAGATGTGGCCATTTTGAATTATAATGGTATCATATATACTGTATCGGGAAGCTACGAAGCTGTGGCCTCTATGTTTCGTAGGTTGTCCAAGGAGGCGGAGATTAGTAGTCACTTGAGTGAAATCCGAATTCAATTGGGTGAACACTTCCAAAATCGTAAACATCGTTATGATACTTCTTGCTAGACCCATCAAACGAGTTGGGTTGAATTGAATTGGGTTGAGTCGATTTTTAAACCAACCCATTTATAATCTAATTTTTTTGACCCATTTAATACAAGGGTCAGTCTGATCCAACTCATTTAATAAACGAGTTATCTATTTATTCCATCTAAAGATTTAAATTTGATTTGATAAAATTCAAAATTTCTTCAAAATTCAAATATGAGGTTGTAGTCTGTTATTTGCTAAGTGCAACCGTTGGTCACTTTGAAGAACTACAACATGCATTCATAAGATGAATTATCCCAGTGTTCTATATTGTCCGTAATTTAGGCATGAGTTAATCGGACAAAGTCTCACCTGATTTCGAGTTAGCATGAAGAAGTTATTGCAGTCTGAACAAAAAAAAATAGCGACGTCTGCCTAGGCGCAGTTCAGTTTAAATATAGGGATGTAGTCTATTATTTTCTATGTACAACTGTTAATCATTATGAAGAACTACAATATGTATTCATAAGCTGAAGTATCCGAGTATTTTATATTATCCGTAATTTAGGTGGGAGTTCCTCGATCGAAGTCTCGTCTGATTCCGAGTTAGTATGAAGAAGTTACTACAGTCCGAATAAAAAAATAGCGAATTCTGCTTAGGTGGAGTTCAAATATAGGGATGTAGCCTGTTATTTTCTAAGTACAACGGTTGTCCGTAATTTATGTGAGAGTTCATCGGTCGAAGTCTCACATGATTTCGAGTTAGTATGAAAAATAATTGCAGTCCGAACAAAAAAATGGCGGATTTTACCTAGGTGGAGTTCAAATATGGGATGTAGCATGTTATTTCTAAGTACAACTGTTAGTCACCATGTAGAACTATAGTGTGCATTCACAAGATGAAGTATCCGAGTGTTCCATAATGTCTGTAATTTAGGTGGAAGTTCATTGGTCAAAGTATCGTCTGATCTCGGGTTAGTATGAAGAGGTTATTGTAGTCTGGACAGAAAAAATAGCGGCTTCTGCCTAAGGCCTAGGCGGAGTTTAAATATAAGGATGTAGCATGTTATTTTCTAAGTATAACCATTCGTCACCATGAAGAACTACAACGTGCAGTCACAAGATGAAGCATCTGAGTAAAAAAGTTCAAATTTCAAAATTCTTATTTTCAAAATTTATATTTTTAAATTTGAAGTTTTTATAAATAGATAAATGGTTACCCATTTATAACCCTTTTAAAATTGGGTCAATCCGTTTATAATCCATTTAATAAAGATTCATAAATGGGTTGACCCAACCCATTTACAGGGTGAATGAATTGGGCTAATGGGTTGGATCATATTTTGATGAGTCTATTTCTTGCATAGCCACTTTCATATAAGATAATATCTTCGGTAACATGACTCTGGAATTATTACGTTGTATTATCTATGGCTCTTATGGTAACATTAAATTTCTCATTACCATATCATTACCAGTCAATCAGTTATAATTTTTGATTGAAATCGATATACCAGTTTAATCGGTATGATAACGGTAAATTTACCATTTTCTACGGTAAGTTACGGTAATATTTCTTCAAAATCAACGGTAACAGTAATTTTATTAGTCAATTTAAAACACATGTATATTAATATAATATGCTTTATTACAGACATTTAGAACCAAACAAATGATTAAATTTAGTTCGGTATTTGTAATGCAAATACACTTTTTTTTTCTTCTCATTTATGTCTTTTATTAAGTAACACCATAAATAATATAATAAAGATGCGTTATAGTGTAAAAATATGTCAAGTTACATATTGTTTTGGACAAACGGTAATTTACCATTACCAGATTATCGGGTATACCAGTATTCAGTATACTAGCTGATTGGTAACAGTAATGATAAACAACTTTAGGTTATCAGTAAAAACAGTAGGTAACAGTATTTGCGAAATGATAACGGTAACCAGCCCTAGTATCATCTATGCTTATAAAAAGTTACGTCTACAAAGAAGTTTTTTATGTGTTATGACATATTTATCCAAAATTTAGACTTTCTTGGAACATTGATATTATTTTCGTGAAGTAATGGGCAAAAGGGTAGGGATATAAATCTGTAGTATCAAAACTTGAAACTGAGTATATGATTTATGTTCCAAAATAAGTTTTAATGGATACAAATCGTATGAGAGATAAGCCCATAACCTTTCTAGATGAGTTAGACAACATTCAAATAATAGAAAATTATCAAACTGTTCGGACGCACATGAATTCACTAATATTTTTCTTCTTGTTGTTCGTCACGTTCTAGATGAACATCGAAATGCAAATGAACATATTTTGGTTTCAAACACGAGGAAACACTTAATAGAAAAAATTCACATCCTTACAATGATTAACGCACTTGACATGTACGTAGCTAGCATAGATAATATCATATATCACTCGAGGATAATATCACTCGATTACACACTTAAACAAAGTCTATTCATTTTTTTCTCTTGGCAAATTTCTTCAAATATAACTAAAACATTTAAATAATTGTTTCTGCGAATCTCCAAAACCTCTTACCTTAAGTGTGTAAGTTTGAAGAGTCGTTTTGTTAATCCTGAAAGCAGACTGCAATCATGGATTACACAGTATTCGTGCTAAATTTTGATTTCAAGGCTTTGGTCCTTCACTATAACAACCCGCACTCTAGTTTTCACAAGCCTAAAAATCCATGTCCATTAAAATACGTATTGCTGGTTTGGTATTCTGCTAAAAGGAAAAAAATATCAAAGCCCGAATAGTAATAACTTACAGTGGAAATAAGTAAATATAATAGATCAATATAATTACTGATCAAGAATTAACATCTCAAATGTCAAGTGCCTCGGCTAGACAACTACTCCAAATCAATATCAGAACTTGCTACTTCAAATCCTGTGGGTTGTAATGAGAGAGGGTCATAACAAAGTTCTGATGACTGGTAAATTGTACATCTTATACATAACACTAGCTTATGCAAATTGTTCACCATTTCTTATTATGTTAGATTTATCATTAGCCGTTACAGCTCCATCGTTGCGTACGAACCGATCCCATCTATCTCCCGTAGATTTATATCTATACATATAAATACATATCCCATCATCCACTAATGAACCTAGATACTATCCCTACTAATATCTACCGCTCAGCACCTCGTAAGAAAACATCGCCTCACTGCATCACGATCATCGTATCACTCGAGGAATCCTATAGTGCGCAGCGACGACCTTTACTCCATTAGGTCATGTATTCTTCGAGGATTTTAACATTTGTCTACTTCATATATCATGGATTTCTGACCCCACACCTCCATCGAATCCGCGTTTTGAAGAAATCTTTGTATGGGTTAATTAGCTTGCCCTATCAAACAAATTAACAAACAACTGTGGCGTTGCATAACCCAACTGAATCAATTCTGGTAGGCGGAAGAGATCAGTTAGGTATAATTCTTTCCTTCTCATTGACCGCAAGGGACCGATGATGAGTTCGTTAAATATGCAACTCCTACCCCTTGTTTTTGGTATCCATGCACCACAGCCCCGCGCGACCTGTTGCATAAGTCTAATCCTATCCATCGTCCATTTAGATTGCCTGGTGCAATAAAGATAATACCCTCCTCTAAACAAATTTGAAGCAAACTAATCTACAGTGCTTGTACAGTCTCGCCATCCGCAAATGGTCCGCCTAGTGCCTACAATTACAGAGGTTCCGTTCCAAACACTAACATAACTTGAGGATATCCCTTCATCTATATGCAAGCGTATACTCTCCATGAGTCCTACGGTTGAATATCACTTCAACCTACTCTAATGACTCTCAATGTCATTTCTCTCTATAATTTATATATTAAATTATAATTATCCACCCCCATCATAAACACATATCTGAGGCTACATATATACATATTTTAGGTTCATGTATATTCATTCTTCTTACACTTTCTTTATTTCCTCTACATCTTTTATGTTTGATCCTAAGTTATCATTTTACTATACGTTTAACTTTTCCTTTATCAAATTTATATACCGCTTCCTATTTTCAGTTATCAATATCGTTGCTACTACATTTATTAGTTTCAACTTTGATTTTTATTCCACTTTATCTGCTACTTCTTTTTATTCTTGCCTATAACTCTGCACTTTCTATTTCACTACCTTCCATTTTATTAAACTTCTTATTTCATTGTTATCTTAATATTCCACTTCTGGGATTTACTGCATTTTAATAGATTGAAAATAAATTTTATAAATTAATTGTTACAAAAGAGGTGGTTTGTACGGTGTTTGTAATTACAAGGAATTCTCTTTTTATTCATTAAAATAGACAATACAAAATACGGTAATCATCCCTATTTCGTACATCTCTTTCTTTTATAAGCATGTATTTATTCCTGGTCTTTTCAAACATCACACTTTTGTTAAATTTAGACTTTATAATGTATGAAATCTACTTACAACAATACAAATTCCAATAAACTAAAATATCTCTAAAACCCCGAAATCAAATAACTCATTCTCTAATTTTATTCAGGTCCGTTGCATAAAATAAAATTCTAATCATTACGCTTTATTAAATTAATTTCCGACGTAGAAACTAACAGTTCTAATCATTACGCACCCTTAATCAATTACATATGAAATTTGCAAACTTGTTCATAACAGGGAAGTATTCAATTTAAAAATAAAGTTTCAAAGGAAAGATTAAGTTGAACATTTCATATAACGGGGATTAACTTGCAATTTAATTTAACTTATCAGGCATGTTGAAATAGTTTTGTAACGATATAATCTAATATTCTATAAAAATATATAATATTCTCACTCACCTTTAATTAGCACTTCCAAATCTCTAGATCTAACCTTGTTATCTGTATTCTTCACTTTTTGACTCCCTATGAGGATCCGCAAATAATATTTATATAGATTTCATTATGAATTGGATTAGGCAAAAGAGATTTAGATTTATTAATTAGAACTAGACTAGAGTTTACCTTCAACGTAGCAATTTGACTTGAGCCTATTTCCCATCCTCTATCCTTTACTATTCTTCTCCACGTGTATCCATGCAATTTAGATCTATTTATGTGTATTTAGAAATTTTGGAGAAGAAAAGAAAGTGACAGACCTTACGCGCTCATTAGAAAAATAATGAGTTGAAAGTGAAACCCTAGGTCTTAATTTATAGAGGTTCAATTCAGCGCTAACCGTTGAATGAAACCCGAACCAGATTTGGATCACACGGTCTAAGTTTACGGTTGCCTCTAACCTAATGCGGGTCGACTACCCCAAGCCCAGTTCGACCATCCAAGGTCGACCATGGTTTGGTCATGGTCGACCTACATATACCAATTCAGTGAATTTTGTGTCGTTCGATTTCTTCGTTAATTTATTTCCATAATCATTCAATTACATTTAATAACCGTTACCCTTAACTTAATTAAGTTGCTTAAACGTTAAGCTACCGTTAACTTTAACGGCATTAATCAATCATTAAGTAATTTCAAATTATTTCCTTAATTGCATATATAATTATTCCAACTACGAAAACTCAAACGCTGATAACTTTTTCGTTTGAACTCCAATTGAAAATGTTTATATATAAAAATTGATCAGAAAATCACCACGAATCTAATGTATAAGTTTCGTGGTCAAACTCCAACATTTACAAAAATTCCATTTTCATAATTTATTATTAATTTATTAATTTCTATTTTAATTAACATAAAAATGCAGGATGTTACGTTCTCCCCTTTTTAAAAGAATTTCATCTCCTAAATTCCACGAGGGTTCGATCATGTAAATCATCGCACATCCATTCTACACTAACAATCAATTAGTGTAGAATCAATTTAGCAACAATCTGTGTACATATGCACAGTGCATCACAATGCATATGATATGCATGAACAATAATTTCTAATTAGCGCCTCCTGTATGAATGATTTCTTTTTAAATCATCTTCAAAAATATGATGCTATCATCCTAAATATACTGTCAGTTCTACATGAATGCAATTTTTTGAAATATCAAAAAGGGCTTTTCATCCAAATTTTTCCACACTTCTATAAATAGAAGCGTAGTTCAACCAATTTTTCATCCAATCCTTATCATCAAAATTTCTAGCACACCATTTCTAACATCCAAATTTAGAAAAATTCAGTTTTCTAAATCTATTTTCTTATGCTTGGAAAGAGTTTAGTTGGAAAATTATATATTTTCGTCATTCTCTCATGTCACCTTTCTCCACTGTATCATGGGATCTACTCCTTTGCTTCAAATCCTTTTCCTACTTTCCCAAGTACCATTTGCATAAGTAACTTTTTTCTAAGTTCAAAAACATTGTTGTTTCAAAAATCATCTTTTTAAATTTCTGTAACAACCCGCATATTTATCGATTTTATATTTAAATATTTTATTGTTAGTCGGATGTTAGTCTGAAAAGCTACTTTTTGCATACGGTCAAATTAGGACTCGAGACCACCCCCATTGAGTTCAAAATGACGTTTGCGATCTTTTTGAGTGTAAACTTCGATATGTTTGGAGATAGTGAAATTTTCGTCACTTTTTGTGTTGGGCTTTTGGTTTGGGCTGCACCTCTTCTAACTCAGCCCAACCCCTTCCTTCTCTTCATCACTTCATCAACTTTGAAGCTTTAGCAAAAATGGTGGAGGGAATAGGAAATTTAAAATTCCAAGTTCAAGTTCTTTAGCAAATTCAACATCTAACTCCAAATTCAAAGTGAAGACATTGATTCAAGCTTGTGGTTGATCTTTGCTTTGCCCCCGAGCTTCGTCTTCATCAAATTCCGTGAAAAGGTGAGATTTTTGATCTCACATCTTGCCTATATCTATCTTGGACTGTTGGGAATGATCCTCTATTGCATTTGTATGAATATCTGCATTTGGTTTGGATTGGATTGGCGAAAAACTCCAAAATTTAGTGATTTTGGTGAAAAACTGCTACTAGGTCGTTCTGGCCATTTTTAGCTCGTTCTGGCCCTTAAGTCGTAGGTCGTTGCCGACCTATAATCTCCAGGCAAAATGTTAAGTCGTTCACAAGTTAAAGGCATAAGTCGTTCACGAGCTAAAGGCATAAGTCGTTCACGAGTTAAAGGCATAAGTCGTTCACGAGTTAAAGGCTTAAGTCGTTTGCAGTTAGCTCGCTCGCCCTGGCTTAAGTCGTAGGTCGTCCCCGACCTAACTTCACTAGGTCGTTCCAGGCCTTAAGTCGTAGGTCGTCCTCGACCTAACTCCACTAGGTCGTTCCAGGCCTTAAGTCGTAGGTCGCGTGGCACTTTAGGTCGCATGGCCTTGTTCCCCAGTTAGGTCGTAGGACCTTTTGACTGTTAGGTCGTAAAGACCTTAGCTCGTAGCTCGTATTAGAGCTTAAGTCCTAGGTCGTTAGCTCTTAAGTCCTAGGTCGTTGGCTTTTAAATCGTTAAGTCGTAGGTCGCTGCTCCTACTAAGTCGCTCGGCCATGCCAACTCCGCTAGCTCGCAACTGTTAGGTCGTATGACCTTAAGTCATAGGTCGTCTCCGACCTAACATTCCCACTGCTATTTCACTAGGTCGCTTGACCTTAAGTCGTAGGTCGCTTGACTTTGTTAAGTCGTAGGTCGCTCGACTTTGTTAGGTCGAACCCCGTATTACTCTGCGTAGGCAATCTTATCTGAAAAGCGTTCAACAGAACTCCTTACTTTGATGGTTTTGGGAATTGATTTCTTTGAACTTTACTCACGTCTTCGAACGTGAATTTTTATGATTGATTGTTTCTACAATCACTTCTATGATTTGTCACTTCAAAATATAAAGGTTTCCTATACTAGTATTAAATATCAAAACTCTTTCATTAAAACGATTTCAACTCGATTTTCAATATCAAACTCGTTTATAAAACTGTTTTCCAATTTATTAGTATATACAAACCTTTACCTCATTCGTATGAGAAAATATAATTAAACGGCTTAGCAAAACAAGTGGTATGAAACGCTTGCGTTTACTTCGTCGGTTAATTGATGGACTTGTTCGATTGAAACTCTTGTGACAATTTCCTAGTGCAGATCTACAATCTGTTCGTAAATATTTGAGTTAAGCAAGTGGTTATGGGACATGAAGCTAAACTCTTATATTTACTAGCTTAGTGTAATCGACACTTCCTTATGATCACGATGATCATTCTTGTGATTTAGACTAGCGATTGTGCTATGTCTCTTTGTTTGCGAGGTTAGACTAGACACCATTTGTGTGATTTCGATTCACACATATCTCTTTATCTTCAAGGTTAGTCTATGCCTCATTGGTGTGATTTCGATTCACACATATTGAAACTCTTTATGATCGATGACGATCATTTTATGGTTTAGAGCATGGGTCGTATCTATTTAGGTGCGTCGATGTTTACTTCTCACATGGGTCGTATCTATTTAGGTGTGTCGATGTTTACTTCTCACATGGGTCGTATCTATTTAGGTGCGTCGATGTTTACTTCTCACATGGGTCGTATCTATTTAGGTGCGTCGATGTTTATTTCTCGCATGGGTCGTACCTATTTAGGTGCGTCGATGTTTATTTACTTCGTGGAGCAATTCGGCTCAATAAGTCGGGGCATGGGGTGTATCTATTTAGGTGCGTCGATGTTCATCTATGCATGGGTCGTATCTTTCTAGGTGCGTCGATGTTCGACTTTTCATGGGGTGTATCTTTTTAGGTGCATCGATGTTCGACTTTTCATGGGGTGTATCTTTTTAGGTGCATCGATGTTAGACTTTTCATGGGGTGTATCTTTTTAGGTGCATCGATGTTAGACTTTCCATGGGGTGTATCTTTCTAGGTGCATCGATGTTAGACATTACATGGGGCGTATCTTTCTAGTTGCGTCGATGTTTATTTATGCATGGGGCGTATCTTTCTAGGTGCGTCAATGCTAGAGCATGGGTCGTATCTTTCTAGGTGCGTCGATGTTCGACTTTGCATTGGGTGCATCTTTCTAGGTGTACCGATGCTAGACTTTACATGGGCATATCTTTCTAGGTGCGTCGATGTTCAGTTTATGGGATTGGTCATCCTCTTTTCTTGAGATTTCTGGATTTTATGTTTCACCAGCTTTTACCATTGACATTGATGAGTATGTCATTTTATTATGGCTTGGTGAATTAAATTAAGAATATGACATTCTTTTAATCTTTGAGAAGATTCTTGTGATATTGATTAATCTCTTGTTGATTATCATTTTCATACTTGCAGTAGTATGCTTTTATGGATATCTTATATGTTTATGCCATATCTCTTGTTCTGTATCATTTTATCTGATAATTATTGCTAGACTGATCCATTTATTATTTTCTTCTTAAATAATACTCGGGTCAGACTGAGATTTTACAGGTGCTTCCTCATGACTTCTTATCTGGAGCCATCTTCTGACTTTTGGCTAACTACTCTAGTTTAGTAGTTTTTGTTTGTATACATTTGAGATTAGACTCCTTGATGTATACATATTCTATTATCTTGCACTTGTATCTATTCACTTGTGTTATTGTGGATCTTATTTGACCACCACTCTGATGTACACTTTCATGTGTTATATTCATATCTCTTTCCGCCTTTGTGATATGAATTGTCTGTGACTGATTTGTGTTACGTTTATTTCTATATTTGTTTCCGAAGATCATATATAGCCACTGTGTGATAGCTTTGTGTTTGTATCGGTATGTCGGATTTCCTCCTTAAAAGATATGCATTCTATTCTATCTGACATATCGGTGCTCGCGCAAAGAAGTTACACGGATGGTCGCTCCTCAACAGCCTTATCCTCCGTGCTAATTGACAGCACTACACCGTAGTGTTCTTGGTTAGCGTGGGTATAGAGGTGGGGCGTCACAATTTCACTCATCGACAAGGTACTTCGGAAAACCTTCCATTGGCAAAACAGCTTACTTGCAGCTCAATGTATTCATTTTACTGCAACTACTGTTACGTATTAAAATCTACACTAACCAACTTACCGGTTATTCCCTAATGCCAGCATGCAGTATTTCAAAATTGTTAAAACTTAAAATCCTCAACTTCTACAATATTTCCAAAGATATGTATATTTTCCTTTCAAAGTCGTATTATTTATAAAGAAAATTTTCATAAATAATTTTTTTTTTTCAAAATATATGCATAACTATATTTTATAAATAATTTTCCGCATTTCTAACATCTTGGTTTATCCAACCCTCCATCGTCCATAACGGACTTCGCTTAATTGTGCAGTAAAATTTGAAGTTCTCAAAAACTTTTCTTTCTTGTTAATATCAACCAGCATATATGTTGAATTTCAAATTTTAGCTTTTGAGAATCAGGAAAATTGGCCTATGGCTTACCTCTTCATACTTCTATCCTTCGTCTATTGAAATTTTATTCTTCGAAAATTTCTATTTTTTTCGAAACCTATATTTTCATTTTACTTTTATTTAGTAGTTAGTTAAATAAATTCTCTTAATTAATTATTTAACTTCCAATTTCAACTATTTTCTTTTCCCTCGCATTAGTTAAGTAGCTTTCTCTGAAATTTTCTTTTTATTGCTTTCTCAAATCATTGCTGTCCACCTAGAAAACGCATAAAAATGAACATTTTCCTAAACGTACGCAGTTCATAGCAGCAACTAATGCTTACAACCCATGAAAAAAACTAACATTGGAAGGAAACACAACACCACTAGCTACTACTACTATAAGATTAGACATTTCTAACAGGTCATCCCTCTGCAACAACCTTCATACCTTATCCTTCCTTTATTACTTACAATGAATAAGGTCTATTAAACTCCTCCATTCCGTACTCAATTATGGAATAACTATGCCTCTTCTCATTACTGTGGATAAGAAATACAACATATGAAATCTTCATATTAAATGGAAACTAAAATTGGGGAAATAACCTTCCAATCCCTCTTTTGTTTCCCAACTTAAGTCTACCAATATCCTCCATGTGTGTTTACCATCTCATCACCATCTGTTACCATCTTCTCTTAATCCTGTTCTTTTGATATTATTCTCAATCCTTAATATTTCCTTTACCCATAAGCCTCATACAAGCATATCAAAAACTTATAAGATGTACTTTAATATCCACTTTATGGTTGACACACATACCAAAATAACATTCTTAGGCTCTTCCTAGTGTCCTTGCACTCTACAGGGACTTCTTCTTACTATTCCAAAAGTAGTCATTGATATCTTCTTCATAGCCTTATTCTTTTCCTCGTCTTTCCTAGGCACTAATTCCTATCTACTCCATATTTAAAATTTTGGTTTTGTCTTTGTCGTTTTTTCCTCAAAAATTAAAACTTCAAAAATTCTTGAAATAATTAATCTCAAAACTCTTGACTTTAAAAGTGCTACTTAGAACTTCTATTAAATTCAAAAAAAAAATACCTGGTGTTTTAACTCTTTTCAAAACTTACAATTTAAGATTTTGAATTTAGCTTATTCACTAAAATTAAAAGGGAACGTTAACAATCCTAAGTTTCAAATCAAATTAGCTTTTTCTTTTAAAAAACATTCTAACTCTTATTAAAATTTTGGAATTTTTAATTCAACCATTTATTAAGTTTATCTTTCAAAAACTTATTTATTTTCACCAAACCATCCTTTCAAAAATAGAATTTACAATGTTTCTAAAACATCTTTCATAACTTTAAATTATAAGAACTGGAGTAGATAAAGACAACTATCATCCTATTATTTTCCTTGCATCTCCTACCCACCCAATCATCCAATATTGGGCGGAGTCTTTACCATCAGAAAAGGGGGACTTTTAAAAGATACTTAAATTAAATGCACTTAACAATGGAAAATGTCCCATTTCCTTTGTTCTACTTTTAATATCCTATTCTCAATATAGATTACTAGCATTACTTTTAATGTAATTTGCTGACACTACTTCTAATTACTACACTTATTATTATACTTAAAGATCCTATATTTTAATGCATTGAAACTACTTTTCCTCCAAGAGGAATCATTAATGCTATAATTCCCTATGAATCGCTTAAAAGAGGATTCGTTTTTTGTGTGAAATTACAAAGAATTTTATTTCATTTCTTCATTGAAAAGATAGTACAAAATATGGAATTTTCAATATTTTGTACATCTCTTCCTTTGCCTTTACATTCCTTATTATTTCAAACAAAACACCTTTATTTGTAACTTGATTAATTCATAGAAACTTTTTTTTAATCTCTTTTCATTCCAATGAATTAAAATATGCCAAATCACAACCTATTACAATAAGTCAAACCTCCCTTTCATTTATACTTCCTAGCTGCCTATTACTCAACTCTTCAACCCAAATTGTACTAATTCCAACTTTTTTTTCTTCTTAATTTACCATCCTTTTTACTTAAATTATTGTAGTGCAGCCGCCTACAGTTTAATTTTTAAACCCAAAGTCTTTTTTTCTATATCATTCACCTTATTCCAATTTATATACCGCTCAAATTGTCCACCCATAAAAATATTTAATATCTTAAAAAATTTCATTACATAGAAAGATTTACGAGCTATATTGCTCTATCACTTCTTGTCAAAAGAAAATTTCTTACAAAACCTTTATGATATATATATTTTTCGAAATCCAATATTTATTTACTTTTCCATTAAGAGTCCCTTTTAAAGTATAAAATCCATTTTTTCAAATTTTTACACAAATTTCTTATTATAGGGTTGGACTCAAAGTGGACTTCTAACTATTCGCAAAAGAACATCTTGCCTTCAATTTACCAACTTGTCTCCTTCCAAATCCGAAAATCCAGTCATTAATTAGGAGTGACCATTTCACACCCTTCTTTATAGATTTCTTCATCTTTCACTATCTATAACCTTATCATGTAAGATCTTCTATTTGACTTTGAACTTATAGAAAACTCTCAATGAGTTGTTATGTAATTGTTCCAAACATTTACAGGTATATAACCTGTTAGTGCCACCAGCAGTTATGAGTAATTCACTATCCAACATATGAAGAGCATTATGTACACTGGTCATAACAAATATATCGACATCTCATTCTCGATATATTGTGATTATGAACAATTAAGGACAAAATATTTATTCTATAGGACTCAATACCCTTGGTTACGAGTACATTCTTAACTATAATTGATTAAGTACTTTTCTTAAGGATTTTCTACTTGTATATATTTCAAACATTATTTATGTCTTAATATAACAATACATACAATAGAATAAAACCAAAAGATTAATTTATTTCATACAAAATTCGCTATAAGTGTAAAGTTAAATAATCAAATTACGTAATAGTCCCTTGGGAAGATCCTTTACCTTATCAATCTTCCACTTTCACTAGGGACGAATTATGGTGACTCATATCGGTTTTCCAAGGCTAAACTGAGAAAGGGCATGGTAAGTGGATTTGCACTATTGTTATTTTGTATCTACTTTTTGATTATACTTCTCCATCACTGATAAACTGTTTTTCACGTGGTAATTATGGAGAACATACCTTGACCTCTTAATGAGATGTCGGATCCTTTTGCCATCGATATTGCATCACTGGTATTACAACGTATTATTATATTCTAAACAGTGGGAAACGTTCCTAGCTTTCTTATAAATTTGCTCATATATACAACTTTCATTGTGGAACTATTCAAGGCAATGTACTTAGCCATTGTTGTTGAATCTGCCACAAGTTGTCATTTAGAACATTTCCAAATTAAAGCACCTTTGTTAAAGGTGAACGTGAATTTAATATTGACTTGCTATTTTCGATGTCACCTATGAAGTTCGAGTTCACATATTAGTTCATAAGGAATTCATTGTTTCTGTAAACAATTTTTTAGTATTTCGTAAATACTCGAGAATACTCAAAACTACCATTTAGTCTTTGGCCTTGGTTAAATTTTATCATCTATATAATATGTTTCCATGTTAGAATCATGAATCACGTCTGAGTCCTTCATAACACTACTAATTACTCTAGAAAGTAATTCCTTTGGTAAAAAGATGGTATATTTTGAAGCAATGATTTTTTTTCTCAGTGTGACGAATAGGCATTCAAAATATTTTTGAGTTTGCAAAACATACGTTCATATAATTAGGTCGAACAACTATATATCTTAAACTATTTACGATTAGGTTTCTTCCCAATTCATATTTTACATGGAATCAAAATCTCAACTTTAGATGAAATCAAAATCAACATATATGCATACTTTTAAGTACACATCCTTAAAGAAAGAGATGATTCAATTTCACTTATTTTTTAATCGTGCTTTGTCCACCATAGTCGATTACTCCTTATCGATACATCATTATGTAGCATAAGAAGGAGTGACTTTAAGAGTGAACTACTCTAGGAACTCTTATTGAAGATACTAATACATTCGATCAAATCGAATTGTGACTTGAGGGTGCTAGACAAAGTTACAAAATGTTTTTACTAATCTAGAACAATACAAACATTACTGTAAGTAATTTATGACTTGAGGGTGCTCAACAACCATAAGTATGTATAGTACTCTATATATATTGTAAATGATAGAAAGCAACATTACTTCATATTCATAATCTTAAAATAATAATATAAGTACTATCGTCTATAAGAAACAATGAGTATTCACACCACCCACTGACGTCATTTGTCAATGTAACGACCCACCTTTTTGGACAGTTTAAATCGACAATAAACCACACATGTCAACTCAAACCATTCAAAAGGGAGGATTGTTAATGGGGTAAATAAGAAAATAAGAGAAACGAAGGAAAAACAAAACATAGAATCTCATAGCGAAATGACAAAATATAATAATCAAATAAACAATTCATGAAGTTGTTTTACAAACAACATTTGATTACACTTTTATAATACAGATCAGAGTCATGCATACAGCAGGAATAAATAAGTAATGCAGCGGAACAACATGATGCAGTGGAATAAATATAATAAATAGTAATAATATATTAAATCTTTGTCTTCGTCCTCCAGAAATAAGGTCTTCAACACTGAAATGCTCAGGCTGACCCGAGCGTAATGAAAAGACAAAACACTCGAGTCAAAACTAAAAGGTCTTATGTAAGTTAAATCAAAATAAGTAAATATGAGTGTAACGGCTTCAGAGATGTTTACGAGATTTTACATCCCCTATCTAGTGTCTAACGTGCGTGCAGTAACTTAAGAGATATTCGGGATTCCATCTCCTAAGGATCCGTTAAACTATCTACATATGTAATACAATACACTATTATAATATGTCTACAGTAAAGTAAAGTATTAAAATAGCGTTAAGGCGTTACCTATATCCCCCTTAACACATTTTTATAAATACCGTAGTCTATACAGTACCGTAATTCCTCTGTAAACTGGAGGGCTATCAGAGGGCACTTCATAGTGTATGACATAAACCAAACTCGTAGTGGGCTCAATAAGGCATATGACAAGGCACGCGAGACAATGCCAAGGTAGGATTCTACCGTTTGCAATCCCGGACTGGTGGTAACGCATAGCAGCTACTATCGCCCACCTCGGAACACACTTCCATAATCAAATCGAGGGGTGGCCACCAAATCAATCATAAAGTAAAAAATATGGTATCGAAGAAATATGCCCGATAGGAGGAGCGACCTCACTTGGCTCGGTATAGCTCATGTTTTAGTCATATCAAGCTGACCCGAGCGGGTCAGGGCTGCGTTCATACCTCATACAGTAGCGTCCGCCAAACCATTCTACTTCATTCTGGATTCTACACCACGTGCACAGTTGTTAAAGTGATTTTCGATATTGGCAGAGAGTATGACAATATCTGATCCCGGTCTCTTTAACAACCAAACGCTTATTTCACACCGGTTGGTTCTTTTACATTTCCAAAACCGATTCATAGTTGATATCAAAATATCATATTCATTTTAAAAATCACATCACTTCCGAATCATATTCACTTTTGAAATCATTATTCACTTTAAATCATATTCATTTTCAAAATCATAACTACAAAATAAGTTAAACCATCATATCAAGATATTTGCATTTAAATCAATTAAATCTAAATCATAACAGTTCCAACTTTAAACAGTTTGAATATTGAAAGTAGTTTATATATTGGAATAGTTATACATTAAAATAGTATAGATATTAAAAAATATATATATATTAAAAGTTGTTTATAAATTTAAAATAATACATATATTAAAAGTTGTTTATAAATTTAAAATAATGTATATTAAAATAGTTTATATTTTAAAAATATGTTATAGATTAAAATAGTTTATATATTAGAAATAGTTTATATATTAAAATAGGTTATACGTTAAAAATAGTTACTGTATTAAAAATTATTAATATTTTAAAATGATTTATATGAGAAAAATAGTTTATATGTTAAAAGAGTTTGTATATTAAAGGAGTTTATATCGAAAATACTTTCAAATTAGAATTGTTTCTTCCAATTTCACAAATCAATTCAAATCAACTTCGGTTCCAAAAATTCAATTTAAACGAATCTCAGTTCAACGATTTCAATTCAAAAGGCTAAAGGTTTCAATTCAAATTCACATTGAAAACCATTTCAATTTATATCGATTTCAAATCCATGTTTCAAAAACAAATTTAAACCACTTCAAATTTAATAGATTTCAAAGTTTAAATATTCAAACGTTTACAGTAACTCAATTTTGATAAATTTCATTTATATTTCAAAATCCAACTTTAAGATTTCAATTTAAATTTTTTAAACAATTCATTTAAACTAACTTCAATTTCAACATATAAAGCTTGGATTTTGAAAATAATTCAGTTCATATAAATCTAATTTTATTTCATAATATCATTTAACTGGATTCAAAATTTAAGGATTTAAAATCATTTAATTTAACCAATCCGGTGTCCGTATATAATTTTCTACCATATGGTCAAGTGATATGGATATATATTATTTCAACCCGCAATAATTTAAATTTCCGAATATATATCATTTCAACCCGCATCCCGAATCACAATTTCCAAATCCATAAAATCACTCGGGTTTATCATTTCAACCCATAATAATTTTTCCTAATCTATAAGATCGTTCGGGTATGTATCATTTCAACCCATAGTGATTTTCTAACGATAACTAAGGGAACTTGCAGTGTGATAACAACATATGAAATAAACATAACATCAAATCATCCAAAATGTCAACAATTTAGCATCCATCACAATCATCATTCAAATCAACCAATAAATCACAACAATAAACTGGTTATCATTATCAGGTATTTAACAAGCAATTCAATTCCAATATTAATTCAAATGGCAATTAAATTCTAATTAAATTCTAATTAAACTTGAATGACAATTTAAATATACCAAACTGCCATCAATAAATTTCTAATCACACCATAAGTTTAATTTAACTAACATAAGATGGTTTAGTAGTTGTGAGTGGGTTAAATCACCCACCTTTGATTTTTAGTCGAATTAAAATCCAAATAAAGCTCAAAATGTAACAGTCTTAGAATGCAGAATAACTAATCCCATATTGTATGGAATTTCGATACGATCGCAACGGAGAAAACCGCGCGCGAATCCGAGCTCGTATGAAAAAGTTATTGAAGTTAGAAGTTTTGAAAATCAAATTTGTATTAAATTTAAAATAAAGGGAAAATTAGTAAATATCCAACTCCACAAACCCTACCTGAAGCGTTTGAACCCATCTCAACGTCAATAGCCGCCACGATCATCTTCAATTTGCCGCCGCGTCCCTCGCCTTCGTCTAGATCAGAGATCGCCCATGAACCCACCTGGTCGCGCCGCCCCTCCGACATGAACGCCGCCACCTCTGATCGCCCCAGGCGATCTCGCCGTCGTCGCCGTTCTCTGGTCAATTTTGGCGAATTCGAGCATTTCCAAACCCAAGTAGCCGTATGGATGCACTCGTCTTGACTCCCACTACGTGCCAGTACCTCCTGATTGTCGAATAATCTAAGATCCACCGTCGAATAACAAACCCTCGAAATGAACGGCTGAGAAAGAACGCCAATTCCTGGCCAAACCGTGACTCGAATCGAAAATGAATTGAAGCACTAGATTGCACTCGTCGAGAGCTTTCCAACGATATATAATTTGCAATGGTTTGAGAAGTTTGAATTTCGAAATTAAATTTTAAAATTGAAATTAGGGTTTGAACTTTTGGGAATTAGGTTTTGATTGACAGCCATTTGGAAGGAGGAAGAGAATAGAAACTGTATATAGGAGAATGAATAAAAGAAGTTGCTAGGGTTTATAATAGCCTATATATAGGCAAAGGTAGATAAAAATGAATGGACATATCGAATTGGATCAAAACGATAACAACGACCCGAAAAGCCCGTTTCGTTTCCGAAACGAAAATGGGTCATCTAATATATTGAAATATAGGTTTTCGATAATTTAAAACTCAATGGAACTAGTTTCAAACTCCAATTCCATTGTATATAGAAGTTAGCTTTCAAATCAAATTTTATTCATTTAAATTTTTTTAATTGATTTCTACGCGTTTCAAGCTTGCACGGCCAAACGACAAGTCTGATCGCTACGAAACTTGAAATCCTACAATAATTCACTGTTACGGATCCGATGAAACTAGTTTCATCAAAATCCGAGACAGTGGCCAAAATTGCTAATTTCCACGTCAATTAATCAAATTATTAATAAATTGGTTTAATCGCTTTTAAATTTAAATTCAAAAGTTGACCATTTTCATCATTCTTGATTACATATAAATTAATAATGTTTAAAATAAAATTTCCATGTTAATTCCAATATTTAAATAATACACTAATTTCGGCGTCCAATTACAACTGTAATAAAATCCTAGTTAATTATAATTTAATTTCAACCAAATTCTTTTATATTGATTCTAACTCTTATTATTAAATCAACTATTACCTTATGAATATAATTAACATTAGTCTATATTTTATTACATTCATAGTCTACAATTATCATCCTTTACCATATTAATTATAACATTTCAATTTAATTAATTCCATTAATTTTTATTTTAATCCCTTATTTACAATTATAACCAAATTAACTTTACAATTATTTGAATTTATTGAAATTACAATAAAATAGTTGTCAATAACATTCAAACAACTTTATTAAATCATATTCTAATTATTTTTCTCATTAATAAATCATAAATTTTTAATTTCTCTCAATATTAAATTCTAAAATCTTATTTAATTTAATATATTTAATTATCGACATAACAGGTCGTTACAGTCATTATATACATACATACATACATACGATTATATACATATGTATTTATCCCTTACAACTATAATGGTTATTATTTTTATTTTAACTTTTAAATCGTATTATTTTATTTTATTTTATGTACATCCTACAAGATTCCCTCATTTTATTTTAGCATTTGTAATATAATATTAACGCTTATATTTATGTATATATACTATTATTGGTTAACAGCTGATTAATATTACAACTTCATTGTAACCTTTTATGAACTATATAATTCATATTATAATTAAAAACTATTTTTAATTTATTTATTTATAATTTTAAATTCAAGACAAATTCTAATTTATTTATTTATAACTTTTAAAAATTTAAATTTATAAAAAAAAAATTATAGCTTTTATGAATTCAAATTTTAGATAATTTTAAATTTTATTCATAACCTTTATAAATTTTAGTTATAATTTAAAAATATTTATTTATAACTTTCATGAATTTATTCATATATTTAAATTTAAATCAATTTTAAATTCAAATTTTACATATCATTCATAATAATTAATTGCTAGATCTCAACCATTATTGGATTAGCTAAATTGACAACAGGATAAAAGATAGAAATTTCAAAAAATTCCTTTTGTTAAATTTACACTAGATCTTTATGTTGTGTTTTTCATGAATGATTTAGTAAACAAAATTTTATGTATATTTTAATAAAAGGTATTTTTTTGAAATTTCTCCTGATCCAGCAATGGCATCAGCCTTCGCATTACGTTATTATGAATAATATATGTTTGCGCCAAAAATGGCCACAAACCCCAAATATCGTGAAAGCACCTGTTTATGAACACAAATCAGCAGTATGTAATCACAGATCTAAGTAATGTAGAAGATAGAAAATGAAGAATAATAAACTTAAAACGGAAAGAAGTAGACAGAGACACAAGAATTTAGAGTGGTTCGGCGTATCGCCTACGTCCACTATGAAGTTGTTAGCTTTATTGATCTTTCTCTGAAGATTACAAGTGAATTCAGTAAGTTACAGCAGATGATTATGATTTGCAGCAGTAAATCTCGTTGGTAGCAGCAGCAATGGAGTCTAGATCTGGATCTGGCGGAGTCTGAGCGTTGGAGATCTCAAAGAAGAAGAAGAAGAAGAACCCCTTTTCTGTTGGCTTTGGGGGTCTATTTATAGGTGTAGGAGGCTGATATTTCGCTCAGATCTCGGGAGACCCTCTCTGGCACGTGACCAGGCCCGCGCGCCCAAGCCCGTGAAGTTTCGGTCCGATCCGTGATCGATACGAACAGATTTCGTATCGATCAAGATTTCATCCAATGGAGTCGAAATTTGGCATGGACATTCTTTAGCATGCACGTAGTCTTCTGTGAAAATTTCATAGCATTTGGACTTGTAGATTAGGAGATACGATCGATACGAATTGGGATTCTCGGTGGGCTGTTTCGTTCGACTCGCTCTTGTTTCGACTCGCTTTTGTTCGACTCGCTCTCGTTCGCATCGCTGTTCGACTCGGTCCGGCTCGAGTCGCTGCTTGACTTGATGACGTGGAGTTTATTCGTATTGACTGATGTGCCTTGCTTCGCATTGATGGACACGAAGTAGAAGTCTCCGGGTGGATGCGAAGTGGAGCGAGTCGAAATGGGGTTCTCTGATGGAGTCGAACTGGATGGAGTCGAACAATGGTTTTGCGAAGGAGTCGATGTAAACGGAGTCGAACTGTTGTTTTCTGAAGGTTGTGGAGCGAGTCGAACATTGATTCTGTTTTGGAGTCGAAGTGGAGCGAGTTGAAATGTGGCTCGAGACGGAGCGAGTCGAAGTAGGCTCGAGGCGGAGTGAGTCGAAGTAGGCTCAAGGCGGAGCGAGTCGAAGTAGGCTCGAGGCGGAGCGAGTCGAAGTAGGGGTTGAGGCGGAGCGAGTCGAAGTTGGCATTTCTGAGGGACGCGAACTGAGCGAGTCGAACGCGAGGCTGTTATTATTCAATTTTGCATCGGTTGTATCTTGAGCATATGAACTCGGATTGACTTGAAATTTGGAACGTTGACTCTCGTAGCTTTGCTTGTCATGTCTTATCAATTTTGGCTCGATCCGGACTCGGACAAAATTCATCGATATCCATAGTGAGCCTGTGTATAATCGATCTTCTAGACGAACTTTCCTTGATCTCTAGTCAAGTTCTTGGTGTCACGGCCTTACCAAAAGGCGGGATAATATTTGCCCCCCAAAACATGCCTTGTGATAAGAAGGTGTGTTTTGTAATGCCATAAGCTGGATATTCATATCCTGTTGATGACCTACAAAGAAATTGATAGTTTTATTTGACCATGAATGACGATCGTTCGGGATCGTATGTCATTCGAGGTGATATGCGACCATTCGCAGTCGGATGCCGTTCGAGGCGATTTGTGATCGTTCGCGATCGGGTGCCGTTCGAGGCGAATTGTGACCGTTCGCGGTCGGGTGCCGTTCGAGGCGATTTGTGATCGTTCGCGATCGGGTGCCGTTCGAAGCGAATTGTGACCGTTCGCGATTGGGTGCCGTTCGAGGCGATTTGTGACCGTTCGCGGTCGGGTGCCGTTCGAGGCGAATTGTGACCGTTCGCGGTCGGGTGCCGTTCGAGGCGATTTGTGACCGTTCGCGGTCGGGTGCTGTTCGAGGCGAATTTGGTGTGTGCCCGGGGGGGACTTAGTATTATCAATGTAAGATTTCACGTTCGGGTGAGTTTCTGAACCGTTTGTGGTGGCGGTTTATTGCCATCTCAGAGCATGCCTGAGAACCGTTCGCGATCCCTTACATGTGTAAGTGGCTTAGCCGTTATGGCATCACAAATGGCATACTTTTCATTCAAAATGAGTTTTTCAACAGAAATGTTCAACAAAATCAGGTTCAAGCATTAGAAATGGAAAATAAAAGGAAAACAGGGACGTCAAAGTGCAAACACCTACTGCGATTAGTAGTCGTATCAGAGCATGCCTGAGGATCGTTCGCGGTCCTGTACATGTGTAAATGACTTAATCGTGTTGGTGTGGAGTTTGCTACTTATTCGTCATTATCCCAATCAATTGACGACAAGCTGAGGCCTCGATCCTGAGCCGTCTCCAGTAGGTGCAAGCGGTGGCCGCTCTCGTTCCACCGTTGTCGTTCCCCTTCTCATGTACTGCGATAGTAGCCCATTCCGGATATGTCCCTCAACCTCATCCTTCAAGTGTCTGCAATCATTCGTGCAATGACCATTCAGCTCGTGGAATAGGCAGTACTTGTCTGACCTTGTTTCATTGTTGGTCGGATCCCTTCTTATTGGCCTTCGATAAGGAACCTGCCCCCGGGTGTCCTGGTAGATTCGCTCCAAAGTCTCATTCAGCTCCGTATAAGAGGTGAATCTTGGTTCCTTTCGTGGTCGCGTCGGTCCATCACTATTATCCTCAGCTTTTCGTTTCCCTTTACCAGTTCCCGAATCTGTTTTAGGAGGATTCTCACCCTTGATTGCATAAACATCAACTCCTTCTCCTTCCTCTCTTTCAGCATTTGCATCCTCTAGTCGTAAAAAACCTTCAGCCTCATGATAAAATTCTCCCAGATCCATGGGTGGATCCCTTGTCAATGAATTCTTGAATTATGTGCCATCAGCTATGCCAGATACAGCCGCCATCAAAACCATGGATGGATCAGGTCGATCCACTGATGCTGCCGCTGCATTGAATCGCATCAGAAAGTTCCTCAAAGACTCCCCGCTTCTTTGCTTCAGTGCTGCCAGACTCATCACATTCTTGGGTCTTGAAATGTGAACTCTGAATTGCCTCATAAACCTCTCAGTCAGATCGGTCCATGTTCCTATGGAGCCATTCTCCAGTTGCCTAAACCATAGTGCTGCGATGTCTGTCAAATACAATGGGAAGCACCGGGCCATGACCTCCTCCGATGCCCCCAACACCTCCATATGCCTCATGTATCGTGTCAGATGTACTGCAGGATCTGTCCTTCCATCGTACGTCTCTAATGTTGGTAGCTTGAATTCTGGTGGGTTCCTGGCTTGCCTGATCGTAGGAGCAAAGGGACTCATATTCACATCCTCCAGATCTTTATTCACTAGTCCGCCTCTCATGGATCGTCTGACCATCTCCGTCAATCTATCATTATCTCCAAGTTGTATTCCTTGTCCGTTGCTTCCGATTTGCCCCCCGAGTTCACGAGGGATTCTTGGAGTCTGCTCTCCTGAACGAGTATTCGCTTCTCTATCAACGTCGCGCTGCGCAGCTCCTCCTAGTACTGCTCCTGGGATCGGGTCAACATGCTCTGGGTAAGTGCCCCCTAGTTCTGGGGTCGTGCCAGATGGTCCCACTCCGTTCTGAACTCTGGTTGCTCCTTGATTCTGCGCTCCAAGCTGCCCAATCTGAAGAAGCAAGTTCTGGATCATTTCCTCTTGTCTTTTCATCATTGTCTCTATCTCATCCCTGGTGATGAAGATTGATGTCTGAATTGCACTTGAGGAAGCCTCTTGACTCCCTTCATGTTGACCTCTCTCCGCCCTTTGTCTTCTATTTGATTGCCTTGTCATAGCTTCTCAGATCTGAATTCTTCAAGCCTTCAAATTCAATTTCCAAATGATAGAATTCCTGAAGTAGCCTTCTCAGTGAAAGCACCAAAGTGTTTGCGCCAAAAATGGCCACAAACCCCAAATATCGTGAAAGCACCAGTTTATGAACACAAATCAGCAGTATGTAATCACAGATCACAGATCTAAGTAATGTAGAAGATAGAAAATGAAGAATAATAAACTTAAAACGGAAAGAAGTAGACAGAGACACAAGAATTTAGAGTGGTTCGGCGTATCGCCTACGTCCACTATGAAGTTGTTAGCTTTATTGATCTTTCTCTGAAGATTACAAGTGAATTCAGTAAGTTACAGTAGATGATTATGATTTGCAACAGTAAATCTCGTTGGTAGCAGCAGCAATGGAGTCTAGATCTGGCGGAGACTGGGCGTTGGAGATCTCAAAGAAGAAGAAGAAGAAGAACCCCTTTTCTGTTGGCTTTGGGGGTCTATTTTTAGGTGTAGGAGGCTGATATTTCGCTCAGATCTCGGGAGACCCTCTCTGGCACGTGACCAGGCCCGCGCGCCCAAGCCCGTGAAGTTTCGGTCCGATCCGTGATCGATACGAACAGATTTCATATCGATCAAGATTTCATCCAATGGAGTCGAAATTTGGCGTGGACATTCTTTAGCATGCACGTAGTCTTCTGTGAAAATTTCATAGCATTTGGACTTGTAGATTATGAGATACGATCGATACGAATTGGGATTCTCGGTGGGCTGTTTCGTTCGACTCGCTCTTGTTTCGACTCGCTTTTGTTCGACTCGCTCTCGTTCGCATCGCTGTTCGACTCGGTCCGGTTCGAGTCGCTGCTTGACTTGATGACGTGGAGTTTATTCGTATTAACTGCTGTGCCTTGCTTCGCATTGATGGACACGAAGTAGAAGTCTCCGGGTGGATGCGAAGTGGAGCGAGTCGAAATGGGGTTCTCTGATGGAGTCGAACTGGATGGAGTCGAACAATGGTTTTGCGAAGGAATCGATGTAAACGGAGTCGAACTGTTGTTTTCTGAAGGTTGTGGAGCGAGTCGAACAGTGATTTTGCGTTGGAGTCGAAGTGGAGCGAGTTGAAATGTGGCTCGAGACGGAGCGAGTCGAAGTAGACTCGAGGCGGAGCGAGTCGAAGTAGGCTCGAGGCGGAGCGAGTCGAAGTAGGGGTTGAAGCGAAGCGAGTCGAAGTTGGCATTTCTGAGGGACGCGAACTGAGCGAGTCGAACGCGAGGCTGTTATTATTCAATTTTGCATCGGTTGTATCTTGAGCATATGAACTCGGATTGACTTGAAATTTGGAACGTTGACTCTCATAGCTTTGCTTGTCGTGTCTTATCAATTTTGGCTCGATCCGGACTCGGACAAAATTCGTCGATATCCATAGTGAGCCTGTGTATAATCGATCTTCTAGACGAATTGTCCTTGATCTCTAGTCAAGTTCTTGGTGTCACGGCCTTGCCAAAAGGCGGGATAACAATATATATTATGAATAATATATAAAATTCGAATTTAAAATTAGCTTAAATTTAATTTTTAAATGGTTATGAATAAATTTAAAATTGTTTTAAATTGTATTCATAAAAGATATAAATAAATTACTTATATTTGTCTTAAATCAAAATTAAAATTTATAACAGTTATGAATAAAATTTAAACAATTTTAAATTTATTCATAACCTTTAAAAATTAAATTCAAACCTGAACCAATTTTAAATTTAAATTTTATGTAATATTAGAATTTCAAAATAAATCCTTAAATTATTCACACTAACTCAATGCACTCATTACCAATTGCAGGAATAAACCTACCTTAAGTCTGGCGTTGAAGGCACTAGTGTGTTGAAGGCGTTCGTATACGGATCCTAAGGTATTCATTAAATGCCTCGGTGTCATAACAAACTGCTATCGCGGGAGTTTGAGTTCTGTATCCCAAGTGCATCTGCACCAAATTTAATAAATTCATTTGATATATATGATGGATGATATGAGTTTTATGGATGGTATGAGTTTTTAGGCCCATTAGAATAGCAAAGAGCATAAAGTATTTGGCCACCTATCAGTCTCCTATTATGGTTACTACCAAATTTCACTTTAATACGTACAAAAATTTTAAAATAACCGAAGTGCCAATGTTTATCATTTAAGAAAGACAAACCCAAAAATTGCAACGCACGATCTAGGATACATCGTACACTCAAGCAGCCCTTGCAACCATCGTCCACATATAATGCATATTAAGAAATGCAGGATATTGCAAAAGATTTACCAAAGAAAAACTTGTTTACTGAAAAACACTTAAAATGACAAACTAAGAATTACATATGTCAGATAATTCCAAATAACAAGCAAACCAAAAATCTCTCTTTTTTATTACTGATATACGTAAAAGTTAGTCCAGTGCAAAAATCAATATATACGACCTACACATTATAAATAACAACAATGTCAGCAAATTAACTGTTTGGATACAATCCTTGCGTATCCAGAGACATATAAATGAAAAAAATACAACAGAAAGCCTTGTAAAACCCATCAGTAATACCAAATAATACATACTCCAGTAAAAACTGATGCCATATGAAAAGAGTATCGGGATTCACATTAACAAGTGCAGGGTTCAGCTATTTGAGAGCTACAGCAACCCCAACCCTTGTAGGTGAACAAAATGCCTTGGAGTCATACTCAACTGAAAGTGTTACCAATGATTTTGGTCTCCATTCATGCTGATATAAAACTCCATGCTTGCCATTACTGCTGAATCTAGTTTTCATCCTCGTCCTTGAATCGAGAAAATGAGAGCTCCCAATCATAAAGCTATTCTCAAATGCGTTGAACCTGTGAACCATTTCAGCAGCTATTGCATTTCCACTCTCTGGATCCACCAAATGAATGTACGAAGCTCTCAGTGTTTCTCCCTTATCGCCCCTAAACATAATATGGGTTTTTATTTAAATGACTGGAAAATTGTTGTGTGAAGTACGAACTACATTGTTTTATTTTTAAGCTAAATTCTTACAGTATCAGGGATGCAGAGAAATCAGAATTATTCAACATTATGCCTGCATTGTATTTTGTGAAAGATGCAGAAGCACTGTCAAATCCAATCTCTGCACCTAAGCTGAAATCCTTGGCGCATGTTGCTGCTGAGAATTCTAAAAGGGGAGTAGGTGTCAAGCCAATGCTAGAGCTAACAGCAGCATAGCCATTATTGTACTGCAAATCAAGCTGAAAGAAAACATCAAGATAACTTGTTAGAGGCGATTACATTCAAACATAACATAACTAGGAAGTATGAATGAGGGGGCTTATTTGGTTAAGTTGTACGATTGAGGGGGCTTATTTGAGGCTGTTGAATTTTCAAATAGGTGGTGTTTATCTATTTTGAAATAATAAGATAAGAATGTTTATGCAGAATTATTGATGATTTCAGCCGGCCAGTATTAAAAAAAAATCAAGCCTACAATATAAGATACTGAACAATGCAGTAAAAGAAATCAGTACTAACAAAAATATGATTATTACCCATATCTTATAATATATATTTTATTAGTGGATCTCTCTCAATTTTTTTCTTATCTTCCCTTAATTTTAGAATAAAAAATACTCCACTCTCGTTGATTCACTCAATCTTAAGCATCCTCTGTTTGATAAGCCCACCACCCAAGTTGGAATCCCAGTAAGCACAATTTATATAGTATATTTCTGAATCACTAACTCTGATTGATGTCCTATATTTCAAGAAGATCAATGTTGGAATCATATCATCCTCATTATATCAAACACGTTATAGAATTATTTAGCTCAATGGTACAACTTTAATTCTTTCCTTTAGATCTCTTCTTGCTTTATGTTTTCTATCAAAACCCAAATTCAAATCCTACTATAATTATTGTAGTTTTAAACAAGTACACATGATCCATTTAGCATTTAGTGGTTCTATTTTAAGGAACTACAAACATTATTAAGAAATATTAGTACCTTTAAAAACATATGGCCTAATTAATAAAAATGAAAAAAAAAACAATTATAACCTAAAATGTAATAAATATCAATAAAATACAGTGATTAATGAATCTTTATATTTTTTCAGTTTAAGAGTTATTGTTTTCATTTTGATGGAAATGGATTGTTCAAATGATTGTATGATATTTATATATAAAAAATTGTTGATTATTTGTCTATTTAGACTCTATTTTATTACCAAGCTCTCTCAATGTGCAAATTGCGATATATTTATGAAGTTTAGGTTCAACAAAGAATGTTGAAAACAAAGTTGAATTTACATATATTAGTTGTTTGGCCTTAGAATTTTCTTTTATATTAATACCGTTATATACTGCCTTTTATTTTAGTTATAAAAATTAAGTTGTTACAATTATATTGGTAAAGATGGAAATTTTACCATATATTTATTTATAATCATAGTCTTATTTATTAGCTTTCATTTTAACTATAAGCAAATTAAGTGGTTTGAATTATGTTGGCAAAGATGAAATTTTATGAGGGATTTTACTCATTATTGTAGACAATCTTATTGTTCCAAGTTGAAAAAGATGAATGTGTCTCCACAATATAAATTCCATAATTTTGATCAAGTTGTATTGATTATCAATACTGCCAATTGTTTTTTTTCCTTTCATTTCTTTTTTTTTCAAGACAAGTATGGGTTAATGTTCCTTTATCATATTTTATTCAATACTTGAATAAAGGTGTGAGGCAACAACTACATCATAGAAATTCTCATTTCAGTATATGATAGCTTACACTTCCAACTTTCCACGCAAATCCAAACTCCCTGTAAACCATTTCAACTCAGAACACACGTTTTTCAAATTAAGACATTACACTCGTATGATTACGCGAAAGATCGAAAATGAAGCATTTACATTGTACCATTAGCTAAACATGTAATCTCTAGCAAAATCAATCAAACTGGGGTGCCATAGACGTAAAAAATGCTATATATACCCAGTTGCAAGGTCTACTACGAGCCAATGCACTATTCACACCCAAACAACATCGAGATTATGGACGGAACACAGAAACATCGAAAGAATCATCAAAAGCATAACTTCTATGCGTATATCTTTGATAAACTCATAGAAGATACAAATGTTGAAAACTACATTTGTTAAAACTCATGGTTGAAGATAAACAATTGGAATGTTTAGAGTAATTTAAATTCATAACATATTGCAAATTCTTAGTGTTATTATGGTCTTATTATTTAAAGGGATAGCAATGATGTGGTCCACTCGGCTTGATCCTAGGTCCACATCGTCATTCGGTCAATTTGTGAAACGGTTTATAGAGCAATTCCAGGTTCATAAAGTACAACCGAAGAATGCTATGTCGTTGTCAAATGTGCATCAGAGATCCGAAGGGATGTCAAATGTGCATCAGAGATGCGAAGAGACATTAAAAACTTTATAAAAAATTCAATGCTACAGTCACAGAGGTGCGCAACCCCAAGGAGAAGATGGTGTTGATGACTGTAATGAATGAGGTGCACACAAAAGTTGGTTTTGGTAGAGCTGACTCAAGAGAAAGGAACCATCTACTTTAAAGGAATTCTATCGCAAGGCATCTCGTTTTGCACTTGAAAGAGGCAAATTTGGCTGCATGATTGGCTGTTGGCGATCAGGAGGAACCGAATAGTGTGATTCAAAGTAGTGTGGATGTCAAATAGAATAGTGATAGTTCTGGAAACGTAGCGATGAACGTTGAAAACAATAATAACGCGAGAGATCATCTAAATGCGGGTAGCAAGAAGCAAAACACTAAGGAGCGTTTGAGGTATACTCATCTGGGAGCCTATACGAAGTTGACAAATTCTATTGAGAATATTTATCTTGTAACCAAGTACATAGTGTCACAAGAATCCGCCCCGAGGGAGGCCACTGAAGAGGAAAGACGTTTTGAAAAGTATTGTTGATTCCATGAGACTCATGGACACAATACAAATAAATGCAGATATCTCAAGATGTCATTGAGGATTTGATTCGAAAGAAGAAGTTACAGCGGTACGTTAGAAACGCGTTAGCGGACGGACAAACAAATAACAAATCCCAACGGCAACCTGCCTAAGGGAACCAGGCTGGATCAATGAAGAGGAATCAAGACAACCAGCACGGGGATTGTGATTAATACAATATCTGGAGGTACACATGGTGTATGCATTCCATTGAAAGAAGTTAGAATGAGATGAAGCGCTATAGCAGTTCCTTGATGCACGCGCGCCTTAAGAGATAATGACATTGTTTTCCAAAACAAAGGTATGGATGAGGTTGAAGCATTGACGCTTGACATAATGGTGATTACGGTAGCGATAGGGCAGTGCACCGAGTCCTTATTGACTGTGGGAACTCAATGAATAATTTTGTTTAAGTAGACTTTTGACAAGACAAGACTAAATGAGAAGGATATGCGACCTTGTAAATCTCATATTCAGGGATTCAGCGAAGAGGCCAAAGGACCGGTTGCGTGCATCTAACTGGATTTGGGAGAAGAAGACCGCAAGAAGATGGGATTGCAGATGTTTGTAATGGTTGATGGATTTTCGACCTACAATGATTTTTTGGACCGACCGACCCTTGGTAGTTTTGTAACTGTTCTTGCTCCATGGTGTTTAATGATAAAGTTCTCTACGAAGAACGGAGTTGGAGCAATTCAAGACGTTTAACGCACAAGTCAAAAGTGCTACTTCGCTTAGCTCAGAGAGGTGAAGCGACGGAAGAAAGGCAAAAGTACAGAGAAACTTCTATGTATTAAATCCTCGAAAACGTAGCAACTACCGTCCAAGCCCTGACTTGGGTCCAACGGCAAATTCTACAAATCTATAGATCCACGAAAAGAGCAGAGAAGTTGAGGATGGCCCCGGTAGAGTTGATGATTGTTATTTCGATTGATGATGACGATCCCACAAGAATTCCTAAATTGGGATCCCAACACATCTTAAAGATAAGAAATGAGTTGGTACGGTTGACATGGACGTGTTTGCTAGGACACATTCTGATATGTGTGAGATATCACCTGAAGTTCTGTGTCATGCACTGAGTGTGAACCCAGGTTACCCTTCTGTAAAACAGAAGAGTTGCAAATATGAAATCGAAGCAATCCACTGTGTTGAAAGAAGTGGATAAGCATAAGGCATACAACTTCATCCGCGATGCATTATACCCGGAATGGGTATCAAATCCAGCGTTGGTCAAGAAGGCGAATTGGAAATGGTGGACATGCATTGATTATTCTGACTTGAATAAGACATCCCCAAAGGACTATTTCCCCCTGCCGCAAATTGACCGGCTTGTAGATGGAACAACCGGACATGAACTGCTATCTTTTACAGATACATAATCTGACTACAACCAGATGGTGATGCATGTCCCAAATCACGAGCTTATAAATTTTATCATAGATTTGGAGCTACATTGCTACAGAGTCATGTCATTCGGTCTAAAGAACGCTGGAGCTAATTACCAACATTCGAAGAACAAAATGTTTAAAGATCAGATCGGACGGACAATGAAAGTCTATGTGGATGATATGTTCGACGTACTTCAGAGTATAGAATGAAGTTAAATCCATCAAAATGTTCTTTTGGGGTTGCATCGGACAAGTTCTTAGGTTTTACTGTAAACTCAAGAGGTATTGAAGTTAACCCGGAACAGATTGAAGCATTGAAACTGGTTACTGCCCTAAAAACAAAGATGGAGATGCAAAGCTTGAATGGAAAAATCGCAACGTTGAATCGATTAATCTCAAAAGCGACCAATAGGTGTATATCATTACTTGATTCCCTCAAGAAGGAAATACGAAAATTCCTATGGACAGGCGAATGTGAAGCTCCGTTTCAAAATCTGTTTGAGTATATGAAGAAACCATCGATATTATCTAAGCCTTTGAAATGAAAAGATCTCTATATCTACTTAGTGGTATCGACTCATGCACCAAGTGCAACCTTAGTTCTTGAAGAGTGCAAGATCCAAAGACCGGTGTACTATATCAGCAAACAGTTCGGTGGAGCGGAAAAGAATTATTCGAATTTTTAAAACTGACGTACTATTCGTTGATTGATGCGAGGAAGTTGAGGTCATACTTCCACACTTCCAATAAAGGTGTTGACTGATTGGTCGCTAAGACAAGTGTTACATCCATCCAAGATTTCGAGAAGATTGATAAAGTAGAATATCATGTTGGGCCATGCGATATAACTTACCATCCTAGGAAGGTGATTCAAGGACGGACATTGGCGAATTTCATTGCTGAATTCATCATCTGAATGATGAAGTGGAAGAATGGTTGGTCCAAAATAGAGGTTATATGTAGATGAAACCTTCAATGAACATGGTTCCGAAGCAGGAATTGTTCTCACAACCCCGAAAGGACGGAGGATATGCTACGCTTTAAAGCTAGAGCTTTCAGCGATAAACAATGAAGTTGAATATGAAACATTGATTGCAGAACTCAAGATAGCAGGAGAGCTGAAAGTCAGGACATAACATATTTTTAGCGACAACTTGTGGTTTGCCACGTAAAGAATGAATCTCAGGCTAAGGATGCAAGACTCAATCTTATCTGCGAAAGTGTTGGAATTGATGGATGATATATAGCATTACACGATAAAGCACATCCCTAGAGAAGACAATGCATATGCTGCTTCATTGCCCAAATTTGCGAGTTCTGTGGATACACAGTTTTTGGAATTGTGCCAGTAGAAGTTTTGACGACTTCAAGCATTGGCGAGAAGGATGTTGATTGGATTTTGAAGGTCCAAGAAGAGGAGCTGTGGATGACTCCAATTAAAGGTTATTTGCTGAAGGGGACTCTCCAAATGGAAGAAACATACGACGAATTGTGTAAGCTGTCTCAGTTAATCATGCAAGGAGCGTTATACCGAAGAAAATTTTCTACCCTATTGCTAAGGTATCGCCAAAGATAAAGCAATGAAGATCCTTGCGGATGTATACGAAGAAAGTTGTGGTGACCATAGTGGGGTGGCAGACTTTAGCAAAGAAGATTCTTCGCTATGGATATTTCTGACCAACTGTCAATCGGGATGCAATTGATCATTCTAGGAGATGCGTCAGGTGTAAAAGATTTGCAAAGATTTCGATAGCCACATCCAACGAGCTTATGCAAATGGTTAGCCCGTGGTCTTATGCGGTTTAAGGAATTGATGTTATTTGGGTACTACAGATGTCGAGAGGCATAGTGAAATATGTGAAAGTGGTTATGGATTACTTCACAAAATGGGGTAAAGCGAAACCGCTTACGACAATCACTTCGACGACGAAAGTGATCAATTTTGTGGTGAAGAACGTTTTGTGCAGATTTGGGGTTCCACGAAAGATTATCATCGATAACGAAATTCAGTTCGAAAGGACAATTGGGTGAACGAGCCACCAATGGTGTTATGGGCCTAACGAACAAACCAGAAATCTACGACTGGTTATCACTCCATTTGCTTTGGCCTATTGAACTGAGGTCACGATACCGATCGAATCTGAAGTCCCTTCTCATAGAAGATTGCACGATGATTCCAAAATGAATGAGAAGCTCTTGCTTGTGGTCATCGACTTAGTTGAAGAAAAACATAATGAGGCTGATGTGAGGGTAGTTGCTCACCAGATAAGAATAGCGAAGGAGTTCAATGTCAAGGCTAGAAACCAATACTTATTAATGGTGCACGACGCAAAAGACGCAAAGCCCCTCTGGAGCCTTAGCGTAGCAAATGGCGCGTGCCTTTTTGATTTACTGCGTACGTTTAGAATTTTTTATATAAATTAAATATATATGATAACGAATTTAGAAAGTTCTATATTTTTGCTAAACGTATAGAACAAAGATTTTTACGCATTTTGCAAAAATAATCATCAAATACAATATCATTAACATAGAATTTCGAGCATAATAGTTTTCTAAAGTCAAAATCCAATACAATTATATATATTACTGATAAAATAGGAATTTGAATATAATTCAGTAGTTATATTTTTTCAAATCAATATGCATTATCAGATTTATAAGCTTCTGCATCTTCTTCATTCATCTCATTTAGATTCGTTTCTTCTTCGTGAAGATGTAAAGGAACTGAAGCGATGCTGAAAAACCTCTTGATATGGATGTTCTACTCGAATATCTAGCTTTATCCACTCCTGCTGCTCTAGCAGCGACACCCCAAATCAAGTCAGCATTGTCATCATCAAATACAAGCTTATCGGATGCATTATCCATATTTCATGTTAATCATTTATTACAAGCCTCAACATCATTCAGGATATTGGATTGATGGTGTCGCAGATGTTGTATATTCTTTTTAATGCTTCACAATATGTTGAATACTAATTTTTATGCATTTTAGATTATAAAAAATGAAAAATAAAATAAAAAACAATAATATAATGAAAAAGCGGTCATTTTGCGTCGGGCGCCATTCGTTGCCTTTTTCATGTGGGCAGCGCCGCAAGGAAGAAAGGCCCAAACGCCGCGCCGCGCGCAATGGCGTGCGCCTTTCATAACTATGTAGAAACCGTACCTTCGCAATAGCAATCTCGTTTTGAAACAAGCATTTCCGGGTGCGCACTTGGTTTGAACTGGGATAATCCTTATATGGTTGTACAGAAGCTTGAAGATGGAACTTTCAAGCTATTAACCGTAAATGGAGACCTAATTCCACGGACATGAAATAATGAGCACCCACGATGTTATTTCATTTGATTCAATTTTGTAACTAAAGCATCCTACTCAACGGGAGTCGATGTAATAAGGCGATAATTGTCATTTGTTCATGAACAAAGTTCACTATTCAAATCAATGTAACCGTACTCTTAAAATCCGACTTTGTGCTCCAAGATTAGTGGCACAATCAGGTATGTAGTATTTTGAAAATCGGATGTCTAAGTACTGAGAGATAGGTATCAATGAACTCTTTCGATCCAAGATCGAGGCGTTGGAGTATAATCGGACTGGGTCGATCGAATGACTCGTCCTTACACATCTTTTTTTGACCAACACTCGGATATAGGCAACATCGAGGGTGGACGTCGGGAGATAGCATCTGAGACACCAACTCCCAAAGATAGGATTTGGTGTAGAATTGAACTTTCTTTACATGTACATTGTTGGATGGATTATATCGATGCTCATGTTGACATGAGCGGATAGGCCATATAATTTCAGCTGTAATGATAAATCACAACAATGTTTATGGTCGATCGAGATATGTTGACTAATGATAAACATGTCGACCGACGATATACAACTTTGTTTAAACAAGAGATGTTTGACTGATAATAAACAATGGGCAATGTTGGACAATCGTAGAAATTTATTTATATGTACAGAATTACAGTAAATAAAAGCATTACACAGATCACACACGGACATGTATGATATATAAGTAATTTCACTACAGCCAATTGTATTTTATATATGCAGGCGCCAAGTATATAGGCAGAAAAATAAAAAGTGCAAAAATGTAAATGAAACGAAGAAAGAAAACAGCCTTTTCTTCACATTTTTGAATACAAAGTTTGCAGTGCTGCTCCAGCACGACGACGCTCTATGTACATGAAAATGCTAAAAAGATGAAAACAAAAAAGGGCTACAGAACTTGTCCTCATATGGTGGTTGGATCGGTCACTTGTTTTTGTTCATCTTCCATCCTTCGGTCGGTTGCTTAGCACGACGCTTCTTTTTTGAAGTGCTCTTGTCTAATCGTGGTCTTTCTTCCTCGGTTGTCCAGCATAAAGGGTCATTAAGGTTGTCATAAACCCATGGAGGCATCTGAGAAGCGTTGACAGCATGACACGAAGGCAGCATGTAGCATGTTCTTGAGCGGAGGGATCGATAGGATAGTGGATACGGGTGGTTTAGCAATTATCCTCACGACCCTCGACTTGTCAACAGTCTATCTAGACGCCATCGAAGGTTCTTTACCCACAATCTGGATAATAGTAAGCACATCGTCGTCATCAGCAACAGCATTGAGTTCGTACAAAGTTTCATCAAGTGCACCAATCTTTTCGGCTCCGGGACCGAACCCGACAATAGAAATATGAACTAAAATGAGAGTCCTGACAATGATCGATGTGGTGGCGGCAGTCGTTGTAGTGATTGAAGCTTAAGAGACTGCAGGAAGGGCCATGATCATAGGTGGACATGAAAGTTGAAAGATGGATAGATAAAGTTAAAGATGTCCTCGTGATAGAACTGAAGCTTCTCGAATACCAGAGAGACTAAGGAAATACCTAGAGCAGGTGAAGACTCGTGCTGAGAAGATTTACCAATTTCACTTCCTTGAGAACTTTTAAAAGTGGAGGCGAAGTGAAGAAAATCGCCAACGGAACAAAAGCCGAAGTATCCAGGTTGTAGCTTTCAGTGGTGATGGTAGTAAAAGTGTCGGGAGAAGCAGATACAGGTACATCAGTTGTGATGAACTCAAAAATGATCGTCGCAGATGTGATAATCTTTGCTTGAGAATCCTAAATATGAGCAGCGCCTAATCTAAAGAGCTAGGACCGACAGGAGTCTCAACAAGTACCCGTTCAGCAGTTGCAACCTCGACTGCTTTGATAGTCATTCCTTCAAGAGCTGCCAAGTCTTCCTTATCGAACGGCTCGTTCTTTAATTTCTCCTCATTGACTTCCAGGACTTGCTCTTTGGCCCTTCTCAAGATCTCATCCAGACCTCAACCAGTGTAGGGAGTAGCCGTCTCCCAGCCATTTCAAGTTCTTCGTCTCGATGATGTTTGTGAAGAATCCCAGGATGGTGGCTTCAATCTTCTCCTCGAGGAGGGTTAGGGTGAGTGGCTTTAAATTCGGCTGTCTTCTTTTCTGAGCCACCTAACTTAATTCTTAAGTCTGCGACTTCTTCCATGCAAGATTGTTCGATGTCCTGAGCTTGATCCTTAAGCTTTGAGTTCTGGTTTGAGATTATCGATTTGGACCTAAGAGTGACCTTTTCGACCTTCTATACCTTAAATTCTTTTTCAAGGTTGTCGTTGTAGTTGTGTGTGTTTTTCAATTGATCGTTGAAAACGGTGCAGTTAGCCTTGAAAGTGACAGCCTCGTCAGCCAACTTTTTCTCGGTTGCTTTGATGGCTTTATCTTTCTTTTCATTTTCCTTCTGGAGTTTGGTCGACCCCCTCATCTACTCTTCATGGATTATGTTATGGCCAGCCCTTTCGATGTCAAAACTTCTAATCATTAATTGGTTCGTTCGATTGACATCTGATACGCCTTCGGCTAGCTTTCTCCATCGAAAGCACTACTCCACAGCTTCATTAGTCTTGGAGAAACCTTCATTTACATAGTTTCTCGAAAGGTCTTTGACGTCGCAGTCAAATTTGACCCCCTCTAGGCAAAAAATAGAAATGATCATCTGCATCTTTGTGATATGGGCAAGAGATTGGCCTTTGGGGGAGGAGGTGAGCAGTACAGCTTAAAGATGTTTCTTTCCCAGACCTATGTGATCTGAGAGTAGAAGGACTGGTAGTTTTGGATTGATATGGGAAAGCGGCAGCCTTGGGTCGCTCAGTGATGACGGCAGCTGAAAAGTTGAAGGAATATCAAACTGAGAAAGTTGGCCGAGTCGATAAGATTATGAAGGTGAGTACCCGTGATGGGGGAATCAGAGTCGTGCCTGGAACAGTCGCGTGATCCAGTGTTCATCGGAATGTCGGCGTCTCTCTTGAGCCTCGCGCCATTCTCTCTTTCCTCGTTGACCTCTCACTATCAGACTCTTGATACGGGCCGCGGTAAGAGTATGAGCCTCTTGGGGTTATGAGCGATAGTGACCAACACCTTGACAAACACGTCGAGACGGCTTGGCTATCCCATTGAACCTGAAGAAACACAGATTGGTTTAGAATCAAGTGTCTAGACTAAGAACAAGTGCAAGGTGATTGTGTTTGTAGTTCAATGAAGTGTGTGGAGTACTGATGTGTCCTAAGTAACCTACGGACCATGCTCGTAGAGATGTAGGGATGGAGTTTCCTCTCATTCAGAAGGTCGGGGGCAGGTCGGATGGAGTGAAATTGAAGTATGAGGAATTCTAATTGAGGAGGTCGTCAAAGTTGAGGTCTGTCAAAGTGAAGTCTAGAATTATCCCTATGTCGAAGTGAAGTCTAGAATTATCCCTATGTCGAAGTGAAGCCTAGAATTATCCTTATGTCGCTCAGAGATCCAAAGATAGCACCAGCGGGTCCTAAAGGAGTTGACTCGGCCCATAGAATTGTGATGTGGCTCGGGTGCCAATGTCGAGGATTTAATGATAAGACGTTTGGGCCTAGAGGCCGGGGTAGCTGTAGTTCCTTCTATAGATGTCTCACTATCGATTCATACCCCTCGCGCTCATCGTGACTCTCTCCTTCCTTACTCTTCTACTTCTTCACCCATTTCCTCTTCTTTATTCTCCTCTCCTTCTATTGTCCTTTTTTCAATGTTCTCGTCCTCTTCCTCTGCAAGGTTCTCTTCTACTTCTTGATTTTCTCCTCGTTTGTCGTCGGTCGGAATTATGGGCTTCAGTCTCCATGAAGAAGACTCCATGAGGAGCTGCGAAATCACGAACAGCTTGGGCATCCCTAGGAAGAGTAGAATCGAGTTTAACTCTCCTATCGTTGTAAAGAAGCCTGAATTGGTGCATTCAAGCGTAGGTGAACAGAACATGAACAGAGGTATGTCTTTGGGCCGGATCAATCCATTTTAGAAACTGCGATGTGTCCTTAAAAGTTGGAGTCACGACCCAATGAGGAATGTCTACAAGGAGTACAGACTAGCTACTTAAGTGAGGAAAGTTTGAGTATGACAAAGCTATTGGATAAGAGAACTTGCATCTAGAGAGCCAAAAACGGTTGAAGCCTTCCTAACACCGAAGAAAGAAACATTCATCTTTGAAGTAGCTCTTTTTGTTGCGTAATCCATCGACGACTTTGCATCGGTTGTAGGACTCGATAATTAACGGTAAAGGATGGTCGATTCTTCTCATGAAGAAGCATAGGAAAGTAAGCTCATGAAAAATTGACGACCGACCATATGCATTCTAAAGATGATGTAGATAGACTTTTAGGCGGCGTAGTCGTTGGATGTATTTGGGATAAGGAGATTGTCTAAGATCGATCATTCTAAATCGAAAGCTTGATAACGAACGTGGTCAGGTATGATTTATTTCAGTGCTTTACTTTGATTAAAACATATGTAGTTGATGTAGAGAATCCAACAGATGTCGACTTGTGTTGACCAATCGAGTTTTGTATATTGATCGAGGAAGTGCAATGTGTCAGTCTATGCAGTGTGATTCCTCTGTCCCTGACACGATGTATGAGAACACTCTATATGGATAGCACGCTCGTCTAGCAAACGGCGTCGTCCCGTGTAGAATTGTGTGTTGGATTTTCCCAATACCGTAAAATATACGATAGCAAAACTGTTATCTGAAGCAACATGGAGTCTTTCTTTGCAAGACTACAAGATCGTGCCGTTCAATTCTGAGTGTTAATGGCTGGAAACCGCAGAGCGTCGACACTTAATTCATCAAACGCTAAAGTGCGTTCATCGAAGTCAAAACCCGATCCATGTTCAAGAACGCCCCTAGGGATTTGATCCTTTTCCTTTTCACCATCTCCATTCATAGGCGTGTCAGGCTTGGAGTCTGCCTCATCAAACCCGAAGTTAGGCACGGGTGTGCCAATGGGAGGTGCTTACAACAAAAGTGGAAACGATTGATTTGAATGTGAACATAGGTCGGTGATGATGGCATGAAGGTGGCAACGGCGAGTTCAGCCATAACGACAACGACGTCTAACCAAGAACAACCACCCACCTTAGATCCAAGGTTGAGATTTGAAAACGGCAAGAGATTATCGAGATTTGAGTTGTGCTCGTGCTTGAGTACTCGACGACGAGAGGTTACAGAAATTCAAACGATGATAGTGCTAGGAAGTAGGCTGTGGCGTTAAGGTTATCAAGGTGGTCATGGGATTGAGAATCGCAAGGCAGAAAACACAAGGTAATAGAAATGAAAGTGAAGAGCTTCAAAAGGTTCTAAGTGTTACTTATACATTCAACGTCGAAAAATGCTTGGTGACGACCTAACGTGGTCGGTATCGAAAGGTTTTTGTTTTCATATTAAAAAAATAAGAAATCCATCTGACCGATGAACGGAGTAACTTTTAGAAAATTCTCAGCATCGATTAGACTTCAGATGAAAAACTTCAACACATTTATATCTACAGAAATGATGTGACAAAACAATTGTATGAAAAGACGTACCGATATTCTCAGAGTAGATATAACGTTCTTGCAAGGATTAAGGACAAAAAAAATTCTTTATTCATTTGGTCAAGTATGCCCCTAGGTTCATCTGAAACTGAGGAAAACTTGAAAATGGAACGAGAGAAGTTGTGGTTAATGCGTAGAAAACTATACTTTTGCAACAACGACTCGGTATAAAATAATTTCAATTTTCTCTCATCTTCACCTAAACCTAGGATGCGGTTCCTACTAAATTCATATAAACTAGTAGCTTGATCGAAAAAAATAGGGCGATTAGAATGCAGTTGGAAAGGAGAAAGGAAGTTATCGAGATTTGAAAAGAAAAAGTATTGGCCGGCCCACTTTTGGGTCTTACGAAAAACAGATGTGAGAACCAATATTTTCGCTTAGACGTACGTAATAAAATCGAGAATCGCCCCCGGAAGGGCTTTTATAGAAATTGAATAAAAATTAGAGTTCTTCACATTAAGGAGGCATACACTTCTCAGCATAAAGAATAAAAGTAGCAATTATAAAGGAATAAGAATGAGCAATTTGGAACTGCGGAAGGAAGGAAGATAGCAGTTAGTCATTTGTGAAAAATTTGATTGGAAGGAAGATAAAATCCACATAGAATATGCTCAAAAGTGATGAAAATAAAACCATTAGGAGTATGGTTACGATAATGACACTCCGTAACTCTACCCACATACCCTCAAACCCGAAATGGTTTAAAATATTCTCTATTTCCCTTAGTCTAATTATCTTAGATGACAAAGATAAAGGAGAGGAGGAAGTGGATGTCATATCGGAACTAATGGGTTAATTATCGACTGCCGTTGAAATACAAAAAAAACACAAAAGAAAGAAAATCCTTACTTTAGTTCGAAAAAAGAACGATTCTTGGAAGAGACAAGATTAGCAACTAAGATTTTTTTTTTTTGAAAGCTTGTAAAAGAATGGAAAAAAGGAAAAGATTACTTACCTCGATTTGAATTCTAGCTACACAATTGGAATGATGAAAAATCCTCCAAAACGTTAACCTATTAATGACAAGAAAGATTAGCGCAAGAATCAATACTGATTTCCTTAGGAGTCAAAAAGACTAAAGATACAGCTTTTCAGAAGATCGACCAGTAAAAAAACGACATGTGTACTTGGACATCAAATGCGAAACGGCTACAGGGACTTTTTCACGTTTGAAAAGAAGAAAGAGAAGCAATAAGTGAAAGGCTGCAGGGAAAATAGGAAAGTAAAGACAAATCCACACCAATCTACGATCGATGCAGACTTGGGACCAAGTGTTATACACGTTCTCCTTACGTGGTCAAAGGAAAATTAATACGGACATCGGGTCAAAAGAACTACCCCCAATAAAAGGCAAAGTACGAAAAGAAAGCAAGAATAAAATCCAAATAGTACTGCGCCAAAACCTCAAGATGAAAGCAAGACTTAGAAACCGCACCCTTCAACCCATCATAGTTTAAACATGAAGTACTATGTCTAAAACCTAAGATAGCTACAACAGTGCAAGGACGGATTTATAACCCTAACTTTCAAGGGTGGAACTGCGGAACAACCTTCAAATTGCACAACTCCCAAATACCAAGGTTGTACCGCGCTCCCAAAAATAAGTCTTTATTAACTAAAGCTACAGGACAATCTCTGAATAGCAATGAAGCATGGAGATTATGTTACAGCCCTCGGGCAAAAACAAGGTGGAACCCAGTGCACGAGGCTCCCGCACGATAGCGGACTTAGGGGAGGTCAATAATGTACGCAACCATTCCCTCGCATCGCGAAGAGGCTGTTTCCGAGACTCGAACCTGAACGCTCAGATCACCATACGGGTGACCTAACCATTGTGTCAAGGCTCAACCTCTGACAAAAACAACACTAACAAAATAGAACTGCGGCGCAATCACTACAACAACTATATGCTAATGGGGTTGCGCCACAACCTTAAACAAACATCTAAAATTGTAGATCTGCGCCACAATCTTGTATCAACATAAAAAAGCAGCTTTGCCAAAGATAGCTTCTGCAGACGCTTTACCTCCTAAGAATGTGCTGCCATCTCGATTTGACACTGATGATCGAACTGCGCCACAATTTCATATCAACGTTGAAGCGATAAAGATGCGCAATCATCTCAATAGAACGGCGCCGCAATCTTAAAAGAAACTGACCGCAAACATTAGAACCCAAGGGGCGAAGCAATGGAGTAGGACTACTTCACGACCAAAAGCCAAACCTTATTCCTCAAAGACAAGCCGAGAGGTCCCAACTTCACCCTCGAGTTCATTAAAGCCCAACTTAGAGACAAGGGCGAAGGCAAGGTCCTTCATTAATATGAACGGATCAGGATAGATTTAGACGAGACGATCACCCCTCAGAATAGAATCGCAATTCCTCTTACCAAGTCATACCGCGCAACCCCAAATGTCCCCAATGTTATGCTCTGTAAATATCAGGCAGTGCAGTACGACTTTGGAAGGGTCGATGCAGTTCAAGTTTTATATGACATCAATACTTCGAGCATAAAGGAGGCACAACTCCTAGTAAACTAAAGTGAAGCTTTAAAGTGCTGACAATGGTGCAGTTCCTCCCAAAACAAGAGGCAATATCTCATTACGGCTATATCCATGCACATGTGCGGTCCAATAATCGGTTGCTTTATAGAATCAAAAAGTCATTGTCAATTCAAATTTGATTTTTCCGCTTCAATTTTAAACTTCCCACCTAAGTTCAGAATTCAACAGCTCAAATTACAATTTTCCACCAAGGACCACGTCAGCAACCCGTGTATATTAAATAAGCAAAGCGGATGGTCGTGGATGGTCAACACGTGGCAGAAATCGAAAAGGCGGAAGAATGATGTTGGCAATCCACGTGAATCTCTGTGTACTATAAATGAGGGAGAATCTTACTTTGCTCTTTTTGGACACACAAAACGAAAATTTGTACTCTGCATTTTTGTTTGTACTAAGAATCAAGAGAGGAGAAAATGACATTTTACCCGTGGACGTATGATTCTTTAACATCCGAACCACATAAATCCTATGTCCTTTTATTATTTTCAGTGTTTTAATTTACTGTTTTTATTTTGTCAGCACTCATATCGAGATAAGGAACTGATTCCTGACACTTTAAATATTTTCCCCTCATGATTGTGTAAGCATTAAAGCGACATAATTACTCCTTTTAAAGACAAGATTAATATTACTTAATTTTGTTGATTCATAATCATGAAACGTTTTGCATTATAATTACTTCATAAAAATACTTAAGTGATTCTAAAACGAAAAATCTCATTAACAGTAGTAGAAATGAAAGTGAAGAACTTCAAAAAGTTTTGAGTGTTACTTATACATTCAACACTGAAAAACGATTGGTGGTGACCAAAAGTGGTCGGTATCGAAAGGTTTTTGTATTCATGTTAAAAAAAAGAAATCTATATGACCAATGAACGCGGTAACTTTCAAAAAATTCTCGACAGTGATTGGAGACTTCAGACTAAAGACTTCAACACATTTGAATCTGCAGAAATGATGTGACTCAACAATTGTATGAAGAGACGTACTGATATTCTCAAAGTACATGTAACGTTTCAAGATAACAGTTCGAAGAACGAATACATCATTGCAAACAGAACTCTATCGCTTCTGTCTATCCAAACCATGATTTGTTGCCACAAAGCATACTTTAAATGAGCAAATGTTATCTGACATTTGAACCAAGTAACACCTTGATGGATCAAGAAGCTTGGGAGATGTATCAAGGTTGATGAATGGATGAAATACTAGAAGTTTGGCTAAGTTTTGGACAAGGGAAAACCAGTCGGTACCGACAGGTCAAAAAGTGAGGATCCACTTTAAGCTACTAATGATGCTACTTTTTACATTGAAGAAAAAGACAAGCTTTGATGGATAAAACCGGTGGGTACCGACCACTTTTGATGGGCAAGTTTATCAACAAAGATTCAAAACTTGCAGACTTAAGCAGTACGAAGAAAGATCGAGGGACCGAGTAAGCAAAACCTCTCGGGATCGACCAAAATCGATCGGTACTGAAAGGTTTTGATTCTCAATTTTGACACGTTATTCATGCCTGGAGACTCGGATCTGAGTTCTTACATGTTCAAGCACGTACCGGCGACTATTATGGAGGATTTCAACTATAAATACACCTACAACTACGAAAAAGGTTTTGATTCCATTGTGGATTTTTGCAACCAAGCTATGTTATTTTCATATTTCAATCATTTCTTGAACTGAAATCATTGTTTTATTGGTTGAAGTTGTGAAAGAAAATCGAAATTAAGTTGCCAACGAACGTGCGCTTTTGAATCTAGCCGAACCATGTTAAAAATCTTGTTTCCTCCTCATTTTAATTTCATTTTCATATAATTTGATCTCGTTTTTTGACTGATTTTGGGTGTTTGCCCATATTTTTTACAAACTACTTTGCATGTTGGTCTGTTGTTGTTGTACTCATGGGTACACACATAGTGCTGGTGTGTTATAGAGCTCAGACATATAGGTTATAAAGCTATGAATAAAAATTGGCTAAAAAGTTGATATATACTTGATTATATTCATTAAAAAAAATCAAATAATAATACTTCAAAAAGAAACTAAGCCTACAAGGAGTCTATTTCACTCTCTGACAGTAACCATTTAAGCCTGTCCAACAAAATATATGTGATCAGTTTATATATAAGCTCCAAGAACACATTAATTCAAGATCAGACATACTTGAACTTGGATAAACTCTAATAAAATAAGGCAACTCAACTAGAAGATCTGTTAGACAAACTGACAAACACTGTAAAATGCACCTTAATGTATGTTTTTAATATTATTATGTAAATATGTTGATGAAATTCCTTAGCAGAAAAGCACAATACTGGTGCATATGAACCATGGTTCGAAGTTTTGACCGGCATGCCGGAACTCCGCCCACTTCAGTCCGGTTCCGACGGTGACCGGACCGGAGTTTACCCAAAAATCCGGTTTCAGATTTGAATGAAAGAAAAAAACAGACAAAACATGTAAGATGGAGGATTATGGATTCACAAAGACTTTTGAGTAAAGAAAAAAAAGAATTTAATCAAGAAAGTAATATATTTCAGCAAAACAATTAAAAAAAGTTCTACCTCTAGTTACCTGAGCATGAAAATCGAGCAGTCTTCGAGTTCATGTTGGAAGAAGTTAGAGCATGAAAATCAAACAATTTAAGATGAGCATTTCTTTTTCAACCTTCATAGCCTTCATATTGGAAGTTTGGGCGACTAGCAATTCAGGAAGATGACTGCTAGGGTTTAGGGGGAGATTCATTGATAGGACTAGTATTATATGGGCTTGGGTTTTAATGATAAAGAATTAGGCTTAATATTTATTTAGCGTCATTTACTTGACAGCCAACTGGGATTGTTTTTTAAAACAAAAAGGATTGGGCTTTGTTTAATTAATTTAAATTTAGAAGTTAAAATATGTTGAAGGACAAATCCATTTTAAATATAAATTTGTAATGTTTATTAATCTATTTATTTATATAAAATTGTTTAAAAAGTAATGAAATCTGGAACCGGAAATAAAACGGAATCTCCGAAATTTCCAAAACGGAACCGAAAACCGGAATTTTGAACCTTGATATGAACAATTTTTTGATAGTGCTCAACCTACAATTCATTTATTAGGATGTTGCAGTTTGATACGTGTACTAGTCCTTTTCTAGACCAGCATGAAAGCAAGGAGTAAAAAGTTCAGTCCACAATAAAAAGCAGTAGTTTCATACTTTTTACTTCGATTGATCTTTCTTAATTGCTTCTTGGTAGATAGGTCTTGCATTAAACTTAACAGGCTAATGATGTACAATTTTTAGCGATTCCACTCCCCTTGTAAAACAGCTACAGCAGAAGTGGATGATATATATTTCTAATAAAATCTAAAAAGGGGATGAAAATTAAACATATAATTTGCATTGAGAACTTACGATACAGCAAAAGTAACATGTTTCAAAGTGCACGAAAAAAACTTGAAACGAGATGAGTGTTAATTTATCTGATAATTTGATTCCGCTACACAACCAAATCTCAGAAATGAAAAATATAATTGTAGTTATTATCATCAAAACTTCTAAATCAGTAACTTACCTTTCCGGATTTCTGATCAGGTATTTTAAAACTGAGCACGGCTTTACCACCATTGATCACTTCATTAAGAGCAATGGTTGTTGATGCCTGTAGAAAAATATATGAGAACTCATCAATATTTAATTTAAAACATATCATTATATATGCAAGGAAGCAAAAAAATATTAATATCGGCTCCAATCTGAATATATGATAAGTAAATTTGGAAGACAATCATACATTTGAATTGGTATCGACTTTGAGATCAATTGTAGTTTTACCGCTTTTAATCTGTGTTCCAATATCGCCAAAAAATAGTTCGCCCAATTTCACCCCAGTAGCTGTAATGCCCTGCATACCAGATGGTAAATAAATAAATGGAATGCGGCTAAATAGTTTTGAAAAAGGTAAGCACGGAACTACATATTGTTTCCCACTGAAAATAATCTTTCGATTGAATAACACAAATGATAAATTGAGGGAATTTGATGTATTAAACAAACAAGAAAAGGTAGTAGCTCCCTCTAATCAATAAGGATTAGTCTTAAGAAGCCATCTCTATCAATTATTAGTGAGATGTCCTTAATTTATCTTCTGCGGATATTTATCTAATTGCCAACACACTTTATTTAATATATCAAAATAATTACCACCACCTTATTTATTTTTTCAAAGTTATGGTCCTATGGAAATGTGATTACTTCATTTTCTTATTTAAACTATTAAAAAAAAGTGCAGACATCCTACATTTTTTACATTCATAGTGATTAAAACTTGTGTTTCATATTTCTAGTAGATGAAAATATGATTTCTAGCTAAATCGTAAGTACGTATAATGGTTATATATGTTTGGAAATGAAGAGATTTTGTACTTATTCAAAATATGTTAAATAAGCGTATGTTGTACATTTTAATTACAAAGTGTTCAAATTTACATTTTAAATTTTATAAACCGCATACAATTTGCACTTTTATTTCATAGTGTATATATACTTTTGAAAAGTGCAAGTGCATAACACAAGCGCCTTTTTAAATATTATTCTGTACATTTTGCATTTTTAACATATGCAATACACAATCTTTAATCAGGTTCTATTGTTTTACATATACATTTCACTTTTATATAATTGTTTTTCACAATTCCAAAAGTACAAAGTATATGCAATTTCTTAATATAATTTTTTTATACATTTTGTATTTTTTGTACATATTGGTTATATTCCACCTTTCTACGCACAAGTTGCACTTTTACATGATTGATTTTATATATAATTGAAATGTGTGAAAAGCTTAACATTTCCCAAATTATGCAAAATATACTGGATTTGTATATTTTTATTGCGAAGTTTTTGATATTTATATCTTAGAATCAAATTTGCAAACTACGTTCATCTGCACTTTTCTTTTATAGTTTAAATGTACCTTTAAAAAGTGCACTGTTCGTTGTTAACAAAAATCTTAATCCCTTAACGAACAGTATCTCTCAGTTATGATTTGAGTCTCAAAATGCTATTCCAAGCTTGATTGAAAACACAGTTGTAAAGAATCGATCAGTTCATGCCAAAACATGAAACACCAAATACTTATTTTAATTTAAAACCCAAAATTTTTTGTTAGGAGACAAAACAAAAATAATAAAAAAGAACATATTAAGTGTTAGGATTAGATTTAGAAACGTCAAAATCAATTTCAAAAATATATTAATAGGGAACGAAGAATTAATGTTTCTGCACATTAAAATGTTATTTGATATTTTGATAGCATTCATGGAGCAAGATTCCAGCATGCGAGCATGTATAATTCACGACTTAAGCCCAATTTTGACTTAGATTTTTAGCTTCAATTTACGAGTTAAACCGTTTGAACACCTTTGCAAATATGAATTTTTAAAGTTATGGATTTTTTACATTTTTCATGCATAAAGTACATAATTATTAATTACATTTGTTTTTTCATGGACAGTTTGCATATGCATAGTTATTTTTTACATTCTTGAAAAGTGCATAGAGTTTGCACCTCTCATAGAAGCGCAAAATATGTTTTTGAGAAGTGCATATGTTTGACAATTTGCACATGCATAGTTATTTTACATTCTTGAAAAGTGCATAGAGTGAGGTGGAGCCTTGGCGCAACGGTTAGGTCACCCACATGGTGATCTGGGCGCCCAGGTTCGAGTCCCGGAAACAGCCTCTTCGCGATGCGAGGGAAAGGCTGCGTACATTATCGACCTCCTCAGAGCCCGCTATCGTGCGGGAGCCTCGTGCACTGGGTTCCACCTTTGAAAAGTGCATAGAGTTTGCACCTCTCATAGAAGCGCAAAATATGTTTTTGAGAAGTGCATATGTTTGTACTTCCAGAAATGTGTTAACAATATTAAAATCTTCTTCATCTCGTCCAAAATCTCATTTTTGCATCCGGAAAAAAAAAATCCAACATATATTTGGTCTTATTTTATACTCATCTCGACCAAAATATTAAAATCTTGATTCGACATATAAATGAAGATGTCGGATATCTCGTTTGAAAATCAAGGTTTGGTCCCTTATGTGTTATTTTGTTGCTAAATGGGTAGATCTTAAAGTTTCAAAGTTTGTTTCTTTAATAATCATTGGTTTTGCACTCTTCTTTCACATTTTAACGCAGTTTCCAATAGTGCAAATTGTACAAGCTTTTTTTCTCAAAATGGCATAATGTTTGGTAACATTTTTGTAATTAAATGTATAGTGAAAATTTGTTGCTTATTTGATTTAAAAATAAAAAAATTGACCGGTATAATTTAAAAGCAAAAGGCCACATTTTTTGTTTCAGACAGAGCAACCTACCACTAATTTACTGTTAAGCTTTTAGGAATAGGGACCCGTCATAAGAATATCGTTGACCTTATCCTTATTGTGTATTCAAGAAGCGTATGAGGTGGTTATTCCAAATCCCCCTTAATCTAGTAGTATTTAACTCTTAAGCAAATCAATTAAGTAGGTTATCACCCCTATAGAAAGCAAATTGTATCACATGAAATTTGAATAAATGGAAGAAATTACATAGCTGTTCTCCAAACATTTCAAACTCAAGCACAAATGCATTAGTTTCGATGGAAGATCATGCCTGAGAAAGAACTAAAATCGCTGCTAAAAATGGTTTTACATAAAGTGTTTTGTTCAGCATAGTCTGATAGAACTTCAATCTTCACTATAAGCCCTCAATTAGCATGAGAAGTAATATAATTTAAAAAGTTTACAGATAAACAATTCAAATATATTGAAATAATTAATACTTACCAATCCATCATTCCTCACTGTCGACCAAGAAATCTTATGATTGAAGTTGTAATCTCTGGTCAGAAGATCTGCATTCATTAAAAACAGATTTATATAAGAAACATACAAACTATTCCTAACTATATGATCATTTCCATTTGAATTAAAGTTTAGAAATTAAATTCATACATACTAATTCCCAATACAGAATTCCAAAAGCAAATATATTGTAATTGTGTAGACGAGAGTGCAGTAGTAAACAGAACAAAACGAACTAATAATAAATAAGAACTCGCCTCTTGCTTTCTTCCCGATTTCAGAAAATGGAGCCGGACCGCTTCCCATTTTGCGACCTGGGAAAATAATAATATGAAAATGATTGCCAATACAACAAATTTCAGTCAATGAGCACGCCTCAAATTGAACGAATCAACAATGCAATAAAAATATAAAGAATAAGTAACCTGTAGCCAAAGATCGTCGGAAAAGGAGGCGGCGGCAGATAAAGGAGTTGAAAAGCCGCCGCAAAACCCTAGTATGTTTGGGTCTATGGAGATAAACTTTGAATGAACTACACCTCACCTTTAGTTGGCTTGAATAAGCGGCTGGAATTTGGAAATTTTAGTTGAAGCCCCTATATTTGTTCCAATATCTTTCCTCTAGTCACGTTCAAATAAAAAATATGTTTTTTGGCGTCTTTGCTAAAAGCAATGAGCAAAACCAATTGTGTATCAAAAACAACACATAGATGACAAAAATAAAGAAAGCGCACCTATTTTTTACATTGATATGATTGCTCACGAGATCTATCTCGTTGACTTTATATTTTTATTATTTCCATTCTTATTATGAATCATTCTTACAAAATATTAAATTTGATAATACAATGAGATTGATCGGTTTTTAATTAAATAGTATTTTCTTCGATGGCCAAGAAGATGACCCTCTCGTTATGGATGAAGAGCTATTATAGATATTTGTGCTTTGTTCCCTATCCAAAATAATATGGGGATGTGCTAAAATATGCTACATAGGTCGATCAAAGCAGTGGATATCTCCAAATCCACAAAACTAGGAGGGAGAATAGGTTATGGCCAGCTGGTTCGTACAACATAGAAGTGACTTAATAAGGTTGGCTAGGCCAAAGAAGTTAGTAGATTGAAACACTTTCATGGTTTGATGTGGACGGTTCAACCTTATATGACTAAGTGCCAAAAATGTTAGGTCGAACCACTTTTATGGTTCAATAGGGGTGGTTCGGTCATGCAATTACTGCCAAAACTACTATGGTTATACTTGGCTTTAACATCTTTTCATTTCAATACTCAAGTGCTTCTTTGAATTTTCTAACATGGCTTTCCATGTGTTGACGTGACTTTTATGGTTTAATAGGATTAAAATACGAGATAAATCGGTCTAAATGAAATGTCAGAAGATGAACAACAAGATTTTTTAAAGTGATTTGGCCTTAATTCGATTGCCTACGTCTAATATTAATCTTGTTTTAATGTTTTTACTTAAGTGCAACCAAATACAAAGATTTTAGATCTAGAAATCTATTGAAATTCGAGTTCAGTACCACTTTGTGACAAAAAATTAGATAAGGAATCAAAATCCATTTTTTGTTAGTCAATGATGGATATATATATAGTCGAATTCACCCTTCAAAGTCGTTAGCTCATGAAAGAACAGACAAGAAGTTAGATCCACGTTTTTAGGTATAAAGAACGAGTAAAACTCAATAGTCAAAACGACTCGATACCGACATGATCATGTCTGTACCGATAGGTTTTTTTAACTTGCTTTTTTGACTTTTCTTCATACTTGTTTGGTTTTCAAACTTCCAATCTTTGCTGGCAAAATTGCTCCTCCAAATCATTTTGGTATCGACATGATTTGTCTTATTCAATTCTTTCTCTTTTTCTCCAAAGTACAAGGCAATGCCATCTACAGTTCATAAGTGGACCCATGTCTTCAATCAACTCGGTACTTGCATGATTAATCACGTCATTGAAGGAGACCGTGAGGGATCTAAACATGCTAAAGTGAGAAAGATCGATCTTTGCCTGCTCTACCAGCATCATCATCTCAGTTGACTAAAGTCATGACAAGACCTGAAATAGAGGGGATGATGTTGGATGTGAATACAAGGATGCTAGAGTAGCAAAATAATCATATGAATCCGATGAAATCCATACAAGAGAAATTGACGATGTTGGCCCAGCCTCGGTAAAGGATTGAATCACGAAGGCAAAGGAAAGATAGAAGGGAATCATCATCTTTTGATTCCTGCAAAGAAAGCTTATCTTTGACAGAAGAGATGAAAATTAATTAATGTAGAGAAGTGTTGGTTGATAGAGTCAGGGGTATGCCCTAGGGACAATTATGTAATTTGTTACATATATCTAACTCAATAACTAAACTTGTTCGAAATCAAAGGTATTTTCTTTATATTATATATATACACACACACTTGATATAATGTGATTATATTAATTAATTAATTTAATTAAAAGTATATTTAATAGAAAATCCATAAATTGTATGTTTTGTGATAGTAGTTATAAAGTGCTAACCCCCGAGTAGTTTATCACAATAAAAACAAATATATCATTTTAAATGTTCCTAATCAAGATGCATCGAGACTGGGTATCGATGTATCCATTGAGATTATAGCATGTAACGCTCTCTAAATGTTGGATGGTGTATTACTCATGACTGTTAGAGGCACCAAGCGGTTATGTACTGACAGTTATTGGATAAATATGGAACGACTCGCTCGATAATTTTTTGTTGGTTATTATAATTAAGGTCAAACGAAAACTATCGATGTGACTGATTTAAATGGTTTTCTCGACTTGAGGATACTGTGGATCTTCAATATGAAAGCTCCACTTTGATTATAGTCAAATCATGGCATGGTGTTCCATTGAGTGAGTATAGTTATCGAGTGGAAGTATTAAAAGTAAAGCACTATTCAAGAGAGGATTCATCTCCTCGGTTATATGAGGTTAGTATCATGGTCAGCTCAAGTCTATTCAAAGTCAAAATATTTGGTAAGAGCATTTCGGTTAATAATAATTGTTATTATTAAACCAAGGACTTTGTGTATGGACTATAGAGTTGAATATGGATGATATTTGAACTTTGATCATTACCAAATTCCATAGGTCCAAAGTGATATAGTTTTGATTAAGAGAATTGATGTAAATAAATGTCACAATCGGGTAATGCTTAATACAGTGAAATTGGATTTTTACTGAAAGTAAGCAAGCGAAAAATTTGGTCATAATATCACACCACTTGCTAAGTGACGTGTGAACATTAACATTCGAATAGTTCGATATTAATCGCTCATCGAATTTACATCCTAGAGTTACACAACCCAAATGATGATTCTATGTATACCAAACGATTTAATTAGTTTATAATTGTTATAAATTAATTAAATTAAATAATATTTATGAAATATTAATTACAAAATTTGAATATGATTTAAGAAATAAATATTGTTGTATGCATTTATAATAGTTATAAATATATCGATTGACATAAGATATCGATAACGAAATTAAATTGGATTGAATTACCATATTTGCTTAGGCTTAAATGGGATATTGACCAATAGATTTAGAAGGGAATTTTCGGCTATAATTTTGTGATAGGGATGACCAAAAACAGAGGCAATTAGGGTTTAAGATGAATGGTGGAGATTGGGTAAGAAAAGGCAAAAGATGATCCTCTTTTCTCTCTCAATCATTATAAAAGCATCTTTAACCCTAATCTAAATTATTTTTGGTTTTTTAGCTTCCTCCTCCTTCCTTCTCATGGTTGATCTATACGTGCATATACCCCATTAAAATCTTAAATCAAATCATATCCAAAGCAATGGCTATCGACAGCAAAGGGTCTGCGGTGCAAGGACTAGCAATCTAACGAATCGAGGAAGTTTCCAAAGGAAGATGACTCGTCATTTCAAGGTGGACTTGAGGGCATCGGTTATAGATAAATGTTTAGTTTAATATAAGATGGATGATCATTATATAATGGCTTATTGCTCATATACATCTATATATATTATTACTGCATTATTAGTTAGGTGAGATTCCTATGGATAATGATATCGTCACAGTAATGATTGGTTATGTGCATATGTTATATACATATATATATATATGTATGTATGTATGTATGTATGTATTTATGTATGTATCATGTATTATTAATGATCTAAATTTCTATGTCGGATTATTGTATTTTATTATAATATTATATATGTATATATAATTAATATGTAAATTAATTTATTTATATAAATTATGTCAAAGTATATATACATCTATATTATATAAAATTTGATCTAATAGTTTTTAAATGTATACTAATATTAATTATGAATTTTAGTAGCCAAAAATATTTTTTCTAAAATTATTAGATATTTTTTATTATTATTTAATCACCATAAGATTTAATAAATTCATATAAAATAAATATTATTTCAAAAATTCAATTTTAAATTTTTTGAAATTATTTTACCATCACAAAAGCTCTTGGTTAAAATTGTAGATTTTTTAAACATGTTTTAATATTTCCTAAAATTATTTTAAAATTGGAAGAATATTATTTAATTAATAAAAAATATAGTTTTCATTTTGAAAAGTATGGAAAAAAATCGCAACCTTAAATACTATTCTTAATTTTTGAAAAATTTAAATTTTGATATTTTTATTATATAATTACTTTATATTATTTATTTATGGCAGTTTGACTAATTAATTCATAATAAATATATAGTAATATAATAAAATTATAATAAATTTGGATCTGTAGTGTATTTCGATCTGGAATGTTAAAATAAAAAATAAATTTATATATATATATAATGTATACACATTTAACTATTATATATATATATATATATATATATATATATATATATATATATATATATATATATTGTAACATCCCCTACTTGGAGGCCCAAAACTAACGGCTACGGATGCTATAGTCATCCATAGTTATTAATTTTCGGCGACCAAATACGGCATTGTTAGATTCATTGATGCTCAGATCACAAAAATATGGAAAAAATTTAACAATTCAAAAATACATAACCTAAGATGATCTCGAAATCTATGAAATCATAAACATACAAACTGCAGACAAACTTATGACCTAACAATTCAAGTTCTAATTGATCACGTATCATCCCAAGAGTTGCATACCCTCCTATTGGATTCGCAACCCTCAAGGACATAACAAGGTATGTGGGTTCTATACATAACCATCAACCAAACATTGAGATATAAATGAATGTGATGCACCGGTATCAAAAAGTACCCTAACATGTATACTCTGAATCAAAAGCGTACCTTCCATCACAGTCTTTCCTTTCTCCGCTGCAGTAGGTTTAGAAGAAGATGGTGGTCCAATAGCAAACACCTTCCCTCTATCTGCCCTGACTGGCTCTGGACACTTGTTCTTATAATGCCCAACCTGGTCGCAGTTGAAGCATTTCACATTCTTCTTCTCCGCAGGCTTCTTTCCTTTTCCAGTTCTGCAGTCGTGGGCATAATGGCCCTTCTTATCATACTTATAACTCACCACATCGGCCGTTGCCTTCTTAGCTGCCTCCCCTTTCTGGGTTCCTTTCTTCTTACAGAATTTCTTTTTTCTTCCCTGAGAACCCTGGGACTCGACTGGCTTTTCCCTAGCTGAAACATCAAGCACACTACAAGAAATTATGCTTTTAGTAGCAATAAATAGCAGCGTTTCAACTCTAACTGCAACCATTACTTTACAAAGTAAAATAAATTAGGATCAAAACGCTACAAATTAGCAAAAATAATTTTAGCGGGACTTCAATTATTTTAGCGGGCCCTAAAATTATTTTCCATCTTTCGTTATTATCCAAAATAAACCCTTATCTCCTACCACCTCCTGCTTTGACCGCAAACAAATAGATGTAAGCTAAAAATTTTGCGAACCCTTCTACCCCTTTGCTCCAATTCCATGGCCTAAGATTCAACTTCAGCGCCTTCGCTCGCTCCAACTTAGAGCCTACGCTCGGGTTTCAATATCTCCGACCAACTCTACTCTTTAGTTGTTGCCAAGATGGGTTTTCCAATTTGGAGAATTCAGCAAAAGGTAAAATAACATATTATCAATTTAACAGTTTATCACAATCTTTGGGTATAATGTTTTCGATTTCATAAGTTAATAGGAGAATAAGGTTATGGTGATGAAGCCTTTGATTTTGTGGGTGCTTATGGATTTTGGGGTTTAAGTTCCACTAAAATTTGTATACATCCTACTTTATTTTGGCTTTATTTTAGCTTTATTTTAGTTTTGTGTGTGTGTGTAATTGGAATTTCCTGGATTAAGTTAGGGGACATGCTTTGGGAACTGAGGTTTTTTTTTCTAAGTTTAACCATATTTTCTGAAGTCTGTTGAATTTTGGAATCGACAGTTACTCCAAATTTTTGCATACATTATTGATGTTATTCTCCTAATTTTTCGTTTGAAACCTCTTCATGTTTCTTACTTCCATCCACTTTGGTTATTTCCTATCCAGTAACTTGCATAGTTTGTGCAAGGAAATTTTCTGACTTTTAGTAGTATAATTCAGTTTTAATGTGCAGAAGTAGTTTGAGACCAAACAAAACATATTTTTATACTGGGATTGATCGGGTACCATTGGAGTATCCAAGAAGATCTGTCCATTGCTTTAGTTTTTATCTTATACTAGAATTTTGATAAATTAATATTATGCGGTCCTGATCAATTACATGATGCTTAATTGATTTTTTTATATCAATTTAGGTTATGATCTGTCCAAATAGACTACTTCATATAAGTATATCTAATGTATTGTTAAAACAAAAGGTTAACTCTAATCCAATTCTGTATATTTTGACTTCAGATTTGTTGGGTCCTTTTCGTTAATACTATATTAGTGGATAACTTTACAAATCGAGTTAAGAAAACTTAAGTTACATTTCTTAGTGCAGGCGTACTATCTTTTTAATCCTATATAGTGGTCAAACCAAAAATACTAGACATTAATTGGTAAAAGGAACAACTAATCCTATATAGTGCATATCAAAACTTTTGACCTTCAAGTAAATTGGACCTAGGTTATTGTCAAGAACATGAGGTAACCTGAACCTTTGATTGGGCTTCAATATATAATACTTGGAAACAGTTTGTCGGTTTGAATGAAGAGGTTCTAGAAGGTAGTTAACCGATTGTAAGCTCCATTTAGCCTTTTACATCAACAAAATGTACTACTATTCTAATGAATTAGCAAAGTTTAATATAATGGTATTTATTATTATTTTGTTTCATGTTCAAGCCCAAGAGGAAACTCACTATACAAAGCTCCTTATCATCCACTTTTTTTATGCCATCATGAAAAGCAAGCTGTTGGTTTTCCTCAATTTAGCACACATTTTTACTGTATGCACCATATTGTTTTATAGTGAACATGTCATTGTGTTCAAATCTGCTGGTATACACACATATATATGTTGTATACACATATTTTATAAATCTGCAAACTTCAGACCGAGGATACATATTACTCAAGTTATGTTTATAAAACAATTTATTTGAGTTATAAATGTGCAGGATAAAATTGGTACAACTATAAAGTCAATGGTTGATTAAGGTTCAATAAGAATGATAAGGTAACAGGGATGATAAGGTAATAGGGATATAAAGTCGTCGAATATTCAGTTGGACGATTCGAATGGGGCTAAAGTTTTGGATTTTGGGCTTTCGATACTGACTCCGGACCCAAACCATGCTAACGAAACAAATGGTTACAATTATCCGCTTTCGACGGCAGGTGCAATCGAGTACATGGACCCGGAGTATTATAGACTGAGGCAGTTGACTGCAAAAAGTGATGTGTATAGCTTTGGGGTGGTTCTATTGGAGATACTTTCGGGGTGTAAGGTGATACAGAAGTACGAAGAGAGTGGGACGCTGAAAAATGTGGTGGAGTATGCTGTACCGCATATACAGGCTGATAACATACATCATGTGCTTGATGGAAGAATTGCATTGCCTACGCCTGGGGAAATGGAGGCAGTAGCATATGTGAGTTATTTGGCAACAGATTGTGTGAACCCATAAGGGAGGGATAGGCCGACTACGACGAAGGTTGTTAATGGGTTGGAGCGGGCTTTTGGGGCGGTTTCCAATCCGTTATCTCCTTCGAGATCGTCTATCATGGTACGGTCGAATTGACTTTTTTTTTATTTGTAAGTGTGATGTGCATAATTTTTTGAATTTGGGTTGTTTTATTGTTGTGAAAGATCATACGAAAAATGCAAAGAAATTGTGATGATACTTTTGATTATTTATTTGTTATCCATAACTGCTTTTTAGCAATGCCAGAATTTTAGAGTTGAATTTACAAACTAGCCTTTTTTGGAGTATCATATCTATAGAGTTGTGTTTGAAACTAAGATCTCCAACTTATATAGGAACAGATTGAATGTGTTATAATAATGATATGATGACAAACTCGTTCTTAGGTTAGGTTCAACAAAGATACAAGAAGATTATAGGAATGGAGAATTATAAACAGACATGAACTTTCAAATGGGTGGGGAATTGACTAGGATTATAAGTGGTTTGCTACCAACTTTTGGTGCAACTTATCCATCTATGACCAATTATTTACATATTTTCTTATATTATACTTGGTCATCTAAATTATTTACTTATGGGGATGCTACCAACTCCTTAATATAAATTAGAAGGTACTTGACCAATGATTTACTACCGCAGCTGTTGCCTAATTCTCATACTTGCTTATTCTATATTACATGACTCTTTTTATTTTTGCATTATAAGCAAAAATTTCTCCAAACTAGTGACTACAACACGAATTATATAGTTGTTTGGTATCTCCAACTGTCAAAGCACCCTTAATCGGTGAAAACAGCCAACTGTCGAGCGAATGAACGTCTATATGCAAGAGTCCAGAGATATGTATTTAATAAACGCTCAAATATGTTTATTAAATCCTTGGCCAAAAAATTCACTCTCATCCCTGTTACCTTATCATTCTAATAAAAAAAACAATGAGATGTTGTGTTGAAGTTGGTCGAGCACCTATGTAAGACTTATGTATTCTAGAGCAGCTTCTAGAATACATAACGTATTGAACCTTAATCATCCTAGTTTCTGATATTCTATTGAACAATTATGGGTTTTAGGAAAGTAGTTGATAAACATGTATTCCCTCCTAGTTTCTGATATTCAATTCACTGGATTGACATATATTCCCCTGCCTGTCTATTTTCAGGTCCCTTTCGTTGAAGTTAATGCTCTTATGTATACTTTGAAAATGAGGCCTTTAATGTTTTCGGTATGTTCTTTTTTATTTCATTACCATTTTTTAAATACATACACATCAGTCATTACATGCTACTGAGCTGCTTAAAATGTGAGCAATGTGGTAAATTTCTAGTTGCTGGAAGAAAACTAGCTGATAACTAATCTAAATGTGAAGAGAGAAATATAAAAAGGAAAGCAAGATAAAACTGAAACCAAGGTAAACGCATAAAACTGAAACCAGTTTCTTGCATGAGAATATTAATTCTAGTGTGAGAATAAATCCCCGAAAGAAAAACATTGACGTGGTTGTAAAGTCGACATTTGAATGAGAGATGTTATCAGATAATTTCAGCAGAGGAAAATAGTTTGATGCAAATCAACTATTTAGCAAAACCAAAAATCCAGAGATTAAAATTTGCAGAAGCAATTATCATTCTAAACTCATTCACCATAGTAAGATTAAACTCATCCGCCACAATTTGTATTGAGCAAATTAAACGGATTCAACGTTAGGTGTCACTAGTATAGTGGTCAGATTCTAAACTATGGATCTAGTGGTCCTAAACTCGAACCTGACATTAATTAACAATTTTGGAAGAAAAATACTGAGAGAGTTGAAAAAGATGCACCGAGATGATGTCCCATGTCATCAAACTGATATATGTGATGTATCTGTGCTATGTATATAAAAAGTTATACTCTTTATACAATATATATTTACTAATTTATACAAACAACTAAGTAATGAGAAAGCTAGATATAAATAAATAAATAAATAAAACATGTAATGTAAAAATCATTGCAGCAGGGAAAAGAAAAACCTCCATAGTTCTAGCAGCTAATAAACTTCAGAGGCTACAGAAAATACAGGAGATCATGCTCCTCCACTAAGAGGGTGAAAAATATGGGACTTAAACAACCTAACTAGGAAAGTCTTCTCCAAGCTTGGTCGCACAAACTTGAAGGAAACATGGATGTTAAAATTTGTAGGATATTTTGATAATTGATTAGTTAAGAATAAAATTAATGAAAATGGACTGATAGCATCGATGTTATCAAGTGAGTATTAAGTGGCTGTACATCTGAGTGGACTCAAACCTATGACCTCCGGATATTATTGTTACATATTAAATATATTTATACAACGAATCAATGAGAAAACATCTCATGTTTCAAAATTTCAAAATATATACGCATAATTGTCAATTGATTATTTTGTTACCAATAAACATTTTAATCCAGAAGTTTACTAAGATATAATATTGAAATATATGAGAATTTATAGGCTAATTTCATAATAGATAAGTTGAGAAGAAAGTTGAAAGATGATTAAAGAGCACCAGTATTCGCATATTGCATTGAATGATTGTGTTTGGCGAAGCTTGAAATTGGTGTCTTTAGCTGCAAAAATTGGCGATTTAGGCAATATTAGCGTGTCAAGCGTTCGTGATTGAGATATTTTATAGCGAAAATTAATTTGGATAGAAATAGGTGACACAAGTAATCACTGGGAGAGGATTTCAGAGAGAGAGAGAGAGAGAGCACAACTTATTATATAGAAATTTCTTTATTCATTATTCTCTGCCACCACCACGTTAACACAAAAAAGATGCAAACTTGAGCTACAATAATGGAAAGCAAATCGATATTATTAACATCATTGTCAGAAATAATAGTTAGAAAAAATAGGTCAACTTACAACAGTAGCTCGATTTCCTTTCCAGCAAAATCCGCAACTCATAACTGCAAGCAAAGTAAAATCAAGGCGGGCAGGAATGTAAACACCCAACCATGTCTAAGTGAATTGACCGGATTTACCGAAGACAAAGAATATTTGCCTATAATATAACAAAAAAGAAGAATGAATATCAACGAGGCATCATGAACATACCACCAGGTAGTACTCGATCACTTGTTTCATTCTTTTGGATATATGATTTTTATGTGCCTAATGGCTACAACGTTATTTATATTGGATAACAATGACATGTTATGTGTTATTGCTTTAGGTATAATAAATCAGATCAAACCTTATGCAGAGTATGCAATGTAAATCTGAAATCTGAATCTCTTTGGATTGTGCATCAGGCTTCTCGAAAGCATCTTGAGGTAATAAATATTCGACATATATATCAGGATAGTCATACCTGACATACCATTAAACTTTCTTATTAAACATAAAGTTTATGTTTTGGAATTCAGGATAGTACGAGCCAAGTACTTGTGTTGGTAAATATATGTCAGGTATACAATTGATTCATATATTTAATACATCATCCTTTAATATTAATTTTGTGTTAAGCAAGTAAGGATATGCTCATTTTTCTATAAAATCGGAAAGTAATAGAGCTTGGTATAAAGGATCTCGAGTGGCATTGGTTCTAACCTTCGCAAATATGTGAAACAAACATTTGACAAGCATTTTTATATTGGTTTCAGGACTATTTCACAGGTATTGAATGACATGTTTGTATCACAAATGCATTAACTTCTTGAAAATTGGTTATAGGAAGAGGGACACGAGTCCACTAAATTATATAAAGGAAGCTTGGATTCATGCTTTGTAAGGATGCTCCAGGTAACAAGAACTTCAACTTTTACTGCAAAATATGATATTATTTCGTTTATAGCTTTGATTATTTATATGACATTATTTATAAAATATGATATACTCGTACAATGTTGTAGATGTTTGATATTAGATTTGAAGTCCTACGAATTAACATAATTGTTTGACTATATGTTGTGCTTTCACTTGTGCATGCATTGGATTTCCGAAGAGAGCAAGGTTGGACTTTTATGGTGCTAGCTTTCACTTGTGCATGCAACAAAGAATTATGGGTAATCAAGCGTTTTATTAGCACCAGTTTGGTATAACATTTGATTAGTACTAGGTGTGTAAATTTGTATACGAATGATTATTGTATGTGAGTTTGGTCATTTTATCAAAAAACTATTGTATTAGAATGGTTATGGATATCTTATTTGATTATATGATTAATATGTTTTTTAATTATTTGAATATGATGATTATGCGAGTGATTGTTGATTGATATAGTAGAAATAAAATAGACAACTAACAGGAAATAATAGCATGAAAAAATGGTGCAAAATGATCAACAACTTTTAGCAGCGTTTCAAAAACGCTACAGAAACACATATAGTAGCGTTGAGTAAACGCAATCGTAAAGCAGGGGTAAAGTTGGAAACTCAATTTGTAGCGGAAAAAACCTTTTGGTGGTGTTTTTAAAACGCTACAAAAAGATTTATGGTGGCGTTTGAGAAATGCTGCAATAAAAAGATTTATAGTGGCGTTGAAATAAATGCAACTAAAAATCATGGATTTTTAGTTGTGGGCTTTATCACGGCGTTTATCAAAACGCTATCATAAGTTTTGGCAGTGTTTTTTGTGCGCCACCAAAAATAAAATTTCTTGTAGTGGCATCTCCTCATGTCGGACAGTCATCTCCACCATCACATGATCAGGTTCTCTAATGTGAGTCATAACCATCCTTCCTAGCTATGGCCTCAATCCTCTAATGAATCACTCATTCCTCATGACATCTGTGTCAACCAAAGCATACCCATATCGAGATAGCTCATCAAACTTAGCAACATACTCGATCACAGACATCTGTCCTTGGACAAGATCCATAAACTTCCACATTAACGCTGATTTGGCAACCTTAGACAAGAACCTCTGCTCAAACCTCCTCCTGAAGTCATCCCAAGTCAACACTTCCTCTGGCATTCCGGCCGTCACACTATTCCACCAATGAAGCGCTAACCCTTGCAACTGTCTCGAGGCTAGCCTTCTCTTCTAACCATCATTCAAGCCTAAATCGGTAAAGATCCTTTTCACAATTCAACATCCAGTTCTCTACTTCTACAGCATCTTCCGTTCCAGCAAACGGCTTTCCTCCCAGACTAGTATAGTCTTTACTCAGCTTAGCATAGTTATAACTAGCTGGAACTATAGGATTAGCTCCTCCAATATTCCCAGCAGCTCCTGCTTGCAACAAATTAGCCAACAACTGATACGCCATCCCCGCATCTATTGGCGGATTTCTAGCACCTACATTGGCCTCAACATTTCGATTAGCGTCGGCCCGTCGACCTTGGTTTCTCCGAGTATTAGGCCGAGCATTTCCATTGGTTGTGGTGCTTCCTCCACCCAGATTTCCTCTTCCGTTTCCTGCCTCCATATCCTCTTTCTCGTTTATATACATACGAGCCTTAGTAAGATACAGAAGAACGATCTAAGAGAAAGGGGAATACGTACTTAGATATATACCTATATATCAAATACAAATACGTTACTATAGCGTTAACCCGAAACCCCGATCATATTTTAAATTCATTGGATTATGCTTGAAAAAGATTTTTAGGTTTAACTTTTCTTTTAGAGTATCATAAACCTATGCTCTGATACTAATTTGTAACATCCCCCTACTTGGAGGCCCAAAACTAACGGCTATGGATGATGCAGTCATCCATAGTTATTAATCTTCGACGACCAAATACGGCGGTGTTAGATTCATTGATACTCAGATCACTGTAATATGGAAAAAAATTGACAATTCAAAAATACATTTCCATATTCAAATTAAAACATTTCATGTTCATAACATAATCCCAAAATTCATTAACCACGTTCAGCAAAATATAATTATTACAAATACGCCAAGAGCGACATCTGAAGATGCCCCCTTGGTTGATCAGAGTATATAATAAGGCTCATAAATCCGCCTTTACAAAAAAAAACACAGCGGATAAGAAAACCTTAATTAACTATCTGCCTCCTACACGTCTTCGGAAACTTTATTCATCTAAGAAGAGAACCTGGAAACCTTAAATCTCAAACTACTCAAAATCAATTGAGTACCCAAGAGTTTAAGGGAAAACAAAAACTTCGAGTCAGACATAAAGTCTGGTATGAATAATAATCTAACATCTCAATCCTTTTGGATATCTAGTGAGACCACGCCGCTTAGCGGAACAGGTTTTTCCCGCACTAGTATCCTAAAAACCTTTATAAAACCATATACTGTGATCTTGCATCCACAATGGTTAGAACATACATTTTCAAAATATTATGATGATATGCACACTTGAGAATAATTAAGAATTCCCATTCCTAGTTTATTCTGACACCCCGTCATAATTATAGTTTCTAGGGTCACTATTAACCTTTTTAGTTTTCATGGGTTTATTAATAACCATGTCATAATTAATAGACACCCTGCCTTATTCATGGTTTTCATATGATCACTAAGAACCTATAGGCTCCTGCTAGTTAACTTAATCAATTCATGGGTCCTCTTGAATCTATTGGACTTTCCAATAACTAATCATCTTATCCTAGTTTTCATGGGTTTACTAGGAACCTATGGATTTATCCAGTAACTCACTTTACATCCTAGTTTTCATGGGTTGACTAGGAACCCACTGATACATCCATTAACCACTTACTTATCCTAGTTTTCATGGGTTTACTGGGAACCTATTGGCTGATGTCAATTCTTAATCCGGATATAATTTTCATGAGTTCACTACAAACCAATTAGCCCTTGCCAACTACTCTTAATACATAATTTTCATGGGTTAACTATGAACCTTTTAGTATGCACAAAAAACTACTTATCATGGTTTTCATGGGTTTACTATGAACCTTTTGGTATGCACCAAAAACTACAAAGTTTAGGTATCCTATATCTTTGGTCACCCTGACTCCATGGATGCAATTCTACTCATTCATGAGTTTAAGCAATTTATATTCACTATTGAGTTAACCTATCTGGTTCCTCTACGCCTTTTTCCTAAAATTCTGTAATGGGTTATCATGTGAATATACTCATATTTGAAGAAGCAGGACAACGGTTTAACACTATCACTCATGTGGGTTTAAAGTCCTTGAAATATATAACATAACATAGTTAACATCTTTAACTTATATTCTTATCAAAGAAATACTTCTTCAAAATCACATACTTAAAGCCATTTTAAAACCCCTTTATACAAGTCTTGGGTTTTCCTTTAAAAATTTGAGTATGAGATTTCAAACCTTCAAAACCAAACCTTTCGACCTTGTCGAAAGGTCTACAAAACATCCTTTCGAAACCCTTAAAACCATTCGGCAATTTAAACCTTTCGAAAGCATTCAACTCTTATAACCTGAACCTATCGAAACCGGTGGACTAAACCTTTTGAAAACTTGCTGGATTCAAGTCAAAACATGCGAAAGGTCCTCTTTTAAAATCTTTCGAATACAAAGGAAGCAACCTTTCGACCTTGCCGGAAGGTCTACTTCGAAACCTTAAATTATTTCATTTAAAACAACAGACCTCCGCCTTTTAAAGCAACTCCTTCAAAAGCTTGGGTTATACTTCAATTATAAATCAAGGGTAACTCATCTAAGTCGAAAGCTTTGAAACCTTTCGAAAGCAATGGGAAAAGCGGCTGGGTTTTTAAAACAAGTAAACCTTTCGACTAAGCCGAAAGCTCCTGCTTTCGACCCCTTCGAAGGGTTTTAACAAAATAAAGGCGGCAGTTCTTTTCAAATTCTATTTGAGACAACCTTTCGAAACCAAACCTTTCGACCTTGCTGAAAGGTCTCTTAAATCCTTTCAAAGCCTAACCTTTCAACTATGTCGGAAGGTCTTACGTATAAAACAACTTATAAAAAATCAAACCTTTCGACTATATCGGAAGGTTCAAAACAAACGATGAAAAGTGGCAGTAACCTTTCGACAAAAAACTTTCTTTAAACATTTGACCTGGTTGAAGGCAACCAAGTCGAAAACTCTAATTCAAAAGCAAAGCAGGTGAAAACTTTTGTTTATAAAACAAACATATCCCAACCTTTTTGGCCATCAACCTTTCGACTGCAAACCCTTCGACTCTATCCAATTCATTACGCACCAGGTACTTGATAACATATGCATTGGTTTGACCTTGCCGAAAGGTTTAATCCTTTCGACTTAGACGAAAGGTCTGGGTCGGAGGGTATTATGCCTAAACTGGCCGAAACATGCTAAAAGCATGGTTTTCTTGTTTTTAAATTAAAGAAGGTAACCTTTTAACTAACCTGCCCTTTTTATTAAATTCTCATTGGTTAACAATTACCTTTTCAGAAAAATGCTGCCACACATTTTATATTTAAATAATAATTTTATTTTATAAAATGCCGATTCTCCTTAAATAAATATATAAAACATTTAAGTCGCATACCTTAAATAATTTTATATATTCATCAAAATACTTAGAAAAAATCTGGAAAAATCCCAAAAAATCTATTTCAATATGTTTTCCAACATATTAAAATTTCAAACCTAAATAATCATTATTTTTTCCATAAATAATTTATAACCCAATAATTCATTTTCTTCACTAGAAAATTCGTATAAAATCCATATGCACTCGGAAAATTACAAGAATTGAAACCCATCTTCAAAATCATGTTTTCTATAACATAAAATTTTCCTATGGCATTTGAAAATCATATCATCTCATTTTTACCTTGAAACCGTGTGTATCCCTTATTAAACAACCTTGTTTAAACTCTTATAAATCATAAATAAGCATATCATCATTCAAAACATCATAAAGCAGATTTATCCTTAAATCCGAAATCATTTGATGTGAAAATAAAAATAGAGATGTAGAATTTATTATTCACCTTACTTGAGATAAGGAGATTAGAGATTGTTTGAGACTGATTTTCCTCTAGCTTGAATCCTATGCTTTTCTTAAGTTTTCTTCTTCTCTTCTAATGGCTGGCCTTGCTTCTCACGGTTGTAAGTATTTTTTTTTTGGTGAAATGAACGTGCAAAACCTAATGAGAATTGTATATGTTGAGACTTGGTTTTGATTCATGACACGAAGCTATCACTACAACGTACAGATTTGACGACTGCTACGATGAGAATATATACTACAAGGAGACAAGACTTCAAAACCGGTGCATCAATTTTATTATTTTTTGATTTTGAGTCTTAGGTCAATATTGTTAAAATCTCTCCTCGGTGACGTATATATTAGCTTATATATTTTATCATTCTATTTTCAATTTTTTTATACATATATATAAGCATATAAATAAATTTAAAAAAAGTGTGAAAGTTACATATATTTTTATATATGAAAACTGTGCATATTGCACAAAATTCACCAGGTCAGTCGTCTGACCCAGAGGTCCAGTCGACTGACACTGGAAAATTTGTGCAACATGCACAGTGCACAGATATATGAATATATATATATATATATATTTAAATTCGTTTGAATATTCAGTCGACTGACCCAAAGGCTCAGTTGACTGAATTTCTATAACAGCTACTTTTCGAAAAGACACGACTTTTTGTGAAGAGTTACGAACCTCTAACGAAAAGATTTGGACGCAACACTTCAATCGAAACTCTTTACCAACAGTCGCTTCTCTCTAACCTTTATAAATACATACTTCAACTTCATTTCAAATTACATAATCTTAATCTAATTCTCTTATCTTTGCTAATTTATCTCTCTTGATTCTATTTGCAATATACTTTCAAATATTCTGCATTGAAGCAATTTTATACCTTTCTATTCTTCATAAACTTCATATATATATATATATATTTATACTCGAGGAGAAGGTTATAGGAAGGGTGTACTACAAGTGACAAATCCGTGTTATTAGAACACACAAAGTCAAAACAATCTTTTGTATTTGTTGAAGTCCTATTCTGCTGCTCAGGCGTGTGAAGTCCTCTTCGGCTGCTGAGGCGAAATCCTGTTCCGTTGCTCAGGTCCTTGTTCGGCTGCTCAACGTTTGTATAGACCTGTTCCTTTGGGTTAAGTGAGGGTTATTGTTTTAGTGAAATTCCATAAGGAGTCTGGGACTGGACGTAGGACGGTGCTCCGAACCAGTATAAAAATCTCTGGTGTCATTTTTACTATACTGCTTTTATATTCCGCACTATTTACCGTATAGCTATCATCACTACACTTTGTATTATCATATATCCTTATTACACGACCCATAGCACACTTTCAGTATAAGGGTAGGAGGTGTGGGCAGCTATTTACCCTAATGCCTTTATGTTTAATTTTCTAACCATTTATATAAGTTTATTAGATTTAATAAGCACGACCACCTATTTAATTAATCAACCTCAATCCCCTCATCTACATTATTCTATTTAGTTTATTCTAATTAAATCTCATGAATAATATCAATAAAATTAGGGGCATTACAAGCTCCCCTCCTTAAAGAATTTCGTCCTCGAAATTCAGTAAGGACTAACTAGCAAACATAGCAATCATCTGTAACATCTCCTAACAACCATACTAGCCTATCTGACTAGCAACCAATCTATATAAATCCGATATAGACATACCATCAAAGCAGATCAGGATAAGCCTCTCAAATCCTATCCTCTGTCTCCCAAGTACAAACTTTCTCATTGTTGCTCCACCGAACCTTTACTAACTTGACTGTCTTGGTCCTCAGCCTTTTCTCATCTCTCACTACAACCCGAACTAGTTGTCTAACAAAAGTCAAATCGGGCTCTACTACTAAGTCCTCCAACTCTGTCTGAGGAATAGTAGCCTCTGGATCATGCACATACTTATGAAGATTAGACACATGGAATACATTATGGACACCTGCCAAACTGCTCGGCAACTCTACTCTGTACGCAAGCTTTCTAATCCTTTCTATAATATGAAATGGACCAATATACCTCGGGGCAAACTTTCTCGATTTACCAAATCGTACCACACCCTTCATCGGTGATACTTTAATGAAAACTCTGCCTCCCACTGAGAACTCTAGGTCTTTATGCCTTCTATCTGCGTAACTCTTCTGCCTAGATTGAGCTTCCTTCATCCGTCCTCAGATTATCTCAATCTTTTCTGACGCCTCTCTAACCAAATCTGGACCTAAGACCAATCTGTCTCCAGTCTCTAACCAACATGCTGGCGATCTACATGGCCTTCCATACAAAGCTTCAAAAGGTGCCATTCCTATACTAGTCTGATAACTATTGTTATAGGAAAACTCAATCAGATGAAGGTGATCTTCCCAAGATCCACCAAAGTCCAACACACAAGCTCTCAATAAATTTTTGAGTACCTTATTAACTCTCTCCATCTGCCCATCCATCTGTGGGTGATATGTTGTACTCATCTTAAGCTTGGTACCTAATACCTCTTGTAGACTCCTCCAAAATTCGTTAGTGAACAATGCATCTCTATCGCTGACTATGCTACTAGGAATCCCATGAAGTCTAACTATGTTCTTCATGAAAAACTTTGCTAAAACATGCGCCGTCCTGGTTGACTTTACCGGAATGAAATGGGCACTCTTGGTCAACTTGTCCACTATAACCCATATTCTTTCATTTTCTCTATTTGACCTTGGCAACCCGTCTATAAAATCCATCGATATCGAATACCATTTCCAAACTGGAATATCTAAAGGCTGAAGTAACCCACTTGGCTTCTGATGTTCGGCTTTCACTTGTTGACAGTTAACACACTGCCTAACCCACAAGCCAACATCCCTCTTCATACCTTCCTAATTGAAGCTCTTCTTCATGTCTTGATACATCTTGGTCCCTCTAGGATGAATCGTAAACTTCGATCGATGACATTCTTCTAGAACTTCTTTCCTTAAGTTCTCTACATATGGAACACATAATCGTTCCTTCTTCCTCAACCATTCTCTTTGGTCAAGACTAAAATCTTTTAGGTCATCAGTTTCTGATCCTGCTTTAAGTCTTTTAATCCTCTCAGCTAAAACTGGATCTTCTCTTTGCTTAGAAGCTATCCTTTTGATCAGCACTGGTCGAACTTCCAAACAAGATAACATGGCAGTACCTTGAATAGAACTAGCAGTAGATCTCAACTGTAGCCCACAACTGGCTAAAGCTTCTAGATCCTTCCATTCTGCCAACATCGCTAACACCACATTATGATGTTTCTACTAAGAGCATCTGCTACCTTATTTCCTTTTCTCGGAGTATACTCTATACCGAAATCATAAGAAGCCAAAAACTCCAGCCATCTTTGCTGCCTCATATTCAACTCCTTCTGAGAGAATAAATACTTTAATGACTTATGATCAGTATACATCTCAAATCTCTCTCCCAACAGATATTGCCTTCAAATCTTCAAGGCAAAAATCATAGCAGCTAACTCCAAGTCGTAAGTAGGATACATTACCTCATGTGGTCTAAGCTACCTGGATGCGTAAGTGATAACTTTGCCCTTCTACATCAATAATTCTCCCAATCCAGTGCCACATGCGTCAGTGTAGACTACCAACCCTTGGATACTATCTGGAACTACTAACACTGGCACATTGGTCAACAAATGTTTTAACTTAAGGAATGCTTCCTCACATTTGTTAGACCAAACAAACCTCATGTCCTTCCTGGTCAACTTAGTCAAAGGCGCTACTATCCATGAGAAATCCTTGATGAATCTCCGGTAATAGCCCGTTGGTCCAAGAAAACTTCTGACCTCAGTTACCGTCTCGGGTCTCATCCAATTATTGACTGCCTCGATCTTAACTGGATCAACTGACAATCCTTCCTCTAAAACCACATGACCAAGAAACTTAACTTCTCTCTTCCAGAAATGACACTTGGAAAACTTCGCCTTCAGCTGATTTTGCCTCGACGTCTCTAACACTACTCTAAGATGAATCTTATGCTCTCTTTCATTTTTAGAGTACACCAAAATATCATCTATGAACACTAACACAAACCTATCCAAGTGCTCTCTGAAAACTCGGTTCATTAAATCAACGAAGAAAGCAGGCGCATTTGTCAATCCGAATGGCATTACCAACCACTCATATGAACCATACCTAGTTTGGAATGCAGTCAAAGAAATACTATCCTCCGCCACCCTCAACTGATGGAAGCCCATCGCCAAATCCAATTGGGAAAATACTTTGGCTCCACTCAATTGATCAAACAGATCATTTATCCTCGGCAGAGGGTACCTATTCTTGATCGTCCTTTCGTTCAACACACGGTAGTCTATGCACATCCTTAACGATCCATCTGGTTTCTTCACAAACACCGCAGCTGCTTCCTAAGGCGGAATGCTTGGTCTAATAAAATTTCTTTCCTTGAGATCCATTAACTACACTTTCAATTCCTTCACCTCTATGGGTGTCATCCTGCTAGGTGGTTTACTAACAGGTTCAACTCCCGATACAAGGCCTATTCGAAACTCAATAGCTCGTTTCGGGGGTAATCTAGTGACCGACTCCAATACATCTACAAACTCTCTAACCACATGAATCTGGCTAAGCTCTTCTTCAACCTCCATGGTACTCAACAAAGCACAAACACTCTTACAGGAATTCTCCACTGAGAAAATGATTCGTTTGTGACTATCTGAGTGTCTTAATGATATTTTCTGATCTTGGCAAAATATCCTAGCCTCATACTTACCCAACCAATCCATACCTAAGATGATCCCGAAATCTACAAAATCATAAACATATAAACTGTAGACAAACTTATGATCTAACAATTCAAGTTCTAACTGGTCACATCTCATGCCAAGAGTTGCATGCCCTCCTATTGGATTCACAACCCTCAAGGGTGTAACAAGGTATGTGGGTTCTATACATAACCTATCAACCAAATACTGAGATATAAATGAATGTGATGCACCGGTATCAAAAGGTGCCCTAACAGGTATACTCTGAATCAAAAGCTTATCTTCCATCACAGTCTTTCCTTTCTCCCCTGCAATGGGTTTAGAAGAAGTTGGAGGTCCAATAGCAAACACCTTCCCTCTGTCTGCCCTGACTGGCTCTGGACACTAGTTCTTATAGTGCCCAACCTGGTCGAAGTTGAAGCATTTCACATTCTTCTTCTCCGTAGGCTTCATTCCTCTTCCAGTTCTGCACTCATGGGCATAATGGCCCTTCTTATCACACTTATAACACACCACAATAGCCTTTGCCTTCTTAACTGCCTCCCCTTTCTGGGTTCCTTTCTTTTTAAAGAATTTCCTTTTTCTTCCGTGAGAACCCTGGGACTCAACTGGCTTTTCCCTAGCTGAAACAGCAAGCATCTCCTCATGTCGGACAGTCATCTCCACCATCACATGATAAGGTTCTCTAACGTGAGTCATAGTCATCCTTCCTAGCTCTGGCCTCAACCCTCTAATGAATCGCTCATTCCTCCTAACATCTGTGCCAACTAAAGCATACCCATATCGAGATAGCTTATCAAAATTAGCAACATACTCTATCATAGACATCTGTCCTTGGACAAGGTCCATAAACTTCCGCATTAACGCTGATTTGGCAACCTCAGACAAGAACCTCTGCTCAAACCTCCTCCTGAAGTCATCCCAAGTCAACACTTCCTCCGGCATTCCGGCCGTCACACTATTCCACCAATGAAGCGCTAACCCTTGCAACTGTCTCGAGGCTAGCCTTCTATCCTCACCATCATTCAAGTCTAAATCGGTAAAGATCCTTTCACAATTCAACAGCCAGTTCTCTACTTCTAAAACATCTTCTGTTCCAACAAACGACTTTCCTCCCAGACTAACATAGTCTCTACTCAGCTTAGCATAGTTATAACCAGCTGGAACTACATGATTAGCTCCTCCAATATTCCCAGCAGCTCCCGCTTACAACAAATTAGCCAATAACCGATACACCATCCCCGCCTCTATTGGCGGATTTCTAGCATCTACATTGGCCTCAACATTTTGATTAGCATTGGCATGTCGACCTTGGTTTCTCTGAGTATTAGGTCGAACATTTCCATTAGTTGTGGTGCTTCCTCCACCCAAATTTCCTCTTCCGTTTCCTGCATCCATATCCTCTTTCTCGTGTATCTACATATGAGCCTTAGTAAGATATAGAAGAACAGTCTAAGAGAAAGGGGAATACGTACTTAGATATATACCTATATATCAAATACAAATACTTTACTATAGCGTTAACCCAAAACCCCGATCATATTTTTAAATTCATTGGATTATGTTTGAAAAAGCTTTTTAGGTTTAACTTTTCTTTTAGAGTTTCATAAACCTATGCTCTGATACCAACCTATAACATCCCCCTACTTGGAGGCCCAATACTAACGGCTACGGATGTTGTAGTCATCCATATTTATTAATCTTCGACGACTAAATATGGTGGTGTTAGATTCATTGATACTCAGATCACTGAAATATGGAAAAAAATTAACAATTCAAAAATACATTTCCATATTCAAATTAAAACATTTCATGTTCATTACATAATCCCAAAATTCATTAACCACGTTCAGTAAAATATAATTATTACAAATACGCCAAAAGCGATATATAAAGATGCCCCCTTGGTTGATCATAGTATATAGTAAGGCTTATAAATCTGCCTTTACAAAAAAACACACATCGGAAAAGAAAACCTTAATTAACTATCTACCTCCTACAGGTTTCTGGAAGCTTTATTCCTCTAAGAAGAGAACCTGAAAACCTTAAATCTCAAACTACTCAAAATCAATTGAGTACCCAAGAGTTTAATGGGAAAATAAAAAATTCGATTCAGACATAAAGCCTGGTATGAATAATAATCTAACATCTCAATCCTTTTGGATATCTAGTGAGACCACGCCGCTTAGCGGAACGGGTTTTCGCCTAGATAGTATCCTAAAAACCTTTATAAAACCATATGCTATGCTCCTGCATCCACAATGGTTAAAACATACATTTTCAAAATATTACGATGATATGCTCACTTGAGAATAATTAAGAATTCTCATTCCCAGTTTAATCTGATACCCCGTCATAATTATAGTTTCTAGGGTCACTATTAACCTTTCTAATTTTCATCCATTTACTAAAAACCTTATCATAATTAATAGACACCCTGCCTTATTCATGGTTTTCATGGGATCACTAAGAACCTATAGGCTCCTGCCAGTTAACTTAATCAATTCATGGGTCCTCCTGAACCTATTGGACTTTCCAATAACTAATCATCTTATCCTAGTTTTCATGGATTTACTAGAAACCTATGGATTTATCCAGTAACTCACTTCACATCCTAGTTTTCATGGGTTGACTAGGAACCTACTAATACATTCATTAACCACTTACTTATCCTAGTTTTCATGGGTTTACTAGGAACCTATTGACTGATGTCAATTCTTAATCCGGATGTAGTTTTCATGGGTTCACTACAAACCAATTAGCCCCTGCCAACTACTCTTAATACATAGTTTTCATGGGTCAACTATGAACCTTTAGGTATGCACCAAAAACTACCTATCATAGTTTTCATGGGTTTACTATGAACCAAAAACTAACTATCATAGTTTTTCATGGGTTTACTATGAACCTTTTGGTATGCACCAAAAACCACAAAGTTTAGGTATCCTATATATTCGGTCACCCTGACTCCATGGATGCAATTCTACTCATTCAGGAGTTTAAGTAATTTATATTCACTATTGAGTAACCTATCTAGTTCTTCTACCCCTTTTCCCCAAAATTTTGTTATGGGTTATCATGTGAATATACTCATATTTGAAGAAGCAAGACAATAGTTTAACACTACCAATCCTGTGGGTTTAAAGTCCTTGAAATATATAACATAACATAGTTAACATCTTTAACTTATAATTTTATCAAGGAAATACTTCTTCAAAATAACATACTTAAAGCCATTATAAAACTCCTTTATACAAGCCGTGGGTTTTCCTTTAAAGTTTTGAGTACGAGTTTTCAAACCTTCAAAACCAGACCTTTCAACCTCATCGAAAGGTCTACAAAACAGCCTTTCGAAACCCTTAAAACCATTCGGCAATTTAAACCTTTCGAAAGCATTCAACTCTTATAACCCGAACCTTTCGAAACCGGTGGACTAAACCTTTTGAAAACTTACTGGGTTCAAACATGCGGAAGGTCCTCTTTTAATATCTTTCGAATACAAAGGAAGCAACCTTTCGACCTTGCCGGAAGGTCTACTTCGAAAGCTTAAATTATTTCATTTAAAACAATAACCTCTGCCTTTTAAAGCAACTCCTTCGAAAGCTTGGGTTATACTTCAATTATAAACCAAGGGTAACTCATCTAAGTCGAAAGCTTTGAAACCTTTCGAAAGCAATGGGAGAAGCGGTTGGGTTTTTAAAACAAGTAAACCTTTCGACTAAGCCGAAAGCTCCCGCTTTCGACCCCTTTGAAGGGTTTTAACAAAATAAAGGCAGCAATTCTTTTCAAAATCTCTTTGAGACAACCTTTCGAAACCAAACCTTTCGACCTTGCTGAAAGGTCTATTAAATCCTTTCAAAGCCTAACCTTTCGACTATGTCAGAAGGTCTTATATATAAAACAACTTATAAAAAATCAAACCTTTCAACTGTATCAGAAGGTTCAAAACAAACAATAAAAAGTGGCAATAACCTTTCGACTTTGTTGAAAGGTTTAAATCCTTTCTTTAAACATTTTACCTGGTTGAAGGCAACCAAGTCGAAAACTCTAATTCGAAAGCAAAGCAGGTGAAAACTTTAGTTTATAAAACAAACATATCCCAACCTCTTT